>CM053028.1:541906383-542503159 GCA_028564925.1 Lithobates sylvaticus | reverse complement strand
TAAGGTGATGCTCCATAGAATGAGCCCCTTCCCTTTCTTTGGGGATCTTGTAATAAACTCAGAATGTTATCAGTGGGACATTCATATGTTACAATATCACATTTATTGCATGCATAGTGTTAAAATATAACAAATTCTTTAGCAAACAATATCGGCATATAAGGGTACCACGCATTCAAATAAATAAAGGAATATTTTATTTGCATGAAGATTTATATATATATATACACAGTACTGTGCAAAAAGTTTTAGGCAGGTGTGAAAAAATGCTCTAAATTAACCACTTTCAGACCGAACCATTTAGCTGGCTTAAGACCAGACCACTTTTTGCCATTCGGCACTGCGTCGCTTTAACTGACAATTGTGCGGTCGTGCGACGTGGCTCCCAAACAAAATTGACATCCTTTTTTTCCCCACAAATAGAGCTTTCTTTTGGTGGTATTCGATCGCCCCTGTGGTTTTTATTTTTTTGCGCTATAAACAAAAAAAGAGCGTCAATTTTGCAAAAAACGCGTTATTTTTTACATTTTGCTATAATAAATATCCCCCACAAATATGTAAAAAAAAACATTTTTTCCCTCAGTTTAGGCCGATACGTATTCTTCTACATTTTTTTGGTAAAAAAAAATCGCAATAAGCGATTATTGATTGGTTTGCGCAAAAGTTATAGCGTTTACAAAATAGGGGGATAGTTTTATGGCATTTTTATTACAAATTTTATTTTCTACTAGTAATGTTGGCGATCAGCAATTTTTTATTGTGACTGCGACATTATGGCGGACACATCGGACATTTTTGACACATTTTTTGGACCATTGTCATTTATACAGCAATCAGTGCTATACAAATGCACTGATTCCTGAGTAAATGACACTGGCAGTGAAGGGGTTAACCAGGAGGTGGCAGTGTAGGGGTTAAAATAAAGTATAGTCACTGGTCTCCAAGGGTGGAAGTGCATGGTAAAAAAAGCAGAGGCACCTACAGCAGCATATTGGTTAAGGCTGGGTTCACACTATACTATACACTATACTATACTACATGACAGTAGTATGACTTTCATCCTACTTTGCTCTGCAACATCAGTCCTACATTGGTCCTACATCCATCCGACTTTCATGAACAGAATACTACTTTGATCTGACTTTTCAGATAGTACGACTTGTCCTTTGACAAATCAAAACTAACACACAATGGGAGGGGCTACAGCAGGGGCAGGAAATAACACAATGTCGGATGCCAAAGTCGGATGGTTAGGACAAGGATCCGACTTTGATCCTACTTCAGTTATAGTCAATGGGCTGAAGTAGGATCAAAGTCGGACCAAAGTAGTACAGGGAGCATTTTCAAAATCGGACCGACTTGTGTCAGACCAGTTAAGACTGCTCCCATAGGGAAACATTGATTTTCACACGTCATGCGTCATGAGCTCCCAATGTCGGAGCGTTTGTCCTACCAGTGTAAACCCGGCCTAAGAGGACAACCTGATAGACAATCACCAGCTAGTAATTAAAGAAGACCATGCTCAAGGTGGTATCATGGTTGATTGCCAACTTGCGATACAAATTTATTATACAGCATATATGGTGGTTGGTAAGGAGTAAAGTCATTTCAACCAAAAATTCTACTTTAACCACCTGATTACTGGGCACTTAAACCCCCCTCGTGACCAGACCAATTTTCAGCTTTCGGCACTGTCGCACTTTGAATGACAATTGCGCGGTCATACAACACTGTACCCAAATGACATTTTTATCATTTTTTTCCCACAAATAGAGCTTTCTTTTGGTGGTATTTAATCACAGCTGAGGGTTTTTATTTTTTGCTAAACAAACAAAAAAAAGATGGAAAATTAAAAAAAAAAAAAATCATGTTTAATAGTTTGTTATAAAATTTTGCAAACAGGTAATTTTTCTGCTTCGTTGATATGCGCTGATGAGGCGGCACAGGTGGGCACTGATAGGCTGCACTGGTTGGCACTGATAGGCTGCACTGGTGGGCACTGATAGACTGCACTGGTGGGGACAGATAAGTCGGTACTGATGGGGACAGCAAAGATGGCACTGATGGGCACGGATGGGTGGCACAGATGGGTGGCACTGATGGATGACACTGATGGGCACTGATGGGTGGCCCTGATGGATGGCACTGATAGGTGGCACTGATGGGCACTGATGGGCACTGGTAGGTGACACAGATGAGCACTGGTAGGTGACACAGATGTGCAGCACTGGCACTGTGGGCACTGACAGATGACACTGTGGGCACTGACCGATGGCACTGTGGGCACTAACCAATGGCACTGTGGGCACTGACAGATGGCACTGTGGGCACTGGTAGGCAGCACTTTAATTGGGCAAAGGTGGGCACCATTGATTGGGCACATTGCAGTGAGAGGGACTAATGTCCCTCTCACTGCCGCTGGTGATCGGCTTTTTTTTTTCTCCTCGCGCTGTCAGCGCAAGCAAGGAGAAAAAAAAGCCGATTACCGGCTCTGTTATTGTCACATGATCAGCTGTCATTGGCTGACAGCTGATCACGTGGTAAGGGGTCGGGATCGACTTACTCGGATCTGTGACTCACTGATCACAGAGCGTGCCGCGCGCGCCCTTCAGGGGGCGTGCAGGCAGCTCGTGGCCGGGACGACGTCAATAGACGTCGTCCCGGCATCTTAGATCCGCGCTGTAGCCGTCATTCGGCTATAGCGCGGATCTCCGGTAGTTAAGGTAGTTTTTTGTGGTTCTTAAGAGTACAATGGGTTTAAAATGGCTTTGGAGGCTCTGTTCAACTATCAACTATCCCGGACCAGTTCTTATTACAAAAACATCCCCAAAGAAAAGGAAAAAAGACAAAATACAAACAACACTAAGGCTGGCTTCACACTGGGGCGGTGCGGGGCGGCGACGGTAAAGCAGCGCTATATTTAGCGCTGCTTTACCATCGTTTTACCCGCGGTATGCGGCCGCTAGCGCGGTGGTTTTAACCCCGCTAGCGGCCGCAAAAGGGTTAAAAACCTCCGCAAAGCGCCACTGCAGCGGCGGTTTGCGGGCGGTATCCCCGCGGTTTCCCATTGATTTCAATGGGAAGGAGCGGTATAGGAGCGGTGAACACACCGCTCCTTCACCGCTCCAAAGATGCTGCTAGCAGGACTTTTGTTGCGGTCCTGCTAGCGCACCGCTCCAGTGTGAAAGCCCGCCGGCTTTCACACTGGAGTGAATGGGGCCGTTTTTTTCAGGCGGTATACAGGCGCTATTTTTAGCGCCGTACCGCCTGAAAACCGCCCCAGTGTGAAAGGGGCCTAAATGAAATAAGCAAAACCACTCTAAAAACCCCACAAAATAAACCTCAAAATAAATATATAAAAAAAATAAAAGATTGGAGCACTTTTAAAAGCAAAAGCCTAAGCAGCTCAATGAGAACGAATGAGGGTTTTCACTTTGGCAAAGACAGTTTTTTTCATTTTTTAAAGAGTAGTACCAGGCATACCCCACTTTTAAGTACACAATGGGGTTTATTTACTAAAGTTGGAAAGTGCAAAATCAGGCTCACTTCTGCATAGAAACCAATGAGCTTCTAACCCTGTAGAGGATTAAAAACCCTGTTGGATTTTTTTTTTTTTTGCCATCTGTGTCCCATTGGGGAGATTTACCTTCACTTCCTGTCTCAAACAGGAAGTGAGGGGAAATACCTGCACAGGGAGTTCCTTGGGGACCCCCAGGTCACCCAGAACTAGTTTCCCCATTGGAAGATTTCCCCTCTATTCATTTTCTGGGGGACAACCAAACATTTGGTATTTTACTTTCACTTTTAATGATAATGGTAAACAGGACAAATAGAGAATCTCCCGAACGGGGACACAGACATCAATAAAAACTGACATAAGTTCTAATCCCTCTCCCCTCTGTCCAAAACGAAAAAAATAAACATTTTTTTAGTTATATTTTAAAGTGTATCTCCAGGAAAAATAATAGAGTCAAAATAATAAATCTAAAAAGACAATCCCCTAGACCAGTTGTCTCAAAAATGCGGCCTGGGACTGGATGCCGGATGCTTGCTTTCATCTGGCCCTTGGGGCATTATTCCCCTCACTGACACCAACAATGTGGCACTATTCCTGATTCTGACACCAATGATGGGGCACTATTACTGCCACTGACACCAACAATGGAGCACTGTTTCTCCCACTGATACCAATGATGGGGCACTATTCCTCCTATTGACACCAATGATGATGGAGCACTATTCCTCCCACTGACACCGACAATGGGGCACTATTCCTCCCACTGACACTGACAAGGGGGTACTATTCTTGTCTCTGACACCAATGATTGGGGCATTATTACTGCCACTGACACCAACAATGGAGCACTATTTCTCCCACTGACACCAATGATGGGGCACTATTCCTCCCACTGACATGACAATGGGGCACCATTCCTCCTACTGACACAGACAAGGGGGCGCTATTCCTCCCACTGGCACCAGGACGTGTTCAACTCCTGCTTATCACAGTCCTGCCCCCCCCCCCCCCTCAAGTTGGAAGTACAGTAAACTGGCCCTTTGTTTATAAAGTCTGGAGACTCCTCAGGGCCATCTTAAGAGCATTATAGGCCCCCGGGCAATACAGTGCACTGGGGCCCTGTCTATACGATCACGCACGAGAATAACAATGCAAATTATCAATAAGGCTATATTGGTACTTCCAACAAAATCAGTGTTTTGGACAATATAACACAAGTTTGATGGGCACAGTGGCAGCATTTGATGGGCACAATGGCAGCTTTTGATGGGTACAGTGGCAGCTTTAATGGGCACAGTGGCAGCTTTGATGGGCACAGTGGCTGTGTTTGATGAGCACAGTGGCTGTTTTCTATGATTGGCACAATGGCTGCGTTTGATGGGCACAGTGGCTGTGTTTAATGGGCACAGTGACTGCATTTAATTGGCACAGTGGCTGCGTGGCTGCGTACAATGGCTGCGTTTGATGGGCACAGTGGCTGTGTTTAATGGGCACAGTGGCTGCATTTAATTGGCACAGTGGCAGCTTTTATGGGCACAGTGGCAGTGTTTGATGAGCACAGTGACAGCTTTGATGGGCACAGTGGCTCTGTTTCATGGGCATAGTGGCAGCTTTGATGGGCACAGTGGCTGTGTTTGATGGGCATAGTGGCAGCTTTGATGGGCACAATTGCAGTGCAGGCTGTCGGCGATTCTAGCAAGTGAGCAACCAGTGCAGTCAGTCAACTTAAGCAGCAGATTGCAGCACTGAGGATGGGCCCTGGATGGGGCCCTCCAGGCAAGTGGGGCCCCCGGGCAACTGCCCAGCGTGCCCAGTGGAAAAAACGGCCCTGAGACTCCTGCCTTAGACTGATCCTTGAGCCAGAGAAAATGACTGTCATTGTGTGCCTGGCTGCCTATGCACTAATTAGGAAAAATGGACCTGTGAGAATCAGCGGTTCCTTAGTGCAGCCCTGGGGGGCCTTGATGTTTCTTCAGGGGTGCCTTGGTAAATTGCCTAAATTTTGTCCAAAAATGTGTACCAGCCAACAGGTTGCTCAAGACTTCCTTTTAGTTACACAAAGCCACAGGTATTTATTGTGCTCCATTACAACCTTTCAGCCACCGGCGTCCTAACAACCAATGATGTCATCAGTGTTATTGAGAAGGGTGTTGATCTCCTGCACAGCATCCTTGTTTGCCCCTCCCCTGCCCCTCTCAGTCAACACTGGGGTCACATTAGCTGAGTGATGGAGAGAAACTGAGGGAGAAGAGAAACACTGGAATACTAGTCGGTACCAGTGTGCAAAGTTGTTTTTGTTTTGGAAGAATAAATCACCTCTAATGTTGGGTGTCCTACGTCTGTCGATGCTGCTGCTTTATGTAAAACTATTAGAATACATTTTTACTAGGGATGCAGGCATGGTAAAGGAGACAGCCAGGGACTGAAGGCATGGTACAGGAGACAGCCAGGGACTGGAGGCATGGTACAGGAGACAGCCAGGGACGGAAGGCATGGTAAAGGAGACAGTCAGGGACTGCAGGCATGGTACAGGAGACAGCCAGGGACTGGAGGCATGGTACAGGAGACAGCCAGGGACGGAAGGCATGGTAAAGGAGACAGTCAGGGACTGCAGGCATGGTACAGGAGACAGCCAGGGACTGGAGGCATGGTACAGGAGACAGCCAGGGACTGAAGGCATGGTACAGGAGACAGCCAGGGACTGGAGGCATGGTACAGGAGACAGCCAGGGACTGAAGGCATGGTACAGGAGACAGTCAGGGACTGAAGGCATGGTACAGGGAGAGAGCCAGGGACTGAAGGCATGGTACAGGAGACAGCCAGGGACTGGAGGCATGGTACAGGAGACAGCCAGGGACGGAAGGCATGGTAAAGGAGACAGTCAGGGACTGCAGGCATGGTACAGGAGACAGCCAGGGACTGGAGGCATGGTACAGGAGACAGCCAGGGACGGAAGGCATGGTAAAGGAGACAGTCAGGGACTGCAGGCATGGTACAGGAGACAGCCAGGGACTGCAGGCATGGTACAGGAGACAGCCAGGGACTGAAGGCATGGTACAGGAGACAGCCAGGGACTGGAGGCATGGTACAGGAGACAGCCAGGGACTGAAGGCATGGTACAGGAGACAGTCAGGGACTGAAGGCATGGTACAGGGAGAGAGCCAGGGACTGAAGGCATGGTACAGGAGACAGCCAGCGACTGAAGGCATGGTACAGGGAGAGAGCCAGGGACTGAAGGCATGGTAAAGGAGACAGCCAGCGACTGAAGGCATGGTACAGGGAGAGAGCCAGGGACTGAAGGCATGGTACAGGAGACAGCCAGGGACTGAAGGCATGGTACAGGGAGAGAGCCAGGGACTGAAGGCATGGTACAGGAGACAGTCAGGGACTGAAGGCATGGTACAGGGAGAGAGCCAGGGACTGAAGGCATGGTACAGGAGACAGCCAGGGACTGAAGGCATGGTACAGGAGACAGCCAGGGACTGAAGGCATGGTACAGGAGACAGTCAGGGACTGAAGGCATGGTACAGGAGACAGTCAGGGACTGAAGGCATGGTACAGGAGACAGTCAGGGACTGAAGGCATGGTACAGGGAGAGAGCCAGGGACTGAAGGCATGGTACAGGAGACAGTCAGGGACTGAAGGCATGGTACAGGAGACAGTCAGGGACTGAAGGCATGGTACAGGAGACAGTCAGGGACTGAAGGCATGGTACAGGGAGAGAGCCAGGGACTGAAGGCATGGTACAGGAGACAGTCAGGGACTGAAGGCATGGTACAGGAGACAGTCAGGGACTGAAGGCATGGTACAGGGAGAGAGCCAGGGACTGAAGGCATGGTACAGGAGACAGTCAGGGACTGAAGGCATGGTACAGGAGACAGTCAGGGACTGAAGGCATGGTACAGGAGACAGTCAGGGACTGAAGGCATGGTACAGGAGACAGTCAGGGACTGAAGGCGTGGTACAGGAGACAGTCAGGGACTGAAGGCATGGTACAGGAGACAGTCAGGGACTGAAGGCATGGTACAGGGAGAGAGCCAGGGACTGCAGGCATCGTGCAGCAAGGAAACAACGCTTGTGGGCTGTTAGGATGGGCAGGCCTGCACTTAGCGATGCCAATGGGAGGCAGCGTGGAAGGCACTCTCCGGAGGGAAGGAGGAGGCGGGGAAGGCACTGTGCGGAGGGGAGGAGGAGGCGGTGTGCTCCCAAGCGACGTCACCAGGGCAGGACTTAGGGTGGTGGGGGCCCCTGGGCTTGAGTCACTTTCGGGCCCTACCTTCTATATTCATTTGTCGCCATCTGGTGCCGTAACAATATAATCGATCCAATCGTTATTTGAAGTGCCAAGCTACTTTAAAAAGGTGACTGGTACCGTAGATAGTGTTACATGTTAAAAAAACGTAATGTGACAGATGACACTAATACGTGGCACTGATGACAGATGACACTGATAACAGATGGCACGTGACACTGACAGGTGGCACTGATGACAGGTGGCAGATGGCACTGATACGTGGCACTGATGGCACATGACACTGATGACTGGTGGCACTAATAGGTGGCACAGATGACACTGATGTGGCACTGATGACATATGGCACTAATATGTGGCACTGATGATAGATGGCACTAATACGTGGCACTAACAGATGACACTAATAGATGGCACTGATGACACTTGACACTGATATGATGACAGTTGGCATTTATACATATATATATATTGTGACAGACCTAGCTGGGACAGAGGCTGTTGGAGGGGACTGAATGCGAGCCTATTACCTTGCGATTATGGGCCCTGGCATTTGGGGGAACGGTGCTCTTTGAGCTGCAAGCCTGGGACCCCTGAGCTGGTGTTACTTGGATTCAGGTCCATGCTGGCCCCCCAATACACATAGAATCTGTATATGTATTTGGCATATTAGCAAGAGATGCTAATGTTATGAACTCCAGACAGCCCGTTTGTTGTGTAAATGAGTATAGTCTGGATTGTAGGAGTGTTTCACCTATTGTTGTGTGTGCTAACTAACCCTGCAATTGAATGAAGGAGTCCAGTGTTGATTAAGATAATTAGCTCATGCTAATTAGGTTAGGTGTGAGTCATCTGGCTGTATATATGTGTGTGACATCTCAAATAAAGGGATTCCTGATGTACCCTACACTGGTGTTGTCTGGTGACTGGGTGAGCTAAGGGGTCTTGGATTGTGTGGTACCGGACAGAGGAAGCATTTACGGCGGACATCTTGGGTACGAGGTCCGTCACATATATATATATATATATATATATATATATATATATATATATATATATATATATATATATATAGTGATTGGCCATTTAGCACAATCTGTGATTGGCTGTGTCCAAGGGACACAGCCAACACAGAACTTCCCCGATGCGCGCCCTTGACTGAGAAAAGGTTGAGAAACACTGCCTTCGCGGATCAGAACTAAACTAACATGGGGGAGTTTTTTTTATAAATGTCCAAAGTCTGTTTCACAAAAAACAATTTCACAAGTCCTTTCCCGTAGATTGTTACACAACAAAGAAGTCTTCTCGGTCATATCAGGTTCTTCAAACATCAGGAAGCTCGTCAACAGCCAAGTGATCCAACAAGTCTGTATTGTGTTTTTTTTTTTTTTTGGAAAGAGAACACTCTGATCATATGCCAGCAGGTCGGCTCTCGCCAACTTCCCGAGAGAACAAGTTGATTCGGTATGGCTTACCAGCACCAAAATATTTGCCAAGAACAAATACTATTGAGAGCACTATTATTGTATATGAACAATGTTTTCTTCCTCTGAATGTTACACTATGGTCACTTACTAGGATGACATCTTATCCATTTCCTTTTTTTTTTTTTTATTCTTTATTTTCATTATCAAGTACATAGGCGTGGTCACATGTATAAAGTATACAGTATACAGAAGTCAAGGGAGAGCCGTACAAGGTTTCCAAAGACATTAATACAGTGGTCGTGACAATTCTTATCCATGCATTGACCAAAGATGGAAAACATATACCAGATATGGGGATCTAGGTGATGAGTACATCAGCATTCCAGTCCTTTTCTATTTTTATTTTATATAATATTTTTATTCGTTTTTTTAAACATCAATTTATACAAAACAAGAACCCCCGTAAAAAAAAGATGGATTACAAAGCTTTTAGACATCCAAACATCCAACCCCTATAGAAAAGTCAAGCTACGTTACATTGGATATATTGCCCCAAAGTTTCATAAATGTTCATAAGTACTCTCTCTGCCCATGGAGGTTGATAAAGGACAGAGGAACAGAAAACAGATGGTCTATCACCAAAAGGCAATGACCTCCAGGATGGAATACAGATCAACAACATATTACATCGGTGAAAAGTAATGAAGATATTTTATGGAGTTTATCATATTTCCCCTTACACCTACCAACCCAACTTTCTGCTCCATAATTCCATCCACCTCTAGCCTCCAGGCAGGTTGGGTCGAGCATGTGTCACTTTTCCAAAATTGAGGTACCATGTCTTTGCATTTAGAAGACAAGGTATGACACTATTCTTATATGCTTTGACTGAGACTAGGGTGTTCTAATGGGCGTCCGCAGGTAGGGGCAAGGGGGGGGGGCAATTGCCCCCCCCCCCCCGAATCGTCAAGAAGGTGTTGCAGTTGCCAGCAGTGGCCGCCACTGACTTTTTCTGAGTCAGCCGGCCGCTCTCTGTTCTGACACATCTGATGTCCCTCCCTCACCCCGATCATTGGATGAGATGGCTCATGCCTGCCTGTGTACGTGTTGTGTAGATCCGGCCAGGCATACCATGCCCTTTGTATTGGAAATTAATCAGGCCAGGCATACCATGCTTATCTAAATGTAGCCTAGAGAATGTAGATCTTTTTATATTGCATGGGTGACCTTGAAATGATGCCCCCCCCTGAAAAAAGTTCTGCGGGACGCCCATGGGTGTTCTGGAATAATATTTGGAGGGGGTCCCTTTTCTATTCTTCCAACAGGATTGCAGTAGACAGGGAAAAAAGGCTTTAGGAAAATGGGGTAGAAACGGGGTATTAGAGGAATAGGAAAATTAGTAGGGCGGGGGGGGGGGAGGGTTAGGGCAGGGGGTAGATATGGTGGAAGAGGGGGTGATGATGATTTGAGTTTACTCCAGTACAAGGGGGGGTGTAGAGGGTAAAGAGGGAGGATATGTTAAATAGTCGGACAAGGTCATCTAGTGGCCAGGGCGAAGATGTCAAATGGCGCCCCCCCAAAATGTATGGAGATTATGTGTCAGCAAAAATCCCCTCCCCCTAACAAAAAATTCAGGCACTATAGTGGGGCTATAAGATCGTAGCGTTGGGGTCCTGCAGCAGAGATGCCACTGACTGTCAAATTGCCACTGTGCGGTGTTCGCGTACCCGCCCCCTACCCATGTTCTTTGCTGGAAGGAGATGGGGGAAGATAAACAAACAATGCACAGTGGCAATCTGGCAGTCCCGATCACCGGAGAGCTGCAGTGGCGGGAAACGGAGCTGGAGGGGAAAGAGGGCACAACCCGTTCCTCCTCTCCGCTCTCTCCTCTTATTCAGATCTGGCTTGTCTTCTCCAGCGCTAAGCTGACAGGAGTAGTGAACCTGCCATCACTACTCCTGTTAGCTTGTATGTAAGAACTCTCCATGCCATGTGGTGGGTTCACCTCCCAGGCCTCACACCTTCATTATAGATGGAAATATTCTTAAAAGATCAGAGTGAATAGAAAAGCCAGCATCCTAAACCTTGTGGACAGCCTTCTTCGGAGAGTTGAATTTTTGAATTTTTTTTCTTTTAATTTTGCACTTCCTTGCCCATTAGCCCACAAATGATATAACAGATTTGGCTCCATTTTATTTCAATAGAGTTTGTGTTTGATGTTTACCCTGAACTGGATCCAGGGTAGTTCCGCTCATCCCGACTGGACACATTCCATGATGGTTGGGTTAAGTGCTACCTGTGTGGATATAAATGCTGGGGTATATTCCTGATAATCTGAGGTGGGAGTCAAAAAGCAGTTACAGTTTTGTTGCGTAGGCTTCCTGTAGACCTCAATGTCCATGTTCCTGAAGACGCGCCTTGGAGAACCTATGGAACGTCTTCAACATTACAAAACAAGTCCAGTTGGACGTGACCAACTACTACTACCTATACTGTTTTGCAAGCTTGCATCCATGCATTGCTCAACATTGACATAACTCCAGACAAAGTAGACGTGTGCACCTGAAGCTATGTTGCAAGTAACAAAAACATACCTGGAAAAGCCATCTTGTGATTCCTAGAACTCCTAGGCGTGTGATGTGAAAACACGCAGCTCAGCTTCGGCCAATCAGATCTATCCATTGCGACACACACCTTCGTGACTCGTGCATTGTCATTTCTTTTTTCTTATCCTCTTACCGTTCTAGAATATTGACAAAGATCTCTGAGCAAACTGTAGAAGGTTAAATACGACAAGTCAATATTGACACGGTGAGAAAGATGTTGAGCTGCGAGGAGAAAGGTCGGCATAAATGATATACTTAATAAACATGTTTATACGGTACGACCATCCTTGACTGCTTTGCATGCTATTAGAGTTCAGTCCGGTGTTTAAAGTGACACTAAACTATATAATTATTCGCCAATTATAATCCACACACATCCACTACTTAAAGAGGAGCTCAAAAGTAAAGTAAAGTCAGCAGCTGTAAAAACCGTGTCTGGTGACTTTAACCACTTTCAGCCCGGACCAATTGGCGGCCAAAGGACCAGGCCCCTTTTTGCGATTCGGCACTGCGTCGCTTTAACTGACAATTGCGCGGTCGTGCAACGTGGCTCCCAAACAAAATTGGCGTCCTTTGTTTCCCACAAATAGAGCTTTCTTTTGGTGGTATTTGATCGCCCCAGCGGTTTTTATTTTTTGCGCTGTAAACAAAAATAGAGCGACAATTTTGAAAAAATGCAATATTTTTTACTTTTTGCTATAATAAATATCCCCAAAAAATATATAAAAAAACATTTTTTTTTTCCTCAGTTTAGGCCGATACATATTCTTCTACATATTTTTGGTAAAGCGATTATTGATTAGTTTGCGCAAAAGTTATAGCGTTTACAAAATAGGGGATAGTTTTATAGCATTTTTGTTAATATTTTTTTTTTTTATTAGTAATGGCGGCGATCAGCGATTTTTATTGTGACTGCGACATTATTTTTGACACATTTTTGGGACATTTGTCATTTATACAGCAATCACTGCTATTTAAATAGCACTGATTCCTATGTAAATGACAGTTGTAGTGAAGGGGTTAACCACTAGGGGGCGGGGAGGAGTCAGTGTGACGTGTTGTGTTTTTTTTTTTACAGTAGGGGGGCGTGGCTGTACGTCTGACGTCATTGATCGGCGTTCCCGGTGACAGGGAACCGCCGATCACTGACAGTCAGTGTAGGAAGCGCGGGGAGAGGTTTGTTTACACAAACCTCTCCCCGTTCTTCAGCTCCGTAACCCGATCGCGGGATACCAGCGGCGATCGGGTCCGCTGGTCCCGCGGCCGTGGTCACGGAGCTCCCGACCGGGTCGCGCGCGCGCACGCCCCCCGGGCAGGCAAATTAAAGGGGACGTACAGGTACGTGCTTTTGCCTGCCCGTGCCATTCTGTTGACGTATATCTACATGAGGCGGTCGGGAAGCGGTTAATAAACACACAGTTACCTATCTGGGGATCCAGCTCCGTCCTCACCCAGGCTAGTTCTTCACTATAAATGGAAAAAATGTAGCACTAAAGTAAACACACTGTGTGAAAGTGAGTAATATATACTAAAAGCCTAATGCCACGTACACACGATCGGAATTCTCGTCGGAAAAAACTGTGTCGGTTTTTCCGACGGAATTCCGACGGAATTCCACTCAAGCTGTGTTGCCTACACACGATCACACCAAATTCCGACGGTCAATAACACAGCGGCATAAAAAAAGTTTGACAGCACTATAAAAAGGGAAGTTTAATGCTTCCGAGCATGCGTCGAATTGTTTCCGAGAATGCGTCGGAATTTTGCGTGTCGGAATTGCATACACACGATCGGAAAATCCGATAGAAAGGTTTTCCGGTGAAAAAATTGAGAACAGGTTCTCAATCCAAAGTCTGTCGGAAATTCCGACAGAAAAAGACCGTTGGGCATACACACGGTCGGAAAATCCGATGAAAAGCTCCCATCGGACTGTTTCCATCGGAAATTCCGATGGTGTGTACGCCGCATTAGACGTGTGTTCAAATATACACAATGAGAGGCAAGTGTCAACAATATTGTGACATAAATAATATGTGCCACTAAAGGCAAAACAATGTGACATATACAGAACAATGTGACATATACAGAACAATGTGACATATACAGAACAATGTGACATATGCAGAACAATGTGACATATACAGAACAATGTGACATATGCAGAACAATGTGACATATGCAGTAGGTGCCAATGAAAACACCATAAAACAAAATAATATAATAAAAGTCCGTATTGAGTGAAACGCTGATAACAGCGAATCCTTCAAGGTAACTCAGGAACAGGAGGAGACTGGATAGGGATGACTTAAACCAGCTTGACTGATGACATAGAGGGAATGGATACTCTTACCGCAACGGTTGGATACAGCTACCATACGGTATTTGTATCAAGTAGGCTTGTGCGCTAGACCTCTTGCGCCAACGCGTAACAGATCAGGCAAGCGGGAACCGGAGGTAGACACCACAGCAGGTAGGAACCGAACAGCAGACACCGCAACCGATCAATAGACATGTGCACAACAAAAAAAATTTGTTTTTTTTTTTCGTTTCGTTTTTTTTTTTCGTTTTTGAAAAAAAAAAAAGTTTTTTTTCGTTTCTTTTTTTTTTTCCGTTTCCGTTGATTCGTAACGATTCGTACATTCGTAAGTCGTCGGTGTTCGGGTTCGTAACGATTCGTACATTCGTAAGTCGTCGGTGTTCGGATTCGTAACGATTCGTACATTCGTAAGAGTTATTTTTTCGTTGATTCGTTTTTTCGTTAGTTTCATTTTCGGACGCATTCGTATTTATTCGTACATTCGTAACATTCGTAGATTCGTAATCGGAGCATAATTCATAATTTTATGTAATGTGTATGCTATTATTACATTTTAATAATTTACGAATCGAAAAAAAAGTTACGAATCGAAAAAAAAGTTACGAATGTACTATTTTTTTTGTTCAATAGAGACACAGAAAACTACAAATCGAAAAAAAAAAAAAGTTACGAATCGAAAAGAAAAGTTACGAATGTACGAATTTTTTTGTTCAATCCATTCGAAGCACGTTTAGCAGCACCATTGTAAGGGACACGGAAAATTACCAATTCAAAAAAAAAAAAAGATACGAATTTTTTCATTCGTTTTCGTTTTTTCGGATTTTCTTCATTAGTACATTCGTTGTTTCTAATTTGTTTTTTTCGGATTTTCGTTGTTTTTCAGATTCGTTCGATTCGAATGATTCGTTAATCGGATTCGTACGATTCAAACGATTCGTTATTCGGATTCGTACGATTCGAACGATTCGTTCATTCGTACGAAAACGAACGAATGAAAATAACGAAAAAAAAAGAAAAAAAAACGAAACGAATTGCACATGTCTACCGATCAACCTCTTATGGACAAGTTGTAGAATCCCAAGGCAGTCCGCTCAGTAGGATCCCAAAAACCAGGGGAAAAAAGAGAAAATGGAAGCGACTCCAATGGTGCAGGTCAAAAATATTTAAAATTTATTCACATTGACATGTGACAAATAAAATCTCGAGAATAAAAAACAGAAAAGGGTCAGCAATGTGAGAAGTATGAGATAGCTGGTCCGACGCGTTTCGACACAAATCGGTCTTCTACTGGGGCATATCTCTTGTAGAAGACCGATTTGTGTCGAAACGCGATCGTGTGTAGAGAATTTCCAACGGACAAAGTGCCACGCATGCTCAGATCAAATTACGAGACCAAAGCTATTGGCTACTAGCCTGTACGTAGTTCCGTCGTACGCAACAAACGTCACCACGTTTAGAATGATCGGATTTTCCGACAACTTTGTCTGACCGTGTGTATGCAACACCAGTTTCGGACAAAACCACTCGGAAAAATTCCGATGGATTTTGTGGTCGGAATTTCCAACCGTGTGTACGGGGCATTACATGTGGGCATCTGGCTGTGACAGCTTGTGGCTTCACAGCTGGGTGCCCACCACGCTGAGCATTGAAATTGGTCCCGCAGTCTTCTGGGATCTGCGACGTGTCCCAGAAGACTGTGGGGGGAGGGGAGAAGAACTTGTGCTCCAATTGCATAGGCAGTGGGAGCAGAAATGGGAGTGGATACCTGTCAAAATCAGGTCCCCCCTCCCAAAAAGTGCCATTCTTGAAAGAGGATAGGGGGAGGAGGCCTTAAAGCGGAACTTCCCATCTTGGGTGGATTTCCGCTTTAATGGCCATGTAATCTATTTTTCATTAAATGGTTTCTTAGTTTTTTTGTCCTCCTTGTAAAATCCTCTGCAAGCTTCTGAATCTCTATTGTATTGTAATATAGAATGAAATTATTCAACTCACCATAATGCAGAATCAGTGAAAGCCCTGGGCGTGTCACCTGCCACATCGCCTACCACCAGAAGCCATCATGTTTCCCCAGCAGAATCCCTCCTTACATCAGGCATTGCCAGCGGAGTCCCCCTGTACATCAGGCATTGCCAGCGGTGTCCCCCTTACATCAGGCATTGCCAGCGGTGTCCCCCCCTTACATCAGGCATTGCCAGCGGAGTCCCCCCTTACATCAGGTATTGCCAGCGGAGTCCCCCTTACATCAGGTATTGCCAGCGGAGTCCTCCCTTATATCAGACATTGCCAGCAGAGTTCTCCTTTACATCAGACATTGCCAGCGGAGCCCCCCTTACATCAGGCATTGCCAGCGGAGTCCCCCCTTACATCAGGCATTGCCAGCGGAGTCCCCTCTTACATCAGGCATTGCCAGCGGAGTCCCCCCTTACATCAGGCATTGCCAGCAGAGTACTCCCTTACATCAGGCATTGCCAGCGGAGTCCCCCTTACATCAGACATTGCCAGCGGAGTCCTCCTTTACATCAGACATTGCCAGCGGAGCCCCCCTTACATCAGGCATTGCCAGCGGAGTCCCCCCCTTACATCAGGCATTGCCAGCGGAGTCCCCCCTTACATCAGGCATTGCCAGCAGAGTACTCCCTTACATCAGGCATTGCCAGCGGAGTCCCCCCTTACATCAGACATTGCCAGCGGAGTCCTCCCTTATATCAGACATTGCCAGCAGAGTTCTCCTTTACATCAGACATTGCCAGCGGAGCCCCCCTTACATCAGGCATTGCCAGCGGAGTCCCCCCTTACATCAGGCATTGCCAGCGGAGTCCCCCCTTACATCAGGCATTGCCAGCAGAGTACTCCCTTACATCAGGCATTGCCAGCGGAGTCCCCCCTTACATCAGGCATTGCCAGCGGAGTCCCCCCTTACATCAGGCATTGCCAGCGGAGTCCTCCCTTACATCAGACATTGCCAGCAGAGTACTCCCTTACATCAGACATTGCCAGCAGAGTACTCCCTTACATCAGGCATTGCCAGCGGAGTCCCCCCTTACATCAGGCATTGCCAGCAGAGTACTCCCTTACATCAGACATTGCCAGCGGAGTCCCCCCTTACACCAGGCATCCCCCTTTCCTTACATTCCCAGCAGTGGAGACCCTCTTCGCGGCCATTACTAAACAGAATGGGACAAAATAGCCGGGTGGCTGCCAATAGCAATTGAGCTGTGGCACCGCCCACCCCTGCCCCTTCCTACATCAGGTCACAGACAGATGACAGCGGGGCGGGAGGTGGGCGGTGCCACAGCTCAAATTCTATTGGCAGCCACCCGGCCATTACTTAACAGTAATTGTTTGTTTTGGTCTTCAGGAAAGTGGCGGCCGGTGGAGACATTGTCTCCATCGGCCACGGACCTCTATCGGCGCGGCGGCGAAAAAAATAAATTGAGAAAATAAGAATTTCCCGATTGAGATTGGAGCTCCGGGAGCAGAGCCGATCCGCCCTTGCCCCCCCCCCCCCCCCCCCCCCCCCCCCCCCCCCACAGCGGTGGGGCCCTACGCAGCTTGCGTAGTGAGTGTATAGGGCGGATCGGCTTTGATTCATAGTCCCATAATTTATAGTTCCTAGTCCCAGAGTCTATAGTTTTTAGTCCATAGTCTATTGTCCATAGTTTCAAGTCCATAGTTCATAGTTCCATTTTCATTAGTCCCTAGTATATAGTTCATAGTTCCATAGTCCCTAATCCATAGTTCTTAGTTCCTGCTCCCTTGTCCCACAGTCCCTAGCCTATAGTTCCATAATCCAAAATTCATAGCTCCCAGTCTAGAGTCCATAGTTATAGTCCCTAGTCAATAGTCCATAGTTCATAGCTCCATAGTCCTATAGTCTCTAAGTTCCTAAGCCCCTAGTCTACAGTCCATAGTTCCATAGTCTATTGTTCATAGTTCCATAGTCCATAGTTCTATAGTGCCATAGTTCCATAGTCTAAAGTCTCTAGTCCAGCCTTTCTCAACCTTTTCAACACAGAGGAACCCTTGAAATAGTTCTCCGATCTGGGGGAACCCCTGCTAAAAATTAGAGATCTGCAATTCATGATACATTAGTGTGAAGAATGTAGAAAGAATGGTCCTTATACTTGTGGTCATTGGGAAGAATGACCTCCTTACAGATAGCTAAAAATGGGATCTTGGGAACAGTGGGAACTTATCTGAGAGGCAGAAATTGCCCAATGCTGAAGGAACCCCTAGCAACCTCTGGAGGAACCCTGGTTGAGAATCACTGCTCTAGTCCATAGTTCTTACCCCCTAGTCCCACAGTCCCTAGCCTATAGTTCCATAATTCAAAGTCCATAGTCCCTAGTCTATAGTCCATAGCTCATAACTCCATAGTCCTTTAGTATCATAGTTCCATAGTCCCTAGTCTATAGTACTTAGTTCATAGCTCCATGGTCCCAAAGTCTCAAAGTCCCATAGTTCCATAGTCCCTAGTCTATAGTCCATAGTTCCATACTGTATTGTTCATAGTTCCATAGTTCTATAGTGCCATAGTTCCATATCCCAAAGACCCTAATTTATAGTCCCTAGTGTATATTCCATACTCCCTAATCTATAGTCCCATAGTCTGATAGTCCCATAGTTCCATAGTCTATAGTCCATAGTTATATATTCTATTGTTCATAGTTCTATAGTGCCATAGTCTCATATTCCAAAGTCCCTAGACTATAGTCCTCAGTGTATATTTCCTATTCCCTAGTCCAAAGTTCCGCAGTCCTGTGGTCTCATAGTTCCACACTCCAAAGTCCATAGTTAATAGTATATAGTTTCATGCTACATATTTCTATAGTCCCATAGTTCCATAGTCCAAAGTTTGCTATAGTTCATAGTCCATAATCCCTAGTGCATATTCCCATAGTCCCATAGTCCATCTCGGGAGTGAGTAAGGGATGGTGGCTACATTTCTATTCTACATACAGTGGGAACACGGAGAATGAACATAGCCACACTCTAAGGGGAAGTCAGATTACAGCAGCAAAAGAAAAGGAATTTGGGGGAGGCTGAGAGCGCATTGGACTGTGGGTATTCCCTCTGCATAATCACATACAATGCAGGGCAATTAAGGAAGAGGCAAGATTGTGCCTTACAGCAGGGGTCATCAACCCCCAGGCCGCGGCCCACCTCCGGGCCATGGCCTGTTTGCAGCCGGGCCGCGAAGGCTGCACTGTCTGACAAGTGAGCAGAGAGATGACATCATCTCTCACCGCCCGCCCGCCCGCCCGCATCACCGCTGTTCCGTGCTCACAGCGGGGCTGCTTTACTGAGGCGAGTGATCAGAGAGATGACATCATCTCTCACCGCCGCCTGCTTTGCCGCTTTTCCACGCTCACAGCGAGACTGCTATAATGCTGGAGGTGAGGCAGGGAGCAGAGAGATGAGATCATCTCTCGCTGCCAGCCCGCATCACTGCTCCTCCGCTGACAGTGCGGCAGAATACCAATTCACTGCTGGAGGTGAGGCAGGGGAGCAGAGAGATGAGATCATCTCTCACTACCCGCCCCCCCCCCCCATTACCGCTGTTTTCCCTCACTACCCACTACTCCAGGCTTGCCTCTGAACTAATGCGCACACCTGTGCTGCCACCACTGCAATGACAATCTTCATGTGGTGGCAGGCGACGTGGCAAATGACAAGCTGCATCTGATGGCAAGTGACAATCCAAATCTGGTGACAGGTGAAGTGGCAAGGAACAAAATGCATCTGGTGGCAGGCAACGTGGCAAGTGACAAGCTGCATATGAAGGCAGGCGACGTGGCAAGTGACAATCTGCATCTATTGGCAGGTGACGAGGCAAGGGACGAAAAAGCATCTGGTGGCAGGGAATGTGGCAAGGGACAAAAAAGCATCTGGTGGCAGGGGATGTGGCAAGGGACAAATTGCATCTGGTGACAAGCAACATGGCAAGTGACAAGCTGCATCTGAAGGCAGGCGACGTGGCAAGTGACAATCCGCATCTGGTGGCAGGGGACGTGGCAAGGGACAAATTGCATCTGGTGACAAGCGACATGGCAAGTGACAATCCACATTTGGTGGCAGGTGACGTGGCAAGTGACGATCTGCATCTGGTGACAGGCGACGTGGCAAGTGACACTCTGGCACATTCTGCATTATGGTGAGTTGAACTATTTCATTGTATATTACAATGTAATAATAGAAATAATGCGCTTCAATCATCCTGACATCATATCAATGATGGTGCCGGGATGATTGAAGCGTCAACACCAGCCATTTCCCAGATAAATTGCCCGCGAAAAGCTGCATACACCGCCCCGGGCCTTGGCACAATTTTCTTAAACAACACCGGTCCCCGGTGCCAAAAAGGTTGGGGACCACTGCCTTACAGAGAAGATTTCACAGGACCTGGAGGGGCCCTGCTGGTGCAAGGAGTAAGGTAAGAATACACCTTAAGGAGGACGTAAACCCTAATAGGTTTACTTCCTCTTTGTTGCCCTGCAAAGGTAAAGCATAATGGACTACTATGCATCGCATAGTAGTCCATTATGTGTCACTTACCTGACACAGGAGCCGGCGAAGTCACCGCTGTCCCCTTGTGTACGGAGCCTCCATCTTCTTGGTGGGTCTCGCGGCTCCGGTGCTGTCATTCGACGTAGACAGCTGTGCCTGTCTTTTGGCAAATATCTCCTAAACCGTGTAGGTTTAGGAGATATTTCTTGGACCTACAGGTAATGCGGTGTACACACGGTCGGAATTTCCGATGGAAACAGTCTGATGGGAGCTTTTCATCGGATTTTCCGGGCGTGTGTATGCCCAACGGTCTTTTTCTGTCGGAATTTACGACGGACTTTGAATTGAAAACCTGTTCTCAATTTTTCCGACGGAAAACCTTTCTATCGGATTTTCCGATCGTGTGTATGCAATTCCGACACGCAAAATTCCGACGCATGCTTGGAAACAATTCGACGCATGCTCGGAAGCATTAAACTTCCCTTTTATAGTGCTTTTGAACGTGTTTTATGCCGCTGTGTTATTGACCGTCTGACTTTGGTGTGATCGTGTGTAGGCAACACAGCTTGAGCGGAATTCCGACAGAATTCCGTCGGAAAAACCGTCAGAGTTTTTTCCGACGAGAATTCTGATCGTGTGTACGCGGCATAAGCCTTAATCTAGGTTTACCTGTAGGCCAAAGTGGTTTGTAAGGGTTTACAACCACTTTAATCCTCTACCCCTAGGCAAAAACAAACATTTAACCCTTGTAATGTGGTGGGTTGCACCTTTATTCTTGTGCCCGGAGTTGGGCTTTCACTCTTTTTTGTATTGCTGTACTGCCTGGCGTAGTATAATTGTTTAGGAATGACACTCTGATTGGGAAGCAGTGGCGGTGCGTGCATAGAGGGCGCAGGAGCGCCGCCCCCCCCCCCCCTCTCCTGCACCGCTCTATCACCAATAGATAGATTCATGAATTGCATGAATCTATCTATTGTCACCGATGCCGCCCCCTATTCAGGTGTCCGGCCCCTGATTGGGCGCCGGGCATCTGAATTATTGCGGGGGGGGGGTGTTTCTGGAAGCGCCCTATTAGAGCTGTAAAGCTCTAATAGGGGACCTTATTAGAGCGGTGTGCTCTAATAGGCTTCCCTAAGTGTAAACAGCGGGCGCACTGCTGTGCGTTCGCTGATTACACAGTATTGTGTTAGAGAAGCGAATACATCGCTTCCCTAACACAGACCCGCCTCTCAGCCAATCAGGTTGCCAGGTCTGTTACCTGTAACCTGATTGGCTGAAGTCACAGGCGCTGTGATTGGACGCTAGGCGTCCAATCATAGCAGAAGACAGGAGGAGCGCGGGAGACATCGGACGATGAGACACTGCTCGCCGCCTGACGCCGTCACCAGCTGCACACCGAGACAAGGTAAGTGCAGAGGGCAGGCAGGGGGCACAGTGGCAGCACTTGAAGGGGCACAGTGGCAGCACTTGAAGGGGCACAGTGGCAGCACTTGGAGGGGCACAGTGGCAGCACTTGGAGGGGCACAGTGGCAGCACTTGAGGGGCACAGTGGCAGCACTTGAAGGGGCACAGTGGCAGCACTTGAAGGGGCACAGTGGCAGCACTTGAGGGGCACAGTGGCAGCACTTGGAGGGGCACAGTGGCAGCACTTGGAGGGGCACAGTGGCAGCACTTGGGGCACAATGGCAGCACTTGGGGCACAAAGGCAGCACTTGAGGGGCACAGTGGCAGCACTTGGAGGGGCACAGTGGCAGCACTTGGAGGGGCACAGTGGCAGCACTTGGAGGGGCACAGTGGCAGCACTTGGGGCACAATGGCAGCACTTGGGGCACAATGGCAGCACTTGAGGGGCACAGTGGCAGCACTTGAGGGGCACAGTGGCAGCACTTGAGGGGCACAGTGGCAGCGTTTGCTGGGCACAGTGGCAGCATTTAATGGGCACAGTGGCAGCATTTGATGGGCACAGTGGCAGCATTTAATGGGCACAGTGGCAGCGTTTGATGGCACAGTGAGGCTGTTTGTTTGCGCCCCCCCAAAAATTTGGAGCACCAGCCGCCACTGTTGGGAAGTTTTGTTTGTGTCTTTTGGAACGAGCTCATTTGTGGCCAAATGAACACAAATTATCTATAGTCGGTTTTGAGCGAAGTTGTTAGTTAATAAATCCTTTGCATAGAAAGGTTATTATTATTATTATACACGATTTATATAGCGCCAACAGTTTACGCAGCGTTTTACAATGTAGAGGGGGGACAGCACAATTACAGTACAGTTCAATACAGAAGGTACAGGAGGGCCCGGCTCGTAGAGCTTACATTCTAAAGGGAGGTACAAAAGATTTGATGGGGGGTGTCTTCTTTCCTTCAGAGCTGTGTTAGAGAACATTCCCTGGGACACGATGAAATGACCCTCCTTGTCCCGGATCTGAATGTTCAGGACAGAAGATCAATCAAGTCATCCAACACAAGAACAAAAACCTTCTCTTCTTTCAATTCAACACCTAAAGCAGCTTTGCGATTTTTTAATTTGTTCCGAGAGAAGATTCCAAAAAGCGAATGCAATAATTTAGAAGATTGTTTCTCAAACTGTTTCTCAACTAGGCCAAACTTAGGGACAAGTAAATGGATCCCTAGCAATTGACTACAGTAGCTACTCCTGACAATTAATTTAGTGAGGAGTTCCCTGAACTAAACCCCAGGGTGCTACACAGGTTAACCGCTTCCCGACCGCCTAACGCAGATATACTGCGGCAAAATGGCACGGGCAGGCAAAATCACGTACCTGTACGTGATCCTTTAAATGCCTGCCCGGCCCGATCGCCGCTGGTGTCCCGCGATCGGGTCACGGAGCTGAAGAACGGGGAGAGGTCTGTGTAAACAAACCTCTCCCCGCGCTTCCTACTCTGCTGTCATTGATTGGCTGTTCCCGGTCATCGGGAAAGCCGATCAGTGACATCAGACGTCAGCCCCGCCCCTAATGTAAAAAAAAACACACACGTCACAGCCCATAACCCCTCCCCTCCCCCTAGTGGTTAACTCTTTCACTACAACTGTCATTTATACAGGAATCAATGCATTTAAATAGCATTGATTGCTGTATAAATGACAATGGTCTCAAAAATGTGTCAAAAATGTCCGATGTGTCCGCTATAATGTCGCAGTCACAATAAAAATCGCTGATCGCCGCCATTACTAGTAAAAAAAAAAATATTAATAAAAATGCTATAAAACTATCCCCTATTTTGTAAACGCTATAACTTTAACGCAAACCAATCAATAATCGCTAATTGCGATTTTTTTTTACCAAAAATATGTAGAAGAATACGTATCGGCCAAACTGAGGAAAAAAAAAGTTTTTTTATATATTTTTTTGGGATATTTATTATAGCAAAAAATATTGCATTGTTTTCAAAATTGTCGCTCTATTTTTGTTTATAGCGCAAAAAATAAAAACCGCAGGGGCGATCAAATACCACCAAAAGAAAGCTCTATTTGTGGGGAAAAAAGGACGCCAATTTTGTTTTGGAGCCACGTCGCACGACCGCGCAATTGTCAGTTAAAGCGGCGCAGTGCCGAATCGCAAAAAGGGGCCTGGTCCTTTGGCTGCCAATTGGTCCGGGGCTGAAGTGGTTAAAGACCTCCCTTCACATCAGAGTACCTCCTTCACACCTTCATATTAGAAGCCCCCCATCCCATCAGAGATCCCTCGATCAAAAGGAAACAGATCCCTGTTTTCTATCTCAGCCTGAGTATTATATCAAATTTAAGTTAAGTAGTCCCTTGCTCTGGGTAAGGCCTCTCTAACCAGAAGAAGATAGCCTTCAGTTGCTAGGAGGTGCTTACAGAACCACCTCCTGGCTTCTCCAACCTGTTCCACCAAGAAGGTTCCTATTAACCCATGGAGGATGAAGCATCAACCGCAGTATTCATTACCCTCTATGTTCTTTCTCTCTCGAGTCTACTGTAAGCATAAATGCCTTTTCCCTCAATGTCATTTTATGTCTGTTGCTTCACCATAATGGCGAAAATTGTTTGATGGCGGTCAGAATGGGAGATATGTATTGGCCTACTTTTTGTATGGTTTGCATATCTTAAAAACCAAATACCTTACAATAAAAAATAAAATAAAAAATAAATTAAACTAATGCTGGAATATTTTTATCAGAACTTTACATTTTCTATACCAATCTCACCGCTCATGTACATCATTGCTGCACCAAACATTAGCTGTAGAGAGGGGGTGGGGTGACCACTGGCCAGCGAAGGAGAAAAAGTTTAATTTAAAGCTTCACTGCCCATTCCCTGTAGGAGAATGATTAATTATAGCCAGATGTCTTCAAGGTTACCAACCACAAGATCCATTTCTAATTCTATGAGATGTGAGGATGGCGAGTTACGTTAATGCTGAGTTACGTTAATGCTGAGTTACGTCAATGCTGAGATACGTCAATGCTGCTCCAGTGAAGGCAGAATCAAAGTAAATTAGGAAATAATGTCTGCGGATAATTATAAACAAATTGTATAGAACACGAGGACACCAGATGTGAAGTCGTTTATTGGGATGAATATCTCAGGAGAACATTCACATCTCCTGTATCATGTCTGCAGTCTCTGACCATCTCCTGTATCATGTCTGCAGTCTCTGGCCATCTCCTATATCATGTCTGCAGTCTCTGACCATCTCCTGTATCGTGTCTGCAGTCTCTGACCATCTCCTGTATCATGTCTGCAGTCTCTGACCACCTCCTGTATCATGTCTGCAGTCTCTGACCATCTCCTGTATCAGGTCTGCAGCCCGAAAAATCCAAAAGTAAATGATATTAAATAAAAATAAGTGAACAAAGTCCATTCAATTCCCATCAAACGATATCCAAAAATGCATGTGTTTCCATATATCCAACAATAGTGACTAGGATCTTCTTCCACCAACACTGGTCACACAGCCTACTCACCGGATTTATATGACCCCCATGACAGAAGCCATATACAGCAGGTTAATACAGACAGATTCCCGAAGTTCGTCTCACCGATTTGGCAAAAGAATCTCCAGTCACAGGTTTGACCAAGCCCCCACCGGTTTCAAAGGCTTCGATTTGCCAAAAAAATCTCCAGTTGCAGATTCGATCAAGCCCTCACTGGTTTCGTCAGCATGTCTCACATCCTCAGGGGTCACATCATGTGACCCCTGGGTACATCAGATGTGCTGACGAAACGCATTGGACGTGGTCGAGCATGATACGTCACTTCTGCCCATAGTGGAACGCAGGTGGAGCGCAAATCGCCGTCCCTGCTTCCACTTTCGTTTTCTGTTTTCAAATGGATCTTATGGAATTTTAAAGTGCTTTTTTAAATAAATCGACATACTTTACTATGGAAGATTGTCTCCTTTTCCTTTACTGAAGCCTGGGAAACCGGTGAGGGCTTGGTCGAATCTGCAACTGGAGATTCTTTTGCCAAATCGATGCCTGGGAAACCGGTGAGGCCTGAGATTAACTTTGGGAGTCTGTCTGTATTAACCTGCTATATATGACTTCTGTCATGGGGGTCATATAAATCCGGTGAGTAGGCTGTGTGACTGGTGTTGGTGGAAGAAGGTCCTAGTCACTATTGTTGGATATATGGAAACACGTGCACTTTTGGATATCGTTTGATGGGAATTGAATGAACTTTGTTCACTTATTTTTATTTAATATCATTTTTGGATATTTCACTACAAGTTTATAAAGTTTACATAAGTATATTGTCACACACTGGAGAGATTCAGTGGTCACTGTATGTAATTGGTATTTAAAACTTTTCCACTGTCACTTTATGGTTAGTAACCTGCTGGGGACACCTAGTGGTTGCTAAATATATTGTATCCTTTTGCATTTATGATGTACATGTTTAATTAGTGAGTAGGGTGCGCAGTTCACTATTATTTTCTTTTTCTGTATGTCTGAAGTCTCTGACCATCTCCTGTACCATGTCTGCAGTCTCTGACCATCTCCTGTATCATGTCTGCAGTCTCTGACCATCTCCTGTATCATGTCTTCAGTCTCTGACCATCTCCTGTATCATGTCTTCAGTCTCTGACCATCTCCTGTATCATGTCTGCAGTCTCTGACCATCTCCTGTATCATGTCTGCAGTCTCTGACCATCTCCTGTATCATGTCTGCAGTCTCTGACCATCTCCTGTGTCATATCTGCAGTCTCTGACCATCTCCTGTATCATGTCTGCAGTCTCTGACCATCTCCTTTATCATGTCTTCAGTCTCTGACTGTCTCCTGTACCATGTCTTCAGTCTCTGGCCATCTCCCGTATCATTTTTGCAGTCTCCGACCATCTTCTGTATCATGTCTGCAGTCTCTGACCATCTCCTGTATCATGTCTGCAGTCTCCGACTATCTTCTGTATCAAGTCTGCAGTCTCTGACCATCTCCTGTAGCATGTCTGCAGTCTCCGACCATCTTCTGTATCATGTCTGCAGTCTCTGGCCATCTCCTGTATCATTTTTGCAGTCTCCGACCATCTTCTGTATCATGTCTGCAGTCTCTGACCATCTCCTGTATCATGTCTGCAGTCTCTGACCATCTTCCGTATCATGTCTGCAGTCTCTGACCATCTCCTGTATCATGTCTGCAGTCTCTGACCATCTTCCGTATCATGTCTGCAGTCTCTGACCATCTCCTGTATCATGTCTGCAGTCTCTGACCATCTTCCGTATCATGTCTGCAGTCTCTGACCATCTCCTGTAGCATGTCTGCAGTCTCTGACCATCTCATGTAGCATGTCTGCAGTCTCTGAGGCCCTTTATATCCAATAAATTATCCATCAATGCTTTAAACCAACTTAATCCAACCTGACCCATCCACCTACTTGCCCATTCTATCTGTAACCCATTGTATGCTTTATATGAGCTGATCCAGGAAGAGCAGCCTACCCCCTGTGGTGCTCCGATTCTCAGTGGACTCCTACTATGGAGACGCACTGCACATGTATGGCATTTCTACATAAGCCTTGATGGAATGGCTGTCAACTAGGGGCACAGCACCATGTGGCCCAGGATAGGGACACCAAATGGTGTAGGGAGTATCTCTTGGACTGATCTAAGATAAGTTGAAGAGGTATATCTAGAACGGGGAAGGGGGCAGATAGTATTAAGTTGGTCTTCTCTAAAGTACAGTTGTCCATCAATTTGTGATGCCAAAATGCCCCATGCTAGCTCTACGCTTAGACAGGACACATGTCAGTCTCTGTGGAGGGCTTATGCCGCGTACACACGGTCGGAATTCTCGTCTGAAAAAGGTCTGATGGTTTTCCCTTTGGAATTCCGATGGAATTTCACTCAAGCTGTGTTGCCTACACACGGTCACACCAAATTCCGATGGTCAATAACACCGCGGCATAAAACTTGTTTGACAGCACTATAAAAGGGAAGTTTAATGCTTCTGAGCATTCATAGAATTGTTTCCGAGCATGCGTCGGAATTTTGCGTGTCGGAATTGCATACACACAATTGGAAAATCCGATAGAAAGGTTTTCCGTCGGAAAAATTGAGAACAGGTTCTCAATCCAAAGTCTGTCGGAAATTCCTACAGAAAAAGACAGATGGGCATACACACGGTCTGAAAAACCGGTGAAAAGCTCCCATCGGACTGTTTCCATCGGAAATTCCGACCGTGTGTACGCGGCATTAGACCTTGACAATGATCTGGCAAGGAGAGAATATAAATAAATAGTAGCATACCTACCTATTGGGGTAGGTGGGTGTGCTTTTATTCAGTTGCATTCTCTCCTGGTAGGGTGGCACAAGGTTGAGGGAGGTCTGGCAAGGCACAAGCTATTGCCATATGACATGCATCCTCAGATATTGACCAACGCTGGAGTCAGCTTTTATGTAGTGCTGACCGGAGTTCAGCTTTATAGGCAAACAAGTAATTAAACCGCAGAAATGAGAAATCTTTCAGTCAATATACTGATTGGCGGTCTCTCCCAAAAAGCGTGACCAATGTAATTACATGAAATAAACATCTCCAAGAGATTTATGTCACGGGCAATCATTCAATATGAATGATCCTCAGAAGGTCCAGCCTTGGTTGTTCTATCACCCATAAAGGTCAATGACCTGTCTTATCATGGCCCAATTATAGTCAGGGAGAGTATTGTGACTGCGTCCTCCATATTAAAGGGGTTGTAAGCCTTTCGTGTTTTTTCACCTTAATGCATCCTATGCATTAAGGTGAAAAAACACCTGTCAGTGACCGGCTCCCCAGCCCCCCCCGTTATACTTACCTAAACCCTCAAACTTGACCCGGCGAGGATGCGCTGTCTCTCTGTCCAGGGTTCTTGGCTCTTGATTGGGTAGATATATAGCAGCGCAGCCATTGGCTCCCGCGGCTGTCAATAGAATCCAATGGCGCCGGGGGCCGAGTCTTGCATTCGGCATCTATGGACGCCAAATGCTGAACTCGGGAGCGCGCTCGCAAAGGTAACCCCCTCGGGGAAGCGCTTCTCAGAGGGGGTTATTAGATGGTGGGAAAGAGCCGCGAGAGCTGCCGGGGGACCCCAGAAGACGAGGTTCAGGGCCACACTGTGCAAAACGAGCTGCACAGTGGAGGTAAGTATGATATGTTTGTTATTTTTATTTTTTTTAATTTACCTTTACAATCACTTTAAACAACTGTGTGCAGATTATCTGTCTAGGGTCCATTTACTTTTTTTGTGTTGCATTAACATGCATTGTATTAGGGCAGCCCAGACAATAAGTGACCACCAATGCATCCTAGTGTGACTTGATGCGCAGGCCAGATGTGGCCCTTTGCTTGCCTTTATCCGGCCCCTGGGGCCCTATTTCTCTCATTGATACAAGGAACTATTCCTCCCACTGACACCAACGATTGGGCACTATTCCTTCTACTGACACCAACGATTGGGCACTATTCCTTCTACTGACACCAACGATTGGGCACTATTCCTTCTACTGACACCAACAATTGGGCACTATTCCTTCTACTGACACCAACGATTGGGCACTATTCCTTCTACTGACACCAACAATTGGGCACTATTCCTTCTACTGACACCAACGATTGGGCACTATTCCTTCTACTGACACCAATGATTGGGCACTATTCCTTCTACTGACACCAACAATTGGGCACTATTCCTTCTACTGACGCCAATGACAAGGCACCATTCCTTCCATTGACACCAACAACGGGGAACGATCTCTTTCACCAATACTAACAATTGGGCGCTATTCCTTCTACTGACACCAGTAATGGGGCAGTTCCTGCCACTGACAACAATGATGAGGCACTATTCCTCCCACAGACACCTGTGATGGGGCACTATTCCTTCCACAGGCACCAACGATGAAGCACTTTTCTTCTCACTGACACAAATGATGGGGCACTATTCCTCCCACTGATACATACAATGGGGCGCTATTCCTCCTACTGATACATACAATGGGGCGCTATTCCTTCCACCGACACAAATTGGGCACTCTTCCTCCCACTGAAATCGTTTGGGCACTATTCCTTCTACTGACACCGACAGGGAACTCTTCCTTTTACCAACACTGATGATGGAGCACTTATCCTTCCACTGATACCAACATTTTGGCACTATTCCTTCTACTGACCCTAACAACAGGACAATTTTCCTTCCATCAACACTGCTGATGGAGCACTATTCCTCCCACTGATACCAACAATGGGACAGTATTACTCCCACTGACACAAATGATGGGGCACTATTCCTCCCAGTGATACCAACGTTTGGGCACTATTCCTTCTACTGACATGAATGATGGGACACTGTTCTTTTTACTGAAACCAATGATGGGGCGCTATTTCTCCTACTAACACCAACATTTGGACACTACTCCTCCCACTGACACCAATGAGGGGCCACTATTCCTCCTCTTACTAAACACAGGCACTATATATTTTTACTTCCACTGGCTACCAAGCCCGCAGTCTCTGACTGTCTCCTGTAGTATGTCTGCGGTCTCTGACCCTCTCCAGTAGTATATCTGCAGTCTCTGACCATCTCCTGTAGTATGTCTGCAGTCTCTGACCCTCTCCAGTAGTATGTCTGCAGTCTCTGACCATCTCCTGTAGTATGTCTGCAGTCTCTGACCATCTCCTGTAGTATGTCTGCAGTCTCTGACCCTCTCCAGTAGTATGTCTGCAGTCTCTGACCATCTCCTGTAGTATATCTGCAGTCTCTGACCCTCTCCAGTAGTATGTCTGCAGTCTCTGACCATCTCCTGTAGTATGTCTGCAGTCTCTGACCCTCTCCAGTAGTATGTCTGCAGTCTCTGACCATCTCCTGTAGTATGTCTGCAGTCTCTGACCCTCTCCAGTAGTATGTCTGCAGTCTCTGACCATCTCCTGTAGTATGTCTGCAGTCTCTGACCCTCTCCAGTAGTATGTCTGCAGTCTCTGACCATCTCCTGTAGTATGTCTGCAGTCTCTGACCCTCTCCAGTAGTATGTCTGCAGTCTCTGACCATCTCCTGTAGTATGTCTGCAGTCTCTGACCCTCTCCTGTAGTATGTCTGCAGTCTCTGGCCCTCTCCTGTAGTATGTCTGCAGTTTCTGACCCTCTCGAGTAGTATGTCTGCAGTTTCTGACCCTCTCCTGTAGTATGTCTGCAGTCTCTGACCCTCTCCAGTAGTATGTCTGCAGTCTCTGACCATCTCCTGTAGTATGTCTGCAGTCTCTGACCCTCTCCAGTAGTATGTCTGCAGTCTCTGACCCTCTCCTGTAGTATGTCTGCAGTTTCTGACCCTCTCCTGTAGTATGTCTGCAGTCTCTGATCCTCTCCTGTAGTATGTCTGCATTCTCTGACCATCTCCTGTACCATGTCTGCAGTTTCTGATCCTCACCTGTAGTATGTCTGCAGTCTCTGATCCTCACCTGTAGTATGTCTGCAGTTTCTGATCCTCTCCTGTAGTATGTCTGCAGTCTCTGATCCTCACCTGTAGTATGTCTGCAGTCTCTGACCATCTCCTGTACCATGTCTGCAGTCTCTGACCCTATCCTGTAGTATGTCTGCAGTCTTTGACCCTCTCCTGTAGTATGTCTGCAGTCTCTGATCCTCACCTGTAGTATGTCTGCAGTCTCTGATCCTCACCTGTAGTATGTCTGCAGTTTCTGATCCTCTCCTGTACCATGTCTGCAGTCTCTGACCCTATCCTGTAGTATGTCTGCAGTCTTTGACCCTCTCCTGTAGTATGTCTGCAGTCTCTGATCCTCACCTGTAGTATGTCTGCAGTCTCTGATCCTCACCTGTAGTATGTCTGCAGTTTCTGATCCTCTCCTGTACCATGTCTGCAGTTTCTGATCCTCTCCTGTAGTATGTGTATTAATGTGGCAACCAATCAATAAACAGTAGTGATATGCTTTAATCTCTGGCAACCAATCAGTGGGCGGTAATGTTGCCTTATGAGTTTATGTGAAATCGCCATTAATACAGTATCTCACAAAAGTAAGTACACCCCTCACATTTTTGAAAATATTTTGTTCTATCTTTTCATGTGACAACACAGAAGAAATTACACTTTGCTACAGTGTAAAGTAGTGATTGTACAGCTTGTATAACAGTGTACATTTGCTGTCCCCTCAAAATAACTCAACACACAGCCATTAAAGTCTAAAACGCTGGCAACAAAAGTGAGTACACCCCTAAGTGAAAATGTCCAAATTGGGCCCAATTATCCATTTTCCGTCCCCAGTGTCATGTGACTCGTTAGTGTTACAAGGTCTCAGATGTGAGTGGGGAGCAGGTGTGTTAAATTTGGTGTTATCGCTCTCACTCTCTCATACTGGTCACAGGAAGTTCAACATGGCACCTCATGGCAAAGAACTCTCTGAGGATCTGAAAAAAGTATTGTCGCTCTACATAAAGATGACCTAGGCCAGTGATGGTGAACCTTGGCACTCCAGATGTTTTGGAACTACATTTCCCATGATGCTCAACTAAACTGCAGAGTGCATGAGCATCATGGGAAATGTAGTTCCAACACATCTGGGCTGCCAAGGTTCGCCATCACTGGCCTAGGCTATAAGAAGATAGACAATATCCTGAAACTGAGCTGCAGCATGGTGGCCAAGACCATACAGCGGTTTAAAAGGACCGGTTCCACTCAGAACAGGCCTCGCCATGGTCGACCAAAGAAGTTGAGTGTACATAGGGATATCCCTGTGCGTCAGAGGGGAGCGGGTCACCCGGTGACGTCATCGTGTGGCCCAGCCCTCAGTTATAAAAGAACTGTCACCTGAGGGGCCAGTCATTACAGCGGGTGCCTACCATGGAGGCAGATCGGTGGTGGCATGCAGCTTTTTTTTTTTCTTTTTCAGTCCGTCGGGGCGAGAAAAGAAGAAGATGAATGGACTTCATGGGACACTTTTAGGTTGCGTTCTCAGATAAGGGTCTGGTATGGATTTTGAGGGGGACCCCCACGCCATTTTTTTTTACATTTTGGCGCGGGGTTCCCCTTAATATCCATACCAGACCCAAAGGGCCTGGTATGGAATTTGGGGGGACCCCCATGCAATTTTTTTTTACATTTTGGTTCGAGGTTCCCCTTAATATTCATACCAAACCCAAAGGGCCTGGTAATTCACTGTGGAAGAATCCCATGCTGTTTTTTTCATTGACTTTTATGTGTATTGCCGGGACCGACAATTCATTGTAGCCGCGAATAGTTTTAAATTACTTTTTTTCCTTTAGAAATGTATTTTTGCTCTCGGACTGTTCTAAACACGGGAAACATGCGCCACTTTACAGGCATACTATAGACACTCCCCAAGCACGATATTTAAAGGAATATTACACTTTTAATATTTCACAATATTTCACAATGATTCACAAATCACTGCTCCCGAAAACACGCCTGATGTTAAAACTTTTTTTTGCATTGATACATGTCCCCTGGGGCAGGACCCAGGTCCCCTAACACTTTTTATGACAATAACTTGCACATTAACCTTTAAAATTAGCACTTTTGATTTCTCCCATAGACTTTGAAAGGGTGTTTCGCTGCTTTCGAATTTGCAGCGAAAACACCCCAAATTGTTCGCTATTCGGCGAACATCGGGCACACCCCTAATATATATATATATATATATATATATATATATACACACACATGTAGCACTGACCCCCGAAGGAGCTGCTAGTTTGAATTGGGCCTGCACTCTTCTGAGAAACCCCACTAACTTAACTCAGTCCCCTTGGCACAGCTGTGGTGCAATGTAATACAGTACAATATAAAACAATGTAAAGTACCTGTATAGTACCCTCAGGAACCACTGGCTCCCCTGGTGGGGAAAAACAGTATGCCACACAACTGGATATTTAACCAGAAATATTTTTACTGCAAAATATTTAAACAGGTGGTTACAGAAATTGCGCTGTCATTCCAACGTAGGACGACAGTTCAATATATATATATATATATATATATATATATAAACAAATACAATATAAAAGGTACTTTTATATATGTAAACCTGGGAGCTCCCCCTACTTTAAAAGTTATACGTGAGGCCTCACTGAAAGTACTTTCTCCCGTATCTTCTTTCTTCGCTAGCTAAAATGACTCCTCTGGTATTTGTAATCCAAGGTGTGTGAAGAGTTAGCTCAGGGTGCTCCATGTGTAACTCCAAGAACTTATATACAACGCTTGAGCACTAAAGTGAAGTAGGCCTCAAGTCTGCTCAGTGTCAGTTGCTCTGTTACTCCTCCGTGGAACTGCAGATTCCAGCGGGGCCTGTAAGTGAGTCTAACTGCGTGCAACAAGTTAATAAATGGTGGGCCGTAACCCGCTCACCAACTGGATCAGAGTTCTGGGTGATGACTTTGGTCCGGTAACTGCAGCTTGCGTCTGTATCAGCTGGGCCAGATGCTCTGTATCGCTCCGCTGGATGGATCTGGTCCCCCGATACTCCGATGGGTGTCTCTGGGCCTCGTCAATCCGGTCACCGTCTCTCAGGTTCCGTCAGATCACTTCACAACCAAACTGGTCTGCACTCCGTAATGACTGTCTGCTGCTGCCTCTGGGTGACCTCCCCACAGATCCGCACAGGCAGGATCCTATATACACACAGAGGGGAGGGACCTCATAGAACACCATTATATATATAGTTTCGCCCCAGACTTCTTTTTTTTTTGTGTGTTTTTTTCAGCGTTCCCTTCCCATGTGACCAGGGATAGCGGTGGATGAGATAGCGGTGGATGGATGGAGCTAGAAGAATTTTTTTTTATTTTTTTATAAAAAAAAAAACTTTATTTAAACTTCAAAATTATATACATAGTAACATTACTGCTTTAGAATAAAGTCAGTTACAAAGACCGATGTTCTGTCAAAAACTGTCCGGCCATCGGATAGTGTCCGCAGGCGCAGCGCTTGCGCAGTACCGAGGACAAGGAGATTCTGAAAATCTCCGAAGATGAACAGTGCCTATATCCAAGTGGACATAGGGCTGCACATAGTTAGAGGGCCCCTCACGGGCTCGCTTCGCTCGCCACGCTTCGGGCACGGCCTCAATTCGCTCGGCTCTTTTTTATTCTAACTCTATGTCCACTTGGATGGTGGGGCTTGAACCTGGACTCACGGCGCAAGCGCCTTTCATCTTCGAATATTTTCTGAATCTGGTTGTCATCTGTACTGCGCATGCGCAGTACACAGCGGACAGTTTCCGACGGGGGACACTATCCGACAGGACACAGGCGCTAGAAGCAATAGCTTTTCCCCGACCGAGAGCCAACGACATATTCGGCGACCCATCGCAGTTTGCTACGGAAGTGACGTTCCGTCGCCGCCATCTTGGTACACCCCACACTCGTCCACAGTAAGGATACACTAAGAAGGGGGAAGCGGACATCTTGTTACACCCACCGGAGTTTTGCATTCTACACGTATTTATAACAGTAAAGCCAGTTTATATATTGAAATACAGGACTTACAACTCCATCTCACTACTTAGATCTTGAATTTTAAAAGCTGCGGCAACCCTGCTCATCTCACAGGTTTGCTAATCTGACAGACGTTCGCTGCTTTTAAAATTCAACATCTAAGTAGTCAGACGGAGTTCTAAGTCCTGTATTTCACTATAGAAACTGACAAAACTTTACGGCTAAAATGCAAAACTCCGGTGGGTGTAAAAACATGTCCGCTTTCCCCCTTCTTAGTGTATCCTTACTGTGGCCGAGCGTGGGGTGTAGCAAGATGGCGGCGCCGGGACGTCAAACTGCGATGGGTCGCCGACTATGTCGTTTCACCCCTATTTATAACCCTGCGGCTCTTGTGACTCCTCCTACTGTGGTCACGTGTAACGGGCCACCTGGTAGTAGCTGCTCACGTGACCGTAGCTAATCCGTCACGTGATCGTAGCTAATACGTCACGTGATCGTAGCTAAACCGTCACGTGATTGCAGCTCATCGGTCACATGCCCTGATTCACTTATTTTCCTCCCGCCATTATTCCTATTTATTTTCCATTCATTATATATTCTAAATATTCTTTATTTTATTTATTCCTATTCACAATTAATAAATCATTACTATTTCATATGAATTCCTATTTTCTATTGATTCTGTTGCCTCCGTCTACGACAAAATGTCTCCTCTACTGCGGACAGGAAGGATCAGCCAGAGAAATCCCGGTGTACTAAAAACACCGGCAGTGCGGGTTGTCACGTGGTCGCGCCGTCCCGTCCTGTCCCGTTCCGCCCCCCCTCCTCTCGAGTCACCATGGCGATGCTGGCTGAACGTGAGTGCGGTGGTGATCGGTGCCCATTGGGTTCTGTGTATGTTGGATGAAGGGATTCCTCTGTATTGTAGTCATTATGATGGAGAGAATGAGCCCTGAGCTGTCTCCTATCTGTCTGTGTTCTTATATCTGATATTCTATCAGTTCTATCACTATATATATATATATATATATATATATATATTTTGGTGTCCTATGAGGTCCCCCACCCTGATATATATAGATATATACCTCATAGAACACCATGGGGTCCCCCCTGTTATATATAATGGTGTTTTGTGAGGTCCCTATATATATATATATATATATATATATATATATATATATAATTACACTGTGTCTCACAAAAATGAGTATACCTACAATACATGTTTTGAGCCCTGACACGTCCTTTTACACTCCTACAGATGCGCAAAACAACGTACCCGTACGCCGCTGCCATATCGTCGGCTAGTGTGCACGCCGCGGGAGCGTACCCGCGGACTCCATGTCTGCCGGTGGCCCGCGATCGTGACACGTGGGGTTGCCTTGTTATATATAAGCATAACCATATATATATATATATATATATATATATATATATATATATATATATAGGGACCTCACAAAACACCATTATATATAACAGGGGGGACCCCATGGTGTTCTATGAGGTATATATTATATCTATATATATATATATCTATATATATATATATATATATATATATATATATATATATAACCACCATTATATATAACAGGAGGGGGGGCCCCATGGTGTTCTATGAGGTATATATTATATATATATATATATATATATATATATATATATATATAACCACCATTATATATATATAACCACCATTATATATAACAGGAGGGGGGGCCCCATGGTATTCTATGAGGTAAATTCTATATCTATCAGGGTGGGGGGACATCATAGGACACCATTATATATATATATATATATATATATATATATATATATATATATATATATATATATATATATATATATATGAGAGAACTGATAGAATATCAGATAGAAGAAACAATGCCTATGTAAACAAGGCATTTCCCAGTTCTGCCTAGCAACATGACAGGGATCTACTGCTCTCAGTGATCTCTGTCATGTTCTAGTGAGACCCCCCCCCCCGACAGTTAGAACATGCTGAGGAAACACACTTAACCCCTTGATCCCCCCCCCCCTAGTGTTTAACCCCTTCCCTGCCAGTGACATTTACAGTAATCAGTGCATTTTTATAGCACTGATCGCTGTATAAATGCCAATGGTCCCAAAATAGTGTCAAAAGTGTCCGCTTTAATGTTGCAGTCACGATAAAAATCGCTGATCGCTGCCATTACTAATAAAAAAAAAAAAAAAAATTACTAATAAAAATGCCATAAATCTATTCCCTATTTTGTGGATGCGATAACTTTTGCGCAAACCAATCAATGTACGCTTATTGCGTTTTTTGTTTTTTCCCCAAAAATATGTAGAAGAATACACCTCGGCCTAAACTGAGGAAGAAATTTCGTTTTTTTATATATTTTTTTGGGGGGGGATATTTATTATAGAAAAAAGTATAAAATAAAAAGCTTTTTTTTTTTAAATGTTCGCTCTTTTTTTGTTTATAGCGCAAATAATAAAAACCGCAGAGGTGATCAAATACCACCAAAAGAAAGCTCTATTTGTGGGGAAAAAAGGATGTCAATTTTGTTTGGGTACAACGTCGCAGTTAAAGCGACGCAGTGCCGAATCGTAAAAAAAAGGGCTTGTCAGGAAGGGGGTAAATCCTTCCGGGGCTGAAGTGGTTAATGAAGATACAACATTTAGCAACTCACATGGTTGATGATTAAAACGGGCACATCTAAGTATGGAGGCATCCGGGGTAAAGCTGTCCACATAGACCATCCTCTGCCCTGCCATCGATATCATCTCTTTCACTCTGTGCTCCACGAGCGCTTTCAGATCGCCCTATTGCAGGGTGGTCTTCCCGGTCACGATTGCAGACTGACAGCGGTGTCAGTCTGCAATCGTGACCGGGAAGACCACCCTGCAATAGGGCGATCTGAAAGCGAGGCTGGAAGCGCTCGTGGAGCACAGAGTGAAAGAGATGATACCGATGGCGGTGCGGAGGACGGTCTATGTGAAAGGCTTTACCCCGGATGCCTAAATGCTTAGATGTGTCGGTTTTATTCATCAACAATGTGAGTTCCTAAATGTTGTACCTTCATTAAATGTAACCATATTGCTACACTTAGAGGCGCCTCTGTTTTTGTTTTATACTCAATTGTGACGTGACGCTACTTGTATATCAAGACATCGCTTGTATATCAAGTCACAATTTATTTAAAAAATGTTCTTGTCTTGCAAAAAAAAAAAAATATATATAAATGTATTTATTTTTTATTATATACAATCTCTATATCGCATACACACCTAGTGTCTGATAGTCTTAGTTCTCTCTCCAGCCCGCAGGAAGCAGAAGTGGTCGGTGGACCCCAGGAACAGCGCCTGGACCAAGGATGACTCCAAGTTCGGGCAGAAGATGCTGGAGAAGATGGGTTGGTCCAAGGGCAAGGTGAGCGCAATATGTCAGAGGAGGCCTGAGTTGAGATCTGTCTCTAGTCCAGCTTATTTGTTTTAAATAGAGCAGCAAAAGGTTTTATTCCTGTTGGTGACCCCCCTCCCCATGTGGGAGATTTCTTCTCAGTTCCTGTTTGATGGGTGTCTGTCAGAATAATGATGTGATTGGGATGCTCCTGAAAAAGGACCCAGGCTGCATTTAGAAGCTTTCTTCGCTGGGTGCAAAACTATAAAGAAAGTCACCATGGCAGATGGGATTTGTAGAGGGCGCCCATCAGTCCCCTCCGGCCCCTGCGCCCATCAGTCCCCTCCGGCCCCTGCGCCCATCAGTCCCCTCCGGCCCCTGCGCCCATCAGTCCCCTCCGGCCCCTGCGCCCATCAGTCCCCTCCGGCCCCTGCGCCCATCAGTCCCCTCCGGCCCCTGCGCCCATCAGTCCCCTCCGGCCCCTGCGCCCATCAGTCCCCTCCGGCCCCTGCGCCCATCAGTCCCCCCCCCCCTTGCCTCTGGGCCCATCAGTCCCCCCCTCCCCCCTTGCCTCTGGGCCCATCAGTCCCCCCCTCCCCCCTTGCCTCTGGGCCCATCAGTCCCCCCCTCCCCCCTTGCCTCTGGGCCCATCAGTCCCCCCCTCCCCCCTTGCCTCTGGGCCCATCAGTCCCCCCCTCCCCCCTTGCCTCTGGGCCCATCAGTCCCCCCCTCCCCCCTTGCCTCTGGGCCCATCAGTCCCCCCCCCCCCCGCCTCTGCGCCCATCAGCACCAAGTCCTTACCTCTGTACATACCTGAGGCTAGGGGAAAACCCTGATAGAGCCAGAGCATTGCACCCAGGACGTACTGGAAGCAGTTGCAATGCTCTGCAGGCCTCAGTTCAATAATTAAGGACTTGCACTTTTTTTTTATTCTATCAGTGTTGGTGCATTTACTAAAATTTAGCAAAAGGCGGAATATGTCTTTAAATTTAGAGAAGGATTAGAAGTTACATCTGTGCCACAAAATAACGTACTTTGAATTGCACCATGGAGGGGGGGGGGGGGGGGGGGGGGGGGGCGGTACACTGTGTGCAGATAAGTTGTGGAAAGAGAAGGGAGGGGTGACCCACATAGGGGAACTGTAGCCAACTGGAATACTCTAGAACTGATGATTTTACAGTCGGCTGGTGTCACTCCGGCTGTTTCCAATGACAGGATTCTTTTTGGGGTGCAGCCGTTGTCTTATTGTGATGATTTGTTTAACCAATACCGATGTTCTATTCAAGGGTCTCGGGGCAAAAGAACAAGGATCCACGGAGCACATCAAAGTTCAAGTGAAGAACAACACTCTGGGCCTTGGAGCTTGCAACAATTATGAGGTAATGAAGACGTTTTGTACCAGACAAGAGCATTGGTGTCCTACAACAACAACAACTAGTAGTAGGTATAGAGGACCTTATCTGGGGCCCCTGATAGCTACGGAGGGCTACACATAACATTCATTGTACAAAAAAAGACTGTCAGATAATTTAAATGTATTGGAGTAGATGGTCAGAGACTGCAGACATGATATGGGAGATGGTAAAAGTTTACAGACATGATGCAGAAGATGGTAAGAGACTGCAGACGTTGTACAGGAGACGGTCAGGGACTGCCGACATGATACAGGAGATGGTCAGAAACTGCAGACATGATACAGGAGATGGTCATAGACTGCAGACATGATACAGGAGATGGTCAGGGACTGCCGACATGATACAGGAGATGGTCAGGGACTTCCGACATGATACAGGAGATGGTCAGGGACTTCCGACATGATACAGGAGATGGTCAGGGACTTCCGACATGATACAGGAGATGGTCAGGGACTTCCGACATGATACAGGAGATGGTCAGAGACTTCCGACATGATACAAGAGATGGTCAGAGACTGCCGACATGATACGGGAGATGGTCAGGGACTGCGGCCATGATACAGGAGATGGTCGGGGACTGCCGACATGATACGGGAGATGGTCAGAGACTTCCGACATGATACAAGAGATGGTCAGAGACTGCCGACATGATACGGGAGATGGTTGTGGACTGCCGACATGATACGGGAGATGGTCGGGGACTGCCGACATGATACGGGAGATGGTCGGGGACTGCCGACATGATACGGGAGATGGTCGGGGACTGCCGACATGATACGGGAGATGGTCGGGGACTGCCGACATGATACGGGAGATGGTCGGGGACTGCCGACATGATACGGGAGATGGTCGGGGACTGCAGAGGCTCCTGGGCCAGAGGAGGGGCACCAGGTCCCTAGGGGCCTTTACACGACACTCTAATGGGATGCTTTTGATGGTCACCCAGCAACGATCCTATAGGGAGAACACTGCAGAGCCCCCTCCCAATCCTCCCTAGTGGCTCCTCTGTGAGCCTAGCATGGCTGCAGGGAATTGAACGTTGCTCGGCTGAATAAACCTGGAAGTCCTCAGAGTATTTCTGGGTTCCAAGTTGTAAAACCATAACCATAACCACAGCAGCCATGTGCTTTGTCTACCTTATACCTATGGGCTGTAGGACGCAGAGAAGGCATTGCAATCTACTAGACCCCGGATGCCTCTATAAAGAGTACCTGTTGCTCCATACAGAGGATCGTCAGCCCACTTGTGAGAGTAATGAAAATAAAACTTATTTCCTGCAGACTGCTGCTATGGCTTTACAACAGACACTGGCCATTCACTTGCCCCCTTTGCCATTCACAGACCTTGTACTACTATTCATTCACAAAGCATAGTGGCAAGACGGTGGAGATCCTGTCATTCATTTGTCCCCCCCTAATTCATTCGTTAGGCCCCGTTCACACCTGTCCAGTTTTAGGTGCGGTGCTTGTTGCATTCTTTATACACTTACATAAAAATGCATGTCATTTAGGCCTTTTTCACATGGGCTTCAGCTTGTATAAGAGTACTGTGCACAGCAAGATTTTACAACGCATTTGCAGATCTTTCAGCAAGCTAAAGTACCATTCAACTCCAGTTTGTAAATGTTGAACACGGATCCTAATGGGAGAGCTTATTGTTGCATTACTCACTTTAATACCGGACACTATTACCCCTTTCCTGCCCAGGCCAATTTTTTAACTTTCAGAGCTGTCACACTTTGAATGACAATTGTCATGAGACAGATAGAGCTTCCTCTTGGTGGTAATTAACGTCTGTTATAAAATTTTGCAAATAAGTACTATTTTTATTCTGTCAAGGCGGGACTGGCGAGCAGCTGTCGAGGCGGGGCTGGCGTTCAGCGGTTCAAAATGTTTTTTATTGCATTTTAGTGTAAATATGAGATCTCTTTGACCCCCAGATCTCATATTTAAGAGGTCCTGTCATGCTTTTTTTTTTCTATTACAAGGGGTGTTTACATTCCTTGTGATAGGAATAAAAGTGACACAATTTTTTTTTATATTTTTTTTTTAAATAACAGTGTAAAAATGAAAAAGGTAAAATGAATAACAAAAAAAATGTTTTTTAAACGCGCCCCTCCTCGACGAGCTCACGTGCAGAAGCAAACCCATACACTAGTAGCGCCCGCATATGAAAATGGTGTCCAAACCACACGTGAGGTATCGCAGCGATTGAGAGCAATAATTCTAGCCCTAGACCTCATCTGTAACTTAAAACATGCAACCGTTAGAATTTTTTAAACGTCGCCTATGGAGATTTTTAAGGGTAAAAGTTTGTCGCCAATCCACAAGTGGGCGCAATTTTGAAGCGTGACATGTTGGGTATCAATTTACTTGGCGTAACATTATCTTTAACAATATAAAAAAAATTGGGCTAACTTTACTGTTGTCTTATTTTTTAATTAAAAAAAGTGTTTTTTTTCCCAAAAAAGTGCGCTTGTAAGACCGTTGCGCAAATACGGTGTGACAGCAAGTATTGCAACACCCGCCATTTTATTCTCTAGGGTGTTGGAAAAAAAACAAGTATAATGTTTGGGGGTTCTAAGTAATTTTCTAGCAAAAAAAAACAGTTTTTAACTTGTAAACAACAAATCTCAGAAAGAGGCTCGGTCCTTAAAGAGGGAGTCAGGCCCAATTTTTTTTTTTTATTAAAGTCAGCAGCTACAAATACTGCAGCTGCTGGCTTTTAAAATATGGACACTTACCCGTCCAGCGCGCCCGCGATGTCGGCACCCGAAAGCCGATCTGTTGATCGTCTCTCGGGTGCTGCCGCCACCATCTTCGGCTTCACTTCCCTACTGCGCATGCGCGAGTCGCGCTGCACAATAAGGACGCTCCCTGCTGTCTCTGGGATCCGTGTGTTTCCCAGCAGACAGCGGGGATGACAGGAAGTGGTGTAAATACCTGCAGGTTCTGCGGGTATCTACGCCCGGAAGTGGGTGCAGATACCTGTATTATACAGGTATCTGTACCCCCCTCCCCCCTGAAAGGTGGCAATTGTGGCACCGGAGGGGGAGAGGGTTCTAATGAGCGGAAGCTCCGCTTTAAGTGGTTAAAAGTTACAACAAATCTTGCTGAAAGCTCTGCAAATGCTTTGTCAACGGTTGCTCCTCTTATACAAACTGAAGCCCTGTGTGAACCAAGCCATAGAGTTTAATGCTTCTAAAATGTGTGCAAGATGAGTTTAAAATCCAATACACTGCAGATGTAAATGAGCCCTCTTGGGCTCGTTCCCAAGTACTACCAGATGGGTATGGGGGTAAAACCAGGCAGTTAAGTACCAGTTTTGCCACCCTGGTACTCAACCGCCTGGTTTTACCCCCCCCCCCCCTCCCTCTTGCTTAACTTGGGAACAAGCCCAAAAGGGCTCATTTCCATGTTGCCTCTTAACTGCCTGCCAAGCATTTTTTTTTTTTTTTTATTGAATCACCCCAGACATCCCCTCCCACCTCTCGACGGCGTTTCTCAGCCAGCGGTTCTCCTTGCTGGAGAGGAAGCTGTACCTGAGGATCTGCAGTGCAATAATCTCCCTGCTTCCAAACCTGGTAGCCTCAGGAAATTTGGAGTGAGATTTGGTGATGTCACTACAAAGCTGCTCGCTGTTCTCCTTGCTGGAGGAGGAAGCTGTACCTGAGGACCTGCAGTGCAAAGCTCTCCTTGCTTCCAAACCTTGTAGCCTCAGGAAATTTGGAGTGAGATTTGGTGATGTCACTGCAATGCTGCTCGCTGTTCTCATTGCTGGAGGGGGAAGCTAAAGCAGGGGGCAGTCCTGACATGAGGAAGCAAAGCCGTTCTCCTCTACCAAGATGGCTGCCTCCGCACAGAGACACAGTATAGAACATGGCATGGGAAGTCAGTAATGGGGAGATGTTCAGCTGTAGGGAGACCACAGGCAACACTGGTGACTAGTACTTCATCCTCTACTTGCTTTTTGTGCAGTTTCGATCTCTGAACCTCTTATAAGTGTGTTTTTTTTTTTTCGTGTTGTTTTTTTTTTTTTTTTTTGCTGGGTCCAAAGTGATGTCTCAGAGGGCCTCCAACCTCTTTTACTCACCTGACTTTCTCACTGCTCCTTCCTCCTTCACAGCAGGTGACACTAGGTATGGGGGAGCCTGTGACCACCTCTCCTCTGTGCTCAGGCCTAATAACCACTTTATAGGGCCCAGCACTGTCACATGACCAACTCTTTCAATACAACTGTCATTTATACATCTTCTCTCCCCTGGTTCTCCAAGAACGCTAATTTCAGCACCGGCTGCGTTGGAGGTAGGAGCTCCAAAGGAGTCCAGATAAGGGGAGTATAGGTGGGTCATTAGGGGCCCTTTGCAGATACGCTGTTCCTCTTTTCTCATAGTCAATATGTCTTGTGTCCATTTTTGAAATACTTTTTAATTGGAATCCCTTTTATTTGTTTTTTATTTCAGGATAAATGGATCGCCCATCAAGATGATTTCAACCAACTTCTGGCCGAACTGAATGATTGCCATGGCACAGCAAGCTCCGGTAAGATCCATGGATGCAGAATTTGGACATATTGTTGTCATCATAGTGCGCTGATTGTCCACTGATTGCTTTAAATGCCACCTTTTTGCACCATGTTACACCCGTATTTAGGATGTAACATGGTGAAATGTGCTGTATAGATGATGACCCCTGGTTTGGATGGGTGTAGAGGTGCCCTTGATATGGAAGGTCGTCACAGTTGGGGTTACTCTTAAAATCTTTTATTGAAATTCATGGTTCAAGTGATGAGTAGAGCCAACGTGTTTCAGGGGAAATGCCTCCCACTTTGTTATGGCTGTGATGGTTGATGTGGTCGAGATTGGCCGTGGACCCAGGGGTCAAATATACATCAGCGTCACTTTATCCAGGAAGAGGATGCCTGTGGGCTTCACATGCCCACAGGCAAGATGACAACCGCCAAGAAGACGAAATTATAATTAATTTTTTAAAGAAAAAAATTACATCCGAATGACTTAAAAACTAGAACAAGTGAGTAGGGGTGCAACGGATCGTCGCCGATTCGTGATCCGAACGGGCCACCCCGTTCGGATCGGCACACCCCGCGATCCGCGGAGCGCTCCGCGGCCTCGGCCTTAGGAAAGGCCGCGGCTTCGGCCTAGCTCCGGAGCGGCGGCGGCCATCTTTGTACACCCGGCGGCCTTAGGAAAGGCCGCGGCTTCGGCCTAGCTCCGGAGCGGCGGCCATCTTGGTACACCCGCCACTGTTTACAATGTGATCGCTCCGTCAAATTTGACGGAGCGATCACTTGTAAACATACCCTGCATTACCCAGCCAATATCCTGCATTAACCCTGCATTAACCCTGCATATACTCTGCATTAACCCTGCATATACTCTGCATTAACCCTGCATATACTCTGCATTAACCCTGCATATACTCTGCATTAACCCTGCATATACTCTGCGATACTCTGCATTAACCCTGCATATACTCTGCATTAACCCTGCATATACTCTGCATTACCCAGCCAATACTCTGCGATACTCTGCATTACCCAGCCAATACTCTGCATATACTCTGCATTACCCAGCCAATACTCTGCGATACTCTGCATTAACCCTGCATATACTCTGCATTACCCAGCCAATACTCTGCGATACTCTGCATTAACCCTGCATATACTCTGCGATACCCAGCCAATACTACAGTGGGGAGAGGATGTGGATATTACAGTGGGGACTATATGGTGGCGGAATTTTCACAGGTTTTTGCAAATTCAATTATTATTTGCTGATCCGAAAAATGATCCGATCCGTGACTCCTGATCCGAGGATCGATCCGATCCGTGAGTTTTTTGATCCGTTGCACCCCTACAAGTGAGTAATAACTTAATCCTATTCATTTTTTGTGGTAAAATTAGGTGCCTCGGCTTATATTCGTGTTGTCTTATACTCGAGTATATACGGTATATATAAAAAAATAAAAAAAAAACACGAGGGTCTCTAAACTTTTCAGTGGAAGGGCCACAGCATATATTTTACAAATATTCACATGCTGAAAAACATTAGTTTAACCACCATTGTAAAAAAAAAAAAAGTTTTAGGCAGTGGAACCCCGCTTTAACCACTTGCTTACTGGTTATTTAAACCCCCTCCCTGCCCAGGGCAATTTTCAGCTTTTAGCACTGTTTCTCCTTTTGAAAGACAATTGCGCGGTCATGCAACACTGTATCCATATGAAATGTTTATTATTTTGTACACACAAATAGAGATTTGATTGATTGGGCACAGCCGATCACATGGGTAAAGAGCCACGTCATCGGCTCTTTACCATGATCAGGCGCTGTGAGACTGGGACAATGTCATATGACCTATTATTATTCACATGCTGAAAAATCACCTCTCACCCGCCGTATAGACAAATGACGGCAGGCGGGAGGTGGTTAAACTAATGTTTTTCAGCATCTGAATATTTGTAAAATATATGCTGTGGCCCTTCCACTGAAAAGTTTGGAGACCCTTGTTTTTTTTTTTTTTTTTTTTATATATATATATATATATACCATATATACTCAAGTATAAGCCGACCCGAATATAAGCCGAGGCACCTAATTTTACCACAAAAAACTGGGAAAACTTATTGACTCGAGTATAAGCCTAGGGTGAAAAATGTGCAACTACTGTAAATGGAAAAGAGGGTCAACAATGCCCATTTGCATGCCTCACTGTGCCCATTTACAGCCATAGGTCCCCTGAACTTCAAACTCAGCAGTTAAGGGTTCCTAGATGCCCCCTATCTGCAGCCAAAATTTGGGGTCTCTGAACCCAAAGGGTCCCGAAATGACATTGCTGCAGATGGACACAGTTGACCGATTTTTGGGGCCCTGTATCTCGGGGCCACTTGGTGCCAGGAACCCCAATTTGGTTTGCAAACCCAGTGGAACTAGCACTACAACATATCCAAAGATGGGGTTCCTAGCACCAAGTAGCTCTGAGATACGGGGCCCCAAAGTCGGGTCGGAAAATGTCAAGCACTTTTCTGCAGCAGAGAATTACATTTTCCGAACCGACTTTGGGGCCCCGTATCTCGGGGCCACTTGGTGCTAGGAACCCCCCATATGTTGTAGTGCTAGTTCCACTGGGTTTGCACACCAAATTTGGGGTTCCTACCACTAAGTGGCCCTGAGATACGGGGCCCCAAAGTTGGTTCGGAAATTGTCATTTTCTGCTGCAGAAAGGTGCTTGACTCGAGTATAAGCCGAGGGGGGCATTTTCAGCACAAAAAAATGTGCTGAAAAACGTGACTTATACTCGAGTATATACAGTAATGGGAACGGTATCACCATTCCAGAAAGCAAATGACAAATCATATCCATTACAATTCATACAATACAGTGTATTCGTAGGGCCCACATATTGCGCTCCTAAGTACACTTCTATTCTTTAATACAATCGGCATACAGAACATAATGTTTGACTAATGCCGCTTTCATCGGCAGGCAACACTATTCCTCCTTTTAAGGCCTCTTCCCCCACTCTGGTTTGGCAAATTAAACTTTTTGGGGCGTGGGGGGGAGCAGGTACATCATTTTGACAGGTACCTGCTTATACTTCCGCTCTGACCGCCTAGGCCAGTGATGGTGAACCTTGGCACCCCAGATGTTTTGGAACTACATTTCCCATGATGCTCCTACACTGCAGAGTTCATGCGCATCATGGGAAATGTAGTTCCAAAAGATTTGGGGTGCCAAGGTTCGCCATCACTGGCCTAGGCGATCGGAAGCGGAAGTTCTCTCTGAAAAACTTTTTTTTCTTTTCTCGGCTTATGTCAGAAATTGTTTTTAATAAGTAATTTTTCTCCTCCACTGATGCGGCCTCAATGATGGGCACTGATGGGGAGGCACTAATATGCAGCACTGATGGGCACTGAAAGGTGGGACTGATGGGCAGCACTTATGGGCAATGATAGGTGGCACTAGTGGGCACTGAAAGGCAGTACTGATTGGCCTCACTGATGGGCGCAAATTGGCCTCACTGATGGGCGCAAATTGGCCTCACTGATGGGCGCAAATTGGCCTCACTGATGGGCGCAAATTGGCCTCACTGATGGGCGCAAATTGGCCTCACTGATGGGCGCAATTTGGCCTCACTGATGGGCGCAATTTGGCCTCACTGATGGGCGCAAATTGGCCTCACTGATGGGCACTGTTGGGGCTTGATTACTGATGATCAGTGCCTTGATTTACGTATACAGGTCTACCCTGTGAGGAGCGGCTGCTGATCGGCTCTCCTCCCTCCCTCCCTCCGTCAGTGTGAGGCGAGGAGAGCCGATTAACAGCATCTCCTTGTTTACACGTGACCAGCTGTGATTGGACACAGCTGATCACATGGGCAAAGAGCCGCGACTCTTTACCGAGATCGGGGTCACCCTGTGTCCCCCAGGGACATTGCCGCGTTGCGTCCCGAGACTGGGTGCCGTCATATGACGGTGTCCCAGAGCCGCCCCACTCCCAGAGCCGCCACCTACTTGTCTATATGGCAGGCGGGAGGTGATTGTACTCAAGGACCTAACCTGGTCCAAACTGGAAAAAGCAAAGAGAGAAGATAGGAAGATGCATAGAAGAGAAGAAAAGAGAGATAAAAAAAAGGGTTGGGGGGGGGGGAATATGATGGGAGGGTCCCAATCAACCGCACTCCCCCCCCTCGGTGGTGCACAGAAGAAGCTCTTTAGATCCAAAATCATAGACAGGCTACTGCTGAGAGGTTAGAGGGGCTCTTCTCTGTAAATAAAGTGTGGAGTCCAATATATTTCTCATCTTGGCCTTTGTAAGATTCTCCATTTTCCTGGATCTCAGTGCTCCTGGCTAGCCAATAGGATCTGGTTGGCATGGTGGAGCTTTTCCATAAAGCCAGGAATATACGCCTTTAACGCAGCAGTTAAAGTGTCAATAAAGCCACATCATGAAAACGATCAATAAATGGTGTATTACATGCTGTTCATACTCAGTCACTCTGAGATTCGTTTTCTGTATTCGGCAAAAAACCTGGTTGATCCTGCTGCTCTCTGTTTCCCCCTTCAGTCCATGTCCCCACTGCAGTTAGGGATTTTGCAGAGCAGTGTTTACAGCTCTGCACATGCTCAGTTTTCAGTGAGTTTCTGTGCTGAGCATTTCCTCACATCTGAGCAGCCCATGTGACTATAGAGTCACATATGTGGGCCTATACACAGTGGTAAACGACAGCCCACTCCCTGCCTCCTCCTCCATGCCCACAAACCAGCTAAACACAATAGGGGTGGGATATTACATGCAGATTGATGGAGGCTTCACCTCCCTCTTATTCTAAGACAGGCTGGGGGAGCGTGACACAGCATGTGACTGGCAGAAATCCGGCCACACCATGTTGACAAAAAATTATAAAGATTTCATTTCAAATGTATATTTGTATGACAATTTTAAACAAATTTTTAATATTTATTTTTATTCTGTGTTCCAAAGGCTTAAAGTCCTTAACCGCTTGCCAACCAGCGCACGCCGACTTATGTCAGCAGAATGGCACTGGTGAGCAAAAGGGCGTACAGGTACGTCCACTTTAAGAAGCAGCACTGCGGGCGCTCGCTGCGTTCTCCTTGAACGTGTGTCCCGCGGGCTCGATGTCCGCCAGGTGCCCGCAATCGTGTCATGGAGCGGAAGAAGGGGGAGATGCTTTTGTAAACAAAGCATTTCCCCGTTCGCCCTAGTCCAGACAAAGATCACTCCCTCCTCCCCTCCTCATCCTCCCCCCCCCCCAGAGCAGTGATCTCAGTCATGTGTGTTGAATCCCCCCCCCCCCCCCCCCCCCACACAGTTAGAATCACCCCCTAGGACACACTTAACCCCCTCATCGCCCCCAAGTGGTTAACCCCTTCACTGTCAGTGTCATTTACACTGTAATCAATGCATTTTTTATAGCACTGATCGCTGTATAAATGACAATGGTCCCAAAATATTGTCAAATGTGTCCGCCATAATGTCGCAGTCCTGATAAAAATCGCAGATCGCCGCCATTACTAATAAAAAAAAAAAATTATAATAAAAATGCCATAAAACTATCCCCTATTTTGTAGACGCTATAAATTTTGTGCAAACCATTCAATATACGCATATTAGGAATTTTTTTTTTTACCAAAAATATGTATAAGAATACATATCAGCCTAAACTGAGGAAAAAAGATTTTTTTTTATATATTTTTTGGGATATTTATTATAGCAAAAAGTAAAAAATATTGCTTTTTTTTTTCAAAATTGTCGCTCTATTTTTGTTTATAGCGCAAAAGATAAAAACCGAAGAGGCGATCAAATATCACCAAAAGAAAGCTCTATTTGTGGGAAAAAAAGGACGACAATTTTGTTTGGGTACAACGTCGCATGACCGCGCAATTGTCAGTTAAAACTACGCAGTGCCGAATCGCACAACGTGCTCTGGTCAGGAAGGGGGTAAAGTCTTCCGGGGCTGAAGCGGTTAACAACCAATGACTCATTCAGCTGTCAGTGGGGTTCCCCTGTTGACAACTGAAGTCCTAGCAATTGGAGCTGTCATAAAAAAAAAAGCAGCCAATGTTTATCAACAACATTGCTCAGCCAGATAAAAAGAAACATTGTTTTCTGTTTGTATCTTACTTTCTTTCTTCATCTACAGATCAAAGGGATGAACTCCGATCTGTAGATTAAGTCAGTTAACCACTTCAGCTCCGGAAGGTTTGCCCCCTTTCCTGACCAGGCGATTTTTTTTTTCTCCGATATGGCACTGCGTTGCTTTAACTGACTATTGCGCCGTCGTCCTTTTTTTACCCACATATACAGCTTTCTTTTTGGTGGTATTTGATCACCTCTGCGGTTTTCTATTTTTTGCGCTATAAACAAACAAAAAAAAAGACTGACAATTTTGAAAAAAAAAAACACCATATTTTTTACTTTCTGCTATAAAACAATCCCAGTAAAAAAAACAAAAAACGAATTTCTTCATACATTTTAGTCCAATAGGACTGTGAAAATGTGACATATTTTTGGTAAAAAAAAAATCACAATAAGTGTATATTGATTGGTTTGCGCAAAAGTTATAGCGTCTACAAACTATGGGATATTTTTATGGATTTTATTTTTTACTAGTAATAGTGGTGATCAGCGACTTGTAGCAGGACTGCGATATTGCAGGACTGCAAATTGGACAGTTTTGACACTTTTTTGGGACCAGTGACACTAATACAGTGATCGGTGCTAAAAATACACACTGTCACTGTACGAATGGCTGGGAAGGGGTTCACATCAGGGCGATCAAAGGGTTAAATGTGTGCCTACACCTAAAATGTGCTTTCTTACTGTGGGGGAGGTGCTTGTACAATGCAAAGGCATAGATCTGAGCTTTGCAGGAAACGCAAGATCCATGCCTTCCCTACTGACGGAACTGTAGTCTGCCTTGTTTACATAGGCAGACCGCCGCTCTGGGGGTGTGCTAGTTTCCATCGTGGGAATTACGGGGCTGAGGTTAGTATAAGGGGGGCTTGGGGGAGCTGCTGCCCTAAAGAAGGTTTTTCACCTTAATGCATACAATGCATTAAGGTGAAAATCCCTTTAACCACTTAAGGACCAGTCTCGTTTTGGATTTTAGGTGTTTACATGTTTAAAACAGTTTTTTTTTTGCTCGAAAATTACTTAGAACCCCCAAACATTATATATTGTTTTTTTTCTAACACCCTAGAGAATAAAATGTCGGTCGTTGCAATACTTTTTTTCCCACCGTATTTGCGCAGCGGTCTTACAAGCGCACTTTTTTGGGGAAAAAAAAAATCACTTTTTTGAATAAAAAAATAAGACAACAGTAAAATGAGCCCAATTTTTTTTTTTTGGATTGTGAAAGATAATGTTACACCGAGTAAATTGATACCCAACATGTCCTGCTTCAAAATTGCGCCCGCTCGTGGAATGGCGTCAAACTTTTACCCTCAAAAATCTCCATAAGCAACATTTAAAAAATTCTACAGGTTGTATTTTTTGAGTTGCAGAGGAGGTCTAGGGCTAGAATTATTGTTCTCGCTCTACCGATCGCGGCGCTACCTGACGTGTGGTTTGACTACCGTTTTCATATGCGGGCGCTACTCACGTATGCGTTCGCTTCTGCGCGCGAGCTCATCGGGATGGGATGTTTTAAAAACATTTTTTTTTTTTGTTTCTCTTATTTATTTTACTTGAATTTTTATAATTTTTTTACACTGTTTTAAAAAAAAAAAAAAAGGATCACTTTTATTCCTATTACAAGGAATGTAAACATCCCTTGTAATAGAAAAAAGCATGACAGGTCCTCTTAAATATGAGATCTGGGGTCAAAAAGTGGGGTCATATTTGGACTGAAATGCAAAAAAAAAAAAAAAATTTCATTTAAAAAAAATGAAAATTGTGCCTTTAAGACGCATGGGCAGAAGTGACATTTTGACGTCACTTCCGCCCTCCTATGGTATAGAGACGGGTGGGGGCCATCTTAGCCTCACTCGTCTCCATACCCACCCGATCGCAGGTCCCGACCGCCTCCGCCGCTGCCGACGGCTCCGGTAAGTGGCAGAAGGCGCAGGAGAGCGGCGGGAGGGGTGGGGGCACCTCTCCCGCCGCCGATAACGGTGATCTTGTGGCGAAACCTGCCGCGATGACCACCATTATCGTACACCGAACCGCCTCATGTAAAGGAGGATATCTTGGTTGTGGCAGCAGCTGCTGCCGTTACCGAGATATCCCTCTTCAAAATGCCAACGTAAATGTACATGAGGCGGTCGTGAGGATGTAAAGGGTCGCATTTTTAAAAAATAACATGCTGTTATACTTGCCTACTCTGTGCCCCGGTCCTCTTCTTCTGGGGGTCCCCCGCCGGTGCTTCTGGCTCCTCCCCTTCATCGGGTGCCCCCGCAGAAAGCCGATTTTGGGGCGTGCTACCGTAGTCTCACTGCTGCGTTCATTGACAGACAGCGGGTCCCGCTCCTGTGTCACTGGATTTCATAGCGGGAGCCAATGGCTCACTGCTGCTATCATTCTATCCAATGAGGTCAGAGACAGCGGCTGGAGCTGCTGGGCTCATGCTTGTCGCTGGAATGGATGAGTTCAGGAAACAAAAAAAAATAGGGGGGTGGGGGGGGGACTCTGGGGGCAGCAAAGAAGTTTTTTTTTGTGAAAAAACATGGGACTTTACAACTCCTTTAAAGTCCAGTGTTGGGCAGAGAGGCTCAAAATAAGTCTATTGGATGACGAATGAGGTGTAATATAATGCTGACCATAATCCTCGCTCCAGGAGGCTCCTTCTGTTTGTACGATTGGTCCCCTGAAGCCTCTCCTGTGGTTGCACTCCTGCATCCTCACATATAGTTCAGGAGTAATAGACCTGCATTGTACATGAGGATACCAAGGGACCTTCTGCAGCCCAAAGCGTTAGGGAGGAGCTAGGAGAGTGCCAGAGCGTGCAAGATGGTGCAAATTCTTCCTCTCCCCCCAGAGTTCACTAGCATTTAACCCTTGGCAGTCTGGTGGGGGGTGGCACTGCATACATTCTATGCACAAAGGTCAAAAACCATCTGTGTGCAGCAGCCCCCCCTTATACTTACCTGAGCCCTCTCTCGATCCATCGATGTGCACAAAAGCATCGGCTCTCTGGGGATTCTACCTCCTCATTGGCTCCTACTGCTGTCAATCACAGCCAAACAGCCATTGGGGAGAGAGAGGGGGGGGCAGAGCCGAGCCTCGGCTCCATGTCTAAATGGGCACCAGAGCAGCGGCTTTGGAGTATGTCTGCTTGGATGCCCCCATTGCAAGCTGCTTGCTCTGAGGGCACTCGAAAGGAGGGAGGGGCCAGGAGTTCTGGCAGGGGACCCAAGAAGAAGAGGACTTGCAAAACCATTACACAGAGCAGGTAAGTTACAACATTGTTTGCGATACATTAAGATAAAAAACCTTCAGTGTGCAGCAGCCCCTGATACTTACCAGAGTCCCTTCTCGATCCAGCGATGTTGCACAAGAGTCTAATTTATTCCCGCTGCTATCAAAGTCAGTGAGTGAGAAGAGAGATAGGGCGGGGCCGAGCCACGGGTCGGTGTCTGAATGGACACACAGAGCAGTAGCTCGGCTCAGGTGCCCCCTTAGCAAGTTGCTTGCTGTGGGGGCAGGAGAGCCGACGAGGGACCCCAGAAGAGGAGGATTGAGGCTGCTCTGTGCAAATCCACTGCACAGAGCAGGTAAGTATAACATGTTTGTTATTTAAAAAAATAAATAAACCACTTCCTGTTCGTGCTATAGGCGAAAAGGCGTTCATGGACGTCCTCCTGTGATCACACTGCCCGCGCGCCCCCTGCAGCATGTGGGCGGTGTGCTCTGTGATCAATGAGTCCTTCGGATTCTGATCGGGGTAAAGGCCCTTTACTACGTGATCAGCTGTGTCCAATGACAGCTGATCAGGCTGTACACACAAGCCGGCTATCGGCATTCCTTTCCTCACGCTGACAGTGTAAGGAGAGTCGATAACTGGCTTCTGTTACAGGGACAGCGACACGGATCAGGGCGACGATTATCAGGGCAGTTCCAACAGTGCCCACCAGTGCTGCCAATCATCAGTGGCACCTACAAGTGCCACCTCATCGGCGCACATCAGTGAAGGAAAAAATTAAATGTTTGCAAAATTTTATAACAAACTATAAAAAATGGATTTTTATTTTTTATTTTCCCCAATATTTCTGCCTTTTTTTCATTTGTTTAGCACAAAAAAAACCTTAGTAACTGCTGTGATTGGCTGTTGTTGCAGTCACATGATCAGAAATCTCCCAATCGCGATATGGATATTTCTGTTCCCCGCCGATGAACTGTGCTGGGGGAGTACGCCCTCGGCACTGAAGTGTGCTTACATAGGGATGCATATATGCGTTAACGCCCGCCCACTGTTAGGACGTATATATGCGCCACGTTGGCGAGAAGAGGTTAAAGGAAGAAGTAGGAAAGGGGGTGGAAATAATTTAAAAAAAAAAAGGTGGTTCAGTAATTTAACCACTTCAGCCCTTGAAGGATTTACCCCCTTCCTGACCAGAGCATTCTTTGCGATTCAGCACTGTGTTGCTTTAACTGACAATTGCGCGGTCGTGCGACGTTGCACCCAAACAAAATGGACGTCCTTTTTTTCCCACAAATAGAGCTTTCTTTTGGTGGTATTTGATCACCTCTGCGGTTTTTATTTTTTGCGCTATAAACCAAAAAACACTGAAAATTTGGGGGGAAAAAAAAAAGCAATATTTCTTTACTATTTGCTATAAAAAAAATATCCCAATAAATAAATAAAAAAAAAAAAAAAAAAATATATATATATATATATATATATATATATATATATATATATATATATATACACAAAATAAAGAATTTCTTATATATATATATACACAAAATAAAGAATTTCTTCCACAGTTTAGGCCGATATGTATTCTTCTACATATTTTTGGTAAAAATAAATATCGCAATAAGTGTATATTGATTGATTTGCGCAAACGTTTCTACAAAATAGGGGATAGATTTATGGTATTTTTTTATTTTACTAGTAATGGCGGCGATTTCTATCGTGAATGTGACATTCTATCCCCTATCCCGCCATAATGCCACATTCCCGATAGAAATCGCTGCCATTACTAGTAAAAAAAAAAAAAATTTATAATAAAAATACCATAAATCTATCCCCTATTTTGTAGAAACTTTTGCGCAAATGAATCAATATACACTTATTGCGATTTTTTTTTTTTTTTTTTTTTTTTTTAAAGTCAAACACTTTTGACACTTTTTTGGGACCATTGGCATTTATACAGCGATCAGAGCTACAAATAGCCACTGATTACTGTGTAAATTACCCTGGCAGGGAAGGGGTTAAACACTAGGGTGCGATCAAGGGGTTAAGTGTGTCCTAGGGAGTGATTTTAACTGGGGGGGGGGTGGGCTCACTACAACATGACAGAGATCACTGCTCCCGATGACAGGGAGGCGTAGATCTGTCATGTTTCTAGGCAGAACAGGGAAATACCTTGTTTACATCTCCCCGTTATGCTTCTCCTCGCCGCAATCGCGGGCCGTTGGCGTACATCGAGTTCGTGGGACCCGCGGGCACAATCCCGCGGCCGCGCGTGCCGGATAGGCAGCAAATTCAAAGGGACGTACAGGTACGCCCATTTGCCTGCCTGTGCCATTCTGCCGACGTATATGTGTGTGCGGCGGTCGGCAAGTAGTTAATTTGTTCATAAATGACCTGGAGGATGGGGATGGGGGAAACAGTTCAATCTCTGTATTTGCGGACGATACTAAGCTAAGCAGAGCAATAACTTCTCCGCAGGATGTGGAAACCTTGCAAAAAGATCTGAACAAATGAATGGGGTGGGCAACTACATGGCAAATGAGGTTCAATGTAGAAAAATGTAAAATAATGCATTTGGGTGGCAAAAATATGAATGCAATTTATACACTGGGGGGAGAACCTCTGGGGGAATCTAGGATGGAAAAGGACCTGGGGGTCCTAGTAGATGAGAGGCTCAGCAATGCCAAGCTGCTGCTAACAAAGCAAAAACAGAATATTGGCATTAAAAAGGGGATTCATTCCAGTGATAAATCAATAATTCTCCCGCTCTACAAGACTCTGGTCCGGCCGCACCTGGAATATGCCGTCCAGTTCTGGGCACCAGTCCTCAGGAAGGATGTCCTGGAAATGGAGCGAGTACAAAAAAGGGCAACAAAGCTAATAAAGGGTCTGGAGGATATTAGTTATGAGGAAAGGTTGCGAGCACTGAACTTATTCTCTCTGGAGAAGAGACGCTTGAGAGGGGATATGATTTCAATATACAAATACCGTACTGGTGACCCCACAATAGGGATAAAACTTTTTCACGGAAGGGAACGTAAAAAGACACGCGGCCATTCACTAAAAAGGTTTAACCATAAACTACGTAGAGGGTTCTTTACTGTAAGAGCGTCAAGGATGTGGAATTCCCTTCCACAGGCGGTGGTCTCAGCAGGAGGCATCGATAGTTTCAAGAAACTATTAGATAAACACCTGAACAACCGCAACATACAGGGATATACAATGTAATACTGACATATAATCACACACATAGGTTCCTTTTTTCAACCTCACCTACTATGTAACTATGTAATGAAGGAGGTGTGAAGCTGTTATAGCCGCAAAGGGTGGCCAACTCCATATTGAACCCTACGGTCTAAGACACCCTTTAACCACTTTAAGACCAGCCTCGTTTTGAGATTTTAGGTGTTTACATGTTTATAACAGGTTTTTTCGAAAATTACTTGGAACCCCCAAACATTATATATTGTTTTTTTTTCCTAACACCCTAGAGAATAAAATGGCGGTCGTTGCAATACTTTTTTTCACACTGTAATTTGCGCAGCGGTCTTACAAGCGCACTTTTTTTGGAAAAAAATCACCTTTTTGAATAAAAAAAAAAAAAAACAGTAAAGTTAGTCCACTTTTTTTTTTATATCGTGAAAGATAAATGTTACGCCGAGTAAATTGATACCCAACATGTCACGCTTCAAAATTGCGTCCGCTTGTGGAATGGCGACAAACTTTTACCCTCAAAAATCTCCATAGGCGACGTTTTAAAAAATTCTACAGGCTGCATGTTTTGCGTTAGAGGAGGTCTAGGGTTATAATTATTGTTCTCGCTCTACCGATCACGGCGATACCTCACATGTGTGGTTTGACCATCGTTTTCATTTGTGCGCACTACTCACATATGCATTCGCTTCTGCACGCGAGCTCGTCAGGACGGGGCGCTTTAAAAAATTTGTTTATTTTTTTCTTATTTATTTTACTTGATTTTATTTTAGGGCTGTGGAAATTAAAGATTAATTTCTCGCTTAATCAATACATTTTTTTGGATCGATCAACATTCTTTTGATCGGTACTCACCTCTCCTCCAGCTTCTGGGTCTTCAGGGAGTTCCGTCGGAGATCCGGTGACGTCACGGACATCGACGTCACCGGACTCCTCCCCCTTCCCCAAGTGCCTCCGTCTGCTAATGAAGGGAAGGAGGGAGGAGTCTGGTGATGTCAAAGTTCTGATTGAACGTAACGCGTACGGGGGAGGAGCTACAGATGACGTCACCCACTGCTGCCCTACGGAACTAACACGATTGTCGCCTTTACATGCTGTGTTTTTATCATCTTTATGTGAGTAGTTTGTGTTTGAACACAAAAATGAAATCTTATACTTAAGCGGTGAGCACTTAGATCTTTTCTTTCTACCCATGACCTGGCGTCCTTGCTGAGATCTAAGGAGACTGAGAGAAGTTTATGGTCCGTGTTAACCCTTTTGATACCTGCTTGCATGACCACCTTGTTTGCACAGGGGTCCATGCCATAAGGTGAGAGTGATTAGTTAGACCGGAGGTGGAGGGATTGTCACGCTACTGTGGAAAAAAAAAGGACTTACGTCAGTGCTACAGTTTGAATTTAAACCGTATTTGTGTGAACTGTGAAGTTAAGTCATGGATTGTCGGGTGATTGTATATAGTGTATACCACATTTACCACTAATGCAGAGTTGCAATGCAAGGAGATCAGCTAAAAGTAGTTGGATCTGTATGGGCGTTATAATTAATCGAAATTAGTCGATTAAAAAAAAAAATTGATTAATCGAACACGAAATTTTAATCAGTAACAGCCCTAATTTATTTATTTTTTACACTGTTTAAAAAAAAAAAAAAAAAAAAAAATTGGGTAATTTTATTCCTATTACAAGGAATGTAAACATCCCTTGTAATAGAAAAAAAGCATGACAGGGCCTCTTAAATACGAGATCTGGGGTCAAAAAGTCCTCAGATCTCATATTTGAAAAAAATATAAATAATAATTGTCATTTGAAAATATGACAACAGAAAAATGTTCCTTTAAGTGGTATGGGCGAAAGTGACGTTTTGATGTCGCTTCTGCCTTGCTATGGTATAGAGACGGGTGGGGGCCATCTTCCCCTTCACTCGTCTCCATACCCGGACCCGATCGCCTCCGCCGCCAACAGCGGCTCCGGTAAACGGCGGAGGGCGCTGGAGAGTGGTGGGAAGTGTTGGGGCACCTCTCCCGCCGCCGATAACGGTGATCTCGCGGCGAAACCGCCGCGGCGACCACCATTATCGTAAACCGGACCGGCACCTGAAGAGACGGATATCTCGGTTGTGGCAGCAGCTGCTGCCGTTACCGAGATATCCCTCTTCAAAAAAAAAAAGGGATGTACAGCGCCGTGCGCTGGTCGTAAAGTGGTTAAAGTTCGTGTAAGGGCAGGCGTCCCAATACTTTTGACAATATCGTGTATCTCCGGTAGGCAGGTTCTCTTGAACCGACAAAGCTCCCAGGACGTCGGTAAACAGACATGTTGTTGTGACGGGGAACATGCAAATTCTTGTCAGCTATTCGGATTCTTCTGGGCAATCGGCAGTTATTAAAGACATAAATTTTCTGATGAGAAGTTTCACGCCTGGAGATACGCTCAGGTGTTGGAGAGATTTTAATTTCTTAGATCTCTTGATTAGTCCTCTTTTGAAGTTGAAAATTGGGGATTAAAGCAGAGCAGCTCGGCACACGGTTCTAATATTATGTGTTATCTGTAGAAGGTACAATAAATCTTCTGGTTCACACCCCCCCCCCCCCCCCCCCCCCTCCTCTGTCACCGCCATGCAGGTGACACTCCTATCCAGGTCCATTGGATCCGCTCCCTGTGTCGGCTCTTCATCTCTCACACTGGACTCAAAACAGGATGTGCTTCAGGGTGTCCCATTCCAAAAGTGCCGCTACCTCCACAGTCCATCAGAAAGGAAATACTCCAAACGCTGTATGCACTTACCGTATATGCTCGAGTATAAGCCGACCCGAATATAAGCCGAGGCACCTAATTTTACCACAAAAAAATGGGAAAACGTATTGACCCGAGTATAAGCCTAGGGTGAGAAATGCGCAGCTACTGTAAGTGGAAAAGAGGTCAACAATTCCCATTTGCAGCCTCACTGTGCCCATTTGCACCTCACTGTGCCCATTTGCAGCCTCACTGTGCCCATTTGCATGCTCACTGTGCCCATTTGCATGCCTCACTGTGCCCATTTGCATGCCTCACTGTGCCCATTTGCAGCCTCACTGTGCCCATTTGCAGCCTCACTGTGCCCATTTGCAGCCCTCACTGTGCCCATTTGCAGCCCTCACTGTGCCCATTTGCAGCCCTCACTGTGCCCATTTGCAGCCCTCACTGTGCCCATTTGCAGCCCTCACTGTGCCCATTTGCAGCCCTCACTGTGCCCATTTGCAGCCCTCACTGTGCCCATTTGCAGCCCTCACTGTGCCCATTTGCCGCCTCACTGTGCCCATTTGCCGCCTCACTGTGCCCATTTGCAGCCTCACTGTGCCCATTTGCAGCCATAGGTCCCCCAACTTCAAACTTGGTAGTTAAAGAGGAAGTAAAGCCTCCTCCAAAAAAAAAAAAAACGGAACCTGCAAGGCAAAGGCATAATGAGCTAGTATGCATAGCATACTAGCTCATTATGAATAACTTACCTGAGAACGAAGCCCCCGAAGCGACCCTCAGCCACGACCTTCTCCACCACCATCAAGCCCGGAGTGACTTCCGGGTCTCGCCGCTCCAACGCTGTCATTCGCTGGATCGGCGATGACGTCACTCCCGCGCATGTGCACCAAAGCGGCATATCGCCGTGATCTCGGCATGCGCAGTGCGCCTGCGCGCCGCTGTCTACGGCGCATGCGCCGTAGACAGCGATGCCTCCTTTTTTTTTTTTTTTTTTTTTTTCTAAATATCTCCTAAACCATGTAGGTTTTGGAGATATTTATTGGACCTACAGGTGAGCCTTAATCTAGGATTACCTATAGGCCAAAGTGGTTTGTAAGGGTTTACAACCACTTTAAGGGTTCCTAGATGCCCCCTAGCTGCAGCCAAAATTTGGGGTCTCTGGACCAAAGGGTCCCGAAATGACATTGCTGCAGATGGACACAGTAGACTGACTTTGGGGCCCCGTATCTCGGGACACTTGGTGCTAGGAACCCCAAATTTGGTATGTAAACCCAGTGGAACCAGCACTACAACATAGTAGATAAAATCAGATCGGAAAATGTCAAGCACTTTCCTGCAGCAGAGAATGAAATTTTCCGAACCGACTTTGGGGCCCCCGTATCTTTGGGCCACTTGGTGCTAGGAACCCCAACTTGGATATGTTGTAGTGCTGGTTCCACTGGGTTTGCAAACCAAATTTGAGGGTTCCTACCACCAAGTGGCCCAAAGATACGGGCCCCAAAGTCGGTTTGACTGTCAGAAATTCGCCCAGCAAAATTACGATGGAGCATACACACTGTCTATTGTCCTCTGGGTGGCAGTATTGCAGCACACATAATTTACTTCGTAGAATGCACAACCCCCTTTTTTTTTTTTTTTTTTTATAATTTCTTAACTTGTAATGAACAGTTCACATACACAGCTTGAGTCCCCATAAGAGTTCCTCTTACTTCCAAGTCCTCATTTACATCAGGGTCCTCATCAGAGTCCTCCCTTACATCAGGGTCCTCATCAGAGTCCTCCCTTACATCAGGGTCCTCATCAGAGTCCTCCCTTACATCAGGGTCCTCATCAGAGTCCTCCCTTACATCAGGGTCCCCATCAGAGTCCTCCCTTACATCAGGGTCCCTATCAGAGTCCTCCCTTACATCAGGGTCCCCATCAGAGTCCTCCCTTACATCAGGGTCCCCATCAGAGTCCTTCCTTACATCTGAGTCCCCATAAGAGTTCCTCTTACTTCCAAGTCCTCATTTACATCAGGGTCCTCATTAGAGTCCTCCCTTACACCAGGGTCCTCATCAGAGTCCTCCCTTACACCAGGGTCCTCATCAGAGTCCTCCCTTACATCAGGGTCCTCATCAGAGTCCTCCCTTACATCAGGGTCCCCATCAGAGTCCCTTTTACATCAAAGTCCTCTCTTCTTTTAGAGTCCACCCCTGATATTAGGGTCCCCATCAGAGTCCTCCCTTACATCCGGGTCCCCATTAGAGTCCTCCCTTACATCAGGGTCCCCATCAGAGTCCCTCTAATACCAAAGTCCTCTCTTCATTTAGAGTCCCCCCTTACATTAGGGTCCCTATTCGATTCCCTTTTACACCAGGGTCCCCATCAGAGTCCCCTTAGCATCAGAATCCTCATTAGGATTTAATTCAGGGTCTCCATTATAGTCTCCCTTTATACCAAGGTCACCATCAGAGTCCTCCCTTACATATGAGTACCCATAAGAGTCCCACTTACATCAAAGTCCTCTTTTACATCAGGGTTCCAATCAGAGTCCTCCCTTACATCAGAGTCCTCATCAGAGTCGCAATTACATCAAAGTCCTCATTTACATCAGGGTCCCCATTAGAGTCCTCCCTTGCATCAGGGTCCCCATCGGAGTCCCTCCTTACATCCTTATTCCCCATCAGAGCCCCCCCCCTTACATAAGAATTCCCATCAGAATATCTCTTTTATCAAAGCCCTCCCTTACATCAGGGTCCCCATTAAAGACCCACTTATGTCTGGGTCCCCTTCAGACTCCCCTCTTCCATCCAAGTTCCCATCAGAGTCCCTAGCTGTCAGGACCTAGATAGATGCTGTCCGGATACAATTTTGCAGAGAGTCGGAGTCTGGAGACCATTTATTTAAAATCTGAGGCATTCCCTAAGGCCAATGTAAACCCAGAGGCTGCAAGTTAAAGGCCGTTTTTTTGGAGCTCCTTTACCCTAGCGGCAGCCCCCTCTGAAAAGCAGTCCACTGTAGATTGCTTTTCAGAGGGTGGTTTTCTTGGAACTACAGAACCACGCCCCTCCAGTGGTGGAACACAGTCCTCTGGCACCAAGGTTGAGTGTTATCACCCCAGGACAGGATGTGCGTTACTGGCAGGAACACTGGATGAAAATAAAGGGGGGGGGGGGAGTAGTACTGCATTACACAAAAAACAAAACTAAAACATAAGTTTTTTTATTACAAGAGATGCAATGTAACACTTCTAGAGAACGCTAGAGGGAATAAGCTAATTAATTGTTCTCTAGAAAATACATTTAATGTATTGCTGATTGGCTTCCTGTTCATTCACAAATGGAAGCATAGTAAACATAGTTTACTATGCTTCAGCTATGAACGGACAGAGGCGTGTTCGGTACCGATCACTCACTGTGTTCATTCAGAAAAGGAAAGGAAGGGGCCATTAAATTACATATTTACCAGCCCCTTGCCCCCCGCTCTGCATCTTTAAACATCCGCCACAGCAGCCAGCTGGAGAAGAGAGGGGGAAGCCATCAGGGGGGACACGGGGGAAAATCAGTGCCACAAGGGGTGATTAGGGTGTGCCCAGGCACACCCTGTGTGCACGCCTATGAGTGTTACATTGTATTCTGTCGGAAAATCTGCACATGTGTACACGGCATTACACTGTATCTCTTGTTACAAAGACATATGTGTTTCCTATGCTCCTTACCTCCACCTAGTGGCAACAGTTCTAGAGAACAATTGGTTACATTTATTTGCTAATTCCCTCTAGTGTTCTCCAGAACCGTTACATTGTATCTCTTGTTACAAAGACATATGTATTTCCTGTGCTCCTTACCTCCCTCTACTGGAAATAGTTCTAGAGAACAATTGGTTACATTTATTTGCTAACCCCCTCTAGTGTGCTCTAGAACTGTTACATTGCATCTCTTGTTACAAAGACATATGTATTTCCTCTGCTTCTCGGCTCCATCTAGTGGTAACAATTCTGGAGAACAATTGGTTACATTTATTTGCTAATTCCCTCTAGTGTTCTCTAGAATCGTTACATTGTATCTCTTGTTACAAAGACATGTCCTATGATCTTCAGCTTATGCAAGCCTACGAGTGTTACATTGTATCTCTTGTAACAAAGACATATGTGTTTCCTGTGCTCCTTACCTCCATCTAGTGGCAACAGTTCTAGAGAACCATTGGTTACATTTATTTGCTAAATTCCCTCTAGTGTTATCTAGAACTGTTACATTGTATCTCTTGTTACAAAGACATATGTATTTCCTCTGCTCCTCGGCTCCATCTAGTGGTAACAATTCTGGAGAACAATTGGTTACATTTATTTGCTAATTCCCTCTAGTGTTCTCTAGAATCGTTACATTGTATCTCTTGTTACAAAGACATGTCCTATGCTCTTCAGGTTATGCACACCTAGGAGTGTTACACTGTATCTCTTGTTACAAAGACATATGTGTTTCCTGTGCTCCTTACCTCCACCTAGTGGCAACAGTTCTAGAGAACAATTGGTTACATTTATTTGCTAATTCCCTCTAGTGTTCTCCAGAACCGTTACATTGTATCTCTTGTTACAAAGACATATGTATTTCCTATGCCCCTTACCTCCCTCTACTGGAAATAGTTCTAGAGAACAATTGGTTACATTTATTTGCTAACCCCCTCTAGTGTGCTCTAGAACTGTTACATTGCATCTCTTGTTACAAAGACATATGTATTTCCTCTGCTTCTCGGCTCCATCTAGTGGTAACAATTCTGGAGAACAATTGGTTACATTTATTTGCTAATTCCCTCTAGTGTTCTCTAGAATCGTTACATTGTATCTCTTGTTACAAAGACATGTCCTATGATCTTCAGCTTATGCAAGCCTACGAGTGTTACATTGTATCTCTTGTAACAAAGACATATGTGTTTCCTGTGCTCCTTACCTCCATCTAGTGGCAACAGTTCTAGAGAACCATTGGTTACATTTATTTGCTAAATTCCCTCTAGTGTTATCTAGAACTGTTACATTGTATCTCTTGTTACAAAGACATATGTATTTCCTCTGCTCCTCGGCTCCATCTAGTGGTAACAATTCTGGAGAACAATTGGTTACATTTATTTGCTAATTCCCTCTAGTGTTCTCTAGAATCGTTACATTGTATCTCTTGTTACAAAGACATGTCCTATGCTCTTCAGGTTATGCACACCTAGGAGTGTTACACTGTATCTCTTGTTACAAAGACATATGTGTTTCCTGTGCTCCTTACCTCCACCTAGTGGCAACAGTTCTAGAGAACAATTGGTTACATTTATTTGCTAATTCCCTCTAGTGTTCTCCAGAACCGTTACATTGTATCTCTTGTTACAAAGACATATGTATTTCCTATGCCCCTTACCTCCCTCTACTGGAAATAGTTCTAGAGAACAATTGGTTACATTTATTTGCTAACCCCCTCTAGTGTGCTCTAGAACTGTTACATTGCATCTCTTGTTACAAAGACATATGTATTTCCTCTGCTTCTCGGCTCCATCTAGTGGTAACAATTCTGGAGAACAATTGGTTACATTTATTTGCTAATTCCCTCTAGTGTTCTCTAGAATCGTTACATTGTATCTCTTGTTACAAAGACATGTCCTATGATCTTCAGCTTATGCAAGCCTACGAGTGTTACATTGTATCTCTTGTAACAAAGACATATGTGTTTCCTGTGCTCCTTACCTCCATCTAGTGGCAACAGTTCTAGAGAACCATTGGTTACATTTATTTGCTAAATTCCCTCTAGTGTTATCTAGAACTGTTACATTGTATCTCTTGTTACAAAGACATATGTATTTCCTCTGCTCCTCGGCTCCATCTAGTGGTAACAATTCTGGAGAACAATTGGTTACATTTATTTGCTAATTCCCTCTAGTGTTCTCTAGAATCGTTACATTGTATCTCTTGTTACAAAGACATGTCCTATGCTCTTCAGGTTATGCACACCTAGGAGTGTTACACTGTATCTCTTGTTACAAAGACATATGTGTTTCCTGTGCTCCTTACCTCCACCTAGTGGCAACAGTTCTAGAGAACCTTTGGTTACATTTATTAGCTAATTCCCTCTAGCGTTCACTAGAACTTTTGCATATGTCTTTGTAACAAGAGATAGAGTGTAACAGTTCTAGAGAACGCTAGAGGGAATTATCAAAAAAAATGTAGCCAATGGTTCTCTGGAACTGTTGCCACTAGAGGGCGGTAAGGAGCATAGGAAACACATATGTCTTTCTAACAAGATATAAAGTGTAACACTCATAGGTGTGCATAAGCTGAAGATCATAGGACATGTCTTTGTAACAAGAGATACAATGTAACGATTCTAGAGAACACTAGAGGGAATTAGCAAATAAATGTAACCAATTGTTCTCCTGAATTGTTACCACTAGATGGAGCCGAGAAGCAGAGGAAATACATATGTCTTTGTAACAAGAGATACAGTGTATTTCCTATGCTTCTCGACTCCATCTAGTGCTCTTCAGCTTATGCACGCCTATGAGTGTTACATTGTATCTCTTGTTACAAAGTCATATGTATTTCCTCTGCTCCTCGGCTCCATCTAGTGGTAACAATTCTTCAGAACAATTGGTTACGCTTATTTGCTAATTCCCTCTAGTGTTCTCTAGAATCGTTATATTGTATCTCTTGTTACAAAGACATGTCCTATGCTCCTCAGCTCCATCTAGTGGCCATAACCTGGTACTACCACCAAAAATAAAAGAACATTCATTCGGAAGAGAAAATAGCCTATAGGACACAGAATGAATGTCGCGGATGAATGGTTCTGGGGATTTTCTTTTTTTTAGACGGTGAAATGTTGAGGATGAATCCAGTGACGTTGTTTCTCCCTTCAGTGTATAACACCCCCCCCCCCCCCGTCCGGATACAGCTCCGGAGACACTAATTCCCGAAACCAGGATCCACGGCCGCGGCCTCCGTCTAGAGCCGACATAAAAGCTCGTTAAGATCAGTGTAAACTTTTTACAAGGCAGAAGAAAATCCGGGAGGGAAGACGAGGTTTATATAGAGCTGAGTGCAATGTCACTTTAAACTTTAACCACTTCAGCCCCGGAAGGTTTTACCCCCCCCCCCCCCACTTCCTGACCAGGCCATTTTATGTGATAAGGCACTGCGTTACTTTAACTGACAATTGCGCGGTCGTGCGACGCTGTACCCAAATAAAACATTTTTTTCCCACAAATAGAGCTTTCTTTTGGTGGTATTCTACGTTTTTAATTTTCTCTACGGTTTAAAATTTTTGCGCTATATAAGTATAAAAGTCCGACCTTTTTGAAAAAATACCTAATAAAAAATAAATGTTTATTGGCTCCCGCTGTGCCCAATCACAGCAGGTGTGGGTCACCACCGGCACACGTGCATGCCCCAGACCCAGTGCACAGAACCACATACAGATACGGGATTTTGCGCAGTGGGGGGCATTATATATATATATATTTTTGAACAGAGACCTCAGAGAATAAAATGCAAGCCAGGCCTTCTCATCCAACATCAGTGCCTGACCTCATAAATGCTCTTCTGGAAAAATGGTCAAACATTCCCATAGACACACTCCTAAACCTTGTGGACAGCCTTCCCAGAAGAGTTGAAGCTGTTATAGCTGCAAAGGGTGGGCCAACTCAATATTGAACCCTCCGGACTAAGACTGGGATGCCATTAAAGTTCATATGTGTGTAAAGGGAGGCGTCCCAATACTTTTGGTAATATAGTGTATTTATCAGTCTATAATTATACAAACAAGCCTCTCTATGTTCCATTCGCTGACAGTGGCTCTGTGTCGCCATCTATTGGTCATACAGAAGGCTGCACCTCCCCTGATCTGTACACAATGACTTGGTACAATAGAAGTGACAGTAAACAATGGCCGGTTACTCGGAGTTCTCATTGTCTCCTAGTTTATAGGCACAGATGGGCCACAAGGTGCTTTGTATATTGTTCTATCAGGTTTATGTAACGTTTTCTTCTCTAGTAAGCAAACATGGGAGACACAAGACTGAACTCTACCTGCCCTATAAACTTAGGACCCCTTCACAGCCCTACAGCAACGTCTGAACTCCTCACACAGTCAGATCCGTATTTCCATCTGATATCTCACTAAATCCATTATAAAGAGAACATCAATGTAGCGCCCGCACTTTACTAAAGTGGGCGCTATCAATGTAAATTTCGTTTTTCCCCAGAGTTCTGGGGGTTAATTGTACAGGTCTTTACTTTGGCATCAGTCTGGCTGGGGAGCGGTACTGAAGTTCTGCCTGGTCATAGGTGCAGTGAGGCCGAGAACCAGGCCTGGTTGGACGTGTTAGGTACCAATCTTTCCCGGAGCCCGGGGCACGTCTGGCCCCGCTGTGTAGTCCGGGAAGAGGTATTTAAGGTGCTGAAGTCACGTGTTCAGGGCTCGGCTTGCTCTTTGGTTCCGGTCCGGACTGGCCCAGTGAGGGGTCCCGGGGCCTAGGAGTGTCTGCCGTCCCTTGCAAGCCTGGTCACCCTGACCAGCCCCAGAGGCCCTCATGGTCTGGGGTGGGGATAAGTCCGTTCCCGAGCCTCGGAACGGACGGATTCAGAGGTGTCCCAGTTAGGGTTCCCACGTGTCCCGGATTGCCCCGGGATTGTCCCGCAATTCGCATTTGTGTCCCGTGTCCCGGGCACCTTCATTCCGGGACAATACAGTGTCCCGGAATGAAATGAGGACATATAGCCACCCTAATAGAAGATTGCCAAAACTGGTTGCTAGGGCTGCCCCGCCTGACGTCTAGCAACCAGTGACGTCACATTCGCAGAGTCTCAGAGTGAGGACGAGAGGACCCAGTGCTGCCCTGCGCTCCGAGTCCACCCACCTCCTCTACTTCTCTGGCCTCGGCAGCAGCACCCAGAGAGAGCAGCCAGAGCTTCTTCACTGCGTCTCCTCCTGACTCCTCCAGTCTTCAGTGACCTCCCGGAGGGTGGTAGCATTCTGCAGTGCTGGCTGGCTTAGATCCGACTTCTCCTCCTCCCACCCATGCCCCCGTCTTGCCCAACAGCCTGGGCCAGGGAATAAAGACTGGCACTCAACCGCTCACCACAACAGACCAGTCCAGATTAAAAAGTTGAGCAAATGGAACCTGATTGGAGCAGGTCCTGTGACAAGTTGGGGCACTCAGGCTGGGGACAGAAAAGTAATAAATAAGGCTGACAAAGTGGGGGGCAATAAAAAATGAGGCTGACAAGTGGGGGGCAATAAAAAAAATTAGGCTGACAAGTAGGGGGCAATAATAAAAATGAGGCTAACAAGTAGGGGGCAATAAAAAATATACATGTAGATAAACTTCTTTTGGGCTGGCGCGAGGGCGTGCATAGGGAAGGGGGGGGGTGTCCCTGAATGGCAATTTGGAAATGTGGTCACCCTAGTCCCGGAGTGCTCTCGGTATTGGAGGGACACGGCAACTCATACAAGTGACCAGGGGAGGACTCTTCGGAGGAGGGCCAACAAGCTGGCTGCTCAGTAAGAGCCTGGGAGCTGAGTTGTATGGACACTAAAGAATCCACACTTCACACAGTATCGCCAAGAAGGCTGAGAGATCCAGGTACTGTGGGAAAGGTTCCTACTTGTCTTCAGTTACAATCTAGTCTGTGGCAGAGACTTTGCAAGTTCTCCGGATCACATGTTGGCTGCTAGATCTCTGGTTAGAGGTTTATCCAGCAGTGAAGTGCCCAGTTGCGAGTGGCTACTCTCTGGGTTGATTAGAGACATTCAGTGGATGCCAGCAATTCAAAGCGCCTGAGTTTTATCACCCGTACCCTCCTATTCCCACCTGAGACTGTGTTAGAGTTGGATGTTACCCCTGCAAAATAAAAACCTTGAAAAGGACTTTTATGTGTCGGCATCGGAAGTCACTGGGTACTAACCTAGGGTGACCACATTTCCAAATTGCCATTCAGGGACACCCCCCCCCTTCCCTATGCACGCCCTCGTGCCAGCCCAAAAGAAGTTTATCTACATGTATATTTTTTATTGCCCCACTTGTCAGCCTCATTTTTTTATTGCCCCCTACTTGTTAGCCTCATTTATATTATTGCCCCCCACTTGTCAGCCTAATTTTTTTATTGCCCCCCACTTGTCAGCCTCATTTTTATTGCCCCCCAGGGTAGGGCTCCACTTTGTCAGCCTTATTTAATACTTTTCTGTCCCCAGCCTGAGTGCCCCGACTTGTCACTGGACCTGCTCCAATCAAGTTCCATTTGCTCACCTTTTAATCTGGACTGGTCTGGTGCGGTGAGCGGTTGAGTGCCAGTCTTTATTCCCTGGTCCAGGCTGTTGGGCAAGACGGGGCGGGGGTGGGAGGAGGAGAAGTTGGATCTAAGCCAGCCAGCACTACAGAATGCTACCACCCTCCGGGAGGTCACTGAAGACTGGAGGAGTCAGGAGGAGACACAGTGAAGACGCTCTGGCAGCTCTCTCTGGGTGCTGCTGCCAAGGCCAGAGAAGTAGAGGAGGTGGGTGGACTCGGAGCGCAGGGCAGCCCTGGGTAAAGGCCTTGCTCCTCTCGTCCTCACTCTGAGACTCTGCGAATGTGACGTCACTGGTTGCTAGATGTCAGGCGGGGCGGCCCTAGCAACTAGTTTGGCAATCTTCTATTAGGGTGGCTATGTGTCCTGATTTCATTCTGGGACACTGTATTGTCCCGGAATGAAGGTGCCCGGGACACGGGACACAAATGCGAATTGCGGGACAATCCCGGGGCAATCCGGGACACGTGGGAACCCTATACTAACCCTGGGAACCCCTAGACAACAACCGAAAAGCCACGAGGAGGTAATTGGTCAGCCCAGAAAATTCAAGGCCACCCTGAGGAGTTATGGCCGCTACATAAACATGTAGAAAATGGGATATACAGTGCAATAAAAAAAAAAAAATCAAACTATTAAAATTCTAGAAGCCGGTCTGCAGCATATTTTTCCTTCACTAGCCTATGTAAGTACCAAAACCCAAACTACTGTAGTACTATCTTTGGGGGACCTAAAGGAATGCACAAGAAGTGTCACAAGTTGGGGCATCAGTGCCCTAAGACAGGTGTCCCCAAACTTTCTAAACAAAGGGCCAGTTTGTTGTCCTTCAGACTTAAAGAGGGCCAAACTGTGGGCATTGGGATTAGAAAACTCCCGACGTCAGAGGGAATGAACAAAGCTCCATCATTGGTGTCATTGGGAGGCATTGTGCCCCATTATTGATGTCATTGGGAGGAATTCTGTCCCTTCATTGGTATCAGTGGGGGGAATTATTATGCCCCATTGTTGGATGAAAATAGTGCCTCAAGGGCCAGGTAAATACAAGCAAAGGGCCGCATCTGGCCCCCTGGGCCGCAGTTTGGAGACCACTGCCCTAAGATATCAGCACCAAGTGCAGTGTGTTCAGTAGGATGATAGTATCTAGAACAAGGGCTCCCTCTACTGGCCTTAAATAATATAGCATCACAAATGTACCAACATACATTGCAAGGACTCATTTATCATTGTAGGTTTGTTGGAATGCAAATAAAGATTTCTGTGCTGCTACCCATCTAATCCACCATCAGCAGAGCTCACAGCTGCTTGATCCACAGTTGGCCATCTGAGAGTAACAGTCCGTAAAGATGATCCGCACAACTGTTTTTGCTCTAAAACAAGGATATGCAATTAGCCGACCTCCAGCTGTTGCAGAACTACAACTCCCATGATGCATAGCAAGTCTCCGACAGCCACATGCATGACACCCAGAGGCAGAGGCATGATGGGACTTGTAGTTTTGTAACAGCTGGAGGTCCGCTAATTGCATATCCCTGCTTTAAAATCTTGCTTTTATTCAGGAAACCACAGTGTACAGTACGCGAATGCAGTCAGTTCACGCGTTTCAGCCTACACGGCTTTAACCATTTACATAGTAGGTGAGGTCGAAAAAAGACACAAGTCCATGAAGTCCAACCTATGTGTGTGATTATATGTCAGTATTACATTGTATATCCCTGTATGTTGCGGTCGTTCAGGTGCTTATCTAATCGTTTTTTTGAAACTATCGATGCTTCCCGATGAGACCACCGCCTGTGGAAGGGAATTCCACATCCTTGCCGCTCTTACAGTAAAGAACCCTCTACGTACCGTATAACACGCACCCCAAGTTTAGGAGGGAATTTTAAGGAAAAAAACTTTTAGGATGGAAGTTTAAGGGAAAAAAAAACTTACATTTAAATGCCCATCAATGCAGCCTTATCAGTGTCCATTGTAGCCTTGCCAGTGCCTTGCCAGTGCAGCCTTGTCCCAGTGCAGCCTTGCCAGTGCAGCCTTGTGCCAGTGCAGCCTTGCCAGTGCAGCCTTGTGCCAGTGTAGCCTTGCCCCAGTGCAGCCTTGCCCCAGTACAGCCTTGCCCCAGTACAGCCTTGTGCCAGTGCAGCCTTGCCCCAGTGCAGCCTTGCCCCAGTGCAGCCTTTCCCCAGTACAGCCTTGTGCCAGTGCAGCCTTTCCCCAGTACAGCCTTGTGCCAGTGCAGCCTTGTGCCAGTGTAGCCTTGTCCCAGTGCAGCCTTTCCCCAGTGCAGCCTTTCCCCAGTACAGCCTTGTGCCAGTGCAGCCTTGCCCCAGTGCAGCCTTGCCCCAGTGCAGGCTTTTGCAGCCTTTGCCCTCAGTGTCATCGCCATTTAAAATTGGCGCCGCCGAGGACAGAATCCGCCAGGACACGGGAGCGGAGTGAACGCCGCCGAGATAGCAGGGACTGGGCGGAGCCGAGATACACATGTACTCGGCTCTTGTCGGCTCTTCTCGGCTCCGCTCACAGTCACGCCCAGTCCCGCCCTATGATGGACATAACACAGGTCCAATGGCGGGACTGTGAGCGGGGCAGAGAAGAGCCGAAAAGACACTCGCTATGTGTAGCTCGGCGGCGATCGCTCCGCTCACAGCTAGCGGAGATCGGCAGGGGATCGGTGGGGATCGGCGTATAACACGCACCCACGATTTTCCCCTGATTTTAAGGGGAAAAAAGTGCGTGTTATACGCCGATAAATACGGTAGTTTAAGGTTAAACCTCTTTTCTTCTGATTTTAATAAGTGGCCACGAGTCTTGTTAAACTCCCTTCCGCGAAAAAGTTTTATCCCTATTTTGGGGTCACCAGTACGGTATTTGTATATGAAAATCATATCCCCTCTCAAGCGTCTCTTCTCCAGAGAGAATAAGTTCAGTGCTCGCAACCTTTCCTCATAACTAATATCCTCCAGACCCTTTATTAGCTTTGTCGCCCTTCTTTGTACTCGCTCCATTTCCAGTACATCCTTCCTGAGGACTGGTGCCCAGAACTGGACGGCATATTCCAGGTGCGGCCGGACCAGAGTCTTGTAGAGCGGGAGAATTATTGATTTATCACTGGAATTAATCCCCTTTTTTAATGTCAATATTCTGTTTGCTTTGTTAGCAGCAGCTTGCCATTGCTGAGCCTATCATCTACTAGGACCCCCAGGTCCTTTTCCATCCTAGATTCCCCCAGAGGTTCTCCCCCCAGTGTATAGATTGCATTCATATTTTTGCCACCCAAATGCATCATTTTACATTTGTACACAATAAACCTCATTTGCCATGTAGTCACCCACCCCATTCATTTGTTCAGATCTTCTTGCAAGGTTTCCACATCCTGCGGAGAAGTTATTGCCCTGCTTAGCTTAGTATCATCCGCAAATACAGAGATTGACCTGTTTCCCCCATCCCCATCCTCCAGGTCGTCTATGAACAAATTAAATAGGATTGATCCCAGCACAGAACCCTGGGGGACCCCACTACCCACCCCTGACCATTCCGAGTACTCCCCATTTATCACCACCCTCTGAACTCCTCCTTGTAGCCAGTTTTCAATCCATGTACTCATGTACAAAAAAAAAATCTGACAGGGGCTAATTTAATATATCCATAAATAAAAAAAAAAAAAAAAGTTTTTTCTATAGTTCTACTGTAAGTATTATTGAACCCAGGTACTAGAAAGAACAGGATGTCCTAGTGAGCCCCATGTACCGGCAGTGTTGGGAGACACAACTGAAACATTTCTGCTGGACAGCTGGATTTAATGATAAAATAATCAGGAGAATCAACTTACACTATATTACCAAAAGTATTGGGACACCTGCCTTTACACGCACATGAACTTTAATGGCATCTCATTCTTACTCCGTAGGGTTCAATATTGAGTTGGCCCGCCCTGTGCAGCTATAACAGCTTCAACTCTTCTGAGAAGGCTGTCCACAAGGTTTAGGAGTGTGTCTATGGGAATGTTTGACCATTCTTCCAGAAGCGCATTTGTGAGGTCAGGCACTGATGTTGGGTGAGAAGGCCTGGCTCGCAGTCCCTGCTCTAACTCAGTTCTATCGGGTTGAGGTCAGGACTCAAGTTCCTCAACCCCAAACTCGCTCATCAATGTCTTTATGGACCTTGCTTTGTGCACTGGTGGGGCAGTCATGTTGGAACAGGAAGGGGTCATCCCCAAACTGTTCCCACAAAGTTGGGAGCATGAAATTTTCCAAAATGTCTTGGTATGCTGACGCCTTAAGAGTTCCCTTCACTGGAACGAAGGGGCCAAGTCCAACCCCTGAAAAGCAACCCCACACCATAATCCCCCCTCCACCAAATGATTTGGACCAGTGCACAAAGCAAGGTCCATAAAGACATGGATGAGCGAGTTTGGGGTGGAGGAACTTGACTGGCCTGCAGAGTCCTGACCTCAACCCGATAGAACACCTTTGGGAAGAATTAGAGCGGAGACTGTGAGCCAGGCCTTCCCGTCCAACATCAGTGCCTGACCTCACAAAATGCACTTCTGGAAGAATGATCAAACATTGCCATAGAAACATTCCTAAACATTGAGGACGGCCTTCCCAGAAGAGTTGAAGTTGTAAAGAGTGGGCCAACTCAATATTGAACCCTACGGACTAAGCCCCCGTACACACGGTTGGAAATTCCGACCACAAAATCCGTCTGATTTTTTCCGACGGATTTTGGTGTTGCATACACACGGTCGGACAAAGTTGTGGCCAAATCCGATCGTTCCGAGCGAGGTGACGTACAACATGTACCACGGGACTACGTAGAGGCCAGTAGCCAATAGCTTTCGTCTCCAAAGTTCTTCTGAGCATACGTGGCACTTTGTGCGTCGGAATTCTCTACACACGATCGGAAAAGGTACGATCGGAGTTTGTTGTCGGAAAATTTGAGATCCTGCTCTCAAATTTTTTTTCCGATGGAAAAAGCCCACTAGAGCCCACACACGATCAGATTTTACGACAACATAATCTGATCTGACTTTTTCCGACCGGAATATCCGACCGTGTGTACGGGCATAAGACTGGGATGCCATTAAAGTGCATGTAAAGGCAGGTGTCCCAATACTTTTGGTAATTTAGTGTATATTGGATTTACCTGAACATCGTCATGCAGATCTGTGTGAGCTATGGAGACTCGGACACTGCAGGAATCCAGCAGTCATCAATTGTATTTTTCGGGAAGGGAATACAAAAGGAGTGACAGTTTGGAAATCACTGATCTCTAGGCACCATGTGGCCCTTGTATGCCCTCTAGTGGTTATACATGTGCCTTTACTTTCTTGCTATGAAGTGGCACTTTTTGGATTTGGATACAAAGGACAAGGGTTAGACCATTTATGATCTATTAATTAAAATACATGAAACGTCATTAAAAGGGATCAGTCATACGTGGAAATTGTACTTAAAGCCCACCGAAAGGAATTAGACAAAATTCACCCTTGCAGTGGGGCTACCCACCCTGAAGACCTAAATAGATAGGTCTAGGGGCAGAGGCGGCTCTAGGCTTTGTGAGGCCTTAGGCAAAATTTAGACATGAGGCCCCACTCACACCCTTTGCAGGAACCCTGAGGCCCAGCATCTTATTACTGCTGCTGCTTGTGTGGGTGGGATGTGCACTGCGCCAATCACATGGGATGAATAGGAGAGGAGGGTCAGCAAGGATTGGCGCAGTACACATCCCACCCATACAAGCAGCAGCAGTAGCTAGATGCTCCACCTCAAGGTGAATAGGGGTGGGTGGTATGTGCAGGAGGGGGGCACGGGGTGAATAGGGGTGGGTGGTATGTGCAGGAGGGGGGCACGGGGTGAATAGGGGTGGTTGGTATGTGCAGAAGGGGGCACGGGGTGAATAGGGGTGGGTGGTATGTGCAGGAGGGGGCACAGGGTGAATAGGGGTGGGTGGTATGTGCAGGAGGGGGGCACAGGGTGAATAGGGGTGGGTGGTATGTGCAGGAGGGGGGCACAGGGTGAATAGGGGTGGGTGGTATGTGCAGGAGGGGGCATGGGGTGAATAGGGATGGGTGGTATGTGCAGGAGGGGGCATGGGGTGAATAGGGGTGGTTGGTATGTGCAGAAGGGGGGCACGGGCTTGAATAGGGGTGGGTGGTATGTGCAGGAGTGGGGCACAGGGTGAATAGGGGTGGATGGTATGTGCAGGAGGGGGGCATGAGGTGAATAGTGGTGGGTGGTATGTGCAGGAAGGGAGCACGGAGTGAATAGGGATGGGTGGTTTGTGCAGGAGGGGGCACAGGGGGGATTTCCGATCTTGGGCAATAAGCACTCAGCGTCACTCTATGAGCATTCACTCCCATCTCAGCAAGCTGCAGCTCCATCTCCTCCCTTGTAAGATTTTTGCAGACAGCATTGAAGCACACTGAGTGGAAGCGCCAGAAAGAGCTGAGAGGGAGGGAGGATAATCCATGCCCGCGTGCGTCTGTGTCTTTTACAAATGTGAAAGGAGCCAGAGAGTGACAGGCACGGCTTTGTCTCATCCATGGGTGCCCTGTAGGCAGAGGCGGCTCTTTAATTAGGCAAATTAGGCGGTCGCCCAAGGCCTCGCAGTCACAGGGGCCTCGCGGCCACCTAATTTACCTGTGGTCAATCACCAGGGTGGCGTTCCACTATTTCCGGTGCTGCCCTATGCTCTCTGATCATCGCTGTCACTTCTGAATACAGAAGCCCGGCTGACAGCACAACTGACAGCACAACTCTCCGGGCGGCCGCACTGAACTCTCGGGAGGCGGGGAGGGGTCTGACATCCCTAGTGCCAGGCATCCATCCAGACACTTTACTTGCAAGTTGCTGGCGCCTGCAGCATCTCCCACGCCACGTTGTTGCAGTTGTTGCCTGCCAGCCCAGAGTAACAGAGCCAAGGGCGCTTTTCCCAGGCGCCTCCTCGGCTCTGACGTGTCTAATGACAGACCACATGAGGAGGAACCTGAGAGAAAGAACATCATCCCTGCTGACCCTCCTCTCCTATTTATCCCATGTGATTGGCGCAGTACACACCCCTGACCCGCACAAGTAACAGCAGTAATTACATGCTCCGTTTCGGGGTTCTTCTTTAACCCCTGCAAAGGGCGTGAGTGGGGCCTCATGTTTACATTTTGCCTAAGGCCTCACAAAGCCTAGAGCCGCCTCTGCCTGTAGGACAGCCTTAGGGATGGCTCTTAGGCAAATTAGGCAGTTGCGAGGCCCCATGTGAGTGCGAGGCCCTAGGCGACCGCCTAATTTGCCTAATTAGAGAGCCGTCTCTGTCTAGGGGAGCTGAAGAGGCTGTGTATTACTTATCTTATCCTCACTCTGGCCAGCTCTAATGCTCACATCCTCTCTCTCTCTCCGGTGCTCTGGGCTGTAGGGGGAACATTGGCATAAGCACATACAATGCAGGGTTAATAACTCCTGGCTGGACTAGACCATTGGAGGAAGGAAAGTAAGATTATTCCTGCACCCCTAGACACAGGGAGCATTTAACCAATAGGTGCTCCACCTGTCGCCCTCCAACTGTTGCTGAACTACAAGTCCCATCATGCCTCTGCCTTTGGGAGTTATGCTTGTAACTATCAGCCTTGCAATGCCTCTTGGGACTTGTAGTTCCATAACAGCTGGAGGGCCACACCATTGAGTACCCATGAGTAAACCCTTGCAATGTGGGATGGTAGATTTTGTCTAACACAAAACTCTGGGTGGTCTTTGTGGGGGTATCAGAACTCCATAGATGGTGACCAGGTATATGTCAGGAATCCTTTACAATGGAGGTAAGAGGTGTGTGCCCAAAATAAACAGATGTGATTGGATGGAGAGCAGAGGAGAGGGACATTCTCCATAGGTCAGCCATGGAGGGTGGGTAGCGGCGGTGCGTCCATAAAGGGCACAGGAGCGCCGCCCCGCTCTCCTGTCAGTCGCTCTCTCACATAGATAGATTCATGCATTGGATGATTCTATCTATGGTCGCCGCTGCTGTCCCCTATTCATGTGTCCAGGCCAGGGGCGGACTGACCATTCGGCCACTCGGGCACCTACCGAGGGCCCCAGGCCACTAGGGGGCCCCATCAGGGTTGCCAGCCTCAGTAAAACCAGGGACAGTATGTAAAAATCTGTGTTTTTTTTTACATCTGTCTCTGAAATGTCCCTTACCGACATCCTTTTGGTCTAAAAATCCAGAGATTATAGCTGCCCCACCTCTCCAGTACCTTCTCAGCCAATAGAAACATGTCTGTGTATACTGTGTGATTGTATACTGTGTGTACATGTATGTCTATACTGTGTGTGTGTACATGTATGTCTATACTGTGTGTGTGTATACTGTGTGGCCCCATAATCTCTGATTGCCTGGGGGCACCATAATCTCCTATTGCCCGGGGGCACCATGAGTTATCAGTCCGCCTCCTTGTCAGGCGCCGGGCATATGAATTACAGCGGTGGTGTTTCTTTGGAGATGCCTGATTAGAGCCATAGGCTCAAATAGGCTTCCTGATTAGAGCCATGGGCTCAAATAGGCTTCCTGATTAGAGCCATAAGCTGTGCGTTCGCTGATTACTCATTGAGTGTGTTAGAGAACCGAATACATCGCTTCCCTAACACTGACCCACCTCACAGCCAATCAGGTTGCTTAGGTCTTGTTACCTGTCACCTGATTGGCTGAAACAACAGGCACCGCCATTGGACACCTGACGGGAGGAGAGGACAGGAGAAGAAGTGCAGGAGACGCATGAAGGACCCGCTCGTTGCCGTCACCTGCTGCCCCACAAGACAGGGTAAGTGCAGGGCAGAAGGCGAGCGGACGGGGGGCACACTGTCACACTGGCAGATTTTGGCACACTGGCAGCATTGGGCTCACTGGCAGCATTGGGCACACTGGCAGCATTGGGCACACTGTCACACTGGCAGAATTTGGCACACTGGCAGCATTGGGCACACTGTCACACTGGCAGAATTTGGCACACTGGCAGCATTGGGCACACTGGCAACATTTGGTACACTGCCAGGATTTGATGGGCACACTGGCAGCATTTGGCACACTGGCAGCATTGGGCACACTGGCAGCATTTGGCACACTGGCAGCATTTGATGGGCACAGTGGCAGCATTTGGCCCAGTGGCAGCATTTGATGGGCACAATGGCAGTGTTTGATGGGCACAGTCGCATTTGATGGCACAGGGGCAGCGTTTGATGGGCACAGTGGCAGCGTTTCATGGCACAGTGGCAGCGTTTCATGGCACAGTGGCTGTGTTTGATGGCACAGTGGCAGCGTTTCATGGCACAGTGGCTGCAATTGATGGCACAGTGGCAGCGTTTGATGGCAAAGTGGCAGCGTTTCATGGCAAAGTGGCTGTGTTTGATAGGCACAGTCGCAGCGTTTGATGGCACAGTGGCAGCGTTTGATGGCACAGTGGCAGCGTTTTGATGGCACAGTGGCTGTGTTTGATGGCACAGTGGCAGTGTTTGATGGCAAAGTGGCTGCGTTTGAAGGTTTTTTTTTTTCAGTTTGTTTATGCCCCCCCCCCCCCAAATATTTTAGCACCAGCCTCCACTGGTGGGTATGTGCTGCTCAGGACATGCTGAAGGTTAAGCCAACCAAACTCCAGAAAGTTTGGATGCGGGTTCCAACTTTCCTTAGTTTCATTGTTTGATGTCCATTGCTGAAGGTGACCTCCTAAGAACCACAAATTCCCTAAAACCTCCCATTTTGACCCCTTGGGGGCAGGCTAGAACTTCCTTTAATTTTATTGTGGGGGGTCCATTATTGAAGGCAATTGCCTAAAATCCCCACAAAAAATCATCATTTTCGCAGGTTGGGTGCAGGCTAGAACTTTCCTTTACTGTATTGTTGGATGTCCATTATTGAAGTTGAAGTTCCCAAAAAAACTCTGTTTTCGCTCCCTGGGTGAAGGCTAGACCCTTTTTTAACTTTATGTTCATTATTGTAGGTAATTGCCTAAAGTCCTCAAATCCCCCCCCCCCCCCCCCCCCAAAAAAAAACGTCCCATTTTGCCCTTAGGGTGCATGCTATAATTTAATTAATTTTTGGATGTCCATTATTGAAGGTGATTGCCTAAAGTCTCCAAATTTATGAAAATCTCCCTTTTTGAGACTTGGGTTCAGGCTAGAACTTTCTTCAACTTTTTTATTTGATCTCCATTATTGAAGGTAAAGGGATTGGGGACAGGACACTGATGTGAAGGGTCGGGAGATGTGATTGTTAGGGGGGCTGAGGACACTGATGTGGAGGTAAAGCTGTGATGGGAAGGGGGCTGAGGACAGTGATGTGAAGGGGTGCTGTGATAGGATGGGATTGAGAACACTGATGTGAAAAGGGGGGGGGCTGTGAAGGGAAAGGGATTGAGGACACTGATGTGAAGGGGGGCAGTGATGGGAAAGGGATTGAGGACACTGATGTGAAGGGGGGGCAGTGATGGGAAAGGGATTGAGGACATTGATGTGAAGGGTGGGGAGATGTGATGGTTAGGGGGCTGAGGACACTGATGTGGAGGGAAAGCTGTGATGGGAAGGTGGCTGAGGACCGTGATGTGAAAGGGGGGGGGCTGTGTTGGGAAAGGGATTGAGGACACTGAAGTGAAGGGTGGGGAGATGTGATGGTTAGGGGACTGAGGACACTGATGTGAAGGGGAAGCTGTGATGGGAAGGGGGCTGAGGACACTGATGTGAAGAGGGAGGCTGTGATGGGAAGGGGGCTGAGGACTCTGATGTGAAGAAGGGGGCTGTGATGGGAAGGGGGCTGAGGACTCTGATGTGAAGAAGGGGGCTGTGGTGGTGACGGGGGCTGAGAACTCTCATGTGAAGAAGGGGGCTGTGACTGGAAGGGGGCTGAGGACTCTGATGTGAAGAGGGGGGCTGTGATGGGAAGGGGGCTGAGAACACTCATGTGAAGAAGGGGGCTGTGATGGGAAGGGGGCTGAGGACTCTGATGTGAATAAGGGGGCTGTGATGGGAAGTGGGCTGAGGACACTAATGTGAAGAGGGGGGCTGTGATGGGAAGGGGACTGAGGACTCTGATGTGAAGAAGGGGGCTGTGATGGGAAGGGGGCTGAGGACGGTGATGTGAAGGGGTGCTGTGATAGGATGGGATTGAGAACACTGATGTGAAAAGGGGGGGGGGCTGTGAAGGGAAAGGGATTGAGGACACTGATGTGAAGAGGGGCAGTGATGGGAAAGGGATTGAGGACACTGATGTGAAGGGGGTCAGTGATGGGAAAGGGATTGAGGACATTGATGTGAAGGGTGGGGAGATGTGATGGTTAGGGGGCTGAGGACACTGATGTGGAGGGAAAGCTGTGATGGGAAGGTGGCTGAGGACCGTGATGTGAAAGGGGGGAGGGGCTGTGTTGGGAAAGGGATTGAGGACACTGAAGTGAAGGGTGGGGAGATGTGATGGTTAGGGGACTGAGGACACTGATGTGAAGGGGAAGCTGTGATGGTTAGGGGGTTGAGGACACTGATGTGAAGAGGGAGGCTGTGATGGGAAGGGGGCTGAGGACACTGATGTGAAGAGGGAGGCTGTGATGGGAAGGGGGCTGAGGACTCTGATGTGAAGAAGGGGGCTGTGATGGGAAGGGGGCTGAGGACTCTGATGTGAAGAAGGGGGCTGTGGTGGTGACGGGGGCTGAAAACTCTCATTTGAAGAAGGGGGCTGTGACTGGAAGGGGGCTGAGGACTCTGATCTGAAGAGGGGGGCTGTGATGGGAAGGGGGCTGAGAACACTCATGTGAAGAAGGGGGCTGTGATGGGAAGGGGGCTGAGGACTCTGATGTGAAGAAGGGGGCTGTGATGGGAAGGGGGCTGAGGACACTAATGTGAAGAGGGGGGCTGTGATGGGAAGGGGACTGAGGACTCTGATGTGAAGAAGGGGGCTGTGATGGGAAGGGGGCTGAGGACTCTGATGTGAAGAAGGGGGCTGTGGTGGTGACGGGGGCTGAGAACTCTCATGTGAACAAGGGGGCTGTGATGGGAAGGGGGCTGAGAACTCTCATGTGAAGAAGGGGGCTGTGATGGGAAGGGGGCTGAGGACTCTGATGTGAAGAAGGGGGCTGTGATGGGAAGGGGGCTGAGGACACTGATGTGAAGAAATGGGCTGTGACTGGAAGGGGGCTGAGGACTCTGATGTGAAGAAGGGGGCTGTGATGGGAAGGCGGCTGAGGACTCTGATGTGAAGAGGGAGGCTGTGATGGGAAGGGGGCTGAGGACACTGATGTGAAGAGGGGAGCTGTGATGGGAAGGGGGCTGAGGACTCTGATGTAAAGAAGGGGGCTGTGATGGGAAGGGGGCTGAGGACTCTGATGTGAAGAAGGGGGCTGTAATGGTGATGGGGGCTGAGAACTCTCATGTGAAGAAATGGGCTGTGACTGGAAGGGGGCTGAGGACACTGATGTGAAGAAGGGGGCTGTGATGGGAAGGGGGCTGAGGACTCTGATGTGAAGAAGGGGGCTGTGATAGGAAGGGGGCTGAGGACACTGATGTGAAGAAGGGGGCTGTGATAGGAAGGGGGCTGAGGACACTGATGTGAAGAAGGGGGCTGTGATGGGAAGGGGGCTGAGGACACTGATGTGAAGAGGGGGCTGTGATGTGAAGGGGGCTGAGGACACTGATGTGAAGGGGGTGTAAAGGAAGAAGACTGAGGACACTGATGTGAAGAGGGAGCTTTGATGTGAAGGGGCAAAAGACACTGATATAAAGGGGGAGCAGGATGTGAAGGGGGACTGAGGATACTGATGTGAAGGGGGAGCTGAGGACATGACTGTGTTGTGAAGTGGGACAGTAAAGGAAGGGGGGGGACTGTGATGTGAAGGGGAGGACTCATAACACTGATGTAAAAGGGTGACTGTGATTTGGAGGGGGGACTGAGAAAACGAATGTAAAGGGGGGAATGTGATTTGAAGGGGTGATTGAGAACACTGATGTAGAGGGGGGGATGTGATTTGAAGGGGTGACTGAGAACACTAATGTAAAGGGGGGAATGTGATTTGAAGGGGTGACTGAGAACACTAATGTAAAGGGGGGAATGTGATTTGAAGGGGTGACTGAGAAAACGAATGTAAAGGGGGGAATGTGATTTGAAGGGGTGACTGAGAACACTAATGTAAAGGGGGGAATGTGATTTGAATGGGTGACTGAGAACACTAATGTAAAGGGGGGAATATGATTTGAAGGGGTGACTGAGAACACTAATGTAAAGGGGAGAATATGATTTGAAGGGGTGACTGAGAACACTAATGTAAAGGGGGGAATGTGATTTGAAGGGGGGACTTAGAACACTAATGTAAAGGGGGGAATGTGATTTGAAGGGGTGACTGAGAACACTAATGTAAAGGGGGGAATGTGATTTGAAGGGGTGACTGAGAACACTAATGTAAAGGGGGGAATGTGATTTGAAGTGGTGACTGAGAACACTAATGTAAAGGGGAGAATATGATTTGAAGGGGTGACTGAGAACACTAATGTAAAGGGGGGGGATGTGATTTGAAGGGGTGACTGAGAACACTAATGTAAAGGGGGGAATGTGATTTGAAGGGGTGACTGAGAACACTAATGTAAAGGGGGGAATGTGATTTGAAGGGGTGACTGAGAACACTAATGTAAAGGGGGGAATGTGATTTGAAGTGGTGACTGAGAACACTAATGTAAAGGGGGAATGTGATTTGAAGGGGTGACTGAGAAAACTAATGTAAAGGGGGGGATGTGATTTGAAGGGGTGACTGAGAACACTAATATAAAGGCGGGATGTGATTTGAAGGGGTGACTGAGAACACTAATGTAAAGGGGAGAATATGATTTGAAGGGGTGACTGAGAACACTAATGTAAAGGGGGGAATGTTATTTGAAGGGGGACTTAGAACACTAATATAAAGGGGGGAATATGATTTGAAGGGGTGATTGAGAACACTGATGTAGAGGGGGGGATGTGATTTGAAGGGGTGACTGAGAACACTAATGTAAAGGGGGAATGTGATTTGAAGGGGTGACTGAGAACACTAATGTAAAGGGGGGAATGTGATTTGAAGGGGTGACTGAGAAAACGAATGTAAAGGGGGGAATGTGATTTGAAGGGGTGACTGAGAACACTAATGTAAAGGGGGGAATGTGATTTGAATGGGTGACTGAGAACACTAATGTAAAGGGGGGAATATGATTTGAAGGGGTGACTGAGAACACTAATGTAAAGGGGAGAATATGATTTGAAGGGGTGACTGAGAACACTAATGTAAAGGGGAGAATATGATTTGAAGGGGTGACTGAGAACACTAATGTAAAGGGGGGAATATGATTTGAAGGGGTGACTGAGAACACTAATGTAAAGGGGGGAATGTGATTTGAAGGGGTGACTGAGAACACTAATGTAAAGGGGGGAATGTGATTTGAAGGGGGGACTTAGAACACTAATGTAAAAGGGGGAATGTGATGTGAAGGGGTGACTGAGAACACTAATGTAAAGGGGGGAATGTGATTTGAAGGGGTGACTGAGAACACTAATGTAAAGGGGGGAATGTGATTTGAAGGGGTGACTGAGAACACTAATGTAAAGGGGAGAATATGATTTGAAGGGGTGATTGAGAACACTAATGTAAAGGGGAGAATATGATTTGAAGGGGTGATTGAGAACACTGATGTAGAGGGGGGGATGTGATTTGAAGGGGTGACTGAGAACACTGGTTTAAAGGGAGCACTGTGATGTAAAGTGGGGATGTGATGTAAAGGGGGGAGTAAAGAAGAGGGTTTTGGGACTTTAAATGAGACACAGGTCTCCATCCCTATTGGATACTTGAAAAGCATTGAGTGTCCACGTTGGAATGTGTCACACTTGGCCCCGCCCCCTGGCGCCATATCATTGGATTTGATTGACAGCAGTGGGAGCCAATGGCTGCGCTGCTATCAATCTATCCAATCAAGACACGAGACACCAGCTACAGATGGTGTGCTTGTCCCCATACAGAGGATGACAGCGTCCAGGTCAGTAAAACGGGGGTGGGGGGGGGGGGGGCTGCAGCACTATAAAAGGTTTTTCACCTTAATGCATAGAATGAAAAGCCATCAGGGGTTACAACCCTTTTAAAGTCCCAAAACCCTTCCTCTACAAGGGGGGACTATGATGTGAAAGATGAACGGTAATGAAAATGGAGATGCAGTGATGTGAAGGATCCGAGTCATAAACACGAGATATGAACCTCTGCTGGAAGAAAGTGATACGGAGCGGACCTCTGTGAATTTTAATGTGATACCCCCAACATAAAGGGGGTGCAATATGTTCATATTCAGAAGAATGTGCAATCTCTCCACTAAGCCAGTTCAAAACAAAATGAGTCAACAAAATGAGCCTGCAATAATATCAGAACACGGCCAATTAACGGTAATTATAATAATTATTGCAGCAGAAAAGAAATTTTCGAACAGGTCTTAGGCCAGGTGGGGACGCAAAACGAGCGAAACCTGTACAAAGAGAGAAGAATTATGAACTATGAGAAATAAATGATGTCATCCTGAAACTCGACAGGAACAAATTCCACCGGATGAGTACAGATATGTGGGGCTCTTCATCAAAACACAGAACTCGTCTCATGAGCACTCATCTCCTGCCATGGAGGTTATTCTGACCACATTGAACTATTATCTGATTGTATATTTTCTGTAACAATACCATCCAGTGGCGGCTGGTGCGCAAACATTTTTTGGGGGGGGCGCAAACAAACTGAAAAATTCTGAAAAAAACTCCCATCAATTGCAGCCTCACTGTACTATCAAACGCAGCCACTGTGCCCATCAAACGCAGCGACTGTGCCTATCAATCACAGCGACTGTGCCATCAATCACAGCGACTGTGCCATCAATCACAGCCACTGTGCCCATCAAACGCAGCCACTGTGCCATCAATCACAGCCACTGTGCCATCAATTGCAGCCACTGTGCCCATCAAACGCAGCCACTGTGCCCATCAATTGACGCCACTGTGCCTATAGAACACAGACACTGTGCCATCAATCACAGCCACTGTGCCATCAATTGCAGCCACTGTGCCCATCAATTGCCATCAAACGCAGCCATTGTGCCATCAATCACAGCCACTGTGCTATCAATTGCCGCCACTGTGCCATCAATCGCAGCCACTGTGCCCATCAATTGCCGCCACTGTGCTATCAATCACAGCCACTGTGCCATCAATCGCAGCCACTGTGCCCATCAATTGCCACCACTGTGCCATTAAATGCAGCCACTGTGCCATCAAATGCTACCACTGTGCCATCAAATGCAGCCACTGTGCCATCAAATGCAGCCACTGTGCCAATCAATCGCAGCCACTGTGCCCATCAATCGCAGCCACTGTGCCCATCAATTGCCGCCACTGTTCCATCAAATTCAGCCACTGTTCCATCAAATTCAGCCACTGTGCCATCAAATGCAGCCACTGTGCCCATTAAACGCAGCCACTGTGTCATCAAACGCCACCACTGTGCCCATTAAACGCAGCCACTGTGCCCATCAATCGCCACCACTGTGCCCATCAAACGCAGCCACTGTGCCATCAAACGCAGCCACTGTGCCCCATAAAATGCAGCCACTCTGCCCATCAATTGCCGACACTGTGCCCATCAATTGCTCCCACTGTGCCATATCAAATGCTGCCAGTGTGCCCCCCGCCGGCCCGCCGTCTGCACTTACCTGTCTCGTGGGACAGCTCCTCGATGTCTTCTCCCCTCCTCTCTTCCCGTTCTCTGCTATGATTGGACGCCTGGCGTCCAATCACAGCACCTGTCGTTTCAGCCAATAAGGTGACGGGTAACAGATCTGAGCACCTGATTGGCAGAGAGGCGGTTTAGTGTTAGGAAATCGAATATTCATTTGCTTTTCTAACACAGCAGAGTGTGTTTTTCAGGCGCCCAAAAATGCGCTGGGCGCCTAATAAGGGGGTGGCAGCGGCGGCCATAGATAGATTCATGCATTGCATGAACCTATCTTTTGGTGCTAGAGGGGGGTGGCAGGAGAGAGGGGGTGGCGCCCCGTGCGCCCTTATGGACGCACCGCCACTGATACCATCAGATGGTAATCAGACCAAAGGGTGGATGAGACAGGTTGGACATTTTTGTTCATTCCTTATCATAGTTTAGAGAATTATCTGCTGAAACTTTGACGTGTGTTACTTTATTTGAAACAAATACACTTTTTAGTACATGATGTACAAAGGAACATAAGAACCCAAGTCCAGGCTATTTGGGCTCCTGGAGGTTTAACCTCTTGCCGACCGCCCCATGTACATTTAAGCCCCATACACACGGTTGGATTTTCCGATGGATTCTGTCCTATCGGACAATGCTGTCGGAAAATCCGACCGTGTGTAGGCACCATCAGACAGTTTCCATCGGATTGTCCGACGGACAAAGTCCTATCTCCTGCTGGATAGATTTTTTGACAACAAAGTCCGATCACACCAAATCCGATCGTGTGTATCGAATTCCTGACGGACAAAGTGCCACGCATGCTCAGATCACATTACAAGACCAAAGCTATTGGCTACTAGCCTCTACGTAGTCCCGTCGTACGCAACAAACGTCACCACGTTCAGAATGATCGGATTTTCCAACAACTTTGTCCGACCGTGTGTATGCAAAACCAACATCGGACAAAGTACGATGGACATGATCCGACGGACCTGGTCCTCGGATAATCCGCGCGTCTGTATGGGGCTTTACTGTGGGGCGGAGGCTCCTCTGAGCAGAATCACGTACAGGTACGTGATTCTGCACTTCCCGGATCTGGGGGCGCGCACACACACCGCTGGCGGCCCGCTTCCACTGTGATTGGACACAGCAGGAGACAATCAGTGGGTCGGGCGGACATGATGTCTGCCAGGACCCGCTGATCATTTGAGGCACAGGCAGAACAGCAATCTGCCTATGTAAACAAGGCAGATCGCTGTTCTGTGACAAGGGAAGGCAGAGATCCTGTGTTTCTGCTAAGCAGAAACACGGATCTCTGCCTTCCCACAGTACAAGCACCTCCCCCCACACAGCTAGCAAGCACTCCCTAGGAACACATTTAACCCTTTGATTGCCCTGATGTTAACCCCGTTCCTTGCCAGTGTCATTATTACAGTGACAGTGCATATTTTTTTAGCACTGATCACTGTATTACATAGTTACATAGTAGGTGAGGTTGAAAAAAGTCCATCAAGTCCAAGCTATGTGTGTGTTTTTTTTGTCAGTATTAGGGTCATTGGTCCCCAAAAAGTGTCAGTTAGGTGTCCCATTTGTCTACCGCAATATCGCAGTTCCGCTATAGGTCGCTGATCACTGCTATTACTAGTAATAAAAAATCAATAAACATTCCAAAAATATATCTCATAGTTTGTAGACGCTATAACTTTTGCACAAACCAATCAATATATGTTTATTGGGATTTTATTTTTAACAAAAACATGTAGCAGATCATAGAAATAATTACATTTTGTCTCAAGCCACATATGAAGTATACGGCATATAGAAAGAAATTGCAGGGCCAAATATTTCGGAGCCTGCCTAAATAACCAAACTTTAGAAGCTCAGCACAAGAGGCATACATTTTTATAAAATATGTTCTTTATTATACAAAACTCATAAAAACAGAGGCCACAAGGCCTAAAATTGATCCACAAATAAATGTTGCACAATACACTCTACTCTGGTACCAGAAGACAAAAAAGCATATACATATCAAGGCATATATGACACTTGTAGGGGGTAGATGCTTCCGGTAGCCTGATCTTCCAGGTCAGTGTTTCGCCAATAACATGGCTTCTTCAGGACCCAATATGGCAAAGTAAAGCAAAGCAACACTCAGGGGTGGGTAGTGGGGTCCCCCAGGGTTCTGTGCTGGGACAAATCTTGTTTAATTTGTTCATAAACGATCTGGAGGATAGGGATGGGGTAAACAGTTCAATCTCTGTATTTGCGGACTATACTAAGCTAAGCAGGGCAATTACTTCTCCGCAGGATGTGGAAACCTTGCAAGAAGATCTGAACAAATTAATGGGGTGGGCAACTACATGGCAAATGAGGTTCAATATAGAAAAATTTAAAATAATGCATTTGGGTGGCAAAAAATATGAATGCAATCTATACACTGGGGGGAGAACCTCTGGGGGAATCTAGGATGGAGAAGGACCTGGGGGTCCTAGTAGATGATAGGCTCAACGGTGGCATGCAATGCCAAGCTGCTGCTAACAAAGCAAACAAGAATGTTGGCATGCATTAAAAAGGGGATCAACTCCAGAGATAAAACGATAATTCTCCCACTCTACAAGACTCCGGTCCGGCCACTCACTGACCATTAGACTGACCTACCTGAAACACACTGACCCACACTGACCTACCTGACCATTATACCGACCTACCTGACACACACTTACCATTACACTGACTGAGGCACATTGACCTAGCTGACGCACACTGACCTACCTGATGCACACTGACCATTACACTGACTGACCCACACTGACCTACCTGACCCACACTGACCTACCTGACCCACACTGACCTAGCTGACGCACACTGACCTACCTGACAACATACACTGACCATTACACAGACCCAGACCCACACTGACCTACCTGACACACACTGACATGCACTGACCTACCTGTCCATTACACGTGACGTCAGACTTCAGGTGACCATGACCCCTGGCTCCTCCTGCAGCTCAGCCATAGTGTGCAGCGTGCCCATCCCATGAGACAGCAGGCAGCCAGAGACAGGAGAGGACAGGAGAGGAGAGCCACCCGCCCGAGCGCCGAGTGGGGATCTTCTCATAGTGACACGGCCGTATTGTAATTCCCGCCTTCTGGAGCCTGCAGCGCCTATGATGGAAGTCACACGTACCACAGTCCCGGAGTAGGAATAGTGGGACATCCATCATAGGCGCTGCAGGCTCCAGGAGTCAGAACGGTCCCTGCTCTGGCTCGGGGCTAATAATAGATATGTGATTGCTCGAGACCCGGGGCTTTTTGGGGGCACACTCGGGGGGTTCAGCCCCCCTTAGCCCCCCTCCCGACGCCACTGCCCAACACCATAAAACATATATAATCTTCTGGTTTGCTGTATCTTCAAATAAATGCTTCACCACGAATGCTCATAAGGTAGATGGTAATTCACCAAAGGTGTTTGGCCACTTTTTACGGTAGGTCAAATTTTTTTTATTTGAATGAACCAGATAGATTCTGGGTAAACATCTCTCCCCTGTGGGACCCCCACAACAAAGTCTGAGGATGTGGGAACAGACTCCACCAGGGACACAAAGAAGAGCTCTTATGGTGTAGTACGTTTTGATAAAATGGTTAAAAATTGTATCAAATGTTGCACTCACATGTGACTATGCCAATCCTGGCACTGAGGTGTCTACAGCATATGCGGATGGGTATATCAGGCTTGCGGCGGTGTGCGGTCCACGCCTAGTTCTGGATATACTGGTTCTCGTCCTCATTCTGGATATACTGGTTCTCGTCCTCATTCTGGATATACTGGTTAGTTGGATGTCACATATGGGACCTGGAAATGACAAAGCCCCGTCACATAGGACACCGTAGGGGGGAGTATAATACCTCTTCTATTACAGGGAATAGAGGGGAGGTAGGAGAAACTGGAGATGGGAGTATAATACCTCTTCTATTACAGGGAATAGAGGAGAGGTAAGAGAGACCGGAGATGGGAGTATAATACCTCTTCTATTACAGGGAATAGAGGAGAGGTAAGAGAAACCGGAGAGGGGAGTATAATACCTCTTTTATTACAGGGAATGGAAGGGAGGTAGGAGACACGGGACGCCAGAGAGGGGAATATAATACCTCTTCAATTACAGGGAATGGATTGGAGGTAGGAGATAATGGACACCTACCTTTTCTATTACAGGAAACAAAGTTGAGGTAGGAAGGTCGAGTAAAAACTCCTGCCCGCAGCACCTCAGGCCCGCCGCAGTGTCCATCAAAAAAAAAAACTTGATTCGAATCGTGAATCGAGTTTCTTTATAAAAAATTGCAGATTTATTTTTTGTAGAAAATCTCCCAGCTCTAGTAGGAGACATGTAACACCGGGGAGGGGATTATAATACCTATTCTATTATGGGGAACAGAGGAAAGTTAAGAGACAAGGGACACCAGACAGGTCATTATAATACCCCTTCTATTACAGGGAATGGAGGGGAGGTAGGAGACACAGGACAACGGAGAGGGGAGTATAATACCTCTTATATTACAGGGAATGGAGGGGGGTAGGAGACAAGGGACAAGGGACCCCCTCTTCTATTATAGGGAATGGAGGGGAGGTAGTAGACATGGGACACCAGAGAGGAGAGTATAATAATACCACTTATATTACAGGGAATGGAGGGGAGGTAGGAGACATGGGACACCAGAGAGGGGAGTATAATAATACCTCTTCTATTACCGGGAATGGAGGGGAGGTAGGAGACACGGAACACCAGAGAGAGGAGTATAATACCTCTTCTATTACCGGGAATGGAAGGGATGTAGGAGACACGGAACACCAGAGAGAGGAGTATAATACCTCTTCTATTACAGGGAATGGAAGGGATGTAGGAGACATGGAACACCAGAGAGGGGAGTATAATACCTCTTCTATTACCGGGAATGGAAGGGATGTAGGAGACATGGAACACCAGAGAGAGGAGTATAATACCTCTTCTATTACAGGGAATGGAAGGGATGTAGGAGGCACGGAACACCAGAGAGAGGAGTAGAATACCTCTTCTATTACAGGGAATGGAAGGGATGTAGGAGACATGGAACACCAGAGAGAGGAGTATAATACCTCTTCTATTACCGGGAATGGAAGGGATGTAGGAGACACGGAACACCAGAGAGAGGAGTATAATACCTCTTCTATTACAGGGAATGGAAGGGATGTAGGAGACATGGAACACCAGAGAGGGGAGTATAATACCTCTTCTATTACCGGGAATGGAAGGGATGTAGGAGACACGGAACACCAGAGAGAGGAGTATAATACCTCTTCTATTACAGGGAATGGAAGGGACGTAGGAGGCACGGAACACCAGAGAGAGGAGTAGAATACCTCTTCTATTACAGGGAATGGAAGGGATGTAGGAGACATGGAACACCAGAGAGAGGAGTATAATACCTCTTCTATTACAGGGAATGGAGGGGAGGTAGGAGACACGAAACACCAGAGAGGGAAGTATAATAATACCTCTTCTATTACCGGGAATGGAGGGGAGGTAGGAGACACGGAACACCAGAGAGAGGAGTATAATACCTCTTCTATTACCGGGAATGGAAGGGATGTAGGAGACACGGAACACCAGAGAGAGGAGTATAATACCTCTTCTATTACAGGGAATGGAAGGGATGTAGGAGACATGGAACACCAGAGAGGGGAGTATAATACCTCTTCTATTACCGGGAATGGAAGGGATGTAGGAGACATGGAACACCAGAGAGAGGAGTATAATACCTCTTCTATTACCAGGAATGGAAGGGATGTAGGAGACAAGGAACACCAGAGAGAGGAGTATAATATCTCTTCTATTACAGGGAATGGAAGGGATGTAGGAGGCACGGAACACCAGAGAGAGGAGTATAATACCTCTTCTATTACAGGGAATGGAAGGGATGTAGGAGACATGGAACACCAGAGAGAGGAGTATAATACCTCTTCTATTACTGGGAATGGAAGGGATGTAGGAGACACGGAACACCAGAGAGAGGAGTATAATACCTCTTCTATTACAGGGAACTGCCATTTTAACTGCTTTAGAGACCTAAAATGGTCTTTTAGTAAATTCAGTTTCAGACAGTTATTTCTAGTAAATATGTTTCTGTTATTTTAATTTTGGATATTGAAAGTCCATCCAGATATTCCAGCCAGAAAAAGATTGAGAGCAGGTTCTCAATTTTTCGGTCGGAAATTCCGATCATCTGTACCAATTCCGACGTGCAAAATTCCTACACATGCTCAGAAACAATTCCCTATATATATACATATACACAAAATATATATATATATATATATATATATATATATATATATATATAATATATATATAATCGTTTTCATGCACTCGCGGATTTTATTTATTTATTTTGATAAATTTTCTTGTATGAAATAATTCTGTATTATATGAATTTGTCACATATGAATTATTTAAAGCGGAAGTAAACTCATCCATAAAACAGTTTGATTTCCGGCACGTGCCGGAAATGTAACACTCCAATTGGTTGTACTCTCAACCAAACTGTCAAACCATCCAATGGTTGGTGTCATAACTGATCACATGTGCAGCATCATGGCAGTTGTAGCTTAAACAGAGGCAAAGATGGCAGCTTCCTTGGCTGAAAATGATAGGGGGGTTTACCTACACTCTAAGCAGATCACAGCACACGTTAATGGTTTCGATTTATAAAAAATATATTTTTCTGTGTGTTAAATATCAGTGAGGGCGGCTGTCTTAAGTCACTTATTCTATTTATCACTTTTAGCACACAATTATTTTGGTTGTTCTGTACAGGAATAAGCAAACAAACTCGTATGCCACCAACAATCATGCCAAGGTCAAAGTCAATCCCAATTTCCAAATTTGGTGTTTCATGTCATCATTAACTGGAGCTCCTGACCTGTATTTGCAGGTTTGTGCTACTACAACGTGATTGGCTGATTAGATCATTTCATACACAAGCAGGTTTACTGTTGATTTTAATAATATGCATAGAGAGTGTACAGTGGGTATAGAAAATAATCACCCCCCCCCCCCCAACATGTCAGAGAAAAATATAAAAAAAATCAAAAACACAATTACTGAGTTGGAAAAAGGATCATCCCCCCCACATTTTGCTTTAATTACAGCCTTTAGTCAGTTGGGATATGCCTCTACTAACTTTTCACATCTAGACTTTGCAATTTTTGCCCACTCTTCTTTGCAGAACTGCATAAGGACTGCAGTCTTCAAGTCATTCCACAGATTTTCAATGGGGTTTAAGTCTGGGCTCTGACTAGGCCATGCAAGGACATTCACCTTTTTCTCCTTCAACCACCGTGTGGCCATTTTTGCTGTGTGTGTCCAAATATCATTCAAAATGGTCAAAAGGCCAGGACTCTTCATATATGGCCAACTTAGGTTTCTAAGACCCCTTTCACACTAACGGTGCTTTACAGGTGTTTTAGCAGTAAAACGAGCACCTGCAAAGCGCCTGTAAAGCGCCTCTCCTCTCACTCCAATGTGAAAGCCCGAGTGCTTTCACACTGGAGCGGTGCGCTGGCAGGACGCTCAAAAAAGTCCTGCAAGAAGCATCTTTGAGACGCTGTAGGAGCGGTATACCGCTCCTGCCCATTGCTGCAGAGGCGCCTTTAACCTTTTTTCGGCTATTAGCGGGTGTTAAAAGCGCCCCGCAAGTGGCCGAAAAGCACCGCAAAATCATTGGTAAAATTCCACTAAAAATAGCGCGCGCTTTACCGCCGGCGCCCGTCCACCCCAGTGTTAAAGTGCCCTAAATGTTCTTCAGCGTGAGAAGCATCCATTTAATTTAATTTCAGCTAGCTTTGAAAAGAAAAAAAACAAAACAAAAACAATACATCGGTGATAAATAAATAGGATAAGACTTGAATAAGTTTTGTGTATATCATTAGAGCCTGGAGACAGGAGTTCCTTGGCAGGAGTTCCATGGGATCGTTGCCCCTGAGTAATATTTCTTGCCCTATCGTTTATGAGGACAATATGGTCTTTGTTATTAGAGAGTGTGAAGTGCCCGCCGAGGGAAGAGGAAGCCCCTAATGGAGTCTTGAATAGACCACTGAACGGGGATAATAAAAGTTTCTGTAGACTTCCTTGGCCGACAGGTGCTTCCTATAATACTTCTATTCATTCATGTTTTAGACTCGGCAGAGGCTGCCAAGATCCTGAGTTCACCAGTGAGGTAACGCTGTCCTCTGGTTTCTTCTGGATTTTAGCCTTAGTCATTTACTTGGGGGTGTTTATTACTGTTTGTGCTTATGTTCGAGAAGACATCGTAAGGATCAAAAGGTCCAAGCTCAGCAATATACAGTGCCTTGCGAAAGTATTCGGCCCCCTTGAACTTTTCAACCTTTTGCCACATTTCAGGCTTCAAACATAAAGATATAAAATTTTCATTTTTTGTGAAGAATCACCAACAAGTGGGACACAATTGTGAAGTGGAACGAAATCTATTGGATTTTTGAAACTTTTTTAACTAATAAAAAAATGAAAAGTGGGGCGTGCAAAATTATTCGGCCCCCTTGCGTTAATACTTTGTAGAGCCACCTTTTGCTGCGATTACAGCTGCAAGTCGCTTGGGGTATGTCTCTATCAGTTTTGCACATCGAGAGACTGAAATTCTTGCCCGTTCTTCCTTGCAAAACAGCTCGAGCTCAGTGAGGTTGGATGGAGAGCGTTTGTGAACAGCAGTTTTCAGCTCTTTCCACAGATTCTCGATTGGATTCAGGTCTGGACTTTGACTTGGCCATTCTAACACCTGGATACGTTTATTTGTGAACCATTCCTTTGTAGATTTTGCTGTATGTTTGGGATCATTGTCTTGTTGGAAGATAAATCTCCATCCCAGTTTCAGGTCTTTTGCAGACTCCAACAGGTTTTTCATCCAGAATGGTCCTGTATTTGGCTGCATCCATCTTCCCCTCAATTTTAACCATCTTCCCTGTCCCTGCTGAAGAAAAGCAGGCCCAAACCATGATGCTGCCACCACCATGTTTCACAGTGGGGATGGTGTGTTGAGGTTGATGAGCTGTGTTGCTTTTACGCCAAACATATCGTTTTGCATTGTGGCCAAAAAGTTTGATTTTGGTTTCATCGGACCAGAGCACCTTCATCCACATGTTTGGTGTGTCTCCCAGGTGGCTTGTGGCAAACTTTAGACAAGACTTTTTATGGATATCTTTGAGAAATGGCTTTCTTCTTGCCACTCTTCCATAAAGGCCAGATTTGTGCAGTGTACGACTGATTGTTGTCCTATGGACAGACTCTCCCACCTCAGCTGTAGTTCTCTGCAGTTCATCCAGAGTGATCATGGGCCTCTTGGCTGCATCTCTGATCAGTCTTCTCCTTGTCTGAGCTGAAAGTTTAGAGGGACAGCCAGGTCTTGGTAGATTTGCAGTGGTCTGATACTCCTTCCATTTCAAAATGATCGCTTGCACAGTGCTCCTTGGGATGTTTAAAGCTTGGGAAATCTTTTTGTATCCAAATCCGGCTTTAAACTTCTCCACAACAGTATTACGGACCTGCCTGGTGTGTTCCTTGGTCTTCATGATGCTCTCTGCGCTTTCAACAGAACCCTGAGACTATCACAGAGCAGGTGCATTTATACAGAGACTTGATTACACACAGGTGGATTCTATTTATCACCATCAGTCATTTAGGACAACATTGGATCATTCAGAGATCCTCGCTGAACTTCTGGAGTGAGTTTGCTGCACTGAAAGTAATGGGGCCGAATAATTTTGCACGCACCACTTTTCAGTTTTTTATTTGCTAAAAAAGTTTAAAATATCCAATAGATTCCGTTCCACTTCACAATTGTGTCCCACTTGTTGGTGATTCTTCACAAAAAATTAAAATTTTATATCTTTATGTTTGAAGCCTGAAATGTGGCAAAAGGTTGAAAAGTTCAAGGGGGCCGAATACTTTCGCAAGCCACTGTAAAATACAACATGAGACCCTTCAATGCATATAGGTGCCTCTATTTACTAAACCACCAAGCCAACGCCTTCACCTTTAATTAAAAACTCTTCTCACCTGGTTAATAAATCATATTGATCAGCACTTTATAATATTCTTTCCCATATTCATCATGCTTTATGTCGACCTCTATTTTGTGGGACAATCCAGTGAATGGTGGACTTCCAGTTTTCCCTTGTGAATATACAGTGAAGCTTTTTGATTGTTGGGAGAATAAGGCATTTTTCCACACACAGGATTTCTTTCTACTACCATAGGAGGGTGACCTCGTAAGAATCCACCAAGTAGAAAAAATCCAGTTGGTCAGACTCATGTCAAGCAATCCTTGACCTCCTATTTATTTATGGGATCTTGGAGGCTGGTAAGCTACGTTTTTAATGAATGGTGGAGGTGTTGGCTTTATGGTGTTGTAAAAAGGACATCTGTATATGTTGAAGATGCCCATAATTGACGTCATTATAGTGTTCTTTAACCACTTCAGCCTCGGACCAATTGGCAGCCAAAAGACCAGGCCCCTTTTTGCGATTCGGCACTGCGTCGCTTTAACTGACAATTGAGCGGTCGTGCGACGTGGCTTCCAAACAAAATTGGCGTCCTTTTTTTCACAAAAATTGGGCTTTCTTTTGGTGGTATTTGATCGCCCCTGCGGTTTTTATTTTTTGCGCTATAAACTAAAATAGAGCGACAATTTTGAAAAAAATGCAATATTTGTTGCTTTTTGCTATAATAAATATCCCCAAAAAATATATAAAAAAAAAAATGTTTTCCTCAGTTTAGGCCGATACGTATTCTTCTACATATTTTTGGTAAAAAAAATCGCAATTAGCGATTATTGATTGGTTTGCGCAAAAGTTATAGCGTTTACAAAATAGGGGATAGTTTTATAGCATTTTTATTAATATTTTTTTTTTACTAGTAATGGCGGCGATCAGCGATTTTTATTGTGACTGCGACATTATGGCGGACACATTGGACATTTTTGACACATTTTTGTGACCATTGGCATTTATACAGCAATCAATGCTATTTAAATGCATTGATTCCTGTATAAATGACACTGGCAGTGAAAGAGTTAACCACTAGGGGGAGGGAGGGGTTATGGGCTGTGACGTGTGTGTTTTTTTTAACATTAGGGGGCGGGGCTGACGTCTGACATCACTGATCGGCTTTCCCAATGACAGGGAACAGCCGATCAGTGACAGGCTCAGTAGGAAGCGCATGGAGAGGTTTGTTTACACAGACCTCTCCCCGTTCTTCAGCTCTGTGACCCGATCGCGGGACACCAGCGGCGATCGGTCCGCTGGTCCCGCGGCCACGATCACGGAGCTCAGGACCGGGTCGCGAGCGCTCCCCACGGCTAGGCTCTTAAAGGGCCACGTACCTGTATGCGGTTTTGCCTAGCCGTGCCATTCTGCCGACGTACATCGGCGTGAGGCGGTCGGGAAGCGGTCAAGCTGAACTCTAACCTTTCCTTCAGTCTTCACTCTCCAGGCTCCTCTCCTGTACTGAAATTGCGTACTCTGACGTAAAATTTGAGGCTGAGCATTTTCTCACAAGTGCGTAATGTGCCGGCTTTCTTTTGGGCTCTTTAGGAAGCGTTGGTGCACTTAACAACATTCCTGATGAACCTGCATGTAGTTAGTGTAGGCTGTAGAGGTAGTGTAGTTCTTGAGAAGACATATGCCGCGTACACACGATCGGAAATTCTGCCAGCAAAAGTCAGATAAGAACTTTTGGTCGGAAAATGCGACCGTGTGTATGCTCCATCGGACTTTTGCTGGCGGAATTCCAGCCAGCAAAAGATTGAGAGCACGTTCTCAATTTTTTTGGTCGGAAAAAGTTTCGAACGGAAATTCCGATCGTCTGTACCAATTCCGACGTGCAAAATTCCTATGCATGCTCAGAAACAATTCGACGCATGCTCGGAAGCATTGAACTTAAACACTTTTGTGTGACCGTGTGTATGCAAGCCAAGCTTGAGCGGAATTCCGTCGGAAAAATCTTGGATGGTCACGGTCACACAAAAGTGTTTAAGTTCAATGCTTCCGAGCATGCGTCGAATTGTTTCTGAGCATGCGTAGGAATTTTGCACGTCGGAAAATCTGCTCATGTGTACGGGGCATTAGAGCAGATCCGGGTCAGAAAAAGTGACAGTTCAGTAGAACCATGGTATAGAGGTAAAATATGTACAGTATAGGTCTGGTAGAGGTGCTGTGGATGGCTAGTGTGGATGCAGCATGTGAAAGGTGTAGTTGGCGTCCCGCTCTTAGTAACTCAGTATCTGCTAGCAGTATAAGCAATGGGCCAATAGCCGATGTGCTGGCAAAACTTACAGGACTGGAAGGACTTTCTGCTGATGGCTTGGTGCCAGATACCAAAGCATACCTTCAGAGGTCTAGTGAAGTCCATGCCTCGATGGGTCAGGGCTTTTTTGGGGGCTTGTAAGCAGGTGCTTCCAATATGGTTCTAAAGTGTTAAAAGTTTTCCTCTACTGTGTTCATGCTCTGGGGTTAACCAGGTTAACTATTTTGCAAATTATTACAATGTATAAATGCTGCATTAAGTTGAGATGCAGAGCTGGTCGTTCCTGAGAAAGAGGGGTTAACACAGCTGGACAGGTTTTCCCACTCTTTTCAGGGAGGGAGGCAGGTCATACCATACAAATAGGGCTTCATTAGTGCCCTAGAAGAGAGTTTAGGGGAAAGACTGCCAAAAGTCTGAACCACCCCTAGGGGGGGACCCAGTCAGGGTTCTCAGTGGGGTCTAGAATCTATAGACTTATCTGGACTTGTGCGTCCTCTCCTTCCCTTCCTCAGCTTCTGCCTGGAGGCAGAGCCCCTGGACCCAGTGTCCCCTCCAAGCCACACGACAGCAACCTCGGCACTCCAACTTCCACCGGACTCCCCTTCTGGCCAGGCTCCACCATATTTAAGGGCTAACCTAGCCACCATGCCAGTGCCTTCTGCCTGGGGATTGGCCAGATTCCCTCAAGTATGCAGATCAGAACCTCCTGGCCTCCACCCACCAACTTCCAGAAGCTTCTCCAAGCTTCTAGATCCAGGTGGAGGTACCAGAGACCTGCCCTAAATTTACCTATACTAGTTGGATGCAACACATGTAAAATCTGACATGCTGGTGGTACCCGAGTCGTACAACAATCGACTTGGGTGCAATCACCCTGCCCATTGATGGTTCGAATCTAGGCCAGTCCCTGCCAAACCAGAGTGCCCCCCAGGATGCATTTCACTGTCCTTCCTTCAATGACCTACATCAATATCATCACACAGTACAGATGCTGTGGCTGAAAAGAAACAATATGATCATAATGATTATTACATTTTGGCTGCTCCCTGCTGCATAATTGAACATTGCAGTGGTCAGGGCATGGGGTCAGGGCATGGGCATGGGGAAAGGTGTGTATGCTGTTGTGACTGTGCCTTTCCTGAGACTTGCTGCTTCCAGCGATCCCTCTATGTGCACAGCTGGGCTGGCTCGTGAGTTGCTGGACATCACATGGACTCTGCTTCTGCATGTTTCTCTCAGCACTTACTTGCTTGCCAGGCCAGCAGCACGGACTGAGAGAGATGGGACTCATCAAATGTGGCACAGGATAGTGTGTAATGCCACGTACACACGAGCGGACTTTTTGACGGACTAGGTCCGACGGTCTTTCCGACAGACTTTCGGCGGAGTTCCGACGGACTTTCCGAATGAACGGACTTGGCCACACACAATCACACTAAATTCCAACGGATTCGAACGTGATGACATACGACCGGACTAGAATAAGGAAGTTCATAGCCAGTAGCCAATAGCTGCCCTAGTGTCGTTGTTTGTCCGTCGGACTAGCATACAGACGAGCGGATTTCTCGATAGGAACTGGGTCCGGCGGCGCTCCGGCAGAAAAATTTGTAAATTTCTAAAGTCCGTCAGATTTTTCGACAGCAAAAGTCCGATGGAGACCACACACGATCGAATTGGGGGAGCTTGATGGAACTCAGTTCCACCACCTCTGGCTCAGACCCTTTGGTGCCTGCTCACCACAATCACTTGTAAACACAGAAGTCTGGTTTCTGTGTTTACAAGTGACAGCTCTGCACTGTGTGTGTAACCCCCATGAACTCTGCATGTAATATAATACTGATATTTAATGCCCCTCTACTGTTTGTGAAATATGACCACACTCACTATTTGATGTGATTTGGAGGGTGTGTGTGGTGGAGGGGTTTTGGGGGGGGGTCGTGGTTGCGTTCCAGCACCTATTATTTGAAAAAAAAGCCCTGCTCCCGGCTCTCTGGATGAACTGATAGGTCCTCCTCAGCCCAGGGAATATGATTAGCCGGGAGCCATGGCTATGTATACCCTGACTGTGACTGTCTGTACACATCCTACATGAAGCCTTAAGCTGCCGCCCGGGCCCCCCTGTAAAGTGATGGGCCTGGGCCTTCTACAGGAGGCCCAGTGGTACCCCCTTATCAGCGGCCCTGGGGAGAGGTAGTTCTTTAATTTGTGTCCAAAGTGCTAACTGTGCAAGTGCTCTGAGTTTGGAGTATCGCCTTAATGCTGATTTCACATGACCACAGCTCCTGCCTAAGATTTAGGCATTAGCAAACACAGTTCCACAGTGTCCCTGCCAGGGTGCCTTGAGCCCCGCCTGCAGGCTGTCTTAGTGGCAAACAGGGGACCTACTCAATATTAGGTGGATGGTCATACAATCATGGCTGATCGGTGTATACTTCAGCTGAACAATGGACGAAGGCACAATTCAGCATTTGATTAACCACTTGCCGACCGATTCAGGACAATGGCAGCGGTAGGCAAATGGGCGTACCTGTACGTCCCCTTTAAGAGGCGGGGATAGCAGGCACGCGCGCGCCGCCGGAGCCCGCCGGTCTCCCGGCGATCATGTCACGGAGCTGCAGAATGGGGAAGTGCCTATGTAAACAAGGCATTTCCCCCCGTTCTGGCTTGTGTCATGACAGAGATCACTGCTCTCTGTCATCGAGAGCAGTGATCGCTGTCATGTGAGTTGAAGTCCACCCCCCCCCCCCCACAGTTAGAATCACTCCCTAGAACACACTTAACCCCTTCATCGCCCCTATTGATTAACCCCCTTCCCTGCCAGTGTCATTTACATAGTAATCAGTGCATTTTTATAGAACTTATGGCTGTATAAATGACAATGGTCCCAAAATAGTGTCAAATGTGTCCGCCATAATGTCGCAGTCCCAATAAAATTTGCAGATCGCCGCCATTACTAATAAAAAAATTATTTTGTAGACGCTATAACTTTTGCGCAAATCAATCAATATACGCTTATTGCGATTTTTTTTTTACCAAACGTGCTCTGGTCAGAAAGGCGGTAAAATCTTCCGGGGTTAAAGCAGGTAAACCTCCTTTATTATTTTAAAACTGGGTACATAACCTAGAGCAGTTCTCAACATTATCAAGACCAGGGTCCTGTAAATTCTTCCCGAACCTTCCAAGCCCCAACGGTAAAAAAAAAATAAAAAATAAAAAGTATACTCACAAAATAAAAGTATGGGAATGCAAAATATTTATTGAAATTCTAGAAGGCCCTGGTTTTGGCTGGGGGTAATGTTAATTCTGGAGGGGGTTAGGGGATTCTGCAGAAAACTTGGTGGCCTTGTAGGAAATTAGGTTTCTGGAGGGGGCTGGGGGGTTACATGTGCACAATGGGTTGACTGGGGGGCAGTGCAGTGGCTGGGGGGACACTGTGGGGCACTTTCAGAGGTTGGGGGCACTATGGGGGGCTGAAGCCTCTGCAGCCTGGGGGGCACTCTAGGAGGTTAGGTAGCACTGTGGGAGGTTGGGGAGCACTGTGGGGACTTAAGGTTCTCAGTGTGGAGGGGCACTGCAGGCTATTATGGAACGTTGTGAGCACTATGGGAACTGGGAGGCACTTTGGGGCACTGTTGGAGGTTGGGGGCACTATGGGAGGCTGGAGGCACTACAGAAAGCTAGGGAACACTGCAGGGGGCTGGGGGGCACTGTGGAGCACAGTATATATTGATCCTTTTCTTATACAACTTCATGTGGAGTTAATCTGATTCCACTGATTGCACAGGTCAGCCCGTGAGGTCAATTCATGTCTTCTCAGTTTTCTTATGGCTGTTATGTGTATTAATTTGATTATTTTTGTTTTTGAGTGTCTTGATATTTTGTTTTTCTCATTCTAGTGATAATATGCATTTGCGATATTAACAGTTCTCCTGAAGAAGCCTTACTATCTATGGTGAAACATGTAGAGACTTATCAGCATTGCAATTTTCCATATGCATTCAGTGATGTATTCCTTTAAATGATACAAAATCAATTATTAATATATGTATTTTGTAACTGTAATAATAAATTTATATTTTTTATAAACTGTTGTATTTGTGCTTTAAAAGTCCCACAACCAACCTTTTTGATATATCTTATTCTAAGGGATGTGGTGCTAAAATGTTGTTTCAGTATTTCAGCTCTTTTTCAATTCTTCAATGTGGAGCACAGTGGGAGGTTAAGGGCCCTATGGGAGGCTGAATGCACTGTAGCGGGCTAGGGGGCACTATGGGAGGCTGGATGCACTGTAGCGGGCTAGGGGGCACTATGGGAGGCTGGATGCACTGTAGCGGGCTAGGGGGCACTATGGGAGGCTGGATGCACTGTAGCGGGCTAGGGGGCACTCTGTGAGGCTGGGTAGCACTGTAGAAGATTTGGGGGGCACTGTGGGGACTGAAGACTGAAGTGTGCAACTAGTATAGGTAAGGTTAGTTATGATGGAATATTGGGAGCACTATGGGAACTGGGAGGCACTGTGGTAAGTTAGGGAATCTGCAGTTGCAGTGGGCCATGGCCTGGTAGCTGAGAACTTCTGGTCTAGATAAAGAGCCCTTACACTGCCAGTAAGTGCATTAAGACGTTTGCACCCAGGGCTGGATTGGGCCAGCATCTGTTGTCTGATTGAAGTTTATGGAATCCGCTTTACCAGACTTTTCCTTCATTATTTTGGGACACTTGAACTTGTTTGTATGACGTCAGCAGACTCGACTCCCAAACAATAATACTGCCTGGCCTTACTGCAATATCGATCACTGTCTCTGAGGTCTATTTATAAGTCATTAGACAGGAAGGTCAACAGGAGGCGAAACTTACTCCCTATATGATAAATGAAAAGACAGGAAGATTGAAGAAAACAGAATTCTACTCATACAGACTATGGACAGGACTACGTCCTATGTGTCCTTCTATTGCTTCCGATATGGCGGGTCACACCGGGGGGCTCATGTCTACATTTTATAAAGGACTTTGGTAAAGGTCATTGTCTTTCTCTATATAGAAGACCCCTCTTCCTCTGCTGATACCTGGTCAGGGCTGCTCTTTTCTCACAGTCAATTACGGAAAAATGGACAAGGTAGAGAAGGAAATGCAATTCTTCTTAATTGCAGTCAGGGAGACAACTGCTGAGAACACAATGGGGAGCAAAAATCAATATAACAAAGATATTTTGGACCACATTAAAGCTGAACTCCAGGCAAGGATTAAAAAAAACAGAGAGATTTGTATTTCTGTCCATCCAGTTCTGAAATATACACAGCCCTGTCTGTGTTGAACGGATGGTCCCCCCCCCCCCAGCTGTGCACTGTGGTTATATCTACAGGCTTCTATGTCACAATGGTGCTCTGTAGTAGTGTAGGGTTGGCCAATGAAACCAACCCCAAAGCAAGGGACCAACCATCCAACACACCAATAAGTGTGTCAGATGTTGAAGGTTTCCCAGCTGGGTAGCTCCTGAAGAGAGTGGAAGCTGAAATACGTCCTTGCTTGCTGACTTGCACAGTTGTACAGTCTCCTCTGCTGTGGCAAAATAGATTTCACTGCAACTCAACCTTTTTACTGTGCAGGAACCCTTGACATCATTTTCAGGTCTCAAGAAACTTATGCTAAAAATGAATACAGCTCATGATATATTAGCCACACCACACTGGTGGTCAATGAGAGAATAGCCCATACTGGTTAGTGAAAAGAATGCCTTGATACATTGGGGATCAGACAGTTGGAAGAATGTGCCTTACATTTGTAATCAGTTGGGAATAATGATGCTTAAGTTGGTGGTCAGTGGGAAGAATATTCCTTATGTTAGTAGTCATTGGGAAGAATGTACCTTATGTTGGTAGTCAATGGGAAGAATGTTCATTATGTTGGTAGTCAATGGGAAAAATGTTCCATATGTTGGTGGTCAATAGAAAGACTGCTCCTTATGTTGGTGGTCAATAGGAAGAATGTTCCTTATGTTGGTGGTCAATGGGAAGAATGTTCCTTATTCTGGTGGTCAATGGTAAGAAGGTTCCTTACGTTGGTGGTCAATGGGAAGAAGGTTCCTTATGTTGGTGGTCAATGGGAAGAAGGTTCCTTATGTTGGTAGTCAATTTTAAGAATGTTCCTTAAGTTGGTAGTCAATGGGAAGAAGGTTCCTTATGTTGGTGGTCTGTGGGAAGAATGTTCCTTATGTTGGTGGTCTGTGTGAAGAATGTTGCTTATGTTGGTGTTCTGTGGGAAGAATGTTTCTTATGTTGGTGGTCTGTGGGAAGAATGTTCCTTATGTTGGTGGTCAATAGGAAGAACGTTCCTTATGTTGTTGGTCAAGGGGAAGACTGTTCTTTATGCTGGTGGTCAATAAGAAGATGGTTCCTTATGTTGGTAGTCAATAGGAAAAATGTTCCTTATGTTGGTAGTCAATGGGATGAATGTTCATTACATTGGTGGTCAATGGGAAGAAGGCTCCTTATGTTGGCAGTCAATTGGAAGAATGTTCCTTATGTTGGTGGTCAGTGGAAAGAAGGTTTCTTATGTTGGTATTCAATAGGAAGAAAGTTCCTTATGTTAGTGGGCAAGGAGAAGAATGTTCCTTATGTTGGTGGTCAAGGAAAAGAATGTTCCTTATGTTGATGGTCAAGGAGAAGAATGTTCTTATGTTGGTGGTCTGTGAGAAGAATAATCCCTATGTTGGTGCTCAAGGGAAGAATGTTCCTTATGCTGGTGGTCTGTGGGAAGATTGTTCCTTTATGTTGGTGGTCAAGGTAAAGAATGTTCCTTATGTTGGTCATCAGTGGGAATAATGCTCCTTATGTTGTCGGTCAGTAGGAAGAATTTTTCATATGTTGGTGGTCAGTGGAAAAATGTTCCCTACATTGGTGATAGGTGGTAAAAATGCTCCTTAAGTTGGTGGTCAATGAGAAGAATGCTCTTCATGTTTGTGGTCCATGGGAAGAAGGTTCCTTATGTTGGTGGTCAGTAGGAAGAATGCCTCCTTTGTTGGTGGTCAATAGGAAGAAGGTTCCTTACGTTGGTGGTCAATGGGAAGAAGGTTCCTTATGTTGGTAGTCGATTTGAAGAATGTTGCTTATGTTGGTAGTCAATGGAAAGAAGGTTCCTTATGTTGGTAGTCAATTTTAAGAATGTTCCTTAAGTTGGTAGTCAATGGGAAGAAGGTTCCCTATGTTGGTGGTCTGTGGGAAGAATGTTCCTTATGTTGGTGGTCTTTGGGAAGAAGTTTCCTTATGTTGGTGGTCAATGGATAGAATGTTTCTTATGTTGGTGGTCAAGGGGAAGAATGTTCCTGATGCTGGTGGTCAAGGGGAAGAATGTTCCTTATGTTGGTGGTCTGTGGGAAGAATGTTCCTTATGTTGGTGGTCTGTGGGAAGAAGGTTCCTTATGTTGGTATTCAATAGGAAGAAGGTTCCTTACGTTGGTGGTCTGTGAGAAGAATGTTCCTTATGTTGGTGCTCAAGGTAAAGAATGTTCCTTATGTTGTGGTCAGTAGGAAGAATGCCTCCTTTGTTGGTCAGTGGGAAGAATGTCCCTCTTACGATAGCTAACAAAATCATTGGTGTCAGTGGTTTACATGACAAGAGGAGAAGCTACTACTGCTTACTACTAAAGGAACCCCTCAAAAGCTCTGGAGAAAATCTATATTTCCACAGAATGGATGGTTGTGAAAGGTTGTCCTAAACTTTTGCTGCCAGTTCTTCACTGTAATTAGCCCCAACACCGTAGAAGATTACTTCTGTTCATAGTCAGAGTTCTGGTAACCAAAGGGGAACCAAGGTCAACAGAAGTCTCCTTGTGCAAAGACAATTTTGAAGTAGACCTATGATCGTGTTAAGTGCTTGCATGCTAAGTGAGATATTTATTACCTCTCACAAAGAGAACAGTACTCCCCCTGACAATGGTTTCATCTGCTTTTCTCTGCAGAAGGACAGTGCCAACTTTGTTCAGGCATCATTCAAGCTCACCATCCACTTCCTGGACTGAGATGCCAGCTCGGAGAGCACATAATCTTGGAAGTCTTGGTGCCTGTGCAGTTCTTGACTGTGTTCACAGATGTCTGATGGAGATCAGCCCTTGGTACAGCCTCTCACCTTAAAAGGTGGAGTCTCAAAGAGTGTCCCACATCCAGAAATACCCAGTTTACTTTTGGGATGCAATGACTGATTGACGTGATGGGCAGAAACATTCTAGAAGAATGGTGCTTTTGACAAGGATATTAAAGATAAGCTATAGCATGGGTGGGCCTTTTTGGTAGATATTTCACTTTGGTTTACATGGGACACGGAAAAAAAATAATCCTTGTTTAGATTAAGGATGAGCCAAACTGCCGTGGGTTCGATTCAGGCAGAGTTCAATTCAAGTTCAGATGCAGACCCCTTTGAGCCTGGTATGGATTTTATGTGGTACTGTGTGCAAAAAAAAATAAAAGAAAACAGGAAAAATGCATGAGGTCCTCAGGGAAATTCATACCTGACCCTTCAGGTCTGGTATGGATTTTAAGGGGGACCTCATGCAAAAAAATGCAAATAAAAAATGCAGGAGGTCTCCCTGGTTGGCCAGGAAAGTGTGTGGGGGGGGGGGGGGGGGGGGGGGGGGGGGGGGTATTGAACCATACCAGACCATATGTTAAAATTCATACCAGATCTAAAGGACCTAGTATGAATTGGAGGGAACTGCATGCCTTTTTTTTACATTTCTGGGGATTCCCATCCTTGTAAGTAAATAGGGTCAGTGACGTCACTGGTTGCTAAGGACTCGGTGGTGCCTGCACCTGCTGGCATCCTTAACAACCATTGATAGAGGGAAGCTGTTATGTTTAATAGCAGTAGTAATACTCCTATTATGCATGACGTTCGGCAAGGTAAATGTTTGCATGTTAGTCCAAATGCCCGAAAAAAGCCAAAATCCAGCCCTTGAGCACCCCCCTAGTTTAAATCATCTAAGAGCTCATTCACACCATCCCTGTTGAACAGCATTGCCCAACACAGTCCTAATGCATAGACCAGGCAATTTACCTAATGCCCTTTTTGTTAAATTTACACCAAAGACCTGTGTAGCACCCTCAGGGCTGTCTTTAGGGCAGGGCAAAAGGGGCAGTTGCCCCTGACCCAGTCATTGTCGTGGGGCCCAAAGCAGCTGCCCCTTGAGCCTACACTGCCTGAATATAGTTGACAAGTAGATTCGGGAGGGGCCAAGAAAATGTTTGCCCAGGGTCCAATCAATATTAAAGACGGCCCTGAGCACCCTCCTAGATTGGCTGTTAGGATGATACAGGTACAGTGCCTTGAAAAAGTATTCATACCCCTTTAAATTTTCCACATCTTGTCATGTTACAACCAAAAACGTAAATGTATTTTATGCGATAGGCCAACACGAATTGGCACATACTAGAAAAATGATAAATGGTTCTCAAATTTTTTTTACAAATAAATATCTGGAAAGTGTGGCATGCCTTTGTATTCAGTCCCCTTTACTCTGATACTCCTAACTAAAATCTGGAAGCAATTGCCTTCAGAAGTCACCTAATTGATAAATAGAGTCCACCTGTGTGTAATTTAATCTCAGTATAAATACAGATGTTCTGTGAAGCCCTCGGAGGTTTGTTGGAGAACCTAAAATAATAATGTTTCCAGGACCCAACTGGTAATCGCTGCAGCACCCACTATTTTATGAGCCACAAATACCAGGAACGTGTGCAATAGGAATATCGATTTCACAGTCCCAGCAGGGCTCAACTTAAAGCGATCGTTACCTAAATTATAAGTGAAATAGAGAAGGTTACCAAAGTGGTTATCAAATAAAAACATAGAAAAGGGGGAATAAATCTAAATGAAAAGAATTGGCCTAATATATTGATCAACCATCCCACAATGGACAGGGCAACCTAGATGGAGCTTGGTTCCTCTGTAATCATTGGAGCAGATAGTGATTTCTTTGGGCTGTTCCGAATCTCACAGGTTGCAGGGTTGACTGTTTCCCCCTGCCTTTCTAGAGGATTCTAGAACATAGGGGCTGGAAGAGTCAAATAGGAAGCTTGAATATTTATTCCCTGGGGAGTAGGTGGTTGTGGGGACATAAATATTTTGGGGTTCGGAGCAGCCAGGTTCTTGTCCTGCTGGAGAAGTTCCACAAATAATTCAACAAAAAAAAACAACAACCAGCTCTACTCAACTCAACCCAGGTAAGGAATTTTACATCCACAGCGCACAAGCACCACATTTTTCACTTACCCCGATCACAACGGATGAAACCAAAAATGTCATCAAGAGCCTCCGAGACAGCACCTCGCCAAACGACATCATCCCCACAAAACTCTTGAAAGAATGCTCCGACATTCTGGCCCCCGCTATCACACACCTAGTAAATCAGTCGTTCAAAGAAGGATTGGTTCCGAATTCCCTCAAGCAAGGCATCATCAAACCATTACTAAAGAAACCCAACCTCGACCCCAAGGATCCGAACAATCGCAGACCGGTAACAAGCCTGAACACCATTTCCAAGATCATGGAGAAAGCAGTAGTACAACAGCTTCAACTTCATCTGGACACACACAAGCTCCTAGACCCACTACAATCGGGCTTCCGCCCAGGCCATGGCACAGAAACGGCACTTCTGAAAATATGGGATGACGCCCTAGAAGCAGCGGATGAGGGAGAATCATGTCTTCTGGTATTGCTGGATCTCAGTGCGGCGTTCGACACAGTGGACCACAACATGCTTCTCAGCCGCCTCAAGGAAGTGGCAGGAGTTACAGATGGAGATCTGCCATGGTTCGCTTCCTTCTTAGGAAACCGGTCACAAACAGTGAAACTAGGAGCCTTCACTTCGGAAACTCGGGCAATCACTTATGGAGTCCCTCAAGGATCACCATTGTCACCAGTACTGTTCAACATTTACATCCGACCACTCTTCAAAATTATTAGCAAATTGGATCTGTGCTTCCACTCATACGCGGACGACACTCAACTGTACTTCCGGATCACCGGACAAAAAGACCAATACCAGGAACTAGGAAAATGTCTCACATTGATAGATGACTGGATGACCACTAGCTCCCTCAAACTAAATGGATCAAAAACAGAATTACTGCTCCTCGACGCAAACTCAAGGAAAAAGACGAAGACCCCTTGGACACCACCAACCATCTTGGGACAGACCATCCTTCCAAGCAACAAAGCCAAAAGCCTCGGAGTAATCTTTGATTCAGAGATGACAATGGAGGCACAAATAGGATCCGTAATCAGCGGATCCCACCATCTCCTTCGCATGCTACGCAGACTCATCCCCTTCATCCCGGAAAAGGAAAAAGCGGTAGTAGTAGGAACGATCATCAATTCACGGCTCGACTACGCAAACTCACTCTACATAGGATTACCGGATTACCAGATTGCGCGCCTTCAAATTGTCCAAAACACAGCAGCAAGAATAGTCACCGGAAAGAAACCCTGGGAATCCATCTCCCCATCCCTAAGGATGCTCCATTGGCTCAAGGTAAAAGACAGGATCACATTCAAGACCCTCTGCCTCACCCACAAATGTACACAAGGAAATGCGCCTCAATACCTTTGTGAGAAAATAGAAAAATACATACCGAATCGCAGACTTCGATCAACAAACCAAAATCGCCTTCTCATCCCCAAAGCCCGCTACAAATCGAAGGGAGAACGAAGATTCGCAGTACAGGGACCCCGGCTATGGAATGCTCTACCAAACAACATCCGCATGGAAGAAAACCATCAGGCCTTCAGGAAAAAACTCAAGACCCACCTCTTCTAATACATGGCATCCCAACATGAGCAGTCAAGCGCCTCGAGGCGATTCAGTTCGCAGTTGCAGCGCTATACAAATCATTCATTCATTCATTCATTCACAGCCTCTGGGGCTGCGGTCCTTTTGAGGCAGGTCTGTTGGCGTTTGCTGATGTTCATCAAGGTCCCAGCTATAGCAGAGGTGGGGGGGCTATTTCTAAGAATCTTTGGAGCTATGTAAATGACTTCACCTAAGGATATCGTCTGGAGAATTCACTGAAAAATGCCTGGTAGAAGCTGGAAGGTGAGTAGCTGTCTTGTGACAGCAGGTGCATGCTATGTGCACCCTAAAGCGGGATTCCACCCTAAAGTGGAACTTCTGCTTTTCGGAGCCCTCCCCCCCTCCGGTGTCACATTTGGCACCTTTCAGGGGGAGGGGGGTGCAGATACCTGTCTAAGACAGGTATCTGCACCCACTTCCGGCATAAACTCCCACGGGAGTTTACGCCACTTCCTGTCCTGGCGTGCTGTCTCCCGGGACACACACGTGTCCCGGCAGACAGCGCTGACGATTCTCATTGCGCTGCGCGACTCGCGCATGAGCAGTACGGAACCGGGAAGTGAAGCCACTTCCTGATTCCCTCACTGAGAATGGTCTCTGCTGCCCACATTGCTGGAACCTGTGACAGGTAAGTGTCCATTTATTAAAAGACAGCAGCTGCAGTATTTGTATTTATTTTTTTCAGGTACCGTCCCGCTTTAAAGTGGTTGTAAATCCTTACAAACCACTTGGACCTACAGGTAAGCCTAGATTAATGGTCCGTACACACGATCCGAATATCGTACGACCGATCGTACGACCGTTTTTCGGTTAACAATCGCAAGTAGAAATTGAATAGCCAAAAAAGTCATGAAAATTCTCGTACGATAGGAAAAAAAATCGGAAGTGATGTCATGTGTTGTAATGTATTTGTATTATATTATCGGAAGACAACTATACTGACTAAACGAAAATCGTACGATCTGGAATCGTACGAGGAAAATTTCCGTGCATGTCCGATCGAATAATATCAGACGAACGGTCGTGATCGGCTGTCGGAAGTAGTGTACACACGATCCGAAAATCGTACGATCCTCCCTCGGACGATTGTTTTCGTACGATATTCGGATCGTGTATACGGGCCATAAGGATTACCTGTAGGTCAAAGAAATATCTCCTAAACCTACACGGTTTAGGAGATATTTGCCAAAAAACAGGCATCGCTGTCTACGACGCATGCACCGTAGACAGCGGCGTGCAGACGCACTGAGCAGAGCAAGCTGCTCTCAACGGTGATATGCCGCGAGTGGCGGCTTCCGTGCGCATGCGCGGGAGTGACGTCATTGCGGCGCCGTCGGATGACAACGAGGGAGCTGCGATACCCACCAAGAAGATGGAGGCTCCGTACACAAGGGGACATCGGTGACTTCGCTGGCTCCTGTGTCAGGTAAGTGACACATAATGGACTACTATGACGATGCATAGTAGTCCATGCCTTTCCCTTTGCAGGGAAACCAAGAGGAAGTAAACCGATTAGGGTTTACTTCCTCTTTAACGCATATACTTTGCTGTGAATAAGCCCTACTTTGCATATTAGCATGCCTGTCCTAATAGCACTGCAGGCACAGCATTATGATGTCATGGCGCACCTTGCCTGGACCACGGCTCTTGCATATCATCACAGCACATAAACATCCACTACTACTAGACACACATTAGCTACTTGGCCCACGCTCAGCAGACGCTGGGTTAATTACAAAGATAAACATCTTACAGAAACTAATGACCCCTCGGGGCGGAAAGCCCACATCCTCACAAACAACAATAAGGACGGAGGACTTCCTAGGTAATCGCAACTTTTTCTCGTCCACCTTACAGGAGAAAACAAGCGACTCTAAACAATGGCCGCCCGGTCGCACGTGTAAATAGGAATAAAACAAAAGCATGTGAATAGAGGAAGCTAATCCGAACGTGCGTCCGCAGGGAGTACGAAGCCCCCCACCGCGAAGCCCCCCCCCCCTCTTTCTCCCGGTGTATTTATTGTTTGTATTAATTACAATTCCATCTCGGCAGTTTTGACAAATATGAGAAAACGACGGCCGGCATACAGATGTTGGCTGGGCCAAGTCGAGGTTCCCACAGCAGGAGGAAACCGAAGCTGACAAAGACACAGGAGAAGTGGAGGAAGTGTCCGCCAAGCTCTGCCGAGAGAAGAGGGGAAAAAAAGAGTTCCCTGTTTTGAAAGGATGGGTTGTGAACGTTTCTAATACAGAGAGTAACCTTGTAAATTGTTTGTTGGATTCCTCTTTATTCTTTGAGAATGACTCTCGTCTTCTGTTCATATCCTCCCCCCCCCCTCCTCCGGCCTGTTCCTCCAAGAGGAAATGGAAGGTGAAGGTCTACTATCTTAGCACAATGGTCAACATGTAGCTAGCAGGGGTCAGGCCAGTCAAACTTTCAATGCTACCAGATTGGGAACGTCTCGGTCATAGAGCAACAATACGAGTAAAATGGGCCAAACTGCTCAGTCAGCTTAAGGTTTCGATACCCAAGAACAACAAATATAATATATTGCAGGTTACCAGTCCTTAGATCAGATTTTCTCAACCAGGGTGCTTTGCCACGTCCAGTATTTTTGCACAGTGGCCTGCCTTTTCATGGTGTGGGTGGGATGGCTGCCAACACCATGGAAATGCATGGCACTATTCCAGGGAAGTTGGCATTCGGACAGCCCCAGCATTCAGAAGGGGACAGAAGTCCTCTTTGGTTAAAGACCTGCTCCACCTCCTGTACAATGCCATGTTGTCACGGCCGTGCTGTGGTGAGGATTGGGAGGTAGGACTCTTGTGAGAAGGGAAGGGGGACTCTTATGTGAAAGGGGGTGAGAAGGCCATTGTGAAAGGGGGGAGACTGAGGACTCTGATGTGAAGGAAGAGAGACTGGTGCCTCTAATGTGAGAGGTGGTAGACTGGGGACTCTGATGTGAAATGTGGGAGACTGGGGACTCTGATGTGAAAGGGGGGAGACTGAGGACTCTGATGTGAAGGAAAGAAGACGGGGGACTCTGTTGTGAAAGCGGGGAGACTAATGACTCTGATGTGAAGAGGAGGGGGACTGAAGACTCTGATATGAAGGAGGGGCTGAGGACTTTGATGTGAAAGGGGGAGACTGAGGACTCTGATTTGAAGGGAAGGGGGACTGAAGACTCTGATATGAAGGGGGGACTGAGGACTTTGATTTGAAAGGAGGGAGACTAAGGACTCTGATGTTAAGGGGGAGGGGGACTGAAGACTCTGATGTTAAGTGGGAGGGGGACTGAAGTCTCTGATGTTAAGTGGGAGGGGGACTGAAGTCTCTGATGTTAAGGGGAGGGGGACTGAAGACTCTGATGTTAAGGTGGGAGACTGGTGACTCTGATGTGAAATGGGGAGGGGTTGAGGACTCTGATGTGAAAAGGGGGAAACTGAGGCTTCTGATGTGAAAGGTAGAGAAGGAGGACTCTGGTGTGAAGAAAAGAAGACTGGGGACTCTGTTGTGAAAGGGGGGAGACTAAGGACTTTGATGTGAAGGGGAGGGGGACTCTGATGTGAAAGGGGGGCTAAAGACTGTGATGTGAAAGGGGGGAGACTGAGGACTCGGATTTGAAGGGAAGGGGGACTTAAGACTCTGATATAAAGGGGAGGGACTGAGGACTTTGATGTGAAAGGGGGAGACTGAGGACTCTGATGTTAAGGGGAGGGGGACTGAAGACTCTGATGTTAAGGGGAGGTGAACTGAAGACTCTGATGTTAAGGGGAGGTGAACTGAAGACTCTTATGTGAAAGGGAGGAGACTAAGGACTTTGATGTAAAGGGGAGAGGGAATGAAGACTCTGATGTAAAGGAGAGGGGAATGAAGACTCTGATATGAAGGGGGGACTGAGGACTCTGGTGTGAAAGGGGAGAGAAACTGAGGACTCTGATATGAGAGGGGAGAGACTGAGGACTCTGGTTTGAAGGGAAGGTGGACTGAAGACTCTGATATGAAGGGGGGGACTGAGGACTTTGATGTGAAAGGGGGGAGACTCTATTGTGAAGGGGAGGTGGACTGAAGACTCTGATTTGAAAGGGAGGAGACTAAGGACTCTGATGTAAAGGGGAGGGGGGCTGAAGACTCTGATATGAAAGGTGGGAGGCTGAGGACTCTGATGTGGGGGACTGAAGACTCTGATATGAAGGGGGGGCTGAGGACTCTGGTGTGAAGGGGAGGGGGAATGAGGACTCTGATGTAAAGCAGGGGGATAAGGACTCTGATGTGAAAGGGGGGAGACTGAGGCTTCTGATGTGAAAGGGGGAGACGGAGGACTCTGATGTGGGGGACTGAAGACTCTGATATGAAGGGGGGGGACTGTGGACTCTGATATGAAGGGGGGGACTGTGGACTCTGATGTGAAGGGGGGACTGAGGACTCTGGTGTGAAAGGGGAGGGGGACTGAGGACTCTGAAGTGACAGGGGGATTGAGGACAAAGTGATTCTGCCACGATTGTTGCAATCATGGCAAACTGAGTCTTTAAAAAGCGTGTGAACTTTGTCGCTAGAAAAGCAGCAGGAGCTTCTTTTCGGGTTACAAACGCACAAAGGGCAGCCGATTCAAGCGAATAGGCTGGCCTTATGTGACACACAAAATCGCATTAGAATCGCTCTTTCCCACTACGCGATATGTGAACAGGGCCTTAGTAAACATGCCGGCACCGGGGACCCCAGAGACCGGTGAAGAACCCGCTCGGGTGAGGACAGCACTGGATTCTTGGACAGGTAAGTGATTTTTCTTTTTTTTTTTATATTATAAACATTATATTACCAAAAGTATTGGGACACCTACCTTTAGACGCACATGAACTTTAATGGCATCCAGTGGTGGCTGGTGCTCAATATTTTTTTTGGGGGGGGGGCGCACAAACCATTGCCAACCCCCTCTTATGGGGGACGGTCGGGAATGCGGCGATCATGACGGACGGATCAGAAGCGGATCAGAAGGAGGCAGATCAGGCAGACATGGATCCAGGCTGCAGCTCTTTGCTCCAGGGCCACCGCTTCCCCTCCAGGCTGAATAGGAAGTGGGTCCTGACTGAGACCCGATTGGCCGGGCGTCCTAAGACTCCCTGGCCAATCGGGTCTCAGGAACTGCTTCCTGATTGGCCGGGAGGAGAATCAGGAAGACAATAGCTGATCCCAATTACCACGGATACTACTAAAAACATCATCAAAAATCTCAGAGACAGCACATCCTCCATTGACATCATCCCCACAAAACTCCTGAAAGAATGCTCCGACATCCTGGCTCCCACCATAACGCACCTCATAAATCAATCGTTCAAAGAAGGGATTGTTCCAGGCGCCCTCAAACAAGGCATCATCAAACCCCTGCTAAAGAAACCCAACCTTGACCCACGGGACCCCAACCATCGCAGACCAATTACAAGCTTGAACAACATCTCCAAGATTATGGAGAAAGCGGTAGTACAACAGATACAACGCCACCTGGACACACACACACTCCTTGACCCGTTACAATCAGGATTCCGCCCAGGCCATGGGACAGAAACCGCACTCCTGAAGATATGGGACGATGCCCTCGAAGCAGCGGATGACGGAGATTCATGTCTCCTGGTACTATTGGACCTCAGTGCAGCGTTTGATACTGTGGACCACAATACTCTACTCATCCGCCTCACAGAAGTAGCAGGAGTCACTGGCTCAGATCTGCAATGGTTCGCATCCTTCCTAGGAAATCGCTCTCAGACAGTGAAACTAGGAGCTTTCACCTCTGAAACCCGGGCAATCTCCTGTGGAGTCCCTCAAGGATCACCCTTGTCGCCAGTGCTCTTCAACATCTACATTCGCCCACTCCTCAAAATCATCAGAAGATCAGACCTCTGCTTCCACTGGTACGCTGACGACACGCAATTATATTTTCGTATCACCGGACAAAAAGACCATCATCAGCAATTAGGAAAATGCCTCACGATGATAGACGACTGGATGACCACTAGCTCCCTCAAACTTAATGAATCAAAAACAGAACTTCTTATTCTACATGCAAATCATAACCCCCGAACCAAGATCCCTTGGACACCTCCTACCATCTTTGGACAGACCATCGCCCCAAGGACCAAGGCTAAGAGTCTCGGAGTCATTTTTGACTCAGAAATGTCAATGGATGCCCAAATAGGAGCAGTGGTCAGTGGTTCTCACCATCTGCTCCGCCTGCTACGCAGACTCCTCCCCTTCATTCCAAAAGAGGACAAAGCAGTGGTAGTTGGAACGATCATCAATTCTCGACTCGACTATGCTAACTCCCTCTACATAGGGTTACCCCAATATCAACTTGCGCGCTTACAACTTATCCAAAACACGGCGGCAAGGCTGATAACAGGAAAAAAACCCTGGGAATCCATCTCCCCTTCCCTGAGGAACCTACATTGGCTAAATTTAAGGAGTCGGGTCGCATTCAAGACCCTCTGCCTCACCCACAAATGCGCACATGGAAGACAATAGCTAATATTCATTTGCCATTGCCACACAAGTGGGTGGGCTCGGGTTGCAGTGCTCTGTGCCCTGAGCCCACCATTTTTTAAGCCAATTAGAGCCTCAATCTCTAATCATGTGCTTAAAAAACAAGAAAAAACATTGAAATCCATGCGTCCGGTGCCCTGCATGTAGATTAGGGGGCCCGACTCATTGGATAGGGGGGGTGGCGCCGTGCGCCCCCTATGGATGGGCCACCACTGGTGGCATCCCAGTCTTAGTCCGTAGGGTTCGATATTGAGTTGATCCACCCTTTGCAGCTATAACAGCTTCAACTCTTCTGCAAAGGCTGTCCACAAGGTTTAGGAGTGTGTCTATGGGAATGTTTGACCATTCTTCCAGAAGCCCACTTGTGAGGTCAGGCACTGTTGTTGCATGAGAAGGCCTGCCTCGCAGTCTCCGCTCTAATTTTATCCCAAAGGTGTTCTATCGGGTTGAGGTCAGGACTCTGTTCAGGCCAGTCAAGTTCCTCCACCCCAAACTCGCTCATCCATGTCTTTATGGACCTTGCTTTGCACACTGGTCCAAATAATTTGGTGGAGGGGGGATTATGGTGTGAGGTTGTTTTTCAGGGTAGTTAGAAAATAACAAGGGGAACTCTGGACAGCCGCACACCAGACGAAGATAAAAAATCAAATGGATTTATTAAAAACAGGAATCACATCAAAGTCCAAAAACACAGCAAAACAGGGAGGGGGGGGGGCACACAGCTGACGTGTTTCACGCTAAATACAGCGCTTACTCATAGCTAGTTGTTTTTCAGGGGTTGGGCTTGGCCCCTTAGTTCCAGTGAAGGGAACTCTTAAGGTGTCAGCATACCAAGACATTTTGGACAATTTGATGCTCCCAACTTTGTGGGAACAGTTTGGGGATGGCCTCTTCCTGTTCCAACGTGACTATACACCACTGCACAAAGCAAGGCCCATAAAGACATTGGGGCGGAGGAATTTGACTGACCTCAATCTGATAGAACACCTTCGGGATGAATTAGAGCGGAGACCAGGGGCGGACTGACAAGTCATGGGGCCTCCGGGCAATAGGAGATTATTGGGCCCCCGGGCAATAGGAGAAGATTATGGGGCCCCCGGGCATTAGGAGTTTATGGGGCCCCCAGGCAATAGGAGATTATGGGGCCCCCAGGCAATAGGAGATTATGGGGCCCCCAGGCAATAGATTATGGGGCCACACAGTATACACACACACACACATACAGTATACACATACAGACACACAATATACACACACAGAATACACACACAGAATACACATACACACACTGAAAAGGTACTGGAGAAGCGGGGCAGCTATAATCTTGAGATTTTAACATACTGTCCCTGGTTTTATTGAGGCTGGCAACCCTGATGGGGCCCCTTAGTGGCATAAGGCCCTCGGGCAGTGCCCGAATGGTCAGTCCGCCCCTGGCGGAGACTGCGAGCCAGGTCTTCTCGTCCAACATCAGTGGCCGAGCTCACAAAAGCGCTTCTAGAAGAATGTTCAAACATTCCCATAGACACATTCCTAAACCTTGTGGACAGCCTTCCCAGAAGAGTTGAAGCTGTTATAGCTGCAAAGGGCGGGCCAACTCAATATTGAACCCTACAGACTAATGCCGCGTACACACGGTCGGAATTCCGACGGAATTCGCTCAAGCTGTGTTGCCTACACACGATCACACCAAATTCCGACGGTCTGTAACACAGCGGCATAAAACACGTTCGACAGCACTATAAAAAGGAAGTTTAATGCTCCCGAGCATGCGTCAAATTGTTTCCGAGCACGCGTCGGAATTTTGCGTGTCGGAATTGCATACACGCGATCGGAAAATCCGATAGAAAGGTTTTCCGTCGGAAAAATTGAGAACAGGTTCTCAATTCAAAGTCCGTCGGAAATTCCGACAGAAAAAAGACCGTTGGGCATACACAGGGTCGGAAAATCAGATGAAAAGCTCCCATCGGACTGTTTCCATCGGAAATTCCGACCGTGTGTACGCCGCATAAGACTGGGATGCCATTAAAGTTCATGTGCGTGTAAAGGCAGGTGTCCCAATACATTTGGTAATATAGTGTATCTGTTAGAGTCAACTTTTATCCTAATAAATTCTTTATTGTATTAATTAAAATGTGAAATTCTCCGGACAGAATAATCCACAAGCATTTCCCACGGTGGGATGATTTCAGCGCACGCTCGTCTATTCCATATACACAACTCATCTACTTTGAAGTGTATTTTAGATCGGCGGTGACTTTGTTTCAATAAACACAATTTCCTCGAAGTGACAGATACACTTTGGGATCACAAAGCGCGGCGCACACAATGGGCGCTCCAGAGTCACAGATATAATCACGTCTGTTTGTCTCTGAACAGCTGCTTCAATGGCGGCTCAGGAAACGCTGTTTACACTTTTCATAGAATTCCCCACTGACAACCAGAATCCCAAACAATGTCCGCAACCTGTGTACAGACTTCCACATCCGGAAGAGGAGAAAACACACAAGATGCGGCCCGAGAATGGAGAGAAGCGATCCACACAACAAAGGGGCACCTCATACGTCCGGAAGTGTTGCCACTAAAAACAAAGTCGCCATGTGCTGGCCAGCAACTTTCTCCGTGGCGCCCCCCTGAGGGTCTCTGCTGGAGGTGCAGGGGACTCAAAAACACACCATCATTTTATCCTACTAAAATAAATAAAGGAAGATTTCTTGTTAAAAAAATAAATAAATAAAGGAAGATCAATCAACGGTTGCATTTATTTATTTTTTTGCTAGAAATGACTTTAAACTTCTAAAAAAAAAGTATCTATTTTTTGAAAACAGAGACCCTGAAGAGTAAAATGGTGGCACCTGCATTTTTTTATGTCACACGATATATGCACAGCTATTTATCAAACAGGAAAAAATGTATTTTAGTGTACAGAAACACAATATATTAGACAATTTTTTATTTTATTTTTTGTAAAATTTTAAAGACAGGGTTGTGTTGAGTAAAAAGATACCAAACATGTCAAGGCCCTAAAATTGCACACGCTTGTGAAATCACAACAAAATATGATACCCAAAATTGACCTTAGGTGATGCTTTAAAAGTCTTTACAGGTTGTCCATTTGGTGGTGTGAACCTTAATGACAATGGGCTTGCTGAGCGTTGTAGTGCTACGGGCAGTCAGCCCAGACCCATAGACAATGTTCAACATACAATACCGTCTGATTTATCTGCTAAAAACAAAGCTTCAGATTTAAAGGAAATTGGTGAGACTGTTGGGAATAACTGTCAGCTTCAGTCTGCAGAGCGCCATGGACAATGCAGTGACTTTGTCTGGACCAGACCAGGACCGTTTTTAAGGCAGGGCAAAAGGGGCAACTGCCCTGGGCCCCATCATTGTAGTTGGGCCTAAAGCAGCTGCCTCAGACTTGCCAATTATCCCAGTTTAAATTCCCTTATCCCCTGAAATTTTAGTCCCGGGCTGTGTCCCGATATCTCAGTGTAAAATTCTGCTGCTGATGCCCATCTCTGCCCTATTGCCATGTACAGATGACTCACCTGCAGACCCTGTGTTTACATGTAAATAACCTGCACTGATATGTAAATAGTGGAGGCATTAATATGTAAATATTTGTGGACTGCGGCATTGATATGTAAATAGAGGCGGCATTCATATGTATATCATGTCCCCCTGAGGTCACCACAGTTGTAGGCAGGACTTTCAAGCATGCTCCTTTACCTCCCAGTGGGCAGCATTCAGCAGAAGTAATGGAGGATGTGACCTCAGGGGGACATGATATACATATGAATGCCGCCTCTATTTACATATCAATGCTGCAGTCCACGAATATTTACATATTAATGCTGCCACTATTTACATATCAATGCATGTGCATTCTGCAAAAGTAAGAAAATTGGAGGTGGAACCCTTCTTCAAAAGAAAATGGTGCCACAGCACCCTGAATTTTGGTGCATGTGAATACACAGGCAGGAAGGAGATGATGTGATGTAACCTTTAGCAACCAATCAGTGAGCAGTAATAATGTGCAGTAACCGCTAACAACCAATTAGTGAGTGGTATAGATGTTCAGTAACCTCTAGCAATCAATCAGTGAGCAGTATTGATGTACAGTAATCTCCAACAACCAATAAAAAAGCAGAAGTCATGTGCTGTAACCTCCAGACACAGCGGCTGTTCCTGAGAATAGTGGAGGAGATGCTAGGAGCAGTAGTGCTACCACTCTCCAGGAGTCTGCAGTGGACAGCACTGTGCTGGAACCCAGGAAAGAATCTGAATGTTCAGACCAGAGGGAGCGGGCGGGTCCTGCCTCTGTTAATCCAAAGACTGCTATCCCAGCTGAATCAGACTCTCTGTCAGCTGGTTTGATTGTGTCTAAGGACAAGACTGCAATGGGTGTAAGAAAAACTTATGCTGTTGCTTCTACAGGATCTGGGAAGGGGGAGCAAGCAGGGATGGAGCATGGACATTTTTTATCTTCCTCACTATTTAAAAGGAGCTATGTTGTGCAGCTTAGATGGGAGGGTGGAGGACTTCCTCTGTATAGGAGGGCAGTGGTGGATAAGATTCTGCAGATGGGTTTTAGGCCCACAGATATCTTCACCCTTATTAGTCCGGCAGGTTCCTATGAGTACGATTTGTCCTTTATCTGTCCGGAGTCTTTGGACATATTTTGGGAGAAATATGAGCACGTGTGTAGGGGCCTGCCGGACTGGAGAGGGCTCATCCCCAAGCTTATATCTTGCCAGCCACTTAAAATGGTGACAATTCTTGTCCGCAATAAATCCATACCACAAGGGGATTTATCTGTATGTTGAGGAGGTATGGAGACGTCCTGATCCCCCTAAAGAAGATTTTGGATGGGGGGGTGGTCTGTGCAATTAAAATTAAAAGTAATTGATAACGTTGTCCAGCATCTGCCATCCTCAGCTTTCCTGTGGAGGGACAGGCTGACCATCTTCTATCCGGGCCAGCCAAAGCTATGTAATAAGTGTGGAGATAAAGGGCATCTTGCATCCTCCTGTCTGGGGATAAAGTGCTCTCTGTGTCAGGGTGTAGTACATTTGTCAAGGGATTGTAACATCATAAGGTGCAATCTGTGCAATGCGGTGGGACATCCTTACAGTCAGTGTCCTGAGGCAATGCACAACAAGCCTGAGCTCATGAGAGAGTTCTTCCGCTTGGACAAGGAGGATGCCGAGAGCTCAGCAGCTGGGGTGCCTGTGATTCCCTCTGCGTCTGTGCTAATACCCAATATGTCCGTGTCTTCCCAGTCTGTGCGTTTGCCTAGTGTGCCCGTGTCTTCCCAGTCTGTGGTGCCCCAGTCTGTGCATTTGCCTAGTGTGCCCGTGTCTTCCCAGTCTGTGGTGCCCCAGTCTGTGCATTTACCTAGTGTGCCCGTGTCTTTCCATTCTGTGGTGCCCCAGTCTGTGCATTTACCTAGTGTGCCCATGTCTTCCCAGTCTGTAGGTAAGGTAACAGTTACTGAGAATGTGTCCAATCCTTCTGTGTCTGTCTTCCAAAATTGCAGAGGCAGCAAGAGGTGTGTAGGCAGGTGCATCAAGTGCAGTGCCAGTCCCCCTCCCTCGATGCTGCAGGGTTTCTATTAAAGCGGAGCTGCACCCGCACCAAAAATATTAAAAGTCAGCAGCTACAAATACTGCAGCTGCTGACTTTTAATAAATGGACACTTACCTGTTCCAGGTTCTAGCGGTGTCGGCAGAATGTGACGAGCGACCGCTCGTCTCTCAGCTGCCCCGCCGCCATCCTCGGTCAGGGAATCAGGAAGTGAAGACGCAACGTCTTCACTGCCCGGTTCCCTACTGGCTGCGCGTCTCTATTGGTCCCCGCTGTGTCCTGGGAACTGTGTTTCCCAAGACACAACGGGGCATCCTCGGATATCCTCGGATATGGGCGGGGATGCTAGTCCCGGAAGTGGGTGCATATACCTGTATTATACAGGTATCTGCACCCCCCTCCCCCCTGAAAGGTGCCAATTGTGGCACCGGAGGGGGGGAGGAATCCGATAAGCGGAAGTTCCACTTTAGGGTGGAGCTCCGCTTTAAGGATCGTGGGGTGCAGAGGAGTGGGGAAGATGGTGAAGAGGCTGGCCTGGTGGTAGATAAGGGAAGGGAGAGTGGGGGGGGGGAGGGGGTGAAGGGGAGGATGGGTGTGGTGAGGCTGATGATTCTGGTTTGTCCAAGAATGATATGGAGTGGTTGAAGGATAAAAGGGACAAAAGGAAGAAAAAAAAAAAAAGAGGTACAGTTACCTTAAGTCCTGAGGTTTTGCCTTTGGCAAATAATTTTGAGGTCCTGTCAGATGATGACGATGAATGGGACTCGTTGAGTGCAGCATCCTCTATGGATGATGAGTCCCAGGGTGCAAAGACCCGCGCTGGTTCTCCAGGGAGAGGGAGTAATCAGGCTAAGAAACGGCTGCCTCAATTACCCTAATGGCAGTTCCCACTCCGTTAAAAAAAGTGGCAACCATTAATGTTGCCAGCTTAAGATCAGTAAGTGCTCGTCATATGGCCTTATTTTTGCTCAGCGAGTTTGATGCTGACATTTTGTTTTTGCAAGAGACCCATCTGAGTAGTCTGCCGATATACATCTGGCAAAGAAGGAGTAAAGACGTGGTCCCTCAATTTGGTCTAATAGAAGATTGCCAAACTGGTTGCTAGGGCCGCCCCGGCTGGCATCTAGCAACCAGTGACGTCACATTCGCAGAGACTCAGAGTGAGGACAAGAGGAGCAAGGCCTTTACCCAGTGCTGCCCTGCGCTCCGAGTCCACCCACCTCCTCTACTTCTCTGGCCTCGGCAGCAGCACCCAGAGAGAGCTGCCAGAGCGTCTTCACTGTGTCTCCTCCGGACTCCTCCAGTCTTCAGTGACCTCCCGGAGGGTGGTAGCATTCTGCAGTGCTGGCTGGTTTAGATCTGACTTCTCCTCCTCCCACCCACGCCCCGTCTTGCCCAACAGCCTGGACCAGGGAATAAAGACTGGCACTCAACCGCTCACCACACTAGACCAGTCCAGATTAAAAGGTGAGCAAATGGAACCTGATTGGAGCAGGTCCGGTGACAAGTCGGGGCACTTGGGCTGGGGACAGAAAAGTAATAAATAAGGCTGACAAAGTGGAGCCCTGCCCTGGGGGGCAATAAAAATGAAGCTGACAAGTGGGGGGCAATAAAAAAATTAGGCTGACAAGTGGGGGGGCAATAAAAAATAAGTGGCCGAGCCTTACAGCGGGGTTGCGGTCCTTTTTTATGGTATGGTAACGTGTCAGCGGATAATTGAGGTAGAGATTGAGAGATGCATGGTCTTGGATGACAGCTATGGTCCCCAGACGAAATGGGACAGGAAATGCATTTTTACAAAGATTAAGTCTTTTCTTTTTACGGCTCAGCAGGTTATCTTTGGAGGTGATTTCAACACCATTACTAGATCTAAAGACAGGAGAGGTTTCAGAGATAAGCTGGGCTATGACAGCCTTTTCTCAATGCGATAGTTAGGGAAGCAGGTCTGGTGGATGCGCACATTGAGCTCTGCCCATACAGTACTGGGTTCACTTTTTAGCGAGGTAGTAGTCAGCATAGGATAGATAGGTTCTTTATTTTTTTTTTCGTGACTGCGACATTGCGGCGGACACTTCGGACACTTTTGACACATTTTTGGAACCATTCACATTTACACAGCGATCGTTGCTATAAAATTGCAATGATTACTGTGTAAATGTGACTGTCAGGAAGGGGTTAACACTAGAGGGCGCTGGAGGGGTTAATGTGTGTCCCTAATAGGAGTGATTCTAACTGTAGGGGACTTAAGGGGAGGAGACCGATCATGTGATCCTCTGTACTGGGATCACATGATCGGTCTCCTCCCCGCTGACAGGACGTGGAGCTGTGTGTTTACACACACAGCTCCACTGTCCCGCCCGGTCCCGTTGTTTTAACGGGCAATCGCGGGTGCCCGGCGGACATCGCGGCCGCCGGGCACTCGCACCGGGTCCCGAGCGATGCCGCGGGCGCGGGCGCGCGCCGCCGGCGGCGCGCGCGCGCGCCCCCCAGGCGGCCGGGAATCCGAGGACGTCATATGACGCCCACCCAGGATGTAGATCCACCTTGTGGGCGTCATATGACTATGGGCGGGTATTGAACTGGTTAAAGGGAGACTTTTTTTCGGCATCTGTGTGTCGGGCAGTGGAGTTTTCCGATCACTGTATACTATCTGTGACTCTGAATGCCTCAGATATGCCACCTAGGGGAGGGGTATCTGGAGATTGAATTCGGCCCTCCTGGAAGACGAGAGAGTAATGCCGCATACACACGAGCGGATTTTCCGTCTGAAAAACCTTGGATGTTTTTTTCGACAGAATTCCGCTCAAGCTTGGCTAGCATGCACACGGTCACACAAAAGTTTGCTGAACTTTCGACCGTCAAGAACGCGGTGACGTACAACACTACGACGAGCCGAGAAAAGTAAGTTCAATGCTTCCGAGCATGCGTCGAATTGTTTCCGAGCATGCGTAGGAATTTTGCAGGTTGGAATTGGTACAGACGATCGTAATTTCCGATCAAAACTTTTTCCCACCGAAAAATTGAGAACCTGCTCTCAATCTTTTGCTGGCCGGAATTCTGCCAGCAAAAGTCCAATGGAGCATACACACGGTCGCATTTTCCGACCAAAAGCTTTCATCTGACTTTTGCTGGCCGAATTTCTGATCGTGTGTACGCGGCATAAGACAATCCTTTGAGGATTTTTTTTCAAGCTCAGGTAACGATCCTGGACTTTTGCAACAGTAAGTCAGAATGGTGGGAACTTGTAAAACAGAGGACTGTTGGGCTTTTCAAGGAGATAGGAAGAAGAAGGCAGCAAGATAAGTATATCACCTACCAGCGTTTGGGGAGGAAATTTGACCGGCTTGTTTCGAATGGAGGAGATTCTGGGGCGATCTCTGAGGTGAAGCTCCTCCTTAGGAGACATCAATATGACCGGCACGCCTCTTTGGTTCAGGAGAGGGATTACAGGAAACACCATTCGCCTGACCCTTACCAGAACTGTAAACAGAGCGTAGCAGTTAAGATGGTCAATGGCCTGAAGGACAGTATGGGCTCTCTGACGAAGTCTAGGTCATGGATCCTGGAGGTTGTCAGTTCATGTTATGCCGATCTCCTGGGAGGAAGGAACCTTGATCTGACAAGGATGTCAGGTTTTTTGGACTCTACACCGGGTCTGGAAAGTAATGTTCCTTTGATGAATTTGACAGATGAAATCACTGCAGACGAGGTAATCCAGGCTATTGATTAACTAGCCATCAAGAAAATGCCAGGGACAGATGGTTTGACAGCCAAATTTTATAAATGTTTTAAAACAATCCTGGCTCCATTACCTTGTGGAGATTTTTAATGGCTGTTTGTATGAGAGTTCTCTCCCTTCCTTCATGAGGCAATCTGCAGTGATCCTTCTGTCAAAGGGTAAAGTTCCTTCGATGATTGAGAATTGGCGTCCCATTAGTCCTCTTAATGTTGATAGAAAGATACTGGCAAAGATATTATTCTGGTGATTATCATCAGTGGCAGTTTGTTATCCCACCACCAGCACTGCTCGGTCCAGGGTAGAAGCACTTTCTCAGCAGTGTTAGCTGTCCGGAAGGCCTTGGAGCATTGTAGGGCTGCTGTGCAGTCTACCTGTAAAATGGCATATCTGTACCATGTCTAGAATCTGCTGCAGCAATAATTGCATTTATAAAGCCAAAAAATATAAAAAAAATTCCCTGCAAGCTGCCTTTATTTTGTTCAGCAACAGCTGGGGAGCCAGTGTGTATGATGAGGCCACAATGTAGTGCACTGAAGACAAGATTAGAGATTTTTTGGATACATTCTGGTGTCACTTTGACTTTGGATAGAAGTAACGGTTGCGTAAAAATTAGTTATTAGGTGTCGTGTCGCCTTTCCACCGTAACCCTATAGAGGTACTCTTGATGAAAGCAAGAATTGGCCTTGCTGTAAAAGTTGCAATGATATGCACATGTCAAACAGATGCTGAAAAATTGGTCTTTGGGTGTCGGTGGCGCCTTCCCACTGTAACCATACAGAGGTACTCTTGATAAAAGCAAGAATTGGCCTTACTGTAAAAAATTGCAATGATATGCACCTGTCAAATAGGTGCTGAAAATGTGGTCTTTGGGTGTTAATTGTGCCCATGAAACCTATACCAAAAACATTCTTCCAGATGAAATGATTGAACACCCTCAAAGATAGGCAGCCTCAAAGTCCTGCAAAGATTCCACATCCCAAAAAGACTTAATCAGTACCATCAGGGGCTTCATAGCTGGTAATCCAGAACTGATTGATTTTTTTATAAAAGTCAAACGGTCCACGGAGTCTGTAGACAGACGTGTTCTATGATCAGTAACGAAACCTCCTGCAGCACTGAATGCCCGTTCTGAAAGCATGCTGGATGCAGGGCAGCCCCAACAACTCAATAGCATACTGGGCAAGTTCTGGCCAGTGGTCTATTCTCATGACCCAGTAAGTCAGTGGATCATCAGCTGGAAAGGTCTCCATCTCTGTTTTGGCCTGAGGTAATCATCCACCATATGATGCAGACACTGCCGATGGGATGTGGAAGCTGACAGCCCTGGGCAGCGAGGACAAAAAAAACTCTGAAATGCCTCACTTAGGTGGACGCCTTCTCCAACACTCCTCTCTTTACCAACAGAAGACTCCAAACGTTTTCCATGACACTGTAACCTACTGGAGTCAGGAAAAACATTCAATAAAATCCTCTTTAATGTGTCCTCAAGAGATTTTATCTTCTGCAGTCTCTGTGGGGACGGGATGAATTCTGAGACCTTCCCCTTATAACGGTGGTCAAGGAGGGTTACCAACCAGTAATCATCATTCTCCTTTATGCCATGTATTCTTGGGTCCTTTCGCAGGCTTTGAAGCATGAGGTTGCCCATGCACCTCAAATTTGCCGAGGCTTGAGAAGCAGATTTCTCAGCGTCACTCAGGATGACAGCATCTGGAACTTCCTCCTCCCAGCCACATACTACTCCCAAGGGTCCTGGGGTTGGAAAGCCATCGCTTGCAGATTGACGCATGTCTTCCTCTTCTTCGAAGCCTATAAAAATGCCAGAATCCTCCTCCCCTCTCTCCTCCAGTGTTTTCTGTGACATAGGAATGATGGTGTCTGGATAAAGTGGGTCTTAAGAGGAAAGGAAGTCCTCCTCTTCCTCCTGCTGCTCTGCCTCCAGTGCCCTGTCCATAATGCCACACAGAGTCTGCTCCAGCAGGAACACAACAGGGATTGTGTCACTGATGCATGCACTGTCACTGCTCACCATCCTTGTGGCCTCCTCAAATGGTGACAATACAGTGCATGCATCCTTAATGATCAGCCATTGGGGTGGGGGAAAAAAGCAGAGGCGGCCTGAGCCTGTCGTCGTGCCGTACTGGCACAGGTACTCGTTGACGGCACTCTGATGCATGTATAGCTGCTGCAGCATTCCCAAAGTTGAGTTCCACCTGGTTGGCATGTCACAAATCAGGTGGTTTACGGGCAGGGGGAATTCCCACTGAAATGGCTACAGACTCTTCTGGCCTGCTACATCTTGCAGCTCTGGGTACGTACTTAGAAAACGCTGCACCACCAAATTGAGGACATGTGCCAGGCATGGCATATGTGTTAACTTTCCCTGTCTAAGGGCAGACAGGAGGTTTGAGACATTATCGGACACCACCATTCCTGGCTCCAGCTGGCGTGGTGTGAACCACCTCTGGGCCTGTCCCTGCAGAGCTGCAAGAATCTCTGCTCTGGTGTGGATCCTGTCCCCTAAACACACCAGCTGAAGCACTGCATGGCACCTTTTAACCTGACTCTGGGAATAGCACTTTTAACGCTTAGGGGGTGCCTGATGTTCATAGGACAATTCTGCAGGTGGCATGGAGGTGGCGGAGGAGAAGGAGGGGGTAGAGCTCACAAGTGTGGCAAAACGATATGGCGTTAAGCTGGCAGTAACGCACACAAAACGATATACGGCATTAAACTGACAGTAACGAACACAAAACTATATGGCGTTAAACTGGCAGTAACGCACACAAAACGATATGGCGTTAAACTGGCAGTAACGCAAAACCATATGGCCTAAAAACTGGCAGTAATGCACACAGAACTATACGGCGTTAAACTGGCAGTAACGCACACAAAACCGTATGCCGTAAAAACTGCCAGTAACGCACACAGAACTATATGGCGTTAAACTGGCAGTAACGCACATAGAACTATATAGCGTTAAACTGGCAGTAACATACGCAAAACTATATGGCGTTAAACTGGCAGTAATGCACACAAAACGATATGGCATTAAACTGGCAGTAACGCACACAGAACTATATGGCGTTAAACTGGCAGTAACGCACACAGAACTATATGGTGTCAAACTGGCAATGACCCACACAGAACTATATGGCGTTAACCACTTGACCACTGGGCAGTTAAACACCCTTCCTAACCAGACCAATTTTCAGCTTTCGGTGCTCTCACACTTTGAATGACAATTACTCCGTCATGCAACACTGTACCCAAATTAATTTTGTGTCCTTTTTTTCACACAAATACAGCTTTCTTTTGGTGGTATTTGATCACCGCTGGGTTTTTTATTTTTTGCGCTATAAATCAAAAAATACAGAAAATTCGTTAAAAAAAAAAAAAAAAAATTCTTTGTTTCTATTAAAAATTATTGCAGAGTATTGGCGAGTATTGGCAGAGTATTGGCGAGTATTGGCAGAGTATTGGCGAGTATTGGCAGAGTATTGGCGAGTATTGGCAGAGTATTGGCGAGTATTGGCAGAGTATTGGCAGAGTATTGGCGAGTATTGGCAGAGTATTAGTGTTGCACAGTATTGTTAGAGTATTGCACAGTGGTTGCAGAGCATTGCACAGTGGTGGCGGAGCGTTGCACAGTGGTGGCGGAGCGTTGCACAGTGGTGGCGGAGCGTTGCACAGTGGTGGCGGAGCGTTGCACAGTGGTGGCGGAGCGTTGCACAGTGGTGGCGGAGCGTTGCACAGTGGTTGCAGAGCGTTGCACAGTGGTTGCAGAGCGTTGCACAGTGGTTGCAGAGCGTTGCACAGTGGTTGCAGAGCGTTGCACAGTGGTGGCAGAGCGTTGCACAGTGGTGGCAGAGCGTTACACAGTGGTGGCAGAGCGTTGCACAGTGGTGGCAGAGTAGGCAGAGTATTGCACAGCGGTGGCAGAGCATTGCACAGTGGTGGCAGAGTAGGCAGAGCATTGCACAGTGGTGGCAGAGCATTGCACAGTGGTGGCAGAGTAGGCAGAGTATTGCACAGCGGTGGCAGAGCATTGCACAGTGGTGGCAGAGTAGGCAGAGTATTGCACAGCGGTGGCAGTGTATTGACCAGCGCTGTGGGCACTACACATCCAGCCCACAGCGCTGGTCCCGTCTCCCCCCCCCCCCCCCCTCCGCTTCTCCCTTCTCTGTACCGATCGGTACAGAGAGGGGAGGGAGGAACCGGCGTCATGACGTGACGCCGGTTTGTGTACATGTGATCGCTCCGACGGAGCGATCACGTGGTAAACGGCCGCTATCAGCGGCCGTTTACCGTGATCCGTGATGCGCCGGGTCCTCGGGACCCGGCGGTCACGGATGTTCCCGAGTGCGCGCCCCAGGGGGCGCGCGGGAGCAAGTTTCTGAGAGGACGTCCGTAGGACGTCCACTCAGGGAAACCCGACCGCGCTGTAGACGTCTTTCGACTATAGCGCGGTCGGCATGTGGTTAAACTGGCAGTAACGCACGCAAAACTATATGATGTTAAACTGGCGGTAACGTGCACAGAACTATAAGGCGTTAAACTGGCAGTAACGCACGCAAAACTATATGGCGTTAAACTGACAGTAATACACACAAAACTATATGGCGTTAAACTGGAAGTAACGCACACAGAACTATATGGCGTTAAACTGGCAGTAACGCACACAGAAGTAAATGGCGTTAAACTGGCAGTAATGCACACAGAAATAAATGGTGTTAAACTGGAAGTGACGCACACAGAAGTAAATGGCATTAAAGTGGCAGTAACGCACACAGAAGTAAATTGCGTTAAACTGGCAGTAACGCAATCAAATAGACAGTGTTCAACCATCACTACACTGATGCTATCTGATCTGTCCCTACTCTAGCTATACACTAATGTAAAGATTACTGACATGGTCTCACTACACTACACTGAAACTATAAGAGCTGTCCTTACTCTACACTAATGTATGTATGAATGACACAGTCTCACTACACTACAGTGAAACTATCTGAGCTGTCCCTACTCTAGCTGCACACTATGCAAAGTTGAATGATGGTCCTCCTCACTACACTCACACTATACCTAGACTGACACTAAACTAATATTCTACACTGACAATTGAAGAAAAATAGCACAGTATAGCACACCAACTAATAGCACTGAACAGAGCCCTGTTCTATCTCTCTCCACGCCGAAATCAGGGACAGATTAAGAACATCATGGGCCTGGTGCTGAGGATTTTGGTCGGGCCTTTTATAAATAAAAATGCAAACAATTTTTTGTTATAACAAATTAAATTAAAGAGAGAGAGGGAGGATGAGAGAGAGAGAAAAAGCGGATGAAAGAGGTGTGAGAGGTAAGGGAGGGAGGGAGGTTGAGAGAGAAAGGGGGGATGAGAGAAAGAGGATGCACATGAGCATGCGTGGGGAATGACATCAACGCAGCCCAGCCAAGGCAAGTGACTGAAGGCACAGAACCCGGAAGGAAGACCGGGTGAAGATGGAAGCAACCGGGCCCCGCCGGATTGATCACAGCACTGGAGGGCTCAGTCTGACAATTTAAGTGTACCCTAATGTGCTAATATGCTGTGCATACTTGTACATTATGGCATAACCTACCTCAGGGCCTCTAAAAAGTAGTAATGTTAGAAAAGTTTACTACCGCTTTGATATCACAGGAGCCTCTCAAAAATATTTTCAGGGACACTTTTTTTACAAGTGCTATATTTAGAGTAGCTGACATCCCCTATGTTCATCTATACATCACAATAGTAATTACAAAATTAAATGAGTACTAATAATGGGGCAGAACAAATATGAGGACTGAGATTTCCTTTAGTTGAACTTACAAAAGTGTGCCCATTCTAGAGCATTGAGGATATTTAGTATCATTTTAAAGAACTTTTTTTGTGGGTAAGAGGCATAGGGGATAAAAGTGGGAAGTATGTGCAGGTGAGGGATAGGAATGTGGAGGGTCTAACAGTGGGCACTATGTACATGAAAGGATTGTGGAGGGTATGGCAGAAGGCACTATGTACAGGAGAGGAGTGTGAAGGGTATGACAGTGGGCAGTATGCACAGCAGAGGAGTGTGGAGGGTATGACAGTGGGCAGTATGTACAGGAGAGGAGTGTGGAGGGTATGACAGTGGGCAGTATGTACAGGAGAGCAGTGTGAAGGCTATGACAGTGGGCAGTATGTACAGGAGAGGAGTGTGGGGGTATGACAGAGGGTAGTATGTACCGGAGAGGAGTGTGGAGGGTATGACAGTGGGCACTATGTACAGGAGAGGAGTGCGGAGGGTATGGCAGAAGGCACTATGCACAGCAGAGGAGTGTAGAGGGTATTACAGTGGGCACTAGGTATAAGAGAAGAGTGTGGAGGGTATGACAGTAAGCAATATATACAGGAGAGGAGTGTGGAGGGTGTGACAGTGGGCACTATGTACAGGAGAGAAGTGTGGAGAGTAGGACAGTAAGCAGTAATTACAGGAGAGGAGTGTGGAGGGTATGACGGTGGGTAGTATGTACAGGAGAGGAGTGTGGAGGGTATGACAGTGGGCACTATGTATAGGAGAGGAGTTTGGAGGGTATAACAGTGATTAGTATGTACAGGAGAGGAGTGTGGAGGGTATGACAGTGGGCACTATGTACAGGAGAGAAGTGTGGAGAGTAGGACAGTAAGCAGTAATTACAGGAGAGGAGTGTGGAGGGTATGACGGTGGGTAGTATGTACAGGAGAGGAGTGTGGAGGGTATAACAGTGAGTAGTATGTACAGGAGAGGAGTGTGGAGGGTATGACAGTGGGCACTATGTATAGGAGAGGAGTATGGAGGGTATGACAGTGAGTAGTATGTATAGGAGAGGAGTGTGGAGGGTATGACAGTGGGCACTATGTATAGGAGAGAAGTGTTGGGGTATGACAGTGGGCACTATGTATAGGAGAGGAGTGTGGAGGGTATGACAGTGAGCAGTATGTACAGGAGAGGAGTGTGGAGGGTACGACAGTGGGCACTATGTAAAGGAGAGGAGTGTGTAGGATATGACAGCAGGTGCTATGTATAGGAGAGAAGTGTGGAGAGTATGACAGTGGGCTATGTATAGGAGAGGAGGATGAAGTAATCTGGGAAGGAAAAATGTAAAAAGGTTTGTGGAAGGATGTTTAGGGACTGCGTAGTGGTTAAGCGGGCCATACATGGATTGAAATTACACCAATTAAGCAGAGACCAGCCATAGTCGATCTATGTATGGGCTAGCAGGTTTTACACAAGTCAACCTATTAACCGACTTGAGTACAACCAGCCTGTCAGGTTTTCCCCAAAACAATCAGTGCTGCCAGCTATAGTTAGCAACACTAATCATCGTATTCACTGGCAGAACACAATAAAACTGCGGGAGTGATTCCCCCATTCGCAGGTCAGCAGGTGAGAGGGTGTGTGGGGACAGGCTGGGGAGAGATACTAGTCAGTGGCTGGGTAGGCACTGGTTAGTATCAGAGCCAGATACACACATGTGAGGTATCGCCGCAATCGTTAGAGCGAGAGCAATAATTCTAGCACTAGACCTTCTCTGCAACTCTAAACAAGTAACCTGCAAAAAAATTTAAAGCATTGCTTGTTACACAAAAAAATCGTGCTAACTTTAATGTTTTTTTATGAATGAAACAGTTTCTTTCCCACAAAAAACTTTTGAAAAATTGCTGCGCAAATATTGTGTAACATAAAAAGTTGCAAAGGCCACCATTTTATTCCATAGGGAAAATGGAAAACAATATATATAATGCTTGAGGGTTCTGAGTAATTTTCTATCAAAAAAAAAATGATGATTTTTACATGTAGGAGAGAAGTGTCAGAATTGGCCTGGGTAGCAAGGGGTTAATTATCATAAGTAATATACAAATAATTATTATAAGCCCTGAGATCTCATCCTCTCAGTCTGCTGCAGAGTGTTCCAGCTTGTATTTATACCGGCCGCTCTGTATGGAGCTTTCTGACCAACTGCGCAAGCAGCCCTGTATCTCTGGAACTATAGATGATAGCAGCCCCATATTTGAACCAGTGTTGAAGTAGGTATTTAGCTACATACCCACCAAATGGGGAGTCTCTATGACTCCTGGTCGCTGAGCTACAACCCTCGAAGTCGATCTTTTTTTTTTTTTTTGATTTTTTTTTTTTTTTTTTTTTTTTTTTGGGGCAAATGGGCCTATCTTGAGAAAGGGGCCTGGAGCTGCAGCTCCAATAGCCCCTATGCTAATCCGGCCCTGGCCGAAATCACACTGAAAATGTCTGCCATTGAAAGAATACTTTTATACTGTGGGGCAGGAATGAGCTATGATTGAATAAAGACATGATGACAATGTCCAATCATAACTCTGACAGAGCTCTGTGCCCTGATTGGCTGAAGCTTTCACTGCTTCAGCCAATCAGGGCTTGCAATGCACTGTTCGGCGCCGCAATGCATTGTGGTCGGTTCGGAAGACCCGTTTGTTCGGCTGTTCGCCGAACGACTGAACAACAAAGGTTCAGCCCGAACTTATGCTCGTACCGAACCGTTCGCCCACCCCAAAGCCTACATGCATGGTGACGGTGATGTTCCTTAGTCTGGCTCTCTCATAGAGATTATGTTGTGCGCAATTTGGTTTGCACCATTTATTATGTTCTTGTTTTTTTGTTTTGTATAGTCATATTCAATTATTTTGTAAATATGTTTTATTTATTTATTATGGTTTTATTGTATATAAGTTGTTGTTTGTAAGATTTTTCAATAAACAAAATTAACCCTTCATAATGGGCACAACAGGTGTAGAGAACTAGGAACTCAGCACACGGTTGGTGGGAACTCTTCACAGTGGAGACACAGCAGCTGTACAGTCCTGGGAACTCAGTGTAGAGATTTCACCAATAGAGTTATGCGGCGTACACACGATCGGACAAAATTTGAGAACCTGCTAGCAAACATTTGTTGGCGGAAAGTCAGACAGCAAATGTTCGATGGAGCATACACACGGTTGGACTTTCCGACAACAAGCTCACATCCAACATTTCCCGTCGGAAAATCCGACCATGTGTACGCGGCATTAGAATTAACTGACGGGTGGTTAATACCTCCAGCATCCACGAAACACTGAAAAAATCTTTTTTTGGATGCCCGTCCCTTGAATTTTAAAGGTTTGTAAAGTTTTTAAACTCAGGACAATGTAGTAAAATGTTTTGAAATTTCGAAATGACTAAATTAGACTTGTTAACAATTTCTTGGATTTAAGCAAATATAAACCATAGTTGGATTCCACGCTAAAATTAAATGTGAGGGGTTAATCTCCTCGGATGCAGCTCGTGTCACTTACACTTCTCCTACGCAATCAATAACCAATTTGCTTCTGCAGACTGCGTCCAAATGGATTTATCTGTGGGATGGCAGCATCCCGTGGGGCCGAATCTGGAAGTCAAATCTAACAGTTCTCAAAGAGCTGACACTGAATATCAATGAAGGGAAGGGATAATAGACCGCCCTCAGAGGAGTACAAGGTGATGTGCAGAAACAGCAAACGCTCTTCATCATTGGCTATCTTCTGGTGGAGACTTAAGCCTCGTACACACGATCGGAAATGTGTGATGACGGGCTGTTGGCGGAAAACACGACCGTCTGTACGCTCCATTGTTGTTGGATTTTCCGCGGACAAATGTCTGTTGTCGGATTTTCCGAGCACGTGTACACAAGTCCGTCTGACAAGAGGCCAAAGTATAAACACGCATGCTCGGAAGCAAGGACGAGCCGGAAGTGGTCGGTCTTGTAAACTAGCGTTTGTAATGGAGAATTAACACTCGTGACGCGGCAAATTATGAAATCTGGAAATGCAGCGCACAATTCTCTTCTTCTTTAATGGGATAATAATGAAGCTGCTTTGCTGGTGATACTGATGGAGTTTTTGCAAACAAATTTTCAAAGGCTTTTTTTTTCTAGTGATAAAGAATAATATTATTATGCTTGTGTAGCGGCCATAACCCCTAGGGGCAGCCTTGACTTTTCTGGGCTTACCAATTACCTCCTCGTAGCTCGTCGTTCGTTGTCTAGGGGTTCCCAGGGTTAGTACCCAGTAACTTCAGAAGCTGACACATAAAAGTCCTTTTTGAGGATTTTATTTTGCAGGGGTAACATCCAACAACAACACAGTCTCAGATGGGAATAGAGGGCACCGGTGATAAAACTCAGGCACTTTGAACTGCTGACATCCACTGAATGTCTCTTAGTTAGCCCAGAGAGCAGCCACTCGCAACTGGGCGCTTCACTGCTGGACAAACCTCTAACCGTAGATTTAGCAGCCAACATGTGATCCGGAAACTTTGCAAAAGTCTCTGCCACAGACTAGATTGTAACTGAAGACAAATAGGAACCTTTCCCACAGTACCTGGATCTTTCAGCCTTCTTGGCGATACTGTGAGAAGTGTGGATTCTTTAGTGTCCATACAACTCAGCTCCCAGGCTCTTACCGAGCAGCCAGCTTGTTGGCCCTCCTCCGAAGAGTCCTCCACTGGTCGCTTGTACGAGTTGCCATGTCCCTCCAATACCAGGAGCACACTGGGACACCTCCGAATCCTCCTTCAGTTACTGGGCCTCGAACTAGCCAGTTCCGAGGCTCGGGAACGGATGGATCCCCACCCCAGACCATGAGGGTTTCTGGGGCTGGTCAGGGTGACCATGCCTGCGGGGACAGCAGACGCTCCTGGGTCCGGGACCCCTCACGGGGCCAGTCCGGACCGGAACCAGGAACAGAAGAGCAAGCCGAACCCTGAACACGTGACTTCAGCACCTTAAATACCCCTTCCCAGACTACGCAGCAGGGCCAGACGCGCCCACTGATTGGCTCCGGGAAAGATTGGTACCTAACACGTCCAACCAGGCTTGGTTCTCAGCCTGTCACAGGTGCCTCACTGCACCTATGACCAGGCAGATCTTCAGTACAGCCCAGCCAGACTGATGCCAAAGCAAAAGACCTGTACAATTAACCCCCAGAACTCTGTTACAGTTCTGGAAAACTAAATTTACACTGATAGCGCACACTTTAGCAAAGTGTGGGCGCTACACCTGTTTTTTTTTTGCCGCAAGTTACCACAACACCATTATCCCATAATTTGTAAGATCAAAGATACAACTATGTTGGTATCCCTTGTCAATTTTACAAATTTTTTTTTTTTGTATGTAACTGCCTACTGCCAAACTGTCATTTGAAGTAAAACACTTAGCCAAGTATTATTCTCCACAATTTTTTTATTGTGCATTAAAAAAAGAAAACAAATAAAATTAGACATGCTATCTGCCAATAGAACTTAACCAAAAAGTGCATTCTATGCATCCAAAAATATAGAAAATATAACAAATCACATCATTATTCAACCAAAAAAATAAATAAAAGCCTCATGCATGTGTCCTGCTTCGTAATATAGGGGGTCAGCAATGCCAAGAGTTGGTGAAAGCAGGGGTCCGTCATCCAGAGATAATTCTGAAAATCACCCGGTTTATTCTCCTGGAGCTCCCGCAGCAAAGGCATATGACATAATTGGTCACGATTAGCAACCAATTTTTGGTCCAAGAAATCCTCCTCCTTCTGTTCCTGGACTGGACATGGGTCAAAGCAATAACTCCAAGGCCAATAATAAATAACACGTTATCGCCTACGATTCTGCAACATGGCTGGTTGCCAAACACCCATTCAGAAACAAACTGAAAAGCGCAAAATGAAAAGCACGAATCAACACTCATCAAACTTCTACTAACACGAAATTAGCAGAAGGAGCCCAAGGGGTGGCGCTAAAGAGCTGAAAAAACATGTAGTACGTCACTACGTTCGTGTTTGTTGGCCAACATTTCCTTGCCATTTGTATGCAAGACAAAATCCAAGCAGGTTTATGAAAAAATGATGGGTGGAGGCTTCCCTGCAATAAAAAAAATGGTGGTATACTTTGCGCATTGTCCCCTGTCAGGGGTTACATTTTATAGGGCGTAGTGGGAGAAGGGCAATTTGCAAAATGGGTAAACCGCTCAGCAGAGACCTTGGCAATCAACGGTAGGTGAGAACAAGACTCAAAGCACTTTTCCTTTAAGCAAAGTGAGGTTGATTTACTACAACTGGAGAGTGCAAAATCTGGTGCATCTGTGCATGGTAGCCAGTCAGCTTCTAACTTCAGCTTTTTTAATTAAGCTTTGACAAAAAAAAAAAAAAAAACTGGAAGCTGATTGGTTTCTATGCAGAGCTGCAACAGATTTTCAACTCTCCAGTTTTAGTAAATCAACCACAGTAAGTCAACCTAAAATACAAAGACATGTATTACCTTACAAGTGCATTGGGTGGCAGCAGAGGACTGCTGCATTTAGAGATAGGCAATATTTTCACCACCTTTCCGTTTGAGTCTTTTGCTCTGCATAGCAAATATTTATTGCTTAATTTGTAGAAGGATGTTGTATGTATAGTAGCCAGGGGGTACTTCTGAAAAGTTCAAGACGTAATTTTGTTAGCTAATTCATCATCATGATCAGAGAGGTCTCCAAAATTTTCAAAACGAGGGCCACGTCGTATATTTTAATAATGTTTGTGGGCCCAAAAAAATGAATAACAAATGAATGAATATGTTTTACTTTTTTTGGAATCAGCGTGGTTCAGAACGAAAGGAAAATAACAGTAAATCAGTAAAACATAGCAAAGTTTCCCCTTACATCAGAGTCCCCATCAGAGTTCCCCCCAAATCAGGGTTCACATCAGAGTGCCTCCTATATGGATCCCCATCAGAGCCTTCCTTACATCAGTGTCTGCCTTAGGAGTCCTCCCTTACATCAGGGTCCCCATCAGAGTATCCCCATACACCAGAGACTGCCTTTTAGCAGATTCCCCATCAGAGCCCCCTTTACATCAGGCTCCCCATCAGAGCTCCCCTTACATCAGGGTCCCCATTAGTCTCCCCACATCATGGTCCCAATCAGAGCTCCCCTTACATCTGGGTCCCCATCAGTCTCCCCACATCAGGGTCCCCATCAGAGCCTTCCTTACAGCAGACGCAGAGACTGCCTAGTAGTCCTCCCTTACATCAGAATCCCCATCAGAGTACCCCCATACATCAGAGACTGCCTTAGGAGTCCTCCCATTTAGCAAATTCCCCATTAGAGCCCCCCTTACATCAGAGTCCCCATCAGTCTCCCCACATCAAGGTCCCCATCAGAGCTCCCCTTACATCAGGGTTCCCATCAGTCTCCCCACATCAGGGTCCCCATCAGAGCCTCCCTTACAGCAGAGACTGCCTAGTAGTCCCCTCTTACAACAGAATCCCCATCAGAGTACCCCCATACATCAGAGACTGCCTTAGGAGTCCTCCCATTTAGCAAATTCCCCATCAGAGCCCCCCTTACATCAGGGTCCCCAAGAAATCTCCCCACATTAGGGTCCCAATCAGAGCCTGCCTTACATCAGAGTCTGCCTTAGGAGTCCTCCCTTATACCAGAGTCCCCGTCAGAGCCACAGAGTCTGCCTTAGGACTAGGAGTCCCCTCTTACATCAGACATAACTACCAACTGTTCCCGATTTCGAGGGGCTGTCCCTGATTTGGAACAAAGTCCCTCCTCATTTGTCCCTCATTTTGGTCTGACTTATATAGTTGCATTTAAAATGCACTTTGTATCTTTCAAAAAGTGTTTCCCAGTACTAAACCTTTCTAAATGAATGCATTTGTAAATGTCAAAACCATTATAAAGGAATAGTAGTAGTAACAAAAAAAAACATAGTTCTTCTTTAAGGGGGCGTAGCAGGGGGTGCTTCCTATACCTACATACTTTTGTTAATAGGTGTCCCTCATTACCATCTCAAAAATTTGGGAAGTATGCGTCAGAGTCCCCATCAGATTCTCCCCTTACATCAGGGTCCTCATCAGAGCCTCCTTACATCAGGGTCCCCATCAGATTCCCCCCTTACATCAGGGTCCTCATCAGAGCCCCCTTACATCAGGGTCCCCATCAGATTCCCCTCTAACATCAGGGTCCTCATCAGAGCCTCCTTACATCAGGGTCCCCATCAGATTCCCCCCTTACATCAGGGTCCTCATCAGAGCCTCCTTACATCAGGGTCCTCATCAGAGACCCCTTACATCAGGGTCCTCATCAGAGCCCCCCTTATATCAGGGTCTCCATCAGAGCCCCCTTACATCAGGGTCCTCATCAGAGCCCCCTTACATCAGGGTCTCCATCAGAGCCTCCTTACATCAGGGTCCTCTTCAGAGCCTCCTTACATCAGGGTCCCCAACAGAACCCCCTTACATCAGGGTCCTCATCAGAGCCTCGTTACATCAGGGTCCTCATGAGAGCCTCCTTACATCAGGGTCCCCATCAGAGCCCCCTTACATCAGGGTTCCCATCAGTTGTCCGCCCTTACCTTGCCCACAGCAGGGAAGTTGGCTGAGCAAGTATGGATGAAGGAAGTTTCATCCTCCTGCTGGGTCAAGCATGTAATCAGTTGCCAGGATGGCATCAGTCTTAACAACCAGCTAATAGAATGATCACAGTGTAGTAGGGAAACGTAACCCTCGCTGCGGGCCAGATGCATTCCTCTAGTGGGCTGGAAGTGGCCTGCAGGACATGATTTGAAGACCAGTTTGGAGGCAGCTACAGGTTGCTGGTAATAAATGTCCAGATGTCAAAGGGTACCTGAGATGGGTAGCCTAAATCAGGGGGTACTTGGAAAAATGCATATTACTAATACTAATATAAAACCCTTAACAAAAACTGTCCTTACAAACATAAAAAGTAAATACTTTTTGGGGCACATGAAGGTGTGGAGTAGGTCCTTGTCCATCAAAATTGGCATAAGGGTACTTTTCAAGGGAGGTGAGCTTTGCTGCAAGGTACCCCCCAGTGTTGAAAGGCATGTGGTCTGATCTTGTCCAGGAAAGGGGAGGCTTTCTATGTCATTTTGGTAACAATACATTCATGAATTAAAAAAGAGCCCTGTACTAATTTATAATTAAACAATGTAATTGCCCTCCCTCTCCCTGCTGACTTTAAAGAGCCACGCACTTAATTATGTGCATATATTTAGCACTATACATATATAATTATGCATACTATGGGGGATTGAGTGCAAATGTTTTCACCAAATTCAGTGCACTCGAACATCATAGATGTTCAGTTCTAGCAACCTTACTGCTGACATTGTGATTGAACCAGGCACAAATAAGTGTTGTCCTGTCCCACTTATGGGGACCCATCCTGATGTATTTCACACTGGTAAGGGTCCTTAGATATAGCTTTGACTTGCTGGTCACATTTTGAGTCCCGGGTATAGTGCAATATGGTGCTGTGCGATAATCCTTATTGGCCAATAAGGTCACCTATGCCATTTTCATCCAATAGAAAGCTGAAGGGCGTGGAAAGGGGTGTGCCAAAATGCAATTCCTAACAGAATCAGTTAGCGTTTTCTGAATGGAGCACCATTCGATTTTCTGGGGACTGGGGTGCTCAGAAAAATGTTTGTGCAGACACCGAGAGTTGATTGTATTATCACTGTGCCCCTAGAGGCTGAAAAACACTCTACATTTTCAACCCAAAAATCAGCAATAATGTCCGGCCCCACATTGCAAACCCCTTATCATATAAAACTTACTTAAATATTAGCTGTGTTTTGCTTTGGTCTATTAAAGGTTACTGAGGTTGATGAATTTAATGTAAATTAATGTTTAGTATGAGTTTTGTTAGTAATGAAGAGATTTTCTGTGTGGAGTCTGAGAGAAAAATCAAGGGCGGAATGTGTTGTGTTTAATATATATATAGATATAGATATATCTATATCTATATATATATATATACCGTATTTATCGGCGTATAACACGCACCGGCGTATAACACGCACCCCAAGTTTAGGAGGGCATTTTAAGGAAAAAAAGTTTTAGGAGGGAAGTTTAGGGAAAAAAAACAACTTACATTTAAGCGTCATTTGCAGCTTGCCCAGCATCATTGCAGCTTGCCCAGCGTCATTGCAGCTTGCCCAGCGTCATTGCAGCCTTGCCCAGCATCATTGCAGCCTTGCCCAGCGTTATTTGCAGCCTTGCCCAGCGTCATTTGCAGCCTTGCCCATCGTCATTGCAGCCTTGCCCAGCGTCATTGCAGCCTTGCCCAGCATCATTGCAGCCTTGCCCAGCGTCATTGCAGCCTTGCCTAGCGTCATTGCAGCCTTGCCTAGCGTCATTGCAGCCTTGCCCAGCGTCATTGCAGCCTTGCCCAGTGCCATTGTAGCTTGCCAGCGTCATATTCATTCTTTTCCTGGTTCAAATTTCCCGCCGCCGAGACGCTGTCGCGTGCGCCGCCGAAAAAACCCGAAGCACGGCCGAAAAAGACCGAAGCGCCCCCGGAAAAAGCCGAGCCGACTCGGACGGCTAAACTCGCGGTCCAGCCTCCCTGCTGTTTCCGGAGTGAGCGCAGGGAGGCGGGACTACGAGCAGAGCAGAGTCTGCTCGGCTTTTTCCGGAGGCGCTTCGTTCTTTTTCGGCCGCGCTTCGGGTTTTTTCGGCAGCGCTCGCTATTTTTCAGCGGCGCTTGCAATTTTTGTCATTTTTTTGGGGGGTATCGGCGTATAACACGCACCCACGACTTTCCCCCGATTTTAAGGGGGGAAAAGTGCGTGTTATACGCCGATAAATACGGTATATATATATCTATATATATATATATATATAGATATATATATAGATAGATAGATAGATAGAGATACAGTATCTCACATAAGTGAGTACACCCCTCACAACATTTTTGTAAATATTTTATTATATCTTTTCATGTGACAACACTAAAGAAATTACACTTTGCTACAATGTAAAGTAGTGAGTGTACAGCTTGTATAACAGTGTAAATTTGCTGTCCCCTCAAAATAACTCAACACACAGCCATTAATGTCTAAACCACTGGCGACAAACGTGAGTACACCCCTAAGTGAAAATGTCACAAATGGGTCCAAAGTGTCAATATTTTTTGTGGACACCATTATTATCCAGCACTGCCTTAACCCTCTTGGGCATTGGAGTTCACTAGAGCTTCACAGGTTGCCACTGAAGTCCTCTTCCACTCCTCCATGATGACATCACGGAGCTGGTGGATGTTTGAGACCTTGCGCTCCTTCACCTTCCAATTAAAGATGCCCCACAGACGCTCAACAGGGTTTAGTTCTGGAGACATGCTTGGCCAGTCCATCACCTTTACCCTCAGCTTCTTTAGCAAGGTAGTGGTCGTCTTGGAGGTGTGTTTGGGGTCGTTGTTATGTTGGAATACTGCCCTGCGACCCAGTCTCCGCAGGGAGGGGATCATGCTCTGTTTCAGTATGTCACAGTACATGTTGGCATTCATGGTTCCCTCAATGAACTGTAGCTCCCCAGTTTCGGCAGCATTCATGCAGCCCCAGACCATGACACTCCCACCACCATGCTTCACTGTAGGTAAGACAAACTTGTCTTTTGTACTCCTCACCTGGTTGCCGCCATTAGACATTAATGGCTGTGTGTTGAGTTATTTTGAGGGGACAGCAAATTTACACTGTTATACAAGCTGTACACTCACTACTTTACATTGGAGCAAAGTGTCATTTCTTCAGTGTTGTCACATGAAAAGATATAATAAAATATTTACAGAAATGTGAGGAGTGTACTCACTTTTGTGAGATACTGTATATATACAGTATCTCACAAAAGTGAGTACACCCCACCCATTATTTTTTTTTAACGTGTTTAGATGAAACATGCATTAACCAAATAGAGCAATATATTGTGTGATGTGCAAAATACTAATAACTGAAATTAAATCTCTTGTTAAAAATCAATCACAGTCCATAAGTAATTAAAGTGTCCATTAAAAAAATAAAACTCCTTATTTTCACTCAAATAGTGTCTGACATTCTTCACCATGCCTTTAATAATCTTCTATGCAACTGTGATATACTGCCACCATAACAGATAAGGTGTACCCTCACCCTCTGCGATGGATCCCACTATTCATATAAAAAGGAGGACAAACTGCGGTTTGACATAGTAAACATACCCCACAGATATTCCTTGTTAGCATTCCCAAATTTCGTATATACACAGTTCAATGAGGATAGGAGATCATAGATGCTTTGATGAAGGCTTCTTAGCTGAAACGCGTCAGGGTATAGCCTGTACCCATGTAACCAATAAAGGACTTTTATTCAAAAGCATCCGAGTTGCCAGCCCTTTTGGATTTAAGCAGATCATTGAGTACTGGAAATCCAAGGTGGCATCTCGGGTGTTTCCAGCATGATGACGTGACATCGGCTTCTCCCAGCTGACGCATTGCGTCCTCCTGGACTTTCTCAAAAGTATATATTTTAGGGTATAGTGAGGGGGTCATATACTGATTTTATTGAAGAAGAAGGGACACAACCTGACTACACCATGGATCTGTCTCTGTGGTTATCGTGTTCAGGAAGCAGCAGGAAGGCCTGGTTTCTAGGGTGTAACTGGCAGGATTACCGAATATTAGGGGTGATTTGCCCCTGTTCCACACAAAAAAAAAGAAGATTTACATGTTAAAGTGATGGACAGAGTGAGTTTGGGGTGAAGGAACTTGACTGGCCTGCATAGTCCTGACCTCAACCCGATAGAACACTTTTGGGATAAATTAGAGCAGAGACTGCAAGTCAGGCCTTTTTTTCCAACATCAGTGCCTGACCTCACAAATGCGCTTCTGGAAGAATGGTCAAACATTCCCGTTGACACACTCCTAAACCTTGTGGACAGCCTTCCCAGAAGAGTTGAAGCTGTTATAGCTGCAAAGGAAGGGTGGGCAAACTCAATATGCAACCCTATGGACTAAGACTGGGATGCCATTAAAGTTCATGTGCGTTGAAAGGCAGGTGTCCCAATACTTTTGACAATATCATGTATTTGGGTTTATCAATGAAATGGACCAGCAGAATTGTTCAGTTTCCCAGCAGCGGGGACGGCAGTAGAAAGGTTATTTGCAAACTTGCTTGATTTCCCTGAATATATTGAAAAAGTCTAAGCCCCCGTACACACGGTCAGACATTCCGATCACCAAATCCGTCGGATAATTTCTGACGGATTTTGTCCGAAACTGGTGTTGCACACACACGGTCGGACAAAGTTGTCGGAAAATCTGATCATTCCGAACGAGGTGACGTACAAAACGTACGACAGGACTACGTACCGGGCAGTAGCCAATAGCTTTCGTCTCCAAATTTCTTCTGAGCACACGTGGCACTTTGTGCGTCGGAATTCTCTACACACGATCGGAAAAAGTCTGATCGGATTTTGTTGTCGGAAAATTTTAGATCCTGCGCTCACATTTTTTCCGTCGGAAATTCTGATGGAAAAAGTCTGCTAGAGCCCACACAGGATCGGATTTTCCGACAACATAATCCGATCGGACTTTTTCCATCGGAATATCCGACCGTGTGTACGGGGCATAAGACATGTAACAATAAGTCTTTAAATTTGACGAAGGCCCTTGCAGTCACCCCTTCGCTCGTACGAGTACAACACAGCAGATTTCAGAGATTGTTTCCTGCTATAAATACATTAGCGCCTGCACATTTGTCACTTAACACGTGTAAATGTATAGTAGATGAGGAGCAGGTTTTCGGTGTTTCTGCAGCATTTGCTGAACATATGCGGAGCTGCTATGAATAATTGCCCAATTAAGCTATATGACTGATGATTTGTGTCTGTGAAGTTACAGGAGGCCGGGCGCTTACAATAACAGAATGTTCGCGGCGTGACAGTGATCTCCGCTGCAACTGGCGACAATGGCGATTACGGTGCTTTATTTTTAATGGACATATTATTGAGATCAGGTGGCTGGGAAATCTATTAACCCTCCAAAATTAAATGCATTTATTGCTGGAGGTGAAATGTTTAGACTTCGATAAAGATAACTAAATGTGGGGAAGGATTGTTATAGTAAAAGAAATCTTTATTTTTATTTTATGTGAATATACATTTTTATTTTTATATCTGTAAATACATTTTATCTATATTTCCAATTGTCTTTTCTATGAGTAATGCCGCGTACACACAGTCGGACTTTCCGGTGGCAAATGTGCGATCGGAGCTTTTTGTGTAGGCCCCATCGAACAGTTTCCATCGGAATTTCCGTCACACAAAATTTGAGATCTGGTTCTCAAATTTTCCGACAACAAAATCCATTTGCGTAAATTCCAATTGTGCGTAAACAATTCCAACGCACAAAGTTCCACGCATGCTTGGAATCAAGCAGAAGAGCCGCACTGGCTTTTGAACTTAATTTTTCTCGGCTCGTCGTACGTGTTGTGACGTTCAGAAGTTCCGACAACTTTTTGCGACCGTGTGTATGCAAAACAAGTTTGAGCCAACATCCGTCGCAAAAAATCCCATGGAATGTGCGATCGTGTGTACGCGGCATAAGAGTGTAATAGATAGAGTTCCTTATAGACAGGGAGAGTCCAGGAGATACAGGAATGTTCCTGAGGCTCTAATGAGATGGAGGAGCTCAGGGAGAACTGAAATTATGGGGGTCACGGGGCGACACAGATGCTCAGAATGCTCGGTAATCATGGACACTAGATGCTCAAGGTGCTCTGGAGTCACAGGGTGACAAAGGATGCTCAGGGTGATCCAAGGTCACAGGAGTCACAGGGTGAGACAGAATAGTCAGAGTGTTACAGAGTCATGGAATTTCTGACAGAGGATGTTCATTGTTTGCCCTGGAGTCACAGGAGTCAAGGGGTGAAACAGGATGCTCAGGGTGATCTGAGGTCACAGGAGTCACATGGTGACATAGGATGCTCAGGGTAATCCGAGGTCACAGGATTCACAGGGTGACATAGGATGCTCAGGGTGATCCGAGGTTACAAGAGTCACAGGGTGCCATAGGACGCTCAGAGTGATCCGAGGTCACAGGAGTCACAGAGGGACATAGAATGTTCAGGGTGATCTGAGGTCACAGGAGTCACAGGGTAACACAGGAAGCTCAGGATGCTCAGGAGTCACAGGATTTATGAAGTGGCACAGGATGTTCATGGTGCTCTGGAGTCACAGGGTGACACAGGATACTCAATGTGCTCTGGAGTCACAGGGTGACACAGGATTCTTGGGGTGCTCTAAAGTCATAGGTCATGGTTTGATGTAGGATGCTCATGATGTTCTGGAGTCACAAGGGTCACAGGGTGACAAAGGATGCTCAGGGTGCTCTGGAGTCACAGGGCGACACAGGATACTCAATGTGCTCTGGAGTCACAGGGTGACACAGGCTGCTCAGGGTGATCAGAGGTCACAGGAGTCAAAGGGTGACACAGAATGGTCAGAGTGCTATGGAGTCATGGAATTTATGAACTGACAGAGGATGTTCGTGGTGCCCTGGAGTCATAGGAGTCACAGGGTGACATAAAATGCTCAGGGTGATCCAAGGTCACAGGAGTCACAGGGTGCCATAGGATATTCAGGGTGATCCAAGGTCACATTAGTCATAGGGTGCCATAGGGTGCTTAGGGTGATCCGAGGTCACAGGAGTCACAGGGTGACATAAGATGCTCCGGGTGATCCGAGGTCACAGGAGTCACAGGGTGACATAAGAAGCTCCGGGTGATCCGAGGTCACAGGAGTCACAGGGTGACATAAGATGCTCCGGGTGATCCGAGGTCACAGGAGTCACAGGGTGACATAAGATGCTCAGGGTGATCCGAGGTCACAGGAGTCACAGGGTGACATAAGATGCTCAGGGTGATCCGAGGTCACAGGAGTCACAGGGGGACATAGGATGCTCGGGATGATCCAAGGTCACAGGAGTCACAGTGTGACAAAGGATGCTCGTGGTGATCTGAGGTCACAGGAGTCACAGTGTGACAAAGGATGCTCAGGGTGATCCGAGGTCACAGGAGTCACAAGGTGACATAGGATTCTCAGCGTGATCCGAGGTCACAGGAGTCACAGGGTGACATAAGATGCTCAGGGTGATCCGAGGTCACAGGAGTCACAAGGTGACATAGGATTCTCAGCGTGATCTGAGGTCACAGGAGTCACAGGGTGACATAAGATGCTCAGGGTGATATGAGGTCACAGGAGTCACAGGGTGACACAGGATGCTCAGGGTGATCCGAGGTCACAGGAGCCACAGGGGGACATAGGTTGTTCAGGGTGATCCGAGGTCACAGGAGTCACAGGGGGACATAGGATTCTCATGGTGATCCAAGGTCACAGGAGTCACAGAGGGACATAGAATGCTCCGGGTGATCCGAGGTCACAGGAGTCACAGGGGGACATAGGATGCTCAGGGTGATCCAAGGTCACAGGAGGTACAGTGTGACAAAGGATGCTCGTGGTGATCTGAGGTCACAGGAGTCACAGAGTGACACAGGTCGCTCAGGGTGATCCGAGGTCACAGGAGTCACAAGGTGACATAGGATGCTCAGGGTGATCTGAGGTCACAGGAGTCACAGGGTGACATCAGATGCTCAGGGTGATCCGAGGTCACAGGAGTCACGGGTGACATAGGATGCTCAGGGTGATCCGAGGTCACAGGAGTCACAGGGGGACATAGGATGCTCGGGGTGATCCGAGGTCACAGGAGTCACAGGGTGACATAAGATGCTCAGGGTGATCCGAGGTCACAGGAGTCACAGGGTGACATAGGATGCTCAGGGTGATATGAGGTCACAGGAGTCACAGGGTGACATAAGATGCTCAGGGTGATATGAGGTCACAGGAGTCACAGGGTGACACAGGATGCTCAGGGTGATCCGAGGTCACAGGAGCCACAGGGGGACATAGGTTGTTCAGGGTGATCCGAGGTCACAGGAGTCACAGGGGGACATAGGATTCTCATGGTGATCCAAGGTCACAGGAGTCACAGAGGGACATAGAATGCTCCGGGTGATCCGAGGTCACAGGAGTCACAGGGGGACATAGGATGCTCAGGGTGATCCAAGGTCACAGGAGGTACAGTGTGACAAAGGATGCTCGTGGTGATCTGAGGTCACAGGAGTCACAGAGTGACACAGGTCGCTCAGGGTGATCCGAGGTCACAGGAGTCACAAGGTGACATAGGATGCTCAGGGTGATCTGAGGTCACAGGAGTCACAGGGTGACATCAGATGCTCAGGGTGATCCGAGGTCACAGGAGTTACAGGGTGACACAGGATGCTCAGGGTGATCCGAGGTCACAGGAGTCACAGGGTGACATAAGATGCTCAGGGTGATCCGATGTCACAGGAGTCACAGGGTGACATAGGATGCTCAGGGTGATCCGAGGTCACAGGAGTCACAGGGCGACATAGGATGCTCAGGAGTCACGGAATTTATGAAGTGGCACAGGATGTTCATGGTGCTCTGGAGTCACAGGGTGACACAGGATTCTTGGGGTGCTCTAAAGTCATAGGTCATGGTTTTATGGAGGATGCTCATGATGTTCTGGAGTCACAAGTGTCATAGGGTGACACAGGATTCTTGGGGTGCTCTAAAGTCATAGGTCATGGTTTTATGGAGGATGCTCATGATGTTCTGGAGTCACAAGGGTCATAGGGTGACACAGGATGCTTAGGGTGCATGAAGGTAAAAAACCTTGAGCCTTTAGAACCACTTTAAGGTTGACCATGTCCTATCCCAAAATTACCTCTGTTGACAATAACGGTAAGTTGAAATTAGAGATTTTGATTTGTGGGGAGGGGGTAAGGGGGCCCTGAAGGTTCTAATTATGCCTCTGAGAGGAAATGTACGAGAGAAGTTAAGAAACTACAGGAGAGGATAAGAAAAACCCCAAGATAATAACAACACATGTGGAATATGACGATATAAAGCTAGAGGAGATTAAAAGAGAAGAAAACGGCAGAACCAGATTCAGGCCGGGTTGGGCTGCCAATTCTCATCTTCACCTTCCTCATAACTTGCAAACTTTTCTCTGAGTCGTTTTGCAGAGGTTGGGAAGACAAAATTACTTTTGCTTTGATAGGAGGCCAGAAAGTGAGTCAGCAGACAATTTCACAGCGATGTGCCGATATCTCCATTTCAATTAAAAAACAGCACAGAAGGGACTTGTAGAGAATACAAATAGCCTGGAATCCGAGCCGGACTCGGAATGTGCTAAGCTCCAATTTACAAAAAAACATTAACAGTACATTAGAGCTCCGGAGTGAAAGCTGGAGGAAGGCTGAGCTGTCCAATAACATATCACCTTTCATTTTCTAACCTGAACTCGAAGGGCGGCAGTTGATAGTGGATTTTTTTTGATGGGGTAACACAAGACTTAACATTTTGATTCTTACAATTGCCTATTGCTGACTGCTTACCTTAAGGCTGGGTTCACACTATTGAGGTGTCAGACATTGCATGTGATTCGCGCCGCATTGCTGTGCAGACCACATGCAATGCAAATTCAGCCATACAGATTGTATGGCTGAATTTGCATCGCATTCGAACCAAAATGGTGCAGGACCCTTTTTTTTGGTCCCCACTGAAATCGGATCGCATGGGTGTATACACCCATGCAATCCGATTCCTGCACTATTTGACAGTTGACAGTTTGCATGCCAGGCCTTCTCGTCCAACATCAGTGCCAGACCTCACAAATGCACTTCTGGAAGAACGGTCAAACATTCCCATAGACACACTCCTAAACATTGTGGACATCCTTCCCAGGGGAGTTGAAGCTGTTATAGCTGCAAAGGGTGGGCCAACTCAATATTGAACCCTATGGGTGAAAACTGGGATGCCATTAAAGTTCATGTGCGTGTAAAGGAAGGTGTCCCAATACTTTTGACAATATAGTGTACCTCGTTTTTCTTTCCAGTAGTTTTATTAAATGGCAGCATTTTTCATGTTTTAATATCTAACCTAAAACTGGGCAAAAGCAAACTGATATGCCGCGTACACACGATCGGACTTTCCGGCGGGCATGGTCGGGCAAATCATAGTCCTGCGGAAATTCCAATCGTGTGTGGGCTCCAGCGGACTTTTTCTTCCCAAAAGTCCGCCGGACCAAGATTTAAAACATGTTTTAAATCTTCCCGCCGAAAGTCCGCCGGATCCAGTTCCAGGGGGGAAGTTCGCCCGTCTGTATGCAGGTCCGACGGACTTTCAAAATGAACGGACTTGCCCACGCACGGAGTAAAGTCCGTTCATTTTGAACGTGACTCGAGGTACGACGGGACTAGAGAAGGAAGTCAATCTCGCTGCTTTAATTGGCGAGCTTGACACCTTTCGAGCCCCGTCGCCTGGTATGGATTTTGAGGGTAACCCCCTACGCCAAAAATATGGCGTGGGGGCCCCCCCAAAGTCCATACCAGACCCTTATCCGAGCACGCAGCCCGGTCGGTCGGGAAAGGGGGTGGGGACGAGCGAGCCCTAGTATATGAATGTAAGTTTGGGGACCTTGGATTGTGGGCTCCTTAAGGGTAGGGTCCGATGTGAGTGTGCAATGTATGTGTGGAGCTCTGCGTAAATTGACAGCGCTATATGGGTACCTTAAATAAAAAATAATATAATAGATGAGCATCCTAATGAGACACAATGTACATGGATAGGGACAATTGTAGACACACACCCACACTCACTCAGGTTGAACTGGATGGACTGGTGTCTTTAATCAACCTTACTAACTATGTAACTATACTGTATGTAACACATATAAAGAAAATAAAGTTAAACCTGGGTGACTACCGTATATACTCGAATATAAGCCGAGATTTTCAGCCCATTTTTTAGGGCTGAAAGTCCCCCCCTCGGCTTATATTCGAGTCACCGCCGTCTGCCTACATGAACAGCGTGTCATGCAGACAGACGGCAGTTTTCAAAAGCCGCGCCGCCTCCTCCCGCCCGTCCGTGATAGGCGGACACTAATTTTTCCAGCAGTACAGTGTTCCGCCTATCACGGATGTCCTGTCATTCTCATCTCATGGACGAGGATGAGAGAATGTCCGTGATAGGCGGAACACTGCACACTGACTGCTGGGAAAACAGCGTTCCTCCTATCACGGACGAGGAGGAGGAGGAGGAGGAGGCGCGGCTTTTGTAATTTTAGAATGGCGCCGTACACGCTGTGGGGGGACAGAGCGAGACTGCATCGGCGGAAGACCGATGACAGATGGCACAGGACGGATGGCACAGGACGGATGGCACAGGACGGATGACAGAGGACCCGCAGATCGGCACAGGTAGGCTGCAATGGGGACACAGGGGGGGGGGGTCTGTACAGGGGACAGGCAGCTGCAGATGGGCATTGCTGACCCTCTTTTCCACTTACAGTAGCTGCTGCATTTTTTACCCTCGGCTTATACACGGGTCAATGCATTTTTCCCATTTTTTTGTGGTGAATTAGGGGCCTCGGCTTATACTCGGGACGGCCTATACTCGAGTATATACGGTATATTCTAAAAGCCAAAAAGGCTTATCAACTGTCCTATAAAAAATACAAGTCTGAGGGGACATTGTCGGCATTCCAACATTACAAAGGAATGCAATAAGAAATGTAAGAGTGTGATCAGGGTAGCTAAAAAAGGCCAAAAGAGACACATAGCTGAAAAAAAAAATCCCTAAAAATGTTTTAAATATATAATTATTAAAAAGGCATGGTCAGAGTGTGACGAAACGCTCCCACACTCCTCTTGAGTGCTTTCGTCATACACCACTTCCTCCCAGTCTGGATATAGATCTCAGATATTCCAACAGCTCCCAAGCACTAAACGAGACGACACTTGCTTAGCTGCTCAACATGGACTGTTTTATTAGAACCAAACTGACAAGTATTTATATACAGTAGAAGAGGAGACCCCCCTCCTGCTCATTTTACTCTAACAATACACCTGTAACAAATTAACATGAGCTAATTAACTAATCCCTTTAAGCAGCCGATGGGACTCTGTGCCCATCAGGATTTCACTACAGGTCAGACTTGTTATCACCGAGCTAATATCATCAACTCCACAAGACAGCAGGAGCTCCATTAGGAGTCGGTCCGTCTCCTACATTGTACAGAGGACAATGTGATCAGCTCTCTCAATTAACATCTTGAGTTCATTAACAAACTAAGAATAGTCTTTACATATATTCTGCATTGAATCTGACTAGCACAGATTATAGGGGGGGTTCTCATTCACCCTGTGCCCTAGAGACACAGGGTGATTTACACATAAGAAGGTCCGGGGAAGCTGGACAAGGAGCCTGCAGAACTCCCCAGGGCAAGCTGAGTTCCACAAACCCCCGACCCAAAGTCACTCCTGTCACACAGAGCATATTGGCCCCATAAAGGATAGTCAGGGGAAGGTGGGTACTACATTCGTCTCAGTTTTTACAAAGGAAAAAGAGGGGTATAACAAACATGACTATATGCTTATTAGCAAAACACAGAATGTACCATTGTGGCTAACAGAAGCCAGTGTTCAAAAAAAGACTTGAAAAACTTAATGTGAATAAATCACCAGGATCAGATGGCTTATACCTGAGAGTCCTTTAAATAACTTAGCCATGTTATAGCCAGGCAATTATTCATGATATTTAAAGGCAGATTACAAATTGCAATGGTACCAGCTGATTGACTAAAAGCTAATGTGGACCTGGGAACTACAGACCAGTCAGCCTAACACCAATAGTATGTAAACTATTGAACAGGATGATAAGGGACAATATGCAAGAATTTTTTAGGAAAATGTTATGATTAGTAGTAATTAGCATGGATTCATGAAGGGTCATTCTTGCCAGACCAACCTGTTAACATTCTATGAGGAAGTAAGCTATAATCTGGATAGAGGAATGCCTGTGGACATGGTGTATATGGATGAAATCCAAAAGATTGGAAGAACTGTTAAACTAGGTGGTGGAGGGGAGGGATCAGATGAAACTATATATAGCAGTGAGCTACTGAGGGCAAAAATGGTAGCATAACTAAGACACCTAAAACCAAGACGTGTATGTTGGCAAAATCCTATTGTGGCATTAGAACAAACAAGAATAAAATAATATTTGATACAGCCCCCCATAAATGCTTCATTTACAAATTAAGGTCTGTTGGCATTGATGATAGTGTATGTACTCGGATAGAAAACTGGTTGTAAGGGTAAGTCCAGAGGGTGGTGATAAATAGTGTATGCTCTGAATGATTTGGTTTGGTAAGTGGGGTACCCCAAGCTTCTGCCCTAGAACCAATTCTGTTTATTTTGCTCATAAATGATATAGAGGTTGCTATAAATAGTTCAGCCTCATTGTTTGCTGATGATACAAAACTGAGCAGGATAAAGAAACTTTACAAAAAGACTTTGATAAAAAAGAGGCTTGGGCAGCTAAATGGCAAATGAGGTTTAATGTTGAAAACTGTAAGTTAATGGGGGCTAAAAATCTGAATGCATTTCTCATTAGGGTCGAGGACCTCTGGGAGAATCAAGGATGAAAAAATAATCTGGGGTTCCTAGTAGATCACAGGCTCAGTAACCAGCATAATATTAGCATGGATTAAAAAGTGTATTTTCTCCAGAGATAAAACCAGGCCCGGACTGGAGATAGGGCACACCGTCATTTGCCCGGTGGGCTGGGGCTGCCGGGATCAACCTCAGAGCCACAGTCCAATAACTGTTGATGACCGGGCCGCACATAGGTAGGTAAGCGGTCACCACGGCCTGGAGAGGGTTAACACAGGCCACGGTCACCGCTCACCTCCTGCAGTGCGACCGTGCCTGTGTCTCCTCTCCAGGCTCTCCTGCCCTGCCGACAATGTCATCTATCAGCAGAGCAGGGGCAGGAGAAGCCAGAGACACTGAACAGCGTGAGTGCAGGGATCCGTGGTTGCTAGGCAGCAGGTCGGATCCAATCAAAACAGCGATTGCTGTCCGCGCACGCGCGCTGCTGCCAGCAATAGCTAGGCAACGGGGACCCTGCCAGGCCTATTTTTTGTCCCAGTCCGGGCCTGGATAAAACTATAATTCTACCAATTTATAAAACTCTGGTTCGGCTACATCTTGAGTATGCTATCCAGTTCTGGTCACCGATCTTCAGGGAGGATGTGCTTGGAGTCCAGAGAAGGGCAACAAAGCTAATAAGGGGACTGGAAGACCTCAGATATGAGGAGTGACTATATGATCGCCATTTACAAATATCTAAATGGTGATTCTAGCATAGGGAGAAAACTATTCAGTCTTCAGTCTTTAATGCCGCATATACACGATCGGACTTTCCGCCAACAAAACCGTGGATTTTTTGCTGAAGGATGTTGGCTGAAAATGTGGGAACCTGCTCTCAAACATTTCTGGGCAAAAATTCCATGTTCGATGGAGCATACACACAGTCGGACTTTCCGTCAACAAGCTCACATACAACATTTCCCGTCGGAAAGTCCGACTGTGTGTACGCGGCATAACAGTAAAGGATCCCCTATGCAGCTTTCAATTAAACAGCTTCTCATCCAACTTCATATTGGTCTTTTTGTCCGGTGATGCGGAAGTAGAGTTGAGTGCCGTCAGCGCATGAGTGGAAGCCTAGATCCGATTTGCTGATGATTTTGAGAAGTGGACGGATGTAGATGTTGGAGAGCACAGGTTACAAGGGTGATCCTTGAGGGACTCCATAAGAGATTGTGCGAGATTCAGAGGTAAAGGCTCCTAGTTTCCCTGTCTGTGAATGATTTCCTAAGAAGGAAGCGAACCATGGTAGATCTGAGGCGGATGAGAAGAGTACTGTGGTCCACTGTGTCGAACGCTGCACTGAGGTCCAGCAGTACCAGGAGACATGATTCTCCGTCAACAGCTGCTTCAAGGGCGTCGTCCCATATTTTTAGAAGTGCCGTTTCTGTGTTATGGCCTGGGCGGGAAGCCTGATTTGGTGTGAATGAGGCCTGAGATTTCAGTACATAGGAAGTGATGAGGACACTATAATTCTGTCAGGATCAACAAGCATTTCTGTGCTTGCAGAAAATGTTCTCAGCCTGAAAAAAAAAAACGAATGCAGCCACCACATCTAAGTGCTGGTAACTGCAATAAATGACATTTGTGTTCTTGGATTTAGATATACTTTAAATAATAGTTGGGTTGTTTTGCTTGTTCCTTGCATATTCTCTTTAAAGCACGCAGCGCCTCTCATAAAAGATTGAAAAGCAGCGTGTGAGTACCCTGAGATATGAACGCTGAACTAAGAGCCACACAAGATGAGATATCAGCGGTGTGTTTTCCGGAGCTGATAAGGCGCACCTCACATCTACCGGCAGAAACAATAATTGCCTCTATTATAACAGATGTGTTGGGACTTCCAAAGGCCTCCCGCTCTACGAGACATACAGTTCCCAGGCTCTCACCTGACCATCCATCCACCATACAGGTCACTCTCACAATTAGCTTCTCTGTTTCTTGTGAAGTTTGCAGGGAATTCGTACGTCGCCATACTGCAATCTCACAGCAAGTTTGGAGCCCATGCCTGGATCTGAGAAAATACATTTCCTCCATGAGAATTCTGCCCAACGAGGGGTCTCATTCATCAATGTCAGAAAAACTTTAGTCAAGAAAAAAAGCTCTCCGTCAACTTCTATAAAGTCAGTTTACGTGCACTTGGCGTTTTGTTGGCCAAGTAAAGGCCTGTGTAGTTGGGCTTTTGTTTGGGTCAGAATGGCTTCTCTCTCCTTACATGTGCATGGGATTGCAAAAGCAGCTTGGAAGAATTTTGATGCAGCTAAGATGGAGGTCAAATGCAAATCACAACAAGTCAACTATAGGTACCACATCTGAATGTACTCAAAATTATGTGGCAAGTACCTGAAAGCAAGCTGCATTTGCCCATTGGCATGCAGGCAGGTGCAGTCTATTTTCTCCACTGTAGGTGGCTCTTGACCACAGTGACATTTCAGTTGGAAGGGAAGGGAAACTTGGCTCCTCTATGGTTTCCTGGGTCACTGGGGAAGCTATCTGACTGGACGCTGCCACCCCATGTGATTCTGGCAGCCATCTTAGGTCAGACAAAGCCTATTTAAAGAGGAAGTAAACCCTGGTGGGTTTTACTTCCTCTTTATTCCCCTGCAAAGTAAAAGCATAATATGCTAGTATGCATCGCACTTTGCACTTACCTGCAAACGAAGCCTGCAATGACTGCGATGTCACCCCTCCTCCTTCTGGGGCCGCGGACTCTGGCTCTGTGACTGGCCGGAGTCGCGTGATGTCACTCCCGCGCATGCGTGCCGGAGCCGGCGGTCACGGCACGGGCCCTATAGAAACAGCACGATCTTTCTTTAGTGCGCATGCGCAGATGTGTCGGCGCAAGCGTATATAGTAAATATCTAATAAACCATGTAGGTTTAGGAGATATTTCCATTACCTACAGGTAAGCCTTATTATAGGCTTACCTGTAGGTAAAAGTGGTGTGTAAGAGTTTACAACCACTTTGAAGCTGCATTTTTGGGGGGGGGGCAAAACCACCCAGCCACCCCCCCCCCCCCCCCCCCCCCAGTCACTGAGCTCCCAGCCTCTCACTAGACTAGATGATTCACTGACACTGAATCCCTTGAGCTCCTCCAATCTTCACTGTAGTATCTCCCTCAAGCGTCGCCCATGCTTCTCTGCTGGGTCCCTAGCTTGGCACTCAAGATACCTCTCAAGCTTCACTCCCGCTGGCTTACTCGGTCCCTGGCTTGACACACAGGGCTGCTCTGCAACTGTCACCTCCACTGGCTGGGTCCCTGGTTGATACCCACTGAAGTTTCCTGATTCTTCACTATCCACGATTGGTGAGAATACTGCTCCGGTACTTGCTTCAGTTACTCAGTGTGGTCCCTGGTAATAAGGTGGTCGGTCCCTTAGTGGCGACAGCTTCCCCTCTACCCCCGACCACGGCAGGTTCTCCAGCCAGCAGAACCATCACTTATGATTGGGCTGCAAGTCACAGTCCCAACCCTGCGCTGCCCTCTTGCTTTTGTATAGGCCCTCAGACAGCCTAGCAGCCAGATGTGCCCGGGATAGGCTCAATATCCGGCCTAGCAGCCCGGGCAGTACAACACACATCCACCCAGACAGCCTTCCAGGTGGCACAGAACCCCCGATCACCTGACACCACATGAATATATAGGCTCTCTCAGCAGGCCAAGGGATTCAAGAAAACTCCTGCCCATTGGCTGAGATACCTCATATAACCATAATCTGACCTTGCAATGCCCTTCTCATATCCAGTGCCACCAGGTACCTGGCCACCTAGCGGCAAAACAGAGAAGTGCAGCAATTAGAGTGAAACAATTAGCCAATGTAGCTATACCTGGCAGGTAAATTTAGGAGCAACCCTGCCTAAACACCAGGGTGTTACACAAGCTTTTCTATGAATATTATCAGATAGCATAAAAGTAAGTCTAAACCCACGGAAAAAGTTGACATATATTGTAGATTACTAGTCCTTAGATTTGATGGATGCATTTGTTTTCTTTTTCAGTCTTTTTTCTCCTCTTTATATTCACCTGGTGATCCTGCCAGTCAAATGCTTTCAGTCCTAGGGTGTAGGGGTGCAATGGATCAAAAAACTCACATATCGGATAATTTTTCGGATCAGCAAATAATAATTGAATTTGCAAAAACCTGTGAAAATTCCACCACCATATAGTACCCACTGTAATAACCACGTCATCTCCCCCACTGTAATATTGTCTGGGTACGGCTGAGCATGGCTGGGTACGGCTGGGTATTGCAGAGTATGGCTGGGTATGGGCAGAGTATTGGCTGGGTATGGGCAGAGTATTGGCTGGGTATGGGCAGAGTATTGGTTGGGAATGGCAGAGTATTGCAGAGTATTGGCAGGGTATTGAGGGATGGCTGTGACTGCAATTGTCACAGAGCAGCGCTGTGGGCACTACAGATCCAGCCCACAGTGCTGCTGCCATCCGATCTCTCCCCTCCACTGTACAGATCTGGGGGAGAGAGGAACCGGCGTCATCATGACGCCGGTTTGTTTACAAGTGATCGTTCCGTCATTTGACGGAGCGATCACATTGTAAACTGCCGACGGGTGCACCAAGATGGCCGCAGCTCCATAGCTAGGCCGAAGCCGCGGCCTTTCCTAAGGCCGAGGCAGCGGAGCGATCTGCGGACCGTGGCATGTGCTGATCCGAACAGGGCGACCCGTTCGGATCACGGATCGGTGACGATCCGTTGCACCCCTACTAGGGTGACAACATACACTCACTGTGCTGTACTGTATTGTAAACAGGCCTACAGAATACGTCTACCTCTCCTTATCTCTCCGATCATTCTGAACGTGGTGGCGTTCGTTGCGGACGACGGAACTACGTAGAGGCTAGTAGCTAATAGCTTTGGTCTGTAATTTGATCTGAGCATGTGTGGCACTTTGTCCGTCGGAATTCTCTACACACGATCGGAAAAAGTCAGAACGGATTTTGTTGTCAGAAAATTTGAGAGCAGGATCTCAATTTTTTTCCGTCGGAAATTCCAATGGAAAAAGTCCGATGGAGCCCACACACGGGCGGATTTTGCGACAACATGGTCCGATCGGACATTTTCCGTCGGAATTTCCGACCGTGTGTATTTTCATAAATTTTCAGAAATCATTTGCTGAGTAAATGTCTCAAGCATTCACACGGCCGTCACAAAGAATCCTGTATTTTGCCTGATACGTTAATCTCTTATGATCGCCAGCTCCTTCTATTGGCCACAAAGTGGTATTTTACTGATTGAAGTATTTCAGGAAAATACTGCATTATGGCCAATAGATGGAGCTGCCAGTCATAAGAAATAAATGTATTAGGCACACTATGGAAATTATTCGTGACCGCCAATTGAATGCTTGAGACATTCATACAGCGATTTTTTTTTTTTTTTTTTTTTGCAAATAGACCCTTTCGTTCCGAAAACCAGATACATGTCTAAGAGCACAAAGTTTGGGGGATGGATAGCCAATCCCTGGGACGGTTGCCAATTATTCTTCTCCACCCACCAAGCTCCACAGCGCAGTGCCAAAAGGTCAGATGACACATCCTTTGCATGTACAACTTTTTTTTAAGTTTTAGAACTTGTGCTCACAATCAAGTAAATAAAGCAGGAGCCCTTTCCACCCACTAATGAAAAATCTATTCTTCTGCAAGTGTCTGCGAGGCAAGCGGAACAAAGGAGCGAGGAGCATTAGGCTCAGCGCGCTCGGCGGCCTGGAGTTACAAAAAAATAAAATAAAATAGCGGGAGAACGTGAGAAGTGAAAAGTAAGAAAAAAAAAAAAAAACTGAAATAAAAAAAAATTAAAAATTAAACAGATTGCCAGTCATACAGTGTACTAGTACAGAATGAACTGAACAATAGGCCAAAGGCAAAAAGAGGCTATTTTTGTGGTTTCGGTGTATTCAAAATGAATCCTGGATTTTAATTCAACTACAAAGTCTTTTATCGCAGATATTATTATGGATATTTTTGAAAAACGATTTTATTCAATTTTAAATGAGATCAGCTTTTTCATTATTATTTGTTACAGTTGAAGTTTCACTTCTGTTTCAAAGGATTTTAATATGAACTTTGTTATGGTTTTTACATTTTTTTATATCAGTGTTAATATCGGTGAAACATCCACTTTAGTTTTTAAAAATGTTGTCATAATTCTATTGATAGTATCGGTTGAATCAATGTAGGAATTCATATGTTTTCATGGCAATTTTGTAGTTTCAAAGAAGGTTTTTGAGCCGAAAGGCGTTGGTGATCTATGTTGTCTTTTTGTGAACCAATATCAATAATAAAAGGTTATAATTAATCGAAATTAATCGATTAAAAAAAAAATCGATTAATCGAACACGAAAATTTTAATCAGTAACAGCCCTATCCAAAATAGGGCTGTTACTGATTAAAATTTTCGTGTTCGATTAATCGTTTTTTTTTTTTTTAATCAATTAATTTCGATTAATTGTAACGCACATACAGATCCAACTACTTTTAGCTGATCTCCTTGCATTGCAACTCTGCATTAGTCAGTGGTAAATGTGGTATACACTATATACAATCACCCGACACTAGTTAGTTTCCACAATCCATGACTTAACTTCACAGTTCACAAAAATACGTTTTAAAGTCAAACTGTAGCACTGACGTAAGTCATTTTTTTCCCTCAGTAGCGTGACAATCCCTCCACCTCCGGTCTAACTAATCACTCTCACCTTATGGCATGGACCCCTGTGCAAACAGGTGGTCATGCAAGCGGGTATCAAAAGGGTTAACACGGACCATAAACTTCTCTCACGTCTCCTTAGATCTCAGCAAGGACGCCAGGTCATGGTTAGAAAGAAAAGATCTAAGTGCTCACCGCTTAAGTATAAGATTTAATTTTTGTGTTCAAACACAAACTACTCACATAAATATGATAAAAACACAGCATGTAAAGCCGACAATCGTGTTAGTTCCGTAGGGCAGCAGTGGGTGACGTCATGCATAGCTCCTCCCCCGTACACGCTACGTTCAATCAGAACTTCAATGTCACCGGACTCCTCCCCCTTCCCTTCATTAGCAGACGGAGGCACTTGGGGAAGGGGGAGGAGTCAGGTGACGTCGATGTCCGTGACGTCACCGGATCTCTGACGGAACTTCCTGAAGACCCAGAAACCGGCGGAGAGGTGAGTACCAATCAAAAGAATTTAATTAAAAATTAACGATTAATCGAGGAATTAATCTTTAATTTTCACAGCCCTAGTTTTGGAGTCTATGTCCTTTTATTTGGCGCATTCATTGGACTAAATGCAAACCTTCATTTCTGGGCCTCCTGTTTGAGGGACATGTTTTTGTTGAGAGCAGCCTTACTAGAGCTTCTGTGCCTTATTCCCATCTGATTGATCAATTGGCTAATTTCTGCTTGTTCCATAGGCATAAATACCATTCTGTAATGCCGCGTACACACGGTCGGAATTCTCGTCGGAAAAAGCTCTGATGGTTTTCCCGTCGGAATTCCGACGGAATTTCGCTCAAACTGTCTTGCCTACACACGGTCACACCAAAGTCCGACGGTCTGTAACACAGCGGCATAAAACACGTTCAACAGCACTATAGAAGGGAAGTTTAATGCTTCCGAGCATGCGTCGAATTGTTTCCAAGCATGCGTCGAAATTTTACGTGTCGGAATTGCATACACACGATCGGAAAATCCGATAGAAAAGTTTTCCGTCGGAAAAATTGAGAACAGGTTCTCAATCCAAAGTCCGTCGGAAATCCCGACAGAAAAAGACCGATGGGCATACACACGGTCGGAAAATCCGTTGAAAAGCTCCCATCGGAAATTCCGACCGTGTGTACGCTGCATTAGTCAAATGGAAATAAAGATAGTATCAGCTCCTGGTAATCCAATGGAAACAAAGATTGTACTGGCTGCTGGTAGTTTAATGGAAAAAAGGATAGGATCGGCTCCTGGTTGTCCAATGGAAATAAAGATTGGACGGGCTCCTGGTAGTACAACTGAAAAAAGGATAGGAACGGTTCCTAGTAGTTCAATAGAAATAAGGATAGGATCTAATCCTGGTAGTCCAATGGAAATAAGAATAGCAAAGTTTTTTGTTAGTCCAAAGGAAATAAAGTTCGAGTCAGTTCCTGGAAGTCCAATAGAAATAAAGATAGGACCATCCCCTGGTAGTCCAAAAAGGTTAAAGACATAACTGGCCCTTGGTCAACTTTCTAGGATCTTACTTACTAGAAGACCCTGACCTCACCCTAGCCTAGGAGCTGTGGGCCAAAGCCAGGGTATAAGGCAAGTAAGTATATTTCTTAATTTTTTACTCAGAAGTTTATTTTTTATTTTTTTATTGCAACATTTTTTCATGGAATCGTAGGGGTCTTACTAATAAGCAGACCTTGCCTTTTGATGTAAAATGTGTTGCATCCACCAAAAAGAGCACCTACTTCCCTCTGTTGTGCTTCACGACGAGAACAAGAGATAAACAATCAAATGTACAAAAAAAATGGCTGTTTGCCTAAACCAGGGTGACTTCCTAACTCAATAACAAGTTTGTCTTTTGTGTCTTGCTGTTATATCGAAAAAAAATGGCCATTACCAGTTTAACATTATGTTTCATTTGTTCTGCCTTTGCCGATAAACAGTTCTCTTCAATCAAACAATGCAATTGGGATATTTCATTCCCCTATTCTTCCTCTTCCGTCTTTACTCTTAGAGGTTTAACAGCAGAATGGGCTCCTTTCAGCCAGCCTGACATTCATTTACATCTTGAATACATCCATATTTCAGCAATCAAACCTTTAATGGCAAAATTACTGTAATTTCTGTATCCAGTTTACGTTCGATCTATAATAAAACTGGCTGTTCTCTGAAAGGAACTTCAACAATAACAAAAAAAAAAGAAGTTTAAAGGGAAAAGAAAGGGGGTAAGAAAAAGACATAGGACAATTATATTACCACCACGTTCTATAATCAAGCAATTTGAAGTAGCGTGTGAAGGAAGTGCTATAGATTGTGTCTTAATAGGAAAACTCGAACACGTGTGTGGGTCTGCATTGCTCAGATCTCCCCCTTTTATTAGCCTAGAAAAAAAAATAGTTTTGGATCTGTGTGAGTCAAATTCTTTATATGATGTCCTTAAAACACAATATACAGTACCTAGCGGCCATAATGTTTTTAGTTTTTTTCCCCCAAAAATACCTCTATAAGGAATTTTTTTTTATTGTGGGCACTGGATGGTGCAGATGATATGAAAAAAAAAAACCACACATAATAGACGCAGTGCAACCCCCAAAGGAGCTGCTTCATAATTTAGGGTCCCTTGTTCTGTGCCTCGACTCCAAGAACAACCTCAGCCCCTTTGGCACACCCAGTCAAATAAAAGTCACTGCACGCATATATAAAGGTACAAGTATAACCTGGCTGTGAGTTACTGCCAGAAAATAGATGCACACTCATTTAGTGATAAATGTACTCAATGTAATGTGTAGCGGATCAGCAACAAACAATGCCAAATATATGCTAACTGCAATATGGATAATAATAATATAATAGATTCGATTTCACTCTAAAGGGTTGACTAGGATATGGTGTAGCGTCTCCTGAGAGGTACCTCTTTAACCAATTAAAGGGGCAAAGGTTTCTAGGTAGAAACTGTTAAGGGGCAGTCTTTAGTCCTGACTCTTCAGCCGGCTAATGTTGGGACCCAATAACTGTTGGTGCGCTTTGAGGCAGTCAAAAAGGACTGCACACCATAATGAAACTATAAAGTAGCTAGGCAAGTTGTTCCTGCTATGTCTTTATTGGTGGCAACAAGTTCTGGCCGTAAGCCCCTCTCACCAGTCCTAGCAACACAGCAGCAGTGGTCCCTCTGTTTAGGTGTCTGTTTACTCCGGTTGCCTGGGCTGACTCCAGCCTGTAGCACAGCAAAGTCTGTATCCTGGTGGGCTGCCTCTCTCCACTTTCAGGTCACAGCTCTGTACTCTCTGGTTCCCCACATGGTGATCACTTAGTGGCTTTTCAGTGGCTCAGTCTCTCTCTCTTTATAGAGATCCCCACCGCATGGTCCTCTCAGTTTCTCTCCCAACACTACAATGACTTTCTTCAGAGAATTTTCATGGCAAAGTTCCTGCTCCTGCCTCCCCTCAAAGGCAGGGCTAGATGAGGGCTGTAGTTGAGAGCTCCATGGCTTCTATAGGCAGTGTGCTCTCAGGAACTACATACCCCACCATGCCCATCTATTCTCTTCTGATTGGCCCCCTTCCCAGGAGAAAGGGGGAAGCGGCAGCAAGCATTGATTCACACAGAGCCCGCAGCTGTCCCTTGTCACAGGACAGCTGCTTCAGAAACATCTGGCTGGGGGAGAGGAAGAAAGAAGAAAAATGGGAACAGGAGTGCTCAGCCTACCCCTGCTGTTGGCTGCACAATGGTGGGGAATGACAGAGAGCGGCATGCAGCCAGCGGGACACTCGGCTACATAGAGGAAGTATGGCAATTTTAGTCCTGATTGTGCCGATCTTTGTGACAGGTGTAGAACTAACATTTTATATATAGTTTATCTATCACCAACATTTTTTAGGAGGCAAGGGTTAAAACCCATCAGGTTATTTATTTGCTGTCTGAGAAGATGCTCTGTACTGGCAGAGCTGAGTAACAGCCACACCCCTTATCACAAGTGTCCTCATAGAGACTTGTATTGCAGAGAAAGGGCTAACTTGGGGGGAGGTGGTTGATCTGTGTTTTTACCTCACCCCCTGTTGCAAAGCCAGATGGATGGGGGTGTACACATGGCATGGCCCCAATGCTTAACTTTGCAGAAAAAATTATACACCCCGTTGTGTTCAGTGTGCATTAGCTGGACCCATTCAAATGAATAGGGAACTGCCCTAAAAACAAGATGTAATGCATGCGGTTGCAGCACAGTGGTGCAGAATTTACAAAGTTAACACAGCCAGTGAGGAGAAGACATATTGCCCCCTCACTGCCTGCCAAATGCCTCTGAAAAGCAATCTAACATGGAAGGAGCAAAGCTCTTTTGGAAGCTAATGGCTTTGGGTTCAGCAGCCAGCCCTCCACAAAAAAAACTGAGGACACCCTATTTGAGACATTGTACCTGAAAAAGCACTAAACGAATGTCTTGAGATTTCAGAGCATTATATTATTTCCACCTATAGTAACAGAAAAACAAGCTCTCCAACGTGTTTCGGATCCCGGGAATCATCAGGAATGATTTGCACGACTCCACCCGCTGTCCTAAAATGAGAAGAAATCGTCCTACGTTTCGTACGTGTGATGGACGTGAGACATGCCAACGCCTTCTCTTCTAAGATGGCTCTACCGTGTTTGACACATTTTAAGCTTTTTGTCTCCCGTTGGCCCATCTCACCATCACATATTAGCCCCAGCAGACTGACTTTTCCTTTAAAGCCTTGAACAAAGCTGATAAAACCCATTTCATGGATCCGTGTTGTTTTAACGCTCGCCGCATTTGCTGTTGTTTTCTTTTTTTTTTCCTTCTACATGAATAAATGTAATATGAATGGTATTTCAGCTGTAGCTCCGATCTTTATAGAAATTATGAGAAGATCAAAGTTTCAGCGTTAGGTCAGCTCTGGGTATTGACGGGGAGATGATCAATGTGTCAGGTAAGATGATGAATATTTCAGAGGTGAAGTTGCTTGTTAGGAAAGGTGATAAAATAATTGGCTCACCAGCTCCGGTACAATAAATGTTTGGCGGGGAATGTTTTTTTTTCCTGTCCAAACAGCGCAATGTTAAAAGCCCACAATGCCGAGTTTTCTCTCTTCTTTTGTTTGTTAGAGAAATTGTAAAGGCAAACCAAAATTTTAAAAAAATAAAACACTCTGAAAAATTGCTAAGGGTTGCCAATATTGTCAGAGATGTGTGTTTTCCTCATTAGTGAATATAAAGAGAAAAGGAGGGAGAGAGCACTCTATACAGCTGCCAATCACTACCCCTATATCTTGCTAACCCTTGATATAGTGTAACGTGATCACAAATAGACATGTGCAATTAGTTTAGTTTTTTTTCGTTTTCCGTTAAAATTCGTTATATTCGTTCATTTGTTATCGATTGAACGAATGATTCGCTAACATTTTTTAACGAATAACGAATTACGGAATCGAACGAATACGAAAAACAACGAAAATCCGAAATAACCAAATTAGAAACAACGAAACTACGAAAGAAGAAAATCCGAAAAACGAAAACAGGAACAACGAAAATCAAAATGAATGAAAAAATGTTTTTGTTGAATTGGTAATTTTCCGTGTCCCTTACAATGGCGCTGCTTAATGTGCTTCGAATGGATTGAACGAAAAAAATCATACGTTCGTAACTTTTTTTTTTTTTTGCGATTCGTAATTTTCCGTGTCTCTTACAATGTAATAATAGTATACACATTACATAAAATTATGAATTATGCTCCGATTACGAATCTACGAAAACAATGTCACGAAAGTACGAATAAATCAATCTTACGAAAGTACGAATGTAACTAAATCTACGAAAATACGAATGCGTCCGAATAAAACGAAAATTAAACTAACGGAAAAACGAATCAACGAAAAAATAACTCTTACGAAAATACGAATCGTTACGAATACGAACACCGACGACTTACGAATTTATGAATCGTTACGAATACGAACACCGACGACTTACGAATTTATGAATCGTTACGAATACGAACACAGACGACTTACGAATTTATGAATCGTTACGAATACGAACACTGACGACTTATGAAATTACGAATCGTTACGAATCAACAGAAACGAACAGAAACTAAAACGGAAAATTTATATCAAATACTTACCGTAATTTTCCTTTCCTGATAGGCTCCATGGCAGCATACGTGTGGGTTGGCCCCGCCTCCATAACTACCCAATAGGACCCCTCTCCCATAAATCTTTGCTCCTGGCTGCTATCCGTGTTCCGTAACTAGCCTACTCCAGACATTTGGGAGGGAACTCCTGCTGCCATGGAGCCTATCAGGAAAGGAAAATTACGGTAAGTATTTGATATAAATTTTCCGTTTTCCTGACAGGCTCCATGGCAGCATACGTGTGGGAAATAACTCGCCAAAACACACTCGGGTGGGCAAAATGTTGAGCAAAGAAAACCAAATTTATTTAACATTGTCCAATGACAATACTTGTAAACCAAAATTAATAGAAGACAGCGCAGCTGGTTCAACGCAATAATGAGAAAGAAAAGTATTAATTGTGGACCAAGAGGCCGCTCTACAAATAACATCAGGCGCCACATGCCGAGAAGCTGCCCACGAAGTTGAGATGCTCCGTGTTGAATGAGCCGTCACTGCCTCAGGAGGAGCCAAGCCCTTAGCTCTGTATGCCCTTTGAATCGTCTGCACAATCCACGCGGAAATTGACCTAATTGACGCACGCATCCCTTTATTCTTGCCATGAAGAAGGACAAAGAGGAATTCCGTTTGCCTGAATGGAGCTGTTGCCTCCAGATATTGTTTTAAGGTGTGGCCTACATCGAGAGGATGGATCTCTTGGTCATCTGATGTTTTGAAGGTAGGAAGTACAATCTCCTGATTCTCATGGAAGACTGTGGTCACTTTAGGGTTTGACCCTAACATTGGAATCAGCACTACTCTGTCTTCAAAAAAGGTCAGAAAAGGTTCCTCTGAACCCAGATTCCTGATCTCTGATACCCTTTTCGCTGACGTTATTGCCACTAGGAAGATAGTCTTTAGAGTAAGATCCTTAACAGGCAAAGGTTGAGACGAATCTTTCCCAAGATTTGACAGAAAATCCAAAACTAATGGAAGGTCCCATTTGGGAAACCTGGGTCTTCTTTGTGGTCTGAGCCTGATGGCACCCTTAAAGAATTGACGAACTAAGGCGTGATTCGCCCATGAGACTCCCGTGAAGGCTGAGATGGCTGACACTTGCACCCTTAACGAACCGACCGCCAGGGATAAGTCTAATCCAGACTGAAGAAAGCTCAGGATATCATGAACCTCTGGAGAGTTACACGAGTTTTCTCTTGACGACATGTGTTCAGCAAACCTGGACCAAATGCGCTCATACACCCTATTAGTGCTTCTTCGCCTGGCATTAAGAAGAGTTGGAATCGCTTCTTTCGGGCAACCAAGCGCCTCTAGCCTTCCCCTCTCAAGAACCACACCTTGAGATGCAGACATGCTGGAAACGGGTGTAACGTCTTGCCTTGAGACAATAGATCCGGCCTGAGAGGTAGGGGAATTGGGTCTTGATAGCTGAGGAGCAGCAGCAGAGGAAACCACGGCCTGTTGGGCCAGAATGGAATAACCGCAATAATCTCCACTTTTTCTGTTCTGAGCCTCCGCAGAAACTGCAGAATTACCGGTACTGGAGGGAAGGCATAGGCCCTCTGGAACTCCCAACTGGTCGTGAGAGCATCTATCCCGAACGCCTGAGGGTCCCTGAACCTCGCAAAGTACTTCGGTATCTTGAAGTTGCACGGGGAAGCGAACATGTCGACTTCCGGAGACACACCCAGTGTTAGGAGCCACTCGAAAACTTCTCTGTGGAGGGACCATTCGTTGTTGTCCAACTCGACCCGGGACAAGAAGTCTGCTTGCACATTCTGGACCCCCGGAATGTATACTGCCGAGATGTTGGCTAAGTTCTTTTGCGCCCAACTCATTAAAGGCTCCACTTCTTGTAACAGGGACCAGCTGTGAGTCCCGCCTTGTTTCCTTATGTATTCCACCGCTGTTGTGTTGTCCAACCTTAGCATGACGGAAGAGTTCGACACTAGATGGCGAAAGGATAGGAGTGCCTGAAAGGCTGCCCTCAGTTCCAGGATGTTGGAAACGACTCCTTGAGACTGGCATGTCCACCTGCCCTGAGCTACCTCCGAAAGGCAATGAGCGCCCCAACCCTGGTTGCTGGCATCTGAGGTCACCGTGATCCATGAGATGGGGACAATCGAATGATGGTTGCGCAGATTCTTCCCCTGGAGCCACCAGAGGAGAGATGTCCTCATAGATGGGGTAAGGAAGATGCGCTGATTCTGGTCGACAGAGTTCCACTGATGCAGAAATCCCTTCTGAAAGGGACGGGTATGCCACTGGGCCCACTTCACCATGGGAATGGTTGCTGTCATCGTACCAATTATTTTCAGGCACTGGAGAGCAGAAAGGTGAGTTGATCCACGTGCCTCCTGAATCCTGTCTCGGATTACCATGATTTTCTCCTCTGGGAGGGAGATGGAACCCTCCACGGTGTTGAAAAGAGCGCCCAGAAACACGAGGGACTGAGATGGCTCTAGCTGGCTCTTTTCTAAGTTCAGGAGCCACCCGAACTCTTGCAGGGTAGAGATGACAACCTCTTTGTGAACTAATAGCTGATCCTTGCTCTGAGATAGTAGAAGCAGGTCGTCCAAGTAATGGTGGAGACGCACACCCTTGACCCTGAGAAGAGCCACTACCGCCAATAGCACCTTGGAAAAAACCCGGGGTGACGTGGTTAACCCGAAGGGTAGACAAATGAACTGAAGGTGTTGGTTGCCTACCGCGAAGCGGAGGAATTTGTGGAAGTCCCTTGTCACAGGCACATGAAAATATGCGTCTTTCAGGTCGATTGATATTAACCAGTCTCCCAAGTGTACTGACTGTTGTATGGTAAGTAGGGACTCCATCTTGAATTTCTCCTTGCGGATGAATGAGTTGAGGTGAGTCAGGTCTATTACTGGCCTCCATGTGCCGTTCTTCTTCTGCACCAAAAACAGGGGTGAATACATGCCTTCGCCCCTCTCTTCTTCTGGGACGGGTACGACTGCTCCTTGTTCCAATAAACAGCTTACGTAGGTCAACAGGACCTGTCTTTTCTCTTCTGAGCTTGGAAGAGTAGTAGGGATGAATCTGAGTTTTGGAGTGTTGCAGAAGACCCACTTGTGACCGGACGATACTGTCTTTACGGTCCAATAGTCCCGAATTGAGGCCGCCCAAACATGTTTGAAGTGGAGAAGACGGGCCCCCACCCGACATGTCTGAGCGGGCCCAATTTCAAAAGGACTTCCCAGCCTCCTGGTTCCCAGAGGAACCACCTTTAGAGGCCTTCTTGAAAGAAGACTGCCTGGACCTCCATGTCCTGGAGAATTCTCGGCCGGGTTTATAGCTGCGTGCATCCCTGGCACGATCCGCATTCTGTCTTCTTGGAAAAGAGCGTCTCTGATTTTGAGGACGCCTATCCTGAGGGAGAAACCCAGACTTCCCACCTGTGGCCCGGGATATGGCAGAATCAAGCTTATTGCCGAATAATGAGGACCCTTCAAAGGGGATGCGGCACCAAGCCTGCTTAGAAGCAGGGTCTGCGAGCCACGGACGGAGCCACAATGCACGTCGCGCCGAAACGGCTGCCAGCATATCCCGAGACATCAGGCGAATGACATCAATGGATGCCTCCCCCAAGAAGGCTGAAGCCATCCTAATCTCTTGAATAGGTGAGTCTTTAGCTGTGTCTATCGAAATGCCTCTCAGGTATTCTTCAATGCTGTCAGCCCAGAATTCTATGGCCTTTGACACTGCTGCGATCGCAAGCACTGGCTTGCACGCCATCCCGGAGGTCAAATAGATTTTCTTTAGATCTGAATCGATCCGTCTCTCTAAAGGATCCTTGAATGACACAGTGTCTTCTAAGGGGAGAGTCACATATCTCACCAGACGCATAAGTGCTGCATCTACCATTGGAGCTGACTCCAGGTGTTTCACATCTTCTTCCTTAAAGGGGTAAAGTTTAAGGACTTTGGATTGCATGGAACTCTTTTTATCCATCTTGCTCCACTCTTCTGAAATAATATCACCCAATTCAGACAGAAACGGAAAAAATTGACGCTCCTTATTGAGCTGTTTAAAAAATTTCCTCTGCTTCGGGGGGGAGGTGACAGGATCCTCCCACTTCAGAGCCTCTCTCACAGCTTTAACCAGGGAGGGAACCAAACCATAGTCAAACCCCAAACCTGGATCTTCCGGATCCGATTCACTGTCTGAGACAAGGGCAGAATGGCGGCTAGGTTGGGATGAATCCCATGTTTCTTGTAGTACCCCCTCTCCTACTATAGGATCTAGCGGGTCTGCCGGGGATTCACAGGGCTGTTGAGCTTCCCTTTCCTGCAGGGATTCTTTTACCACTCGTCTCACCATTGATTCTAGGCGCTGGTCAGCGCCGTCTCTCTCATCCGCTGCCTTAGTGAAACAATGGTCACATAAGGATTTGTCTGCTGGTACAGGCATTTTGCACCCCCAACATGCTTTCTCTGGCCTCTTGCTGGAGTGAGCCACAGGGGGGCGGGAATAATCCCTGTCACGCTGTTCCGACCTGGCGGACCTATGGTGGCTGGATTTTGAGGAGGATTTGCGGTGGTGCGATTTTGACGATCCACTGCGTCTATAGGCACTAGGTTGTGGATCAGATTTGGAAGGGCTGTGAACACAGAGAGACAGACAGAAGGGACAGGTCATATTTGCTGCCTATGCTTACTCTCTTCAATATTAGAAATATAACAAATGTACTTTAGGACCTACCTAACATGAGCGGGCTGGCCACTAGGGGGCAGTGAAGCATCCATAATGTCCAAAAACACCAAGCCTGACACTGCAGTAAAAAATACAATCTTCAGACAAAATACAGCAATACTCCAACCAAGCCCCAGCATAAGGACTGTTCCTACCTTGAACCGCCGAAATACTAGCCCCGGGAAGTCGCTGTGGCGTCCGCAATCATTCCCAGGGCTCTGTCAGCTTTGCAAGGTTTTTATGCAGGAGGCCTTCCGCTTCTAATTTTGATTGTCCTATCTTCCTGGACCACAAACCTTCCTCACTGTGCTATGTTTTCTGCTGCACCATTGGCGTGGTTATATCTTCTTATGCCCCGTCCACACGGTCGGAAATTCCGACGGAAAATGTCCGATCGGACCATGTTGTCGGAAAATCCAATCGTGTGTGGGCTCCATCTGACTTTTTCCTTCGGATCCTGCTCTCAAATTTTCCGACAACAAAATCCGATCGCACTTTTTCCGATCGTGTGTAAAGAATTCCGACGGACAAAGTGCCACGCATGCTCAGATCAACTTACGAGACCAAACCTATTGGCTACTAGCCTCTACGTAGTTCCGTCATACGCAACGAACGTCACCACGTTCAGAATGATCGGATTTTCCGACAACTTTGTCCGACCGTGTGTATGCGACACCAGTGTCGTACAAAATCCGTCGGAAAAAGTCCAAAGGATTTTGTGGTTGGAATTTCCGACTGTGTGTACGGGGCATTAGTCCTCTCCATAAAATTATCAGAAATTTGTGCTTAACCACTTCCCGCCCGGTCAATAGCAGATTGACGTCCGGGAAGCGGTTTCGTTATGCTAATTGGGCGTCATATGACGTCCTTCAGGATAACAGCCGCCGCACGCCCGTGGGGGCGCGCATCGCGGCGATCGGTGGAGCGTTGTGTCAGTCTGACACACCGCTACACTGATCTTGGTAAAGAGCCTCCGGCGGAGGCTCTTTACCACGTGATCAGCCGTGTCCAATCACGGCTGATCACGATGTACACAGGAAGAGCCGTTGATCGGCTTTTCCTCACTCGCGTCTGACAGACGCGAGTAGAGGAGAGCCGATCGGCGGCTCTCCTGACAGGGGGGTATGCGCTGATTGTTTATCAGCACAGCCCCCCCTCAGATGCCCACACTAGACCACCAGGGAAGCCCCAGGACCACCAGGGAAGCCCCCAGGACCACCAGGGAAGCCCCCAGCATGTGGATGGCCAGGTACATCCCCCATGGCCATCCACATGTTAAAAAAAAATGCAAAAAATATGCCAATCAGTGCCCACAGATGGGCACTGATTGGCACATCATATTTATCCACTTCCCACCCGGCCAATGTAGATATACGGCCGGGTGGGAGCCGTCTACTTCTGATAGGACGTTCAGGAACGTCCTTCAGAAGTAGCGGGATCGCGCGCGCGCGTGCCCGCGCAGCGGCGCGATCCCGATGCGGCCGTGTCACCCGGACACGGCGCATCTCGAATCGGCAGGAGGGCACGGTGATTGGCCCTCCTGATCACATGACGGCCGTGACGAATCACGGCTGTCATGTGATGTAAACAAACAGCCGGTTGCTAGGCAATCGGCCCTCCTCTCCTCACACGGAAGTCGTCGGTGAGGAGAGGAGAGCGGATCGCTGCAGCCGGCTGGTGATCAGTGAGTATGAGATGTTTTTTTACTCACTGATCACCAGTCTAGGGTCCCCCATAGTAAAACACACATGTCCCCACAGTAAAACACACATGTCCCCACAGTAAAACACACATGTCCCCACAGTAAAACACACATGTCCCCAAAACACACATGTCCCCAAAACACACATGTCCTAAATAATAAAAACACATGTCCCTCACATATGTCCCACTAAAATCACATGTGCCAATGATTATCTGCACACATATGTCCGTGATCACCTGCACACCCCTTTTACATGATCATTTGCGTACATATGTCCGTGATCACGCGAACCAATTATTATACACTTAACGGAATTTTTTTTACAAAAAACATGTAGCAGAATACATTTTGGATTAAATTTATGACAAAATTTGATTTTATTGGATTTCTTTTAAAAAAGAAAGGAGAAAATATTGTTTTTTTTCAAAATTTCCGCTATGTTTTCGCTTATATCGCAAAAAATAAAAAACGGAGTCGCGAATAAATACCACCAAACTAAAGCTCTATTTGTGCGAACAAAATGATAAAAAATTCATTTAGTTACAGCATTGCATGACCGCGCAATTGTCACTGAAAGTGCGCGAGCACTGAAAGCTGAAAATTGGTCTGGGCAGGAAGGGTGTTTAAGTGCACAGTAGGCAAGTGGTTATTAAAAAAAAATGTTTAAAAAAAGGGATGCCCAGCAATGCCACCCATCAGTGTCATCAGTGCCACTCATCAGCGTCCATCAGTGCCACCTATCAGTGCCCATCCGTGCCCACCCATCAGTGCCCATCCATGCCACCTATCAGTGCCACCTATATGTGTGCATCAGTGCCACCCATAAGTACCCGTCAGTGCCGCCTATGAGTGCCCATCAGTGCCGCCTATGAGTGCCCATCAGTGCCACCTGAGTGCCCATCAGTGCCGCATACCAGTGCCACCTATCAATGCCCATCAGTGCCACCTATCAGTGCCCATCGGTGCCGCCTATCAGTGCCCATAATCGGTGCCACCTCATCGGTGCCACCTCATCAGTGCCCATTAGTGCCGCCTTATCAGTGCCCGTCATTGAAGAAGAAAACGCACTTATTTACAAAAAAAATTAACAGTGACAAAGAAAAACTTGTTTTTTTGCAAAATTTTCGGTCTTTTTTTGTTTGTTGCGCAAAAAATAAAAATCGCAGAGGTGATCAAATGCCACCAAAAGAAAGCTCTATTTGTTGGAACAAAATAATAAATAATGTGTTTGGGTACAGTGTAGCATACCCGCGCAATTGTCATTCAAATTGCGACAGCACTGAAAGCTGAAAATTGGCCTGGGCGGGAAGGTGTCTAAGTGCCTGGTATTGAAGTGGTTAAAGTAGAACTATAGGCAACAATTTTTTATTTATTTTTTTCATTTTGGATAAAGTAAGGGAGGGTTATTTTTTACCATACCTGTCCCATTGCAGAGATTTCCCTTCACTTCCTGCCCCATCATCAAACAGGAAGTGAGAGGAAATCTATGAAAATTAAGGGAATCCATTGCCCCCCCCCCCCCAGGCCCTCAGAACTAGTGCCCCCACTAAAAAATGTCAGGGCAGGTCTTAAACAGGAAGGGGTGGGTCATATTTAAATTGGTTGGTACACAAGTTTAGTCAGGCCTAGGGCAGCACAGAATCGAAATACACTACTGAACATCCTGTGCACTCGCCTCATGGGTGTACTAAGGGGTACATATGTGTGAGGGCCTTGTTTGGCCACATGGGGATGTACAGGTGTTCCATGTATCCCCATGCAGGTATTCCTATTCATGTAAATTACGAGGCAACAGCTGCAAGGACACTGATTGGATGTGTAAAAAGTCAACAGAGCATCACCCCATTCACTAAAATAAGGTATAATTCTCTTGCAAAATGCAAAGTCCCTTGCAAAGTGAACACCCTATTATTAGTGATTAGGCCCTTACAATCCAGTTCTGACAGGGTCTCTGTAAGGTGGATTAGCACTGCACAAATAATGCTCAGCATGCTGGCCACAAACTTTACTTGAATATGCTTCCCCTAAAGACTGGACAACTTGGTCCTTCCACTTCTGCCATAGCAGTGCCGCTCCGGTGCAACATAGAGCAGAGCACACCGGAGGGGAGGAGAGGGGAGGCAGCAGGCTGCACTGAGCTAGAGTATAGATTTCCTTGCAGGAGCTTCCTATAGCGGCTGTCTGCAGGCCCGCTCTCTATGCCAGAACCCAATGAGTGATTATGATTATCAATGGCTCTGCGCCAGTAACCTTGTTAAACCTTTCTGCAGAAAATGTTTAATTAATACGAGGTTTGCATGTTTTGGGTATTCCCGGTGACAACCATCTTGCTTTATGATCGGAATTCCTCTGGAGTCATTAGGAGAAAATGAGGATATTAAGTGAAGCCGTGTGTTCTCTTGGCAGCCAAGAGATATTTTTACTTTGTGAATATGTATTACCTCCCTGTAATAAACCATTATAAAGGGAATCTAACGGGAAGTAGAACACCTAAAAAAAAGCTGTGGTGGAAGCAGCTACTGTTCAGCACAGAGACTGCATACTAGGGTTGTGTCGCAGCCCAGCCGCGTGCTGGGTTGCATGTCCTCTACATGTACAGCCATGTGGCGGGGATCACCTGTACTCTTTAACCCATTTTTTCCTGGCATAAGTTGGCTCCCTTAGACCCACTAAAGTTCTGTGGATACTAGAACCCTCCCTGAGTGCCAATATAGAAGCGCCCATGGCCTGGCTTTACCAGCACCACCAAGTAGCCTGTTCCATACCTTCCTACCTGGCATAGATTAGCTCCCTTAGACCGACCCACTAAGGTTCTTTGGGTACTGAAACCTTCCTTGAGTGCCAGTATAGAAGCGCCTATAGCCTGGCTTAACCAGCACCACCAAAAAGCTTGATCCATACCTTCCTACTTGGCATAGGTTGGTTCCTTTAGTCCCAGTAAGGTTCTATGGATATTGGAGCCTTCCCTGAGTGAAAACATAGAAGCACCCATGGCCTGGATTTACCAGCACCACCAAGTAGCCTGTTCCATACCTTCCTACTGGGCATAGGTTAGCTCCCTTAGACCCACTAAGGTTCTTTGGGTACTAAAACCTTCCTTGAGTGCCAGTATAGAAGTGCCTATAGCCTGGCTTAACCAACACCACCAAGTAGCTTGATCCATACCTTCCTACCTCACCCAAGGAGAGGAAAGTCTAGACAGCAAAAATTAATTCATTTATTTATTTACTGTACATCCTTTCTGTCATTCCAATGGTGACAGCACATTCATTGGCTGTAAGCAGACAGAGAATGAGAGCCATGTCAAAGAACAGCTCATACCTGCGGGGGCCAAAGTCCTACATCTCAAGTCAAATGGATGCAAGTTGTCCCATTGGTCCTGCACCTCTCCTCCTCCCTTTCTTTGCCAAGCTCCTAAAAGCGTGCCCCTCAAAGCTTACATCTTTGCATGCTTTGGTCCCTCTGCTGCTTTCCATGACCAAATCCCCCAGATAGATGCCACCAATGTATACATATACTGTACAAAGTCCTTTACCCAAGATGGCCCACAATGGCAGGGGCAGGGCACTTCCTAGCTATGTATGGTACATCCCACTTGCCACTCTGGAGACTTCCAATGGCTACTTAGGCACCTTCACTACAGGGTTCCTACATCTGTGTCTCTATTAAAGATGAGTCAATGATTTGGACCAAATGATGGGAACACACCTTTAGCTTTAGCTGCTCGATTTACAACAATAGATTTTTATTTTTGTCAAAATGTTTTGGGTGTCTTTTTTTTTCTAGGTTACATTTTTTTCTTTGTGAATGGATAGGGGTATTCAGGGGGTGAGAGCCAGTATCTTATTATCTTACCCCCTTATTTTTATATCCCCTGCCCACAGACCCCCGCAACCACTGGGCCAGGGTTGTGTGGAAAAGGCCCTTGTCCTAATCAACTTGGGTACATGGTGCTTTGCCAGGAGTATCTGCTCTATGTTGAGTGCATGTAGCCTGGTGTGGTTCAGGAATGGAGGGCTGCATGCTCAGATAAGGGTCTGGTATGAAGTTATTGGGGGTAGTTATCCTTTTTTTTTTTTTTGCATGGGGTCTCCGTTAAAATTCATACTAGACCTTAAAGTCCCAGCCAAACAATTAAAAAATATATATTTTTTCCTTTGGGACATGTTTACCAGGGCAGTCCCCAGCCCCCCATACCATTTGTTTGATGGCCAGATCTGATTTTTAACATTCAGCTCTCATTGACTTCAGTGGGGTTGGGATTTGGCAACCGAACTTTACTCATATTCACCGAACTCTACTTGAGCCAAACTCAGGTGTGTTTGGGCCATCACTAGTTCCTACTCTACATTTAACCTTGGCATATGAGTTTGGCCCCCACCCTGATGACCAGGTTTGGGATATATTGGAATGGTGATTGTGAATCAGGTTCTCTCCTCTCACTGGACAGAATGAGGGGTGAGGCTTTGGAAAGGATAAATGGACCAAATTGGACCATGCTTTATATAGTTTTGTTTTGCCTTCCTCTGTATCAGCTAAATTTGGGGTATTTGGACCCAAAGGGTCCCGTAAATGACATTGCTGCAGATGGACACTGTTGACTAACTTTGGGGCCCTGTATCTCGGGGCCACTTGGTGCTAGGAACCCCAAATTTGGTGTGCAAACCCAGTGGAACTAGAACTACAACATATCCAAAGATGGCGTTCATCTTTCACCCAGTGGCCCCGAGATATGGGGCCCCAAAGTCGGTTCGGAAAATGTCAAGCACTTTTCTGCAGCAGAGAATGACATTTTCAGAACCTACTTTGGGGCCCCGTATCTCTGGGCCACTTGGTGCTAGGAACCCCATCTTTGGCTATATTGTAGTGCTAGCTCCACTGGGGTTCCTAGCACCAAGTGGCCCTGAGATACGGGGCCCCAAAGTCAGGTGGGAAAATGTCATTCTCTGCTGCAGAAACTCGGCTTATACTCGAGTATATACGGTAACCACAAAGTTCCAAGTGATTTTGAAATAAGGTATATACTAGGGATGAGCTTGAATTTGGTTAGCTATCATTATTGGGCCAGTGAGCTTCTGGCAAGGGATTTCCTGCCCTGCAGCTGACATACTTCAAGGGGCGGGAATGCTCGTGGCATCATTGACCATCATTGATCATTGACCTAACTTGGCCACATGGCCATATTTTTATAATGAATCTGACCTAATATGGCCACTTGCTTCTATTAAGTCAATGATGCCATGAGCATCCCTGCCCCCATGTGTATGTCAGCTGCAGGGCAAGGTTCCTCCCACCCGCAGCTCATTGGCCCAGCGATGACAACTAACTTACGATTTCGGCCATCCTTGGTTGGGACTAAACCCAAGCTCGTCTCTAGTATATACCGTATATAATCGAGTATAAGCCGACCCGAATATAAGCCGAGGCACCTAATTTTACCACAAAAAAATGGGAAAACTTTTTGACTCGCGTATAAGCCTAGGGTGAGAAATGCACAGCTACTGTAAGTGTAAAAGAGGTTCAACAATGCCCATTTGCAGCCTCACTGTGCCCATTTTCATGCCTCACTGTGCCCATTTGCAGCCATAGGTCCCCCGAACTTCACTTGGTAGTTAAGGGTTCCTAGATGTCCCCTTGCTGCAGCCAAAATTTGTGGTCTCTGGGCCCAAAGGGTCCCGAAAATTACATTGCTGCAGATGGACACTGTTGACCGAATTTGGGGCCCTGTATCTCAGGGCCACTTGGTGCTAGGAACCCCATATTTGGATATGTTGTAGTGTTGGTTCAACTGGGGTTGCACACCAAATTTGGGGTTCCAAGTGGCACCGACATACGGGGGCCCCAAAGTCGGGTCGGAAAATATCAAGCACTTTTCTGCAGCAGAGAATGACATTTTCCGAACCGACTTTGGGGTATCTCGGGGCCACTTGGTGCTAGGAACCCCAAAAGTCGGGTCGGAAAATGTCATTCTCTGCTGCAGAAAAGTGCTTGACTCGATTTAGGTACAGTATATATCTAAAAGAAACTCACTTTTTTCATGATTTTACTTTAACCGCTTCCCGACTGCCTCCTGCACATTTACGTCGGCAGAATGGCACGGCTAGGCAAAGGCATGTACAGGTACGTCCCCTTTAATTGCCTAGCCATGGGGTCGCGGGCGCGCCGCTGGCGGTGCGCTCGCGACCCGGTCGGGAGCTCCGTGACCACGGCCGCGGGACCAGTGGACCCGATCGCAGCTGGTGTCCCGCGATCAGGTCACAGAGCTGAAGATTGGGGAGAGGTCTGTGTAAACAAACCTCTCCCCGCGCTTCCTACACTGCCTGTCACTGATCTGCTGTTCCCTGTCATCAGGAAAGCCGATCAGTGATGTCAGACGTCAGCCACGCCCCCTACTGTAAAAAAAAGCACAACACGTCACACTGACTCCTCCCAGCCACCTAGTGGTTAACTCCTTCACTGCCACTGTCATTTACATAGGAATCAGTGCTATTTAAAATAGCACTGATTTCTGTATAAATGACAATGGTCCCAAAAATGTGTCAAAAATGTCCGATGTGTCCGCCATAATGTCGCAGTCACAATAAAAATCGCTGATCGCCGCCATTACTAGTAAAAAAATTATTAATAAAAATGCTATTAAAACTATCCCCTATTTTGTAAACGCTATAACTTTTGCGCAAACCAATCAATAATCGCTAATTGCGATTTTTTTTTACCAAAAATATGCAGAAGAATACGTATCGGCCTAAAATGAGGAAAAAAAAAATTTTTTATATATTTTTTGGGGATATTTATATATAGCAAAAAGTAAAAAATACTCCATTTTTTTCAAAATTGTCGCTCTATTTTTGTTTATAGCGCAAAAAATAAAAAACGCAGGGCGATCAAATACCACCAAAAGAAAGCTCTATTTGTGGGAAAAAAAGGACACCAATTTTGTTTGGGAGCCACGTCGCACGACCGCGCAATTGTCAGTTAAAGCGACGCAGTGCCAAATCGCTAAAAGGGGCCTAGTCCTTTGGCTGCCAATTGGTCGGGGCTGAAGTGGTTAATGTAGCATAAGTACAATCAATTGTAATTATTATTTTTGTATCGTTGTTGTAGTAGTATAATTCAAAGTGATAGTGGAGACTTAAATTATATTTGATGTTATCTTTTCCAGGTAAACACCATGTTAATGGTAATTCAACAGTGGAACCTTTTCCAGAAGGGACACAAATGGCGATATTCGGTGAGTCTTTTTTTATTATTTATAGAACTTTGTAGCAATAAAATCTATTCTAAGAGAATAAATGCAACTTTGTGATAGAGATAGAAGGTAACTCTAATGTTGTCCCTTCAATATGCTTAATCCAATGACAGCAATCAAATAATAGAAAGAACTAATGACAAAGAATCAGCAGACCTTATATCAGTACAATGTGAATTTAACATAATGGGTATGTAGACCTACTCCCACGTAGGGGCCGCTGGTAATAGCTGGTTCTTCCCAAAGTACAGAGGCTGCCCATCCCAACATGCACTAATCCATACACACTGGCTCCAGTAACTGAGTCTAGGGCAACCTTTCTCAACTAGGGTTCCTACAAAGGTTGCTATGGGGTTCCTTGTGCATGAGACATTTTTGCCTCTCAGATAAGTTCCCACTGACACCAATGATCTTTGTATCTATCTGTAAGGTGGAACTGTTCCCAATGACCACAAATGTAAGAAGTGTTCTCCCCAGTGACAATCACACTAATGTACAGTGAGCTGTAGATATAGTAATTATTAGTAGGGGATCAAAATGTTGTGTCAAGGGTTCCTCCACCGTAGAAAGGTTGAGAAAGGCTTGTCTAGGGGATGTCTTCTTGATATGTGTTGCTTGAAGAACGTCTACACAGCAGAAGGGTTAGGGCATGGGATACTCCAAAACATTTGCACGGTAAAGGAGGATAGTTTTCTCTTGGTTCCCACTCCAGGATTCTGCTGAGGACAAGGTACCCTATGAGAGCCATCTCAGTCCAAGCTACCTACGCCACTTATATCCCACAAGCACACAATCATTAGGAATCAACTTAATCAACTCAGAAACATTACTCGCAAGCAGGGCTGGACTGGGACAAAAATTTGGCCCTGGACTTCATCCAGACCGGCCCACTTTAGTTTTGCAAACAAGCACAAAAACAGTATATTGTGCAAAAAAAACATAATAAAATAACATAAGGAATCCTCACTAACCTCTTTTATTATTTCACTTATTCTCCTTCTGTATTTTTCTCATCCTTCTCACATCACTGCGGGAAGTTGAGGGCGAGCCACGCAGCCATTACTTTGACAGGCTGTCACTGAAACCGGCCCACTGAGCCATCGGCCCACCGGGAAACTCCCTGTAGTGCAAATGGCCAGTACATGCCTGCTCGCAAGTCTCCAGGACAACTGCACACCTTTCAGCTTCCTCCGGAAACAGTCCGGTGAGGGAGAAAATGCATTTCTAGACCAGATCTCCTTATGGTGAAGTCCCACAGTCAACTGCTCAGAAGATCACTTCAGGTCCACAGTTCTGCCAACAAGCAACTCAGTCCACGGGCTTTCTCCTTGGGCAGCAAACCTAGAAGCTTGGAACCCTTCCTGCTGAGGAAAGAACAATCTCCCCTGGGTTCCTGACTATTTATCCCCCCTCCCAAGTCACCTTCTAGACACTCCTCTCCAAGAATTGACTAGGGCATGATAAATATTCAGGCTGACCATTTTAATCTCCATCCCTATGCTCTTGAAGCTTCTTCCAGGAAAGTAATCAAACTTCCAGCCTGTGAAACCATAAACAGACCAGAACAAACAATCAACCGCTTCCTTGACTACAGAAGGAGCCAGAATCAAATTTGCCTAGAATCATATGCTAGGAGGGTGCAACGGTTAAAAAAAATGCATCTAACACAGCTTGTTAATGTTTATTGAACAAAGTACAGCTGTGTTCAGCTCACACTGCCCATGTGTGCCCCTTGACCTGTTTCTTCCTATGGCTGGAGTCATACGTGTGCCCACAGCCATAGAAGTAAATAGGTTAAGTGGTCGCATTAAGAGCTGAGCAAAACCAGGACTGTGATGGAACGTCCCTACACTCCTCTTGAGTGCTTTCGTCATATACCACTTTCTCCCAGTCTGCATATGGATCTCAGATATTCCAACCGCTCCCAACCCCAAATGAGATGAGACTTGCTTAGTGCTAACATGGACTGTTTTATTAGAACCAAAATGACAAGTATTTATAATACAGTAGAAGAGGTCATAGTACTCTAACAATACACCTGTAACAAATTAACATGTGCTAATTAACTAATCCCTTTAAGCAGCCGATGTGACTCTGTGCCCATCAGGATTTCACTACAGGTCAGACTTGTTGTCACCGAGCTTCACACAGTAGATTATACATTATCATATGTACAACCACAAGACATTTTATCACAATAGCAGGACCTCCACTAGGAGTCGGCCATCTACCATATTGTACAGAGGACAATGTGATCAGCTCTCTCAATTAACATCTTGAGTTCATGACATTAGCATCTGACAGTGTGTGTCCCAACAGCATGAGACAGCACACATTATATATACATATATACAGCATTGAATTTGACTAGTACAGATTATAGTGGGGTTCTCATTCACCCTGTGCCCCTTAAAATCCTGGGCCCATAATCGGTCGGCAAGAGGCTCGCATTCAGTCCTCTCAAAAAGCCTGTGTCCCAGCTAGGTCGGTCACAAGAAATTTTTTTGAAAAGACATGCAGAGATTCTCCAGAAATACAGTAGAAGATAAGAAGAAAACGGGGATAAAATGCCCTCGTATTAGCTTGTTCAGGAGAGTTGGGGATTTGGAAAAGGTCAATATAAGTGGCATAACATAAGGAGTCCTCACTAACCTCTTTTATTATTTCACTTATTCTCCTTCTGTATTTTTCTCATCCTTCTCACATCACTGCGGGAAGTTGAGGGCGAGCCACGCAGCCATTACTTTGACAGGCTGTCACTGAAACCGGCCCACTGAGCCATCGGCCCACCGGGAAACTCCCTGTAGTGCAGATGGCCAGTACATGCCTGCTCGCAAGTCTCCAGGACAACTGCACACCTTTCAGCTTCCTCCGGAAACAGTCCGGTGAGGGAGAAAATGCATTTCTAGACCAGATCTCCTTATGGTGAAGTCCCACAGTCAACTGCTCAGAAGATCACTTCAGGTCCACAGTTCTGCCACAACTGAGACCTCAAAGAAAAGCAACTCAGTCCACGGGCTTTCTCCTTGGGCAGCAAACCTAGAAGCTTGGAACCCTTCCTGCTGAGGAAAGAACAATCTCCCCTGGGTTCCTGACTATTTATCCCCCCTCCCAAGTCACCTTCTAGACACTCCTCTCCAAGAATTGACTAGGGCATGATAAATATTCAGGCTGACCATTTTAATCTCCATCCCTATGCTCTTGAAGCTTCTTCCAGGAAAGTAATCAAACTTCCAGCCTGTGAAACCATAAACAGACCAGAACAAACAATCAACCGCTTCCTTGACTACAGAAGGAGCCAGAATCAAATTTGCCTAGAATCATATGCTAGGAGGGTGCTACGGTTAAAAAAAATGCATCTAACACAGCTTGTTAATGTTTATTGAACAAAGTACAGCTGTGTTCAGCTCACACTGCCCATGTGTGCCCCTTGACCTGTTTCTTCCTATGGCTGGAGTCATACGTGTGCCCACATCCATAGAAGTAAATAGGTTAAGTGGTCGCATTAAGAGCTGAGCAAAACCAGGACTGTGATGGAACGTCCCTACACTCCTCTTGAGTGCTTTCTTCATATACCACTTCCTCCCAGTCTGCATATGGATCTCAGATATTCCAACCGCTCCCAACCCCAAACGAGATGAGACTTGCTTAGTGCTAACATGGACTGTTTTATTAGAACCAAAATGACAAGTATTTATAATACAGTAGAAGAGGTCATAGTACTCTAACAATACACCTGTAACAAATTAACATGTGCTAATTAACTAATCCCTTTAAGCAGCCGATGTGACTCTGTGCCCATCAGGATTTCACTACAGGTCAGACTTGTTGTCACGAGCTTCACACAGTAGATTATACATTATCATATGTACAACCACAAGACATTTTATCACAATAGCAGGACCTCCACTAGGAGTCGGCCGTCTACCATATTGTACAGAGGACAATGTGATCAGCTCTCTCAATTAACATCTTGAGTTCATGACATTAGCATCTGACAGTGTGTGTCCCAACAGCATGAGACAGCACACATTATATATACATATATACAGCATTGAATTTGACTAGTACAGATTATAGTGGGGTTCTCATTCACCCTGTGCCCCTTAAAATCCTGGGCCCATAATCGGTCGGCAAGAGGCTCGCATTCAGTCCTCTCAAAAAGCCTGTGTCCCAGCTAGGTCGGTCACAAGGAATTTTTTTTGAAAAGACATGCAGAGATTCTCCAGAAATACAGGAGAAGATAAGAAGAAAACGGGGATAAAATGCCCTCGTATTAGCTTGTTCAGGAGAGTTGGGGATTTGGAAAAGGTCAATATACAGTGCCTTGAAAAAGTATTCATACCCCTTGCAATTTTCCACATTTTCATGTTACAACCAAAAACGTAAATTACATTTATTGGGATTTTATGTGTTAGCCACGTAATTGTGAAGTAAAAGGAAAGTGATAAATTGTTTTCAAAATTTTTTACAAATAAATATCTGAAAAGTGTGGCGTACATTTGTATTTTATTTTGATACCCTTAACTAAAATCTAGTGGAACCAATTGCCTTCAGAAGTCACCTAATTAGTAATTAGAGTCCACCTGTGTGTTATATAATCTCAGTATAAATACAGCTGTTCTGTGAAGCCCTTAGAGGTCTGTTAGACTACCGTAGTGAACAAATAGCATCACGAAGGCCAAGGGACACACCAGACAGGCCAGGGATAAAGTTGTGGAGAAGTTTAAAGCAGGGTCAGGTTATAAAAAAATATTCCAAGCGTTGAACATCTCACAGAGCACTGTTCAATCCATCATAAAAACCATAAGAAGTCCTGTTTGCAGTTTGCGAGAAGGCATGTGGAGGACACGGCAAACATGTGGAAAAAGGTGCTCTGGTCAGATGAGACCAAAATTTAACTTTTTGGCCTAAAAGCAAAACGCTGTGTGTGGCGGAAACCTAACACTGCACATCACCCTGAACACACCATTCGTGAAACATGGTGGTGGCAGCATCATGTTGTGGGGATGCTTTTCTTCATCAGGGACAGGGAAGCTGGTCAGAGTTGATGGGAAGATGGATGGAGCCAAATACAGGACAATCTTAGAAGAAAACCTGTTAGAGTCTGCAAAAGACTTGAGACTGGGGTGGAGGTTCACCTTCCAGCAGGACAACGACCCTAAACATACAGCCAGAGCTACAATGGAATGGTTTAGATCCAAGCATATTCATGTGTTAGAATGGCCCAGTCAAAGTCCAGACCTAAATCCAATTAAGAATCTGTGGAAAGACTTGAAATTTGCTGTTCACAGACGTTCTCCATCCGATCTGACAGAACTTGAGCTATTCTGCAAAGAAGAATGGGTAAAAATGTCCCTCTCTAGATGTACAAAGCTGGTAGAGACATCCCCAAAAAGACTTGAAGCTGTAATTGCAGTGAAAGGAGGTTCTACAAAGTATTGACTCCGCGGGGCTGAATACAAATTTACCCCCCACACTTTTCACATATTTATTTGTAAAAAAATTTGAATATAATTTTCCTTCCACTTCACAATGATGTGCCACTTTGTGTTGGTCTATCACATAAAATCCCAATAAAATACATTTATGTTTTTTAGTTGTAACATGACAAAATGTGGAAAATGTCAAGGGGTATGAATACTTTTTCAAGGCACTGTTGTCTTCTAGTTCATATACTCATATCTGGTGAGTTGCAAAAAGCCCATCAAGGGATCAAGCAACCAAACAGTGGAGTGTATACTGTATCTGTCTGGATGGGTGGTCACAGTAAGTACTGTTCAGAGTACTTCAGATAATCTTGTGCTGGACAGTATGTGGATAGGAAAAGACTTATACACATCAGCTGAGGTGCATCACCAGGATAAGTCCTAAGAGGAAATGTTTCCATTAGGCACACAACAGTAAAGATTTGACAGTCAGTGGCATGTGAGATTGAAAGCAAGCAGCTGCGTAAAGTGTTGGCTGCTGGCTCTCAAAGAAGAGAATGTTTGTAATGCGCATAATGCGTATACAAGAGCCGATTTTCTGTCGGAAAAAACTTGGATGTTTTTTCCGATGGAATTCCGCTCAAGCTTGGCTTGCATACACACGGTCACACAAAAGTTCTCTGAACTTTCGACCGACAAGAACGCAGTGATGTACACTACGACGAGCCAAGAAAATTAAGTTCCAAGCTTCCGAGCATGCGTCAAATTGTTTCCGAGCATGCGTAGGAATTTTGCGCGTCGGAATATGTACAGATGATCGGAAAACGTTTTTTCCGGCCGAAAAATTGAGAACATGCTCTCGGCCGAAAAAAGTCTGATGGAGCATACACACGATCGCATTTTCCGACCAAAAGCTCTCATCGGACTTTTGCTTGGCGGAATTTCCGATCATGTGTACGGGGCATTAGAGTATCCCCAGCACAGGGCCACATTGGCTTATTGGCTCAAAATAACATTTTGGACTCTTTGACCATTGGGGTGGCGCTCCTTCTGCTTTTTATATATTGAGGCTTATGTATATTTCCTTCTGTGTTCTTGCTGGGAACCTTTCCTTTCATTGGCTGACATATCAACAGGACATGAGAAGAAATGTTTCCAGTAGGAATACAGCAGTAAAGATTTGAGTCAGTAACAGCCTGGATTGAAAGCCAGTAGCCTCGCAAAATGTTGGTTGCTGGCTCTCAAACAAGAGGATATTTGTTAGAGTACTCTTATGCCCCGTACACACGGTCGGATATTCCCATGGAAGAAGTACGATCGGATTATGTTGTCGGAAAATCCGATCGTGTGTGGGCTCTAGCGGGCTTTTTCCATCGAAATTTCCGACGGAAAAAATTTGAGAGCAGGATCTCAAATTTTCCGACAACAAAATCCGATCTGACTTTTTCAGATCGTGTGTAGGGAATTCTGACAGACAAAGTGCCACACATGCTCATATCAGATTACGAGACCAAAGCTCTTGGCTACTAGCCTCTACGTAGTTCCGTAGTACGCAGCGAACGTCACCACGTTCGGAATGATCAGATTTTCTGACAACTTTGTCCTACCGTGTGTATGCAACACCAGTTTCAGACAAAATCCGTCGGGGGGGGGGGAAAAAACGGACGGATTTTGTGGTCGGAATTTCCGACCGTGTGTACGGGGGCTTAGACCATTGTGGTGGCGCTTCTTCTGTTTCCTGCATATTGAGGCTTATGTACATTTCCTTCAAAGTTCTAGTTGGGTACCTTTCCTTTTATTCCCAGGATCACCAGGACAGGACTTGAGAAGAAATGTTTCCAGTAGGAACACATCAGTAAAAATTTGACAGTCAGTGACAGCCGGGATTAAAAGCCAGTAGCTGCGCAAAGTGTTGGCTGCTGCTTCTCAAAGTAGAAGATATTTCTTAGAGTAGCCCTGGTACAGGCTCCTTATTCAAAAAAACATTTTGGACTCGTTGACCATTGGAGTGGTACTCCTTCTGCTTGCTTACATATTGAGGTTTACGTATATTTCATTCAAAGTTCTTGTTGGGGACCTTTCCTTTTTTTCCCAGGATCACCAGGACAGGACATGAGAAGAAATGTTTCCAGTAGGGACACAGCAGTAAAGACTTGACAGTCAATGACAGTCGGGATTGAAAGCCAGTAGCCGCACAAAGTGTTGGATGCCGACTCTCAAAGAAGAGGATGTTTCTTAGAGCAGGGGTAGGCAACCTTAAAGAGGTGGAGATCTACCTGAACAACATGGGAGAAGACAAAGATCACCGGGCACAGTGTCACCTCCTCACACCAGATTTAAACCTCTAATTGCGGTACTACCATGTAGCAATTGCGTGCATTGCATGGCAATCACGGGTTTAAATCAGGCTGTGAGGAGGCAACATATCGCTTCCTCACCACCTGTCTAACACACTGGGATTGCTTTTCAGGGGATCAGCAGTGCCGCTGCAGCGCAGTGCATTTGCAAATTTCCTGGGTTAGCTGTACTTTGCCATAGACTTTTATATTATATCTGGCAGGTGTGGTTACACTTTCTGAAAGCGCACAGTTTTGTGTGCTTTAAAAAAGTGCACCAAACCTACAGGATACACAGTAATAGAAGTCTATGGCTAAGTGCAGCAAACCCATAGGAAAGCTGCAGGTCGGTGTGGGTAAACCGCAGCGCATCAGTGTGAAGGCAAGCCCTATCTATTATACCCAGTGTATTGCTTCACACTCACCTGAAGATCTCTTCCCTGCTGCTGGCACCACTCTGGAGACTGATAGCCGGGATAAGAGGCGCAGTGCAGTTGGTACCACTCCGCGTGGGACAGGAGCCAACACTACAGAGAAAGCATCAGCTTAAGAGGTTCTTGCTCCCTACTACAGCTCCAACTTTACAAGTAGTCCCTCAGCATTGAACTCTGTTTGATGCTCTGGAATGGCGGGTCAGCAAGGGGGCATGGCCAGGACCGGAATGTGAGAAGACGTGCGTCTCACAGCTCCGCATCAGCACAGTGATCCTCTCCCAGCAGCAATTTATCACTAAATCACGGCTTCCCAGCTGGATACCGACCCGCTCACCCTCTCGGTACACCCACCGGCCTTTTGTACCCGCGGAAAAGCAGTTGGTACCACTCCGCATGGGACAGGAGCCAGCACTACAGAGAAAGCATCAGCTTATGCGGTTCTTGGTCCCTACTACAGCTCAAGCTTTAAAAGTAGTCCCTCTGCATTGAACTCTGTTTGATGATCTGGAATGGCGGGTCAGCAAGCCCAGACCGTAATCTACTGCTTGCTGACCCCCGTCTTATGCCCTGTACACACGGTCGGATATTCCGATGGAAAAAGTCCGATCGGATTATGTTGTCGGAAAATCCGATCGTGTGTGGGCCCTAGCGGGCTTTTATTGGCGGAATTTACGACGGAAAAAAATTGAGAGCTGGATCACAAATTTTCCGACAACATGGTCCGATCGCGTCTATTCTGATCGTGTGTAGCCTAGTCCGATGGACAAAGTGCCACGCATGCTCAGAAGCAATTTGGAGACAAAAGCTATTGGCTACTGGCCTCTACGTAGTCCCGTCGTACCTGTTATACGTCGCCTCATTCGGAATGATCGGATTTTCCGACAACATTGTCTGACCGTGTGTGGGCAACACCAGTTTCGGACAAAATCCGTTGGAAAATATCCGATTTTGTGGTCAGAATGTCCGACCGTGTGTACAGGGGCTTAGAGTATTCCCGGGACAGATTCACATTGACTCCAAAAAACATTTTGGACTCTTTGACCATTGAAGTGTTGCTCCTTCTGCCACCTACATAATGGGGCTTACGTATATTTCCTTCAATGTTCTTGTTGGGGACCTTTCCCTTCATTCCCTGACGTATCACTGGACAGGCCTTGAGAAGAAACGTTTCCATTAGGGACACAGCAGTAAAGATTTGACAGTCAGTGGCAGTCGGGATTGAAAGCCAGTAAATTTGCTCCCTTCCCTCCCCTAGTGTTGACTGCTGGCTCTCAATGAAGAAGATGTTTCTTGGAGTATCCCCGACACAGGGCCACATTGGCTCAAAATACAGTTTGGGCTGTTTTACCATCGAGGTGGTGCTCCTTCTGTTTCGTACATATTAGTGCATACAAATATTTCCTTCAAAGTTTTTGTTGGGGACCTTTCCTTTCATCCCCAGGATCACCAGGACAGGAGGTGAGAAGAAAGCCGGCCACCACGTTCCTAACAACCAATGACTTACTGAGAGCTAAGATGTAAACAAAAGAATGCCGGCAATAGAAAATTCTGAAAAAAAACAGCACGGGATCCACCCCCAATCCATACCAGGCCCTTTCGTGTCTGGTATGAATTTTAAGGGGAACCCCACGCCAAGATAAAAAATAAACGGCGTAGCCCCCCCCCAAATCCATACCAAACCCTTATTCGAATTAGGTTTCCAGTAAGGACACAGCAGTCAATTTTCGGTTCTAATTCTTTTTTTGGAGCTCCAATTTAATGTTCAGGCATCTAAAAGTTCAGGTAGCAGTAGCCAGAAGGCTGGGTGGTGGTCACAAAGAAAAATTTTGTGCAGAAAATAATGCCACACCCCCGCAGTATACGTTTTTTTTATATATTAGGGCTGTGGAAATTAAAGATTAATTCCTCGATTAATCGATTCATTTTTTTGATCAATCAAAATTTTTTTTATCGGTACTCACCTCTCTGCCGGCTTCCAGGTCTTCAGGGAGTTCCGTCGGCAAACCAGTGACATCACAGACGTCAACGTCACCGGACTCCTCCCCCCTTTCCCAAGTGCCTTTGTCTGCTAACGAAGAGAAGGGGGGAGGAGTCCGGTGACGTTGAAGTTTTGATTGAACGTAACGCGTACGGGGGAGGAGCTACACGTGGCGTCACCCGCTGCTGCCCTACGGAACTAACACGATTGTCGTCTTTACATGCTGTGTTTTTTCATCTTTATGTGAGTAGTTTGTGTTTGAACACAAAAATTTAATCTCATACTTAAGCGGTGAGCACTTAGATATTTTCTTTCTACCCATGACCCGGCGTCCTTGCTGAGATCTAAGGAGACTTGAGAGAAGTTTATGGTCCATGTTAAATCTTTTGATACCCACTTGCATGACCACCTGTTTGCACAGGGGTCCATGCCATAAGGCGAGAGCGATTAGTTAGACCGGAGGTGGAGGGATTGTCACGCTACTGTGGACAAAAAAAATGACCTACGTCAGTGCTACAGTTTGAATTTAAAACATATTTGTGTGAACTGTGAAGTTAAGTCATGGATTGTGGAAACTAACTAGTGTCGGGTGATTGTATATAGTGTATACCACATTTACCACTGACTAATGCAGAGTTGCAATGCAAGGAGATGAGCTAAAAGTAGTTGGATCTGTATGTGCGTTATAATTAATCGAAATTAGTCGATTAATCGATTAAAAAAAAAAATCGATCAATCGAACACTAAAATTTTAATCAGTAACAGCCCTAGTTTTTTATTTTCAAAAGCTGTGCGGATTTGTCTGACAAATGCGGCCGGCTCTGAAATCAAGTTCTGTCTCCGGCACTGAAAATAAGTTTAAAATATGTTAAAACAAATGTCATTTGTTTCCAATGTCCTGTTAAATCTCTCCCCAGAGGAGAGTGCCGGGGAGGCGTTTATACCGGCGAAAATAAGCACGCAGACGTTTGGCAACCTGAAATTACTCTCGCCGCTCACAGCGCCAGTTGTTATGTCGCCATAAATCTCAATCTTTCCCCACACAGCGTAATATTTGTGTGTGCTAACAAAACACCGCCAACTATTTATAATCCCCAGCTACAGAGAGGCTGACGTATATAATATATATATATATATATATATATAGTATACAGTACGTACAGTATGTGTGCATGGAATGGATATAATAGAAGTGTGCGGGCAAACCTTAAGCCAGAGGGTGCCCCATTGAATGCCCAGGCCAATTCTGACATTTCTCACCTACATGTAAAAAATCAAAATTTTTTGGCTAGGAAATTACAGTGCTTAGAACAATGTATTGTTCTAAGCAGATCCCCCAGAGAAACAAATGGTGGGTGTTGCAAATTTTTTTTTTTTTTATGTCATGCAATATTTGCAAAGCGGTTTTTCAAACTAATTTTTGTTAGTAAGATACACTTTAATGGATTTTAGTGCACACAAACACAATATAATACTCAAAATATAAAAGATGATGATACGCTGAGTCAATATATACCCAACGTGTCACTCTTTACCCACTTGCTTACCGGGCACCTAAACCGCCTTCCTGCCAAGACCATTTTTCAGCTTTCAGCGCTGTCACTCTTTGAATGACAATTGCGCGGTCATGCTACAGTTTACCCAAATTACATTTTTATCATTTTTTTTACACAGGTAGAGCTTTCTTTTGGTATTATTTAGTTGCTGCTGTTTTTTTTTTTATTTTTTGCTAAATAAAACAAAAAGTGACCAATATTTAGAAAAAAAAAAAAAAAAAACTGTTTCATAGTTTGTTATAAAATTTTGAAAACGGGGGATTTTTCTCCTTCACTGATGTGCGCTGATGAGGCTGCACTAATGGGCACTGATAGGCTGTGCTGATGGGAACTGATAGGCGGCGCTTATAGGCGGCACTGATGGGCACTGATAAGCAATGATGAGGTGGCACTGATGGGTGGCACTGAAGGGTGCTTATAGGTGGCACTGAAGGGCGCTTAAAGGTGGCACTGAAGGGCACTGAGAGTTGGCACTGATGGGTGGCACTGAAGGGCGCTTATAGGTGGCACTGAAGGGCGCTTATAGGTGGCACTGAAGGGCACTGATAGGTGGCACTGATAGTGATTTGTTATCTTTGTATTTAATAAACAATTTTTCATTTATTATCCTTAACTTGCACGTTGTGACACTCTTTTGGTCATTTGGTTCCTGCCTGTCTAGACAGGAACATAACCAGGTTTTTTTGCATGATATGACATATAATTGACCAGAGTGACACTGCCCACACTGGGCTAGCAAGACTTGAGGAGATTTCAAGTGTAGCATTAGACACACTCATTTGATGTTCCCTTATTCCCCCCATTTTTTTAGTTCAAGCGGCACTGATAGGTAGCACTGATGGGCACTGGTAAGTGACACTGATAGGCAGCTCTGATCTGTGGCACTGATTATTAGACACTGATGGGCATTGATTGGCAGCAATGGTGGGCATTGATGGGTGTCACTGTGGGCACTGGTAGGTGGCACTGTGAGCACTGGTAGGTGGCACTGGTGGGTACTGGTAGGTGGCACAGTGGGCACACCCGCGGCTTTCTGAGTGAGGGACCGATGTCCCTCTGACAGAAGCCGGTGATCAGCTTTTTTTCCCCCTCAAGCTGACAGAAAAAATGGAATGGCGCCAAACTACGGTACTTAAAAATCTCTATAGTTGACGCTTTAAAAGCCTTTACAGGTTACCAGTTTAGAGTTACACAGGAGGTCTTCTGCTAGTATTATTGTTCTCACTCTGGCTTCGCATGTGTGGAGCAATCTCTGTTAGACATGTGCAGAACAGAAAACTTTATTTAGTTTCGGATAGATTTGTTACGTTACTAATTTTGTTTTGTTGATTTGATTCGGAATTCATTTTGTTTTTAGCTTCATTTAATTTTGATTTGTTTTTACATTTTCTAACAAATTCCAAATTTTCAGAACGATTCGAATTCGGATCGAGTAAAAAATGATCAGCTGATTCAAACTCTGTGTGAAGAATAACTGGTTGTTAAGGAGTGGGCTGGAAAGCCGGCCGCCACGTCCTTAACAACCGATGACTTACTGAGAGCTGAGATGTAAACAAAAGAAGGCAATAGAAAATTCTGAAAAAAAAAACAGCATGGAATCCACCCCCTTTCGGGTCTGGTATGGATTTTAAGGGGAACCCCCACGCCAAAATAAAAAAATAAACGGTGTGGGGTCCCCTCCAAAATCCATACCAAACCCTTATCCGAGCATTCAGGCCAGGAAAGGGAGGGGACGAGGGAGCGTCCCCTCCCCACCCCCTCCTAAACTACACATAAGGCCTCATGCCCTCAACATGGGGATTGCTTTGTAATGAGGGGGTTCTGCCCCACCCCACCCCAAAACACATTTTTCCCATGTTGATGAAGGCCTCTTCCCCACAACCCTGGGCAGTGGTTGTGGGGGTCTGCGGGCAGAGGGCTTATGGGAATCTGGAAGCCCCCTTTAAAAAGGGCCTGGTATGGATTGGGGGGGGGGGGCACGCTGTTTTTTTTTCAGAATTTTCTATTGCCGGAATTCTTTTGTTTACATTTCAGCTCTCAGCGGGGAAGCCCCTATTCCCACTATTCCCCCCACTGACACCAATGATGGGATACTATTCTTCCCACTGATACCAATGATGGGGCACTATTCCTCCCACTAATACCAATGATGGGGCACTATTCCTCCCACTAATACAAATGATGGGGCACTATTCCTCCCACTAATACCAATGATGGGGCACTATTCCTCCCACTAATACCAATGATGGGGCATGATTGCTCCCATTGACACTAATAATGGGGCAGTATTCCTCCCACTGATACCAATAATCGGGCACTATTCCCCCCACTGACACCAATGATGGGGCACTATTCCTCCCATTGATACCAATTATGGGGCACTATTCTTCCTCCTAATACCAAAGATGGGGCACTATTCCTCCCACTGACAATACTACTGACCTCCTGCACTTTCCATTACTTACTACTGACCCGTGCACTCTTCAAACCTTCTTTACTTTTTTTTATTGTAGCCTTGCTAGGTTATTTCTGTTAAAAAATAAAAGAAGTGTTCTGCCCCCTGGTTGTCTTTGATCTCTTCCATGTTGTTTAGGTAGACCTCCAGGGTTACCTACCCTTGGCTTATATCCTAGCCTGGGCATACTGTTTTTTATGTGAAGGGGGTGGTGGGGGGGGGGGGGTCTGTATACTTGTCAGCGCCCGTTTCTTCAACTGCCCTTATGAGAGGAGTGACTATGCCTTCACTTCTGTCATTAGGGTAGCTAGAGAATGGAGCACCGGGCATATTTTCCTTCCAGTGACACTACTGCTGCACGGACATGGCAATCCCACCAGGAGGCTGCTATCTGTGCTGTGCCAATCACAAGTAGGGATGAGCTCAGGCGTCTTTAAACAACGAGGCAGAACCTGTCAGGAAGCCGTCAAAGCCAACAGCCCATCATAGGTCGCAAAGTCATTCCGTGCCCTGTACCCGTACGTATACACGCCCCTTGCAAATGTGCAGCTGTGGGGTTCGGAAATTCCACTGCCACCAATAACTGGCCTTCACAGCTTTCCGATAGGATAGCTCAGGTGGGTTCAACACATCTGAGCTCATCCCTACTTGTGATTGGCACAGTACAGATAATAGCTTCCTGGTGGGATCATTCAGATGGGTTCCGACTAGGATCCAAACACTCCTGAGCTCCTCCTTATGCCCCGTACACACGATCGGACTTTCCAACAAAAAAAGAGTGGATTTTTGTTTCGAAGGTTCTTGTCCAACCTGTCTTGCATACACACGGTCACACAAATGTTGGCCAACAGTTACGAACGTGGGAACGCGGTGACGTACAAGATGTACGACGAGCCAAGGAAACAGAAGTTCCATAGTGCGGCTCCTTCTGCTTGATTCCGAGCATGCGTGAACTTTTGTGCGACTGATAAGAGGCATGGAGGAGCTCAGCTATGAAGAAAGATCAGAGGAACTGAATTTATTCACTCTTGATAAGAGGAGAATAAGGGGGGATATGATCAACATGTTCAAATATATAAGGGGTCCATATAGTGAACTTGGTGTTGAGTTATTCACTTTACGGTCAACACAGAGGACAAGGGGGCACTCTTTACGTCTGGAGGAAAAGAGATTTCATCTCCAAATACGGAAAGGTTTCTTCACAGTAAGAGCTGTGAAAATGTGGAATAGACTCCCTGCAGAGGTGGTTCTGGCCAGCTCAGTAGATTGCTTTAACCACTTCCCGACCGGCGCACGACGATGTACGTCGGCAGAATGGCACGGGCAGGCAAAAGGGCGTACAGGTACGTCCCCTTTAAGATTGCCGCCGTGCCATCGTGTGCGTGCCATCGTGTGCGTGCGCGCTAGTCGGGATCCCCGTGAGTCCGGTAGCAGGTCCCGCGGACTCGATCGCCGCGGGGATACCCGCGATCGTCTCTCGGGAAGGCTGAGCGGGGAAATGCGGAAGTAAACAGCATCTCCCCATTCTGCCTAGCAACTAGTGACACTGATCTCTGCTCCCTGTGATTGGAGCAGAGAGAGTGTTCACTAAATCACAGCCACGCCCCCCACAGTTAGTAACACGCCCCTAAGAACACTTAACCCCTACACTGCCACAAGTGCCCAATATCGCAGATGTACGTCGGCAGAATGGCACGGGCAGGCAAAAGGGCGTACAGGTACTTAAGTTTAAGTTTAAGTTTGCCGCAGTGCCATCGATTGCGTGTCGCTGGCTGCGTGCGCGCCGGTCGGGACCCCCATAGCAACTAGTGACACTGATCTCTGCTCCCTGTAATTGGAGCAGAGATCAGTGTTCACTAAATCACAGCCACGCCCCCCCCCCCACAGTAAGTAACACACCCCTAGGAACAATTAACCCCTACACTGCCACCTAGTGGTTAACCCCTTCACTGCCAGTGTCATTTATACAGGAATCAGTGCATTTAAATAGCACTGATTGCTGTATAAATGACAATGGTCCCAAAAATGTCCGATGTGTCACAATAAAAATTGCCGATCGCCGCCATTACTAGTAAAAAAAAAAAATTATTAATAAAAATGCTATAAAAAACTATCCACTATTTTGTAAACGCTATAACTTCTGCGCAAACCAATCAATAATCGCTTATTGCGATTTTTTTTTTTACCAAAAATTTGTAGAAGAATACGTATCGGCCTAAACTGGGGGAAAAAAAAAAAGTTTTTTTATATATTTTTGGGGGATCGTTATTATAGCAAAAATTAAAAAAATAAAGCGTTTTGTTCAAAATTGACGCTCTTTTTTTGTTTATAGCGCAAAAAATAAAAACCGCAGGGGGCGATCAAATACCACCAAAAGAAAGATCTATTTGTGGGAAAAAAAGGACGTAAATTTTGTTTGGGAGCCACGTCGCACGACCGCGCATTTGTCAGTTAAAGCAACACAGTGCCGAATCGCAAAAAGTGGTCTGGTCTTAAGCCAGCAAAATGGTCCGGTCTGAAAGTGGTTAAGAAAGTCCTGGATTCTTTCCTAAATGTACATAATATAACGGGGTACTGACATTTATAGGTAAAGTTGATCCGGGGAAAATGCGATTGCCTCTCGGGGGTATCAGGAAGGATTTTTTTCCCCTGCTGTAGCAACTTGGAGCATGCTCTGCTGGGGTTTTTTTTTTTTTTGCCTTCCTCTGGACCAACTGTGGGTATATTGGATTGTACGATATTTTTTATTTTACTTTTATTTTATTTTTTTATGGTTGAACTGGATGGACTTGTGTCTTTTTTCAACCCGACTATGTGTACACACGATCTGAAGTTCTGACAACAAAGTTTTGTTGGCGGAAAATTTGAGAACCTGCTAGCCAACATTTGTTGGCGGAAAGTCCGACAACATATGTTCGATGGAGCATACACACGGTCGGACTTTCAGCCAACAAGCTCGCATCCAACATTTCCCGTCGGGAAATCCGACGGTGTGTACGGTGTGCCATATGATGCCCTCGCCTTTTTCGGCCCACCAGGGGGTGCCCGCTGTGTTACTGGGGACTCGGTGCGCGTGCCCGGTGCCAGCAATGTCCACCGGGCACCCGCGATTGCCCGGTAACACAGCAGGACCGTGGATCTGTGTGTGTAAAACACACAGTTCCATATCCTGTCAGAGGAGAGGAGACCGATGGTGTGTTCTCAGTACAGAGAAACACCGATCGGTCTCCTCCCCTTGTCAATCCCCTCCCCCTACAGTTAGAATCGCTCCCAGGGAACATATTAACCCCTTCAGCGCCCCCTAGTGGTTAACTCCTTCTTTGCCAGTCACATTTATACAGTAATCAATGCTTTTTCATAGCACTGATCGCTGTATAAATGTGAATGGTCCCAAAAATGTGTCAAAAGTGTCCGATATGTCCGCCGCAATATTGCAGTCACGATAAAAAAAATCGCAGATCGCCGCCATTACTAGTAAAAAAAAATAAAAAATAATAATAAAAATGCAATAAATCTATCCCCTATTTTGTAGGCACTATAACTTTTGCGCAAACCAATCAATATACGCTTATTGCAATTTTTTTTTACCAAAAATATGTAGAAAAATACGTATCGGCCTAAACTGAGGAAAAAAAATTGTTTCAAAAAATAAAAATAAACTTGGATATTTATTATAGCAAAAAGTAAAAAATATTGATTGTTTTTTTTTTTTTTCAAACTTGTCGCTCTTCTTTTGTTTATAGCGCAAAAAATTAAAACCGCAGAGGTGATCAAATGCCACCCAAAAAAAGCTCTATTTGTGGGGACAAAATGATGACAATTTCATTTGGGTACAGTGTTGCATGACCGCGCAATTGTCATTCAAATTGTGACAGCGCTGAAAGCTTGGGCAGGAAGGGGGTGAAAATGCCCGGTATTGAGATGGTTAAAGAGTTCATTTTCATTTGCTTCAAAACTCATTATTCAACCCCCATGGAATGTAAATGGACGACCCTTTTGAAAGCCAGTCTCCTTCTCAAATTCACAAAGTTCATCCACTAGACATAGCAGCTTTGTGACACAAGTGTTTTTTTACAGTACAACTTTAGCTCCCGTTCTTTGTGTCTGCTGAGTTGTGCTGTCTGTAGCTTTCATATTAGTGCCATTGTCACACAATGGACGCTTTCCAGACAGGTGGGGATGGTGTATGGGCAAACGCGGCCGCTCTGCATTGTGCTTTACAGGAACAAGTGACACTGAAGCGTTCGTATTATTCTCCCATTGGCCCCATTGCTAATCCCTGGAGGCACATGTACCTTCTTCACACAAAGGGTTCATTTATCTTACACCCCCACAAACTCTTTATTTGAAGACCTAAAAACTTTTTCTGTTGACATCAAAGCGGCAGACTACTTCGAGCGGATCTATCAATGCACTCTGTATTCGCTTATTTTATAGCCAGTTTGCATATTTAGTTACGTATGTGAAACTTTTAACGGAAACTGTAGAGGGTTTTAAGCATTTGTTGGTGGTATAATGTTAACCGAAGGCCTCATTTTTCAAGCTAAATTATCCGTAGTGCCGATACCTGCTCCTGGGATCCTAAATGTTCTCACCAGTGGCCACTCAGACTGTCCAACTCAATGACAGGCTGGAAGAAGTTGCGCCTGTCCACGGTTAACTGTTGTTAGGGGCAAATGTCCGATGCCGGACGTAAACAGATTGTGGTCTCTAACTGCAGGTGACCACTGAATGTGCAGGTTCATGCTTACAGCCCTGGGCAACTCTGGCTCCTTTCAGCCTGTTATTGAATTGTACAGCCTGAGTGACCACCAACCAGGGCCGGTGCTACCACTAGGCAAACTAGGCACCCTGCTGCCTAGGGGCGCCCGGCCGCTGGTTTCCCTCCGTGTCTACAGGCTGCAGCATGTAACTAACTCAGGCAGCTGCTCCATCCGACCGGTAGTGTAATTAGAGGCGCAGCGCAGCACTGGAGCCATCGCTAGAGGAAGCAGAGCCGATGCTTCCTGTATAGCGCCGCCTTCTGTCACATGGGCAGGGCAAAGGGGGTGGAGTTGGGGGTGGAGCCAACGGTGGCGGCAAAATTAGGTTTCGCCTAGGGTGTCAAAAATACTTGCACTAGCCCTGCCACCAACTATCAGAACACCAGGGATCCCTCAAAATACCTGCCATGGCTGATTTAGGACATGTGAATTAGGCCTAAGAGTGTCAGAAACCATGAATCAGACTGAGACAGAAGTACAGTTAAATCCCACTTGTTTAATAATAATAATAAAAAGGTAAACATAGTCAAAGCATAGCCAGAGTTCAGGAACCGGAACGGATAGTCAGACAAGCCATAACGTCAGGAACCCAGAGAACAGCGTAGTAGAACAGCAAGCAGGATCTGGAGCCAGAAGGAATATCAGCCAAGCAAGTGTTTAACATGAACACAGGAGAGCATCTCTAGAGATGTGACCATGGCGAAGGCAGAGATCATCTGGGCTGGACGGCTTAAGTAGGCAGGAATGACGAGCAGGATATCATCAACAGGCGAGTCACTGTGGAGAGATAGGAGCTGAAAATTAGTCGACAGCTGAGGGGCCAACTGTGAGAAGAAAGGGCTGAGCCCAGCCCTGACAAAGAGCACATTTTTTTTTATTGTGGGTTAGCACCCTGTTCTTCTCATCCAACATCAGTACTTTACCTCAACCCTCCTGAACATCTTTGGGATGAATTGGAATTCCAATGCTGCCCACCTCTTTTCATCCAATATCAGTACCTGACCTCAACCCTACTGAACACTTTTGGGATGAATTTGAATTCCAATGGCACCCAGGTCTTCTCCCGTCGCACATCGGTGCTATACCTAAACCCTACTGATGGATGAATTGGAATGGTGATTGTGAGCCAGATCTTCTTATCCAACATCAGTACCTGGCCTCATAAATATGCACAAATTCCCCCACACACCCTCCAAAATCCTGTGGAAAGTCTTCCCCCAGAGGCTGTTATAGCCCCAAAGCCAAGCAATAATAACCATGGTTTTGTAATGGAATGTCCAACTAGCTCATGTGATGGTCAGGTGCCCCAAAAGTTTTGGCTATATAGTATAACAAAATAAAAAATATATATATATGAACATTGAAAACATTTAGGATGAACTCCAGGTAGATATAAAAACATTGAATCCAATAATGATTATTGATAAGGAACAACCTTTGCTCTTGTGAAGGTTTTGAAAGTTGATTGAGAAAAGTTACCCCCGTACTCCTAATGCTGCGTACACACGATCGGACTATCCGGGGTACTTAGTCCGGCGGACAACCCGCCGAACCTTCCAGCGGAGGTCCGCCAGACTTTCCGAACGTGCGGACTTGCCCACACACAGTGTCACAGTCCCAGCATCCCCCGGGGCTGTGACATCACAAGGGGCGGGGGGTCACCATGTGACATCAGCCGGTAACCCCGCCCCATGTCCCTATATAAGTCGCCGCACAATGGGTCGCTGCCATTGTGGCCAGAGAGAGCGTCGTGTCAACTTCGGAAGAAGAAGCAGAAGGCGGCGGCGTCAGAAGACCGGGCCAACGCTAGTAAAAGAGCTGGAAGAAGAAAGCGGAGGCCCGGCAAGAAGAACCGAAGAGCGGATCAAGACCCCCGAAGACGCTCGCTCGTCCCCACCCCCTTTCCTGACCGGCCGGGCTGCATGCTCAGATAAGGGTCTGATATGGATCAGGGGGGGACCCCCACGCCGTTTTTTCGGCGTAGGGATTCCCCTTTAAATCCATAACAGGTGACAGGGCTAGCAAGGTGTCAATCTCGCCGATGGAGGCGGCGGCATTGGCTTCCTTCGCTAGTCCCGTCTACCTGGAGACTTTACTCCCTGTGTGGGCAAGTCCGTTCATTTCAAAAGTCCGGAGGACTAGCACACAGACGGCCGGATTGCTCCGCTGGACTGCCGAGCCTGGTGGATAATTTTGATTCAAAACGTCTTTCTAAGTCCGCCGGACTTTTTGGAAGAAAAAGTGCGCTGGAGCCCCACACACGGGCGGATTGCAGAGTCCGCCGGGCCAAGTCTACCGGATAGTCCGATCGTGTGTACGCGGCATAAGGAGAATGTCTGCTGTATGAGCTTCCTTGCAGGTGCCAGGACAATACCCGATCCTGGAAACACAGCCAACGTTGTCCGTGGGAAGAACAAAAGGGAAAAAAGAGATAATTACGTGAAAGCTCATCTAATGAAAAACGTTTTTTAGATTTGATTTGAATGAGTTTAGAGAGGATGGCTCTCTGTTCTGTTCTTTGGAAGTGAATTCCAGAGTTTTGGGCCTCATAGCAGGAGGAGGCTCTGTCTCCCATTGATTGGGCAGCCAGTTAAGGGACTCCAGGATAGGGGTAATATGGTCACTTGTATCAGACCTTGTCAGGATTCAAGCTGCAGAATTTTGTACATATTTTAGTTTTCCGTATATACTCGAGTATAAGACGAGTTTTTCAGCACTTTTTTTTTTTTTGCTGAAAGTGCCCCCCTCGAGCTTATACTTGAGTCAAGCACTTTTCTGCAGCAGAGAATTACATTTTCTGACCCGACTTTGGAGCCTTGTATCTCGGGGCCACTTGGTGCTAGAAACCTTATATTTGGTGTGCAAACCTGGTGGAACTAGCACTACAACAAATACAAATTTGGGGTTCCTAGCACTAAGTGACCCCGAGATACGGGGCCCCAAAGTCGGTTCGGAAAATGTCATTCTCTGCTGCAGAAAAGTGCTTGACATTTTCCGACCTGACTTTGATACAGGGCCCGAGATACAGGGCCCCAAAGTCGGTGAACTGTGTCCATCTGCAGCAATGTTATTTCGGGACCCTTTGGGTCCAGAGACCCCAAATTTTGGCTGCAGCTAGGGGGCATCTATGAACCCGTAACTACCAAGTTTGAAGTTCGGGGGACCTATGGCTGCAAATGGGCACAGTAAGGCTGCAAATGGGCATTGTTGACCCTCTTTTACACTTACAGTAGCTGCGCATTTCTCACCCTAGGCTTATACTCGAGTCAATACGTTTTCCCAGTTTTTTTTGTGGTAAAATTAGGTGCCTCGGCTTATATTCGGGTCGGCTGATACTCGAGTATATACGGTAGTTTAGTTTTAATTGCAGTAGTCAAGTCAGGAGAGCACAAATGTATAGATCAGCTTTTTAGCTACAGTGTATGAAAGCATAGGACACAGCTGAGCAATGTTTCTCAAGTGGGAAAAATGTTGTACATGTCGATCAAAGGTTAAACGAGCATCAAATATCACCCCTAGATTTTTCAATTAAGACTGAAGCTCAAGAATAGTGCCATCTATACTGTAGATAGGCTACTAGGGCTGACCTTACATTATTGATGGGGGTGCCAATAAGCATGACAGTCACAGTTTAATTGGAGGAAATTATCCACTTGCCGACTACCGCACACCGATTTACTTCAGCAGAATGGCACTGGTGGGCAAAAGGGCGTACAGGTACATCCCCTTTAAGAAGCGGCACGCGCGCTCGCCCGCCGCGTTCTCCGTGACCGCAGGTTCCGTGGACTTGATGTCCACGGGGTGCCGGCGATCGCGTCACGGAGAGGTAGAATGGGGAGATGCTCTTGTAAACAAAGCATTTCCCCGTTCTGCCTTGTGTCATGAAAGAGATCACTGCTCTCTGTCATCGAGAGCAGTGATCGCTGTCATGTGCGTTGAAGCCCCTCCCCCTACAGTTAGAATCACTCCCTAGGACACACTTAACCCCTTCATTGCCCCCTAGTGGTTAACCCCTTCACTGCAGTGTCATTTACACAGTAATCAGTTCATTTTTATAGCACTGATCGCTGTATAAATTACAATGGTCCCAAAATTGTGTCAAAAGTGTCCGATGTGTCCGCCATAATGTTGCAGTCCCGATAAAAATCGCAGATCGTCGCCATTACTAATAAAAAAAAAATGCCATATTATTATAGAAAAAAGTAAAAAATTTTGTTTTTTTTTTAAAAATTGTCGCTATTTTTTTGTTTATAGCGCAAAAAATAAAAAACGCAGATTCGATCAAATACCACCAAAAGAAAGCTCTATTTGTGGGAAAAAAAGGACGTCAATTTTGTTTGGGTACAACATGGCACGACCGCAAAAATTGTCAGTTAAAACAACGCAGTGCCGAATCGCAAAAAGTGCTCTGGTCTCCCCCTTCCGGGGCTGAAGTGGTTAAGGGCCATCCAAGTTTTTATATTACAAATACAGTTAGACAGAAGAGAAGCAGCAAAAGTAGAATCCGGTTTTGTGCGGATGTATATCTAATGCCGCGTATACATGGTCGGATATTCCGATGGAAAAAGTCTGATCGGATTATGTTATCGGAAAATCCGATTGTGTGTGGGTTCTAGCGGGTTTTTTCCGTCGGAATTTGCGACGGAAAAAATTTGAGAGCAGGATTTAAAATTTTCCGACAACAAAATCCGATCGGACTTTTTTCGATCGTGTGTAGAGAATTCCGACGCACAAAGTGCCACGCATGCTCAGATGATATTTGGAGACAAAAGTTATTGGCTACTGGCCTCTACGTAGTCCCGTTGTACGTCACCTCGTTCGGAATGATCGGATTTTCCGACAACTTTGTCTGACCGTATGTGTGCTACACAAATTTTGGACATAATACGACAGATTTTGGGGCATAAGTGTCATCAGCATAGAAGTAATAATTGAGCTCGGGTGATCTAAGCAGTTGGCCGAGGGTAAAACATGTAAATGCTAAAAAGTAAGGGACTCAAGATTGAGCCCTGAGGAACACGGAACCTGACTGGACCAACTTCAGACTGGAATCCACCAAGAGAAACAAGTTGACAGCAATCAGTAAGATACGACTTAAAATACTACTAAACGTAAACGCTAATTTTTTTTACATTAAAATAACAAACATATCATACTTACCTGCTCTGTGCAATGGTTTTTCACAGAGCAGCCCGAATCCTCCTCTTCTCGAGTCCCTCACCGACGCTCCTGGCCCCTCTATCCTGCCGATTGCCCCCACACCAAGCAGTTTGCTCTGGGACACCCCAGCAGGCCTGCTTCCGACATGCGGCTCTGTGTGACCATTTACGCACAGAGCCGCGACTCGTCCTCACCCCTCCAGCTCCTTATTGGCTCACTGGCTGTGATTGACAGCAGCGGGAGACAATGGCTCCTGCTGTTGCCAAAAGCCAATCAGGAGTGCGAGTCCCCGGAGAGGCAAGGCTCTCGTAGATATCGCTGGATCGAGAGGGGCCGGGGGGGGGGGGGGGGGCTGAAGGTTTTTTACCCCGCCATAACACTCTGGTCAGCGCTAGTTTTCCAGCATGCTCGTCCGACAGAAGCCGGCCACCTTACACACAGGCCGATTGTCTGACGGTTTTTAATGAACCGACTGATGTTGCTCGACATTCGGCCCGTGGGTACAGGGCTTTAGGCTGAGTGTTACTCTAACATAGTTACATGGTTACATAGTTAGCTAGGCCGAAAAAAAGTCCATCCAGTTCAACCATAAAAAAAAAGAAATAATAAATAAAAATAAAATATATCGTACAATCCAATAAACCCCATTCTATACCCACAGTTGATCCAGGGGATCATCATGCCAAGCTCGACCTGGTGCCTAACCATAAATGATGTTTTGGGCTTTAGGAACAAGGTCCAGTTTGGCATGATGATATAGTAAAGTTGAGTGATAAAAACTTGATTCAGAGGAAAGAGAAGCTGTCGCCTGCAGTGGCCAATCCATTGTTAGTTTTTAATCAGGGGGAGCAAACTGATTGACCAAACGGACCAACTTTTGCTCAGTTTTCATAAATCATTCCCCCCCGCAACTGCAGATAATTCTGATGACTTTGCGATGTTTAGCCAACATTAAGCCGGCACTCCCTGTAGAGCAAATATATTTTGTAGCTGGCAGTGGAGGATGCAGTTTTAACGTCTGTGTAATTATCATTAAACCTCTCAGATTTAATACTAGAACACAACATCAGCATTTTGAGATACATTACCAACTCCCAACGTGCAAAGCAATGCAAATACCACCAACACTAATTAACGAGAGAGGGACTAGCACTAAAACCCAAACATCGACCAAACAGTTTTTTGTTTCTTTTTTTTTTTTTCTTTTTTCTTTAACTTAACTTTACTGCTGTCACAAGGGGGCTAACAAGTCCTTTATGTGATAACATAGTGCAGATAACAGGTTCTCTTTAAGGGGAAATCAGGGGTCTATTAGATCCCTAATGTCTTGTCTGCACTCTGTTGAAGCTTGGTTTGGTAGCTATTGGTTTTGTAGCTGGCTGATCATTTCTCTAGAAACATTTTTTGAGAGATAGTACAGCCGTGGCCAAAAGTTTTGAAAACGACACAAATATTAATTTTCACAAAGTCTGCTGCCTCAGTTTTTATGATGGCAATTTGCATATACTCCAAAATGTTTTGAAGAGTAAGTAGATGAATTGCAATTAATTGCAAAGTCCCTCTTTACCATGAAAATGAACTTAATCCCCAAAAAAAACATTTCCTCTGCATTTGTGAAGAAGGCTTCAGGGCGCCAAGAAAGTCCAGCAAGTGCCAGGACCGTCTCCTACAGTTGATTCAGCTGTGGGATCGGAGCACCACCAGTGCAGAGCTTGTTCAGGAATGGCAGCGGGCAGGTGTGAGTGTATCGACATGCACAGGGAGGAGAAGACTTTTGGAGGATGGCCTGGTGTCAAGAAGGGCAGCAAAGAAGCCACTTCTCTCCAGAAAAAACATCAGAGACAAACTACTACAAAAGGTACAGGGATTGGACTGCTGAGGACTGGGGTAAAGTCAGTTTCTCTGGTGAATTCCCTTTCCGATGGTTGAGGCATCTGGAAAAAAACATGTCCAGAGAAGAAAAGGTGGGCGCTGCCATCAGTCCTGTGTCATGCCAACAGTAAAGCATCCTAAGACCATTCATGTGTGGAGTTGCTTCTCAGCCAGAGGAGTGGGCCCACTCACAATTTGACCTAAGAACTGATGTGGAGATTCCGCTCTACCTAATCTATCTCACCTGCGCTAATAAGTGCCCATTTCCTCTAATGGTATAATACATCTTACCTATCACTCTATTTACCACATATCCCCAATGAAACAGACATGACCACAGCTTATTTCCTCATCTCAGCACGACTCCCTGCCAAGCAGTGCACTGGTTCTTTTATTCAAAGACAACAAAAGAAATCACAAACAGGAAGTCCTGGCTCCAACAGCCAATTGCTTCCTCCACAGGATGTGACAACACAGGATGTGACAACACAGGATATGAGTTTATACAACAACCAATGACTACCGTTCCTGCTGATGGGAGCTTATCTGCAGGTGTACGTCATGGCACCTCAAATATGTTGATCAGGCATACAGGGGTAACACGAGCGCACATCCGCTAAACCGATAATGTCTTTGCAGAGCGAACACATCCAACCAGACGAATGTCTGTGCATCGCACAGGGGCCCTTTCGCCGGCAGACATATTTTCACTCTGCAAACCCCTCTCTCTCTTTCACCTTTTCTGTATTTCTTCTGGAAATTCAAACTGTCTGGCTTTCCCTAGCTGGCTAGAGTGCTGTTCCCAATGACCTGGAAGAAGCATGTACCCAGTGAAGTAGACACTTTTGGTCTACATGCTTGTTTCAGGTTATTAAATATTATTATTATAAATATTAGGTTATTAATAAAGCGTTGGAGCTATTGGATATGCATGATAGCATATGCAATAGCTCAAGTAGCGTTCTCAGGGAGGGATGCAAGCAGTAACATCAAATGTGTTTTATTTTGCTCTAAAGCTAAACTAAAATGAAAAGATGGCGGCACCCGCAAAGGTTTAATGCTTATTTTGTCGACTGTTCTTAGTGCCATTAGGAGATGCTAGTCTTTATCTAGCCTTAGCCTATTTTCTCGAATGCATTCCACAGTGATTCTAATAACATTTACCACTCAAGCCCCGAAGAAGCAGGTGTTTCTCCCCCGAAACACGTTGGATTTTTTTTTTATTCTCCTAACCAATAAGTGTTTCAAAAAGACCTTTAAGTGATCTAAACTTTTGTGCCAGGTACTCCCCGTAGGGCAGGGGGTCTTCAAACTTTTCAGTACCAGGACCACATCATATATTTTACAAATATTCGTGAGCCAAACAAAGTCAGCTTTTTAAATGAATGAACAGGCTCCAGGAAATCTGAGTCCCCCTTTTACATCAGAAGCCCCCATTACATCATAGTCTCCCTTGCACATCAGAGCCCTCAGTTCCTGTGTCCTACCTTAAAATCTTCACCAAAGCGGCAGCATGGCACAGGGTGGGAGATGGAGTAGGTCGGGAAGTATGTCCCATGGATCAGCATCATGCATTTCTATAGTGCGGTCAAGGCGAGCCAGCGGCACCATGGCAACAAATGACGTTGTATATCCTGGCCACTTAGCGTCATTGGCAGCTGGCCTTCCTGCACCATGGAAACCCGTGAAACAAATACGGGACAGGTTACTGTGGGGCAGGTAAAATCTTGTAGCGGGCAAGTTGCTGTGGCTGGGTAAAATCAGATATATCCCATGGGCCGAAATTTGGAGAGCCCTTGCTATCTCATCCCTCACCCCCTCCAGCAGTCAGAACTCTTCTCCTCTCTCCAATGGATAAGAACGCCTGTGACTGACGGCGAAAAGAATACATTTCAGGGGATCATTCATGCAGCCTGCAGGAGCATGAGATAAGGAAATATAATTACTTCTTATGTTTCCCCCTAGCCAGTTTACTGTCCTCCAGACTTTAGGGGGTCCGAACTGTGGCCATTGGGAGTAGAAATTGTCTTGGTGTCAGTGGGAGTAAACAATGCATTTTTGGTGTTAGGAATGGTGCCCCATCATTGGTGTCAATAGAAGGAAAAGTGCCCCATTGTTGGTGTCAGTGGGAGAAATAGTGCCCCATCATTTAAAGATGAAGTTGGTCCCCCCCCCATCAACATGTTAATGAAACTTTTGAATAAAACCTTTGCATTTTCATTACAAACCTTATTTTAGACCCAGTGATGTCATGATCTGTCATGCAGGCAGATTATGGCTGGTGGGAAGGGCCAGCAGGGTGCTGTACATAGCTTCCTGAAAACATCACAGCACCCTGCCTCAGTGCTCCTCTCAAGAACCCCCAGCCTGATGGTCTTATATGGACTATTTTCTTGCAGATGTTGGTTAAATGAAAAGGAACTCCTATTACTTGTTTATACAATGTTCCAGCTAAGTGATGCACATCTCAATGTATCTCTGTATTAATTATTTCAGGTATGGGCTGTTTCTGGGGCGCAGAGAGGAAGTTCTGGAGACAGAAGGGTGTCTACTCCACTCAAGTTGGCTTCGCTGGTGGTCACACCCCCAATCCCAGCTATCAGGAAGTTTGCTCAGGTATCTGCCTTCACCATTGTGTCACATTTTTTCAATGGCAACATACAAATGGGTCTTGCTCTCCCCTTCAGTCCAATAGTTGGTGAACACAAAGCTGGAACAATAAGGTTTAGATGTAAATTTTAGACACAGCTCTCAATCAAGTCCAGTAAAGCTGTCTAGGCTACCTGATGTTTGGGAAAGGATCTGTGAGCCTCAAGTCTTTTTTCTTTCCCCAGCTGGGGCTCTCTCTTCAGGGGAACCCTTGCCAAGAACTTACAAAAAGGGGGCAAGCTCCCACTGTGGTAAAGAATCAAATGTGGTGGTCCCATCCCTGAGTAACGACCAAAAAGGACCCCCTAGGTTGGGACTTTTACTTAGACCACCACACTGAACAAGGATGTGTAAAAAATATGGTTTTATTAAATGTTAAAAAATAGCCGCCTAGTGTCCAGGACAGGGTCCACAATGCAATATATACAATACAAAAATACTAAAACAAAACATAACAATACAGAAAACAGGTAAGTAGCACTGAAGCTCTCGTAGAGGCTCAGTTGCCCCCAAGACCCAGCGCGTTTCCAGTTCTTTTGATGGAAGAACTTTCATCAGAGGTAGAGAGTGAGTAGATTTGTAATACAATAATCGCCTATAAAATATAAAAACAGACAAGTCAGAAAAGAACATACATAGAGATATGAAAATACAAAATAATAAGAAAGCAGAACAATTAGTGGCATAGAGAACCCCCCCCCCCCCTCTCCCACCTTCCCTGCCAAGAACTTGGAGGACCAGCTTCAACAAGTCACTGAGGAGCAGGGTCCACCTGATGTCTAGACCGCTGATGTTGGGGAAAGGATCTGTAACCTTTGGGTCTTTTTCTTTTCCCCAGCCAGGGGTCTTTCTTCGGGCGAACCCTTACCAATAACTTGGAAGATCAGCTTCAACAGGTCCTTAAGGAGCAAGGTCCACCTGGCTTCGGCCTTGGTAGAGACCAAGAGCACCTTGCTCCTGTCATGAACCTTGCATCCTGGGGGGGGGGGGGTTTAGGGATGCAGGCCCTGTGTTGTGATTTTACTGTTCACTTTTAACGTAACAGAGGTCCTGACTTTTCTCCACAATTGAAGACCCCTTTATTTTATCGTAAAAGTAGAGCCTATTGTTCTTATGATTCCCCTGCAGGAGGATGAAGCTATAGGATGATCTTGACTGGGGTTGCCTCCCATAATCCCATAGTACGATAAATATGGAGCTTGTCTTGTGCCATCATAGGAAAATATATTTGCTGAACCCTCATGGCTATCAATGTATGGCTATCAATGTATTCCTTCCCATGCTTTCTGGTATTATAAACAGCTGGTACTTAGAGACAGTACTCTCTGGTATCCAAGTCAGAATTAGACAACCTGGGCACTCCAGCTGTGAAGAAACTACAAATCCCAACATGCCTCTACCCCTGGGAGTCATGCCTATGGCTGTTGGAGTCTTGCAATGCCTTTGTAATGCAATGGACCATAGTACTGAGGTTGCCTACCCTTCACTGAGGAGTCCTGATACAATTTCTTTATTTTGATTGGTATTTTCTGGTTAAAATTGGAGCTGAAGGGTTAATGATCAGAGGGGACTGTATACAGACCGCAGCCATTCCAAGTGTTTGAGTGTACAATTAAAAGCAACATGTTACTCTGCATTTCCATGGCAACTCGGCGCCGAGAGAGCCACAAGAAGAAGGTGTTCCGGCATTAATGAGAATAGTTTAGAGCATCGTTTTTCAACCTTTGTTCAGTGGCGGCACCCTTTAAAATTATAAACGATCTCAGAGCACCTCAGTCCAAAATGTAAAAAGCATAAATCAATGTGGAACCTGTTCCTGGGATGATGCACACAACCACCTTAATTAAATTATCTTCACATCAGAAGCCCCTATATGCCAGAGGTCCCCATCACATCTGTGACGGAAGCTTCCATCAGTATACCACTTCCTAAGTCCTGGAACATGAGTCCAATGGATCTGGCTATAGGAACCCCCAAGAACTAGACAACACCAGTCTTGGAGTACATCAGGAATAGCTTTTATTTGAGATGTCACACACATATATACAGCCGGATGACTAAAAACCTAACCTAATTAGCATGAGCTAATTATCTAAATCAACACTGGACTCCTTCATTCAATTGCAGGGTTAATTATCACATACAACAATAGGTGAAATACTCTTTAGAATCTGTGTCAAGCCAGACTACTCATTTGCATTATACAAGACAACAGACAGGTGGCTGGAGTTGATGATATTAGCATCTGACATGTCCAGAGTCTATGTGTCTTGGGGGGCCAGCATGGACCTGAATCCAAGTAAAACCAGCTCAGCGGTCCCCAGGCATACAGCTCGCAAACAGCACCGTTCCCCCAAATGCCAGGGCCCATAATCCCAAGGTAAGAGGCTTGCATTACGTCCCCTCCAACAGCCTCTGTCCCGGCTAGGTCTGTCACAACATCAAAGTTCCCCATCACATCAGAGTCCTCTCAAGAAATCACAGGCTCCTATCACATCAGGGGCCCCCCATCATATCAGAGGTCCCCCTTCATGTCAGAGCCCCCCTTCATGTCAGAACCCCCCCATCATGTCAGAGCCCCCCCTTCTTTTTAGAGGTCCCCCTTCATGTCAGAGTTTCCCTTCATGTCAGAGGCCTCCATCACATCAAAGTTCCTCATCACATCAGAGTCAACCCTATACAAGAGAGCTATACAAGAAACCCCTTATAATATCCTCCCATCACAGAGTCCTAGCATCATATTAGAGTCCCCCCTATCACATGAGAATCAAAGAGTTACATAGATAGTCCCCCTATCACATGTCCTTCAAATCACACAGTCCTCTTCACATAAGAGCCCTAACTAAGAGCTCCAGTAGTGCAACAGAAAGCATTAGCCGGAGCCGCCTTCAACCCTCTCTTCAATGCTGGGGGCAGCTCTGCATGCCGCTTGCCCTGGATCAGCGTCATGCGTTGCCACGGTGCAGGTGGGCCAGCCACCAACACCATAGTAGCAAAAAATGCATACTTATCCTGTAATCATGGGAATGCCACATTCCATTCAAAATCACAGCACTATATTTTACATACACCAAAAATGCATTACAAACTGATGACATAAGCCAAACGTAAATGTAGATAGTACCAACAGAGATGTTCTTCCAGAAGATCCTCCAATAATCAGCTTCTTTAGCGAGCCCCAATGCAATTTTTGCCCTGGGTCATGTGACACTACAGATCATGTGAAAATGCAAGACATGTATTACTCATCACCTAATTACTTATCGTCAGCAGATTCCCAGTATAGCTCTTCATTGGAAGCACCTTACTGCAGTCATCTCTGCAATGCTGTAATCTGCTGTAATAAGGTTGGGCAATAAATCTGATCATTTGACCAAAGCAATGGCATGGGTCAGTTGGTGACTGCTCATGTGGAGGATTTTGGAGTGCAGGCAGGCAAACATATGGCCAATGCCTGAGCAAAAGTAACTGAGAATATTGAAACAGGAGGGTCAGCATGATATCTGGGCCACTAGTACTTTTTAGAAGATCAACAAAGGCAGTGCCATATTTATCCAATATCTGGTTTGCTTTTATTTGAAATCTGGATTCAGGTTTAAAGGTTATTTTGAGGTTAGAGTTTACATTTAGGGGTTATGTTGAGGTTAGGGTTTACATTTAGGGTTTATGTTGAGGTTAGGGTTTACATGTAGGGGTTATGTTGAGGTTAGGGTTTACATGTAGGGGTTATATTGAGGTTAGGGCTTTCATTTAGGGGTTATGTTGAAGCTAGGATTTTCATTTTGGGGTTATGTTGAGGTTAAGGTTTACGTTTAGGGGTTATGTTGAGGTTAGAGTTTTCATTAAGGGGTTATAATGAGGTTAGGGTTTTCATTTATGGGTTATGTTGAGGTTAGGGTTTACATTTAGGGGTTATGTTGAGGTTTACATTTAGGGGTTATGCTGAGGTTAGCGTTTACATTTAGGGGTTATGTTGAGGTTAGGGTTTTCATTTAGGAGTTATGTTGAGGTTAGGGTATACATTTAGGGGTTACGTGAGAGGTTAGGGTTTTCATTTAGGAGTTATGTTGAGGTTTGGGTTTATATTTAGGGGTTCTGTTGAGGTTAGAGTTTTTTTTAGGGGTTATGTTGAGGTTGGGGGTTTACATTTTAGGGGTTATGCTGAGGTTGGGGTTTACATTTTAGAGGTTATTGTATAAAGAAAAAAGAGAGGGTACCTACGGCCTAACAATATTGTATAAGGAGATTTGAGTTGAGGCTACAATTGACTTGTATGGTACCATACAAACGCTTGGGATACACAAAATAGATATAAAAGTTGAATTCAACTTTTACATCTATTTTGTGTATCCCAAGCGTTTGTATGGCACCATAAAAGTCCATTGTAGCCTCAACTCAAATCTCCTTATACAATATTGTTAAGCCGTAGGTACCCTCTCTTTTTTCTATACATCTACCAATTTTTTTTAGCACTCCATTTAACATTTCAGGGATTATGTTGAGATTAGGGTTTACATTTAGGGGTTATGTTGAGGTTAGGGCTTTCATTTAGGGGTTATGCTGAGGTCAGTGTTTACATTTAGGGGTTATATTGAGGTTAGGGTTTACATTAATGGGCTATGTTGAGGTTCGGGTTTCCCTTTAGGGTTTATGTTAAGGTTTACATTTGAGTGGTTAGGTATGGTTTTACAGTATTTGAGGGGTTATGCCAAGGTTAGAGTTTACATTTGGGGGTTATGTTGACGTTGGGGTTTACATTTTAGGTGTTATGGTGAAGTTAGGGTTATAATTTAAGGATTATGTTGAGGTCAGGGATTACATTAAGGGATTATGTTGAGGTTAAGGTTTATATTGAGGGGTTATGTTAAGATGATGGTTTATGTTGAGGAGTTATGCTGAAGTTAGAGTTTATATTTGGGAGTTATGTTGAGATTAAGCTTTGCATTAAGAATTTATGTTGAGGTTAGGGTTTATTTTTAGGGGTTATGTTGTAGTTAGGGAATAAACTAGGGCATTTTGTTTAGGTTAAGGTTTCCCTTTAGGGCTTATGTTAAGATTTACATTTGAGTGGTTAGGTACAGTACTTTGAGGGATTATGCCAAGGATAGGGTTTACCTTTGGGGTTATTTTGATGTTGGGGTTTACATTTTAGGTGTTATGTTGAAGTTAGGGTTTTGATTTAAGGATTATGTTGAGGTCAGGGATTACATTAAGGGATTATGTTGAGGTTAAGGTTTATATTGAGGGGTTATGTTATGATGAAGGTTTATGTTGAGGAGTTATGCTGAGGTTAGGGTTTATATGTTGAGATTAAGCTGTGAATTAAGAATTTATGTTGAGGTTAGGGTTTATTTTTAGGGGTTATGTTGAAGTTAGGGGTTACATTAGGACATTTTGTTGAGGTTAGGTTTTCAATGTAGGGGTTATGTTAGGATTTACATGTGGGTGATACGGTAAGAGTTTACAATGAGGGGTTATGCTGAGATTAAGGTAACCAGTAAGGCCCCTTTCACACGGGCATTTTTCAGGCGGTACAGCGCTAAAAATAGCGCCTGTATACCGCCTGAAAAAATCCGGCCCCATTCACTCCAGTGTGAAAGCCGGCAGGCTTTCACACTGGAGCGGTGCACTAGCAGGACGGCAAAAAAAGTCCTGCTAGCAGCATCTTTAGAGTGGTATAGGAGCGTTGTATTCACCGCTCCTATACCTCTCCTTCCCATTGATTTGAATGGGAAACCGCGGTAATACCGCGGCAATACCGTCACAAAGCACCGCTACGGCGGCGCTCTGCGGGGGGTCTTTAACCCTTTTTCGGCCGCTCGCGGGGGGTAAAACCACACCGCGAGCGGCCGAATACCACGGCTAAAATGACGGTAAAGCAGCGCTAAATATAGCGCTGCTTTACCGTCACCGCGGCTCCCGCCCCAGTGTGAAAGGGGCCTAATGGTTTATGTTGAGGCTAGGGTCTACATTTAGAAGTTATGTTGAGGTTAGGGCTTACATATAAGAGTTATGTAGAGTTATTTTGAAGTTAGCGGTTGCATTAAGGGGTTATGTTAATGTCAGGATTTACCTCTGTGTGAGAGGTTATAGTGACATCAGTTACATAAACATGAACATGGATGTAACATAAATGTAAGAGTAGAGTCGTTTTGGCAGTAGCTGAAATGTGATGTGATCTGTAGAAGAGTATAATTGTAGATATAGTTAGTATACTTCTGTATAGTATAATTCTGTGTTGTTAAAGATACAATATTCAGTAATCAGTCATAAACGTGTGTTCTGCCATTAGCATTTGAAAAGGACAGGGCCAGCTTCTAGGATAGACTTGATAGCATTGACACCTAGATGTCAATAAATGATCCCATCCGAGTAAATATAAATTGCCACCTTTTTGAAACCTCAAAGAAGACTACTAGTCATTCTGGATACAAGAAGCAGCAGGGGGGCATGAGAAGGCTTTGATTGATATCAACAGATCAGAGGAATCTATTTTATTCCTCATAAAAGCTAAAATAGTTGCAGAAAGATAAAAATAATTCCTTCTGATCAAACACATTTTGGGCTACGTAAATCTGTATTTGTAGCATATGTAGAATCCCGGAGAAACAAACAAAACCGTTATATGGTTCCTGATTGCGGCAGGCAGGCAGTAATTAGTACTGTCGTGATTGGACAGATGCGCTGGTGTTGAAAATCCTATCCGTGACCCAGCCATCAGAACTGTCCAGGACCCATTGGACACTGGTCACTTCAGAACATGAAACATCCTGTGGGCTGAAATGGAAACATCCCCCCAGGGTTGATTGGCCAAGGACTAAAGTGCAGCCCACATCCATGTTTCAATAAATTGAGAAGCATGGGATATGGACGGGGTGATTTCAATGAAGCTGGTTCATTAGGGAAGTTACCAATGTTTCTGACATGCTTCTGTCAAGGGATAAGCTTTGGTAAAGTGTTTATTCTTATATATTTTAATAGTAAAATCATCCAAATCATTTGGTGAAGGGGGGGCTACGGTGTTGGGTTGTTTTTCAGGGGTTGGGCTTGGCCCCTTAATGAAGGACCTCTTAAGGAGTCAACATACCAAGACATTTTGGACAATTTCATGCTTCCAACTTTGGGGGAACAGTTTGGGGATGGCCCCTTCCTGTTCCAACATGATTGCGCACCAGTGTGCAAAGCAAGGTCCATAAAGACATGAATGAGTGAGTTTGGGGTGAAGGAACTTGACTGGCCTGCACAGAGTTCTGCTGGCCTCAACCTGATTGAACACCTTTGGGATGAATTAGAGTGGAGACTGCAAACCAGGCTTTCTTGTTCCACATCAGTGCCTGACCTCACAAATGCACTTGTGGAAGAATGGTCAAACATTCCCATAGACACACTCCTAAATCTTGTGGACAGCCTTCCCAAAAGAGTTGAAGCTTTTATAGCTGCAAAGAGTGGACCAACTCAATCTTGAACCCTACGGACTAAGACTGGGATAAAGTTCATGTGCATGTAAAAGCAGGCGTTCCAATACTTTTGACAATATAGTGTATATGAGCCTGTTGGACATCCTCTTCCAAAACCATGAGCAATAACATGCAGTTGGCCTTTCTTTGTGGCTATAACATCCTTCACTTATCTGGCAAGGCTTCCAACAAGATTGTGGAGTGTGTCTGTGGGAATTTGTGCCAATTTAGCCAAAGGACCATTTGTAAGGTCAGGTACTAATGTTGGATGAGAAGACCTGACTTGCAGTTGGTGTTCCATTTTATCCCAAAGGTGTTGAGTAGGGCCTTAGCGTGTATCCTGCCTGGTTGCACACTTTGTTTATCAACACAGCTGCACTTGTATGGTCAGGTACTAATTTTTCGATGAGAAGACCTGACTTTGGTGTTTCAGTTTATCCCAAAAGTTTTGAGTAGGGCAGTGCACCTGCAGGTTACCTGCACTTATCCATAGACTTCTGTTAATACATGCAGAGTTTTGGTGCGCTTTCAGAAAGTGGACCACACCTGCAGGATATGATAGAAGTCTATGGCAAAGTGCAGCTAACCCGCAGGAAAGCCACAGTTGCACCATGCTGCACCCGCGGTGCAGGTAAACTGCAGTGCATCAGTGTGAAAGCAGCCTTAATGCCCCTTTCACACGATCCAATTGAATCCGCCTGTCTGTTTTTCAGGCGGAACCAATCGGATCGTCCATTCACCTCTTACACCTGCCTACATCCAATCCGATCCGCTAAAAAACAAAACAAAAGGGATCTGCCCCCTTCCGTCTGGGTGGATTGGAAGGCCAATAGAGTAGAGTGGGTGTAATGTCTGATTCATCCACTGGGGGCTCAGTCATCTCCACTATCCCCTCAGCACATTAATGAGGTCTCAGCCACATCACCTGATACCTCCTGTTGTTCCTATTTAAACAGCTGCCGCCAATGACTCATCGTTCGTGCTAGGAACCTGTTACCAGGCCTAGTGCACCAGCCACATGTTGCTGCTTACTTCTCCAAGTTTGGGCCGGACAGAGCCCCACTTCATCCTCTTCATTTGGGCTAGATAGAGCCCCACTTCCTCCTCTTCGTTTGGGCCGGACAGAGCCCCACTTCATCCTCTTCATTTGGGCTAGATAGAGCCCCACTTCCTCCTCTTCGTTTGGGCCGGACAGAGCCCCACTTCATCATCTTCGTTTGGGCCGGACAGAGCCCCACTTCATCCTCTTCGTTTGGGCCGGATAGAGCCCCATTTCCTCCTCTTCGTTTGGGCCGGACAGAGCCCCACTTCATCCTCTTCGTTTGGGCCGGACAGAGCCCCACTTCATCCTCTTCGTTTGGGCCGGACAGAGCCCCACTTCATCCTCTTCGTTTGGGCCGGACAGAGCCCCAATTCATCCTCTTCATTTGGGCCGGACAGAGCCCCACTTCATCCTCTTCGTTTGGGCTGGACAGAGCCTCCACTTACTACTCTTCGTTTTGGGCCAATGAACGCTCCACCACCATCTCTCCAGACCTACGGAGTGTCCCCATCAGCATAAACGCAACTACCTGAACTCCATACACTTTGTACTTCTGAACTGCTAATGCCTTGCTGACCCTCCTGATACCTAAGTTATGGCTTTCAACAGACCTTCGTTCCTTTATCTGTAATTTGCCTTAAGGTGTAACCACTTAACTACATAGTATGTATATAAGTCCGAAGCTGTGATCCTCTACAAAAGCACTACTAGCTCACTGCCTGAGACATTACAGTGGGTTGTGTCCGTGTTCACTCTGCACATGTCATCCACCCGCTCCGCTCATTGTGGCCCACGACCGTTTACCAAGCCACTTAAGTGGCCCTCGTTTTTTCAAAAGGTTGGGCGCTCCAGGCCTATAGTGTATTATAAAACCTCACAAGCAAATGCCTTCAAGTTAATTTATAGCATTTAAGCCTGGGTTGATAAATTGTTGTGTGTTCATACTGTTCATCCTCGGCATTCATACCGACTTTTGCTGGGAATATAAATAAGTAAGCATATCCCAAAAACGACAATTAACGAGATGCGATCTCTTGCGGGTTTGGTGAACAATGCATCAAATTCTCAGTAACATAAAAACATGTTTATTGCGGCATTGAAAATTCTCCCTGTAATTGTGTTTTATCTCTATGTTCAGCAAAAGTATGGAGTTTGTCTCCATTGCGCTTCACGCTTTAACGCCATGTAACCGAATCCCCCAGAGCCAGGAGCTATAAATTATCGCGTCTGCTGTGTTAATATTCAGCAGCTGTGCTTTTTATTAGCAGCTTTTTCAAATATTCATAAGCATTGTTGGATACTTAAGTGGCACGTGCAAAAGTCCCCAGATTTGCCATGGGTTGAGGAAACGTTTATTATGAATGATGAGTTGGATTTGTTAGCTGCAAGTGGGGATTGAAATTCTTCTTGAACCAGTAAATAACCTAGTAAAGGAAATCTCCCCTTTTAACCCCAAAACCCTCCTGTCACTCATTCCAAAATCACGTTATTGTAGGATGTTCATTTGTAATGGTCCTCCTCCCTTTTCTAGCATAAGATGCAGGAGCACTATGCCTAGACAATTATTTACAAGCAGCTCATTGACCTGCAGATGCTGTGGAGAAATGTATCCTCAAAGTTCATAACAAATGTCATGGCCAGAGGTCTATTTATCTGGCCATAACATCTCAATGGGGTTGCATTGAGATGTAGATGTCACAAAGGTGCTAGGGTCACGCAGGAATCAGGCTGACACAGGATGGTCAGGAGTCACTGTGTTAGACTGGATACTCTGGAGTCACTGGGTGACAAAAGAGGGTTTCTGGAGGCACAGGAGTGCAGGTGTTTACTAGAGACACTTAGTTTCGCAAGAGTTCCCCGGGGTCACAGAGTCTCTGGAGGTAAAGGAGTACAAGGGTCTCTGGAGGTACATTATTAAAGCAGCCTCTGGAGGCACAGAAGTGCAGGGCTCTCTGGAGGCACAGGAGAGCAAGAGTCTCTAGAAACAAACACAGGAGTGCAGGGGTCACTCGGAGACACTGAAGATTATGGGAATTCACAGGGGTCACAGAGTCGTTGGAAGTATGTTAGTGTAGCAGTATGTGGAGGCACAAGAGTGCAGGGGTCACTGGAGACACAAGAGTACCTGGAGACCCTAAAGCGCAAAGGTCACCGGAGACACAAGAGTACCTTGACACCCCAAAGTGCAGGGGTCACTTGAGACACAAGACTACCTGGAAACCCCAAAGTACATGGGTCACTGGAGACACAAGAATACCTGGACACCCCAAAGCGCAGGGGTCATTGGAGACACAAGAGTCTCAAAAGACACAAGTCACTGGAGACGCAGGGATTGCAGAAGACACAGGTGGCTGGAGACAAAGTCCCTGAGAACTGGGATTACTGGAGACCCTGAAGATCACTGGAGTTCACATGGGTCGCAGAGTCTCTGTCGGTAGAGGGGTACAGAGGTCTCCGGAGGCACAGGAGTAAAGGAGATTCTGGAGTCAAAGGAGCGCAGGAGTCACTGGAGACACTTAAGATCATGAGAGTTCCCTGGGGTGACAGAATCTCTGGAGGTACAAGAATACAGGGGATGCTGGAGGTTTGTTAGTAAAGCAGCCTCTGTAGGGACAGGAATGCAAGGGTCTCTGGAGGCACATGAGTGCAGGGGTTTCTAGAAGCACAAGAATGCAGGGGTCTCTAGAGGCACAAGAGTGAAGGGGTTTCTGGAGGTACAGGGTCACTAGAGACACTTAAGATCATGGGAATTCACAGGGATCACAGAGTCTCTAAAGGTACAGGGGTCTCTAGAGGTACATTAGTGTATTGGTCTCTGGAGACACAGGGGTGCAGAGGTCTTTAGAAACACTGCAGAAACACTGCAGGGATCACTGGAGACATTAAGATTCACAAGAATTCACAGGGGTCACAAAGTCTTTGGAGGGATGTTAGTGAAATGGTCTTTGGAGGCATAGGAGTTCAGGGGTCACTGGAGACACTTAAGATTACAGACGTTTACAGGGGGTCACAGCATTTCTGGAGGTACAGAAGTACAGGGGTTTCTGGAGGCACATTAGTGTAGACATCTCTGGAGGCGCAGGAATGCATGGGCCACTGGAGGCATAGGAGGAGTTCAGGGGTACTGGAGATACTTAATATCATGTGAATTCACAGGGGTCACAAAGTCTCTGGTACGTTAGTAGAATTGTCTCTGGAGGCACAGGGGTGCAGGTGATCTCTGAAGGCACAGGAATGCAGGGTCATTGGAGACACTTAAGATCATGGGGATCCACAAGGGTCACAGAGTCTCTGAAGGTACAGCATTGCAGGAGTCTCTGGAGGTATGTTAGTGTTGCTGTCTGTGGATGTACGGGAGTGCAGGGGTCGTTGGAGACACTTAAGATCACGGGAGATCACAGGGGTCACAGTCTCTGGAGGTACATTAGTAAAGGGATCTCTGGAGGCACGGGAGTGCAGGGATCTCTGGAGGCACAGGGATTCAGGGGTCACTGTAGACACTTAAGATCATGGGAATTCACAGCGATCATAGAGTCTCTGAAGGAACTGGAGTACAGGTGTTTCTGGAGGTACATTACTGTAGATGTCTCTGGAGGCACAATAGTGCAGGGGCCACTGGAGGCATAGGAGTTCAGGGGTCACTGGAGACACTTAAGATCACAGGAGTTTACAGGGGTCACAGAGTCTTTAGTGGTGCAGGGGTCACTGGAGACATTTAAGATCATGGGAATCCACAAGGGTCACAGGGTCTCTGAAGGTACAGGATTGCAGGAGTCTCTGGAGGTATGTTAGTGTTGTGGTCTGTGGGGTACAGGAATGCAGGACTCTGGAGGTATGTTGGTATTGCGGTCTGTGGAAGTACAGGAGTGCAGGGGTCTCTGGAGACAAAGGAGTGCAGGAGTCTCTGGAGGTATGTTGGTATTGCGGTCTGTGGAAGTAAAGGAGTGCAGGGGTCTCTGGAGACAAAGAAGTGCAAGAGTCTCTGGAGGCACAGGAGTGCAGAGGTCTCTGGAGGCACAGGAGTGCAGGGGTCACTGGAGACACTTAAGATCATGGGAATCCACAAGGGTCACAGGGTCTCTGAAGGTACAGGATTGCAAGAGTCTCTGGAGGTATGTTAGTGTTGTGGTCTGTGGGGTACAGGAGTGCAGGGGTCTCTGTAGACAAAGGATTGCAGGGGTCTTTGGGGGCACAGGAGTTCAGGGGTTGTTGGAGACATTTAAGATCACAGGAGTTTACAGCGGTCACAAAGTCTCCAGAGGTACATTAGTAAGGTGGTCTCTTTAGATCAAGGAAATTCACAGGGATCACAGAGTCTCTGGAGTTACAGGAGGTCTCTGGAGGTTCAAAAAGATTACCGCATCAGGGCACAGCCTCTCCCGAGGCTATTTCTGAGAAGTCTAACACCATTCGAGCAGTTATGCTCGGAGCAAGAGCCCATAAGACATACAATATCACTGACCTACCAGACTTTGAATACCCCCCCAGTGATTTTAAACTTCCATATATAACAAAATGGGAAAGAGACCTAGGGATAGAGTTCACTGAGAAACAAGTGGAGAGGATACTCCTCTTCACGAACAAAACGTTGTTGAGTGCGAACCAGCAGGAATCCGGATACAAAGTCCTCACACGCTGGTACTATAACCCTGTTGTAATACACAAAATGTTCCCCCAGAGCTCAGACAGGTGTTGGAGGTGTGGAGAGGTGGCGGGCAGTCTCCTACACATCTTTTGGTCGTGTAAGCTCCTGACTCCATATTGGACAGAAGTCCACCGTATCCTACAGAGATTCTCGGAGAGGAAGCTGCCCATGACCGCAGGGCTCTTCCTAATACACCACCATGAGATACCGGGCAAAGTTTATAGGAAATCCATCATCCCCTCACTGGTCACGGCAGCAAAAAGTTGTATTCCCCTTATGCGGAAACAGACGGACCCCCCAGGAGTAGCAATGTGGTTGAAAAAAGTAGCAGATATACATAGAATGGAGGACCTGGTGGCCACTGATAGGGGCCTCAGGGAGCAGTATTTCAAGAAGTGGCACTATTGGCTTAAATTTTTCTACTCAGATGAGTACGCAAGGTTGACGATATGAGTTAAGGGGGATCAGGTCCTGAGGACGGGCTATCTCCCCCTTTCCCCCCCCACTTCCCCTTATCCCCCCTCCCTTGACCCTCACCTACCTGCTGATCCCCTTTCCACGTATTTCTCTGTCCTCTCCCCCTCCTCTCTCACTACCCTCCCCTCACTTTCTATTTCCCCTACTTATAAGAAAAAGATAGTCGACCCATGGGTAGACTTTAAAACATACCGAACTCACCATTGAAACAGATTACCACTACGAGGGCCACAAGGAGCTCCTTACCCTCCTCATTATCTGGATTGATAACAGGGAAACCTCGACCCAAGGCTCAACGGGTCATAAATGTATACATGTACTGTTTAAGTTGAGTGATACAGATGCTGAAATTAACAAATGGAAAATGTCCTTTGTATCAAAGTTTTTCTATGGTTGTTAACTTGTTATTTCACAAATAAAGAATTAAAAAAAGAAAAAAAGAGATTACTGCTCCAGGTGGTAGCCCCGTGTACACACCATCCTTGTGTTTCAGGAGATGAAGGGTGCTGGCTCAGCAAAGATGATTACAAGAAAAATAAAGTAGGACAGCCGCACTCCGATATAATGCCTTTATTGATAAAACTTAGTCCATACACCAACAGAGGCACAGGTGCAGATGAATTTTGATGTGTTTCGCACCGTTAGTGGCGCTTAGCCATAGCTGTAGGACCACTGACCCCAATCTATCTTTTATACACATAAATCACTGGTCACCTGACCAATTGTATCTAATCTAGATTGTGATCAGGTGGGGTCCTCAAGAACTTTCAGACACATGAAGAGGAGGAGTGGGTTATGATTGAAAGCACAAGCTCTAGTAGCATATGGGGTAGATAAAAGCTAGATTGGGGTCAGTGGTCATACAGCTATGACTAAGCACCACTAACAGTGTGAAACGCGTCAGTTATCATCTGTACCTGTGCCTCTGTTGGTGTGTGGACTAGGTTTTATCAATAAAGGTCTCTGGAGGTATGTTAGTGTTGCGGTCTCTGGGAGCACAGTAGTGTAGAGGCAGGGGTCTCTGGAAGCAGAGGAGTGCAGGGGTCTCTGGAAGCAGAGGAGTGCAGGGGTCTCTGGAAGCAGAGGAGTGCAGGGGTCTCTGGAAGCACAGGTGTGCAGGGATCACTGGAAGCAGAGAAGTGCAGGGGTCTCTGGAAGCAGAGGAGTGCAGGGGTCTCTGGAAGCAGAGGAGTGCAGGGGTCTCTGGAAGCAGAGGAGTGCAGGGGTCTCTGGAAGCACAGGTGTGCAGGGGTCTCTGGAAGCACAGGTGTGCAGGGGTCTCTGGAAGCACAGGTGTGCAGGGGTCTCTGGAAGCACAGGTGTGCAGGGGTCTCTGGAAGCACAGGTGTGCCGGGGTCTCTGGAAGCAGAGAAGTGCAGGGGTCTCTGGAAGCACAGGTGTGCAGGGGTCTCTGGAAGCACAGGTGTGCAGGGGTCTCTGGAAGCAGAGGAGTGCAGGGGTCTCTGGAAGCAGAGGAGTGCAGGGGTCTCTGGAAGCACAGGTGTGCAGGGGTCTCTGTAAGCAGAGAAGTGCAGGGGTCTCTGGAAGCACAGGTGTGCAGGGGTCTCTGGAAGCACAGGTGTGCAGGGGTCTCTGGAAGCAGAGAAGTGCAGGGGTCTCTGGAAGCACAGGTGTGCAGGGGTCTCTGGAAGCACAGGTGTGCAGGGGTCTCTGGAAGCAGAGGAGTGCAGGGGTCTCTGGAAGCAGAGGAGTGCAGGGGTCTCTGGAAGCACAGGTGTGCAGGGGTCTCTGTAAGCAGAGAAGTGCAGGGGTCTCTGGAAGCACAGGTGTGCAGGGGTCTCTGGAAGCACAGGTGTGCAGGGGTCTCTGGAAGCAGAGAAGTGCAGGGGTCTCTGGAAGCACAGGTGTGCAGGGGTCTCTGGAAGCACAGGTGTGCAGGGGTCTCTGGAAGCAGAGGAGTGCAGGGGTTTCTGGAAGCACAGGTGTGCAGGGGTCTCTGGAAGCAGAGGAGTGCAGGGGTTTCTGGAAGCACAGGTGTGCAGGGGTCTCTGGAATCACAGGTGTGCAAGGGTCTCTGGAAGCAGAGAAGTGCAGGGGTCTCTGGAAGCACAGGTGTGCAGGGGTCTCTGGAAGCAGATGAGTGCAGGGGTCTCTGGAAGCACAGGTGTGCAGGGGTCTCTGGAAGCAGAGGAGTGCATTGGTTTCTGGAAGTACAGGTGTGCAGGGGTCTCTGGAAGCACAGGAGTGCCGGGGTTTCTGGAAGCACAGGTGTGGAGGGGTTTCTGGAAGCACAGGTGTGCAGGGGTGTCTGGAAGCACAGGTGTGCAGGGGTCTCTGGAATCACAGGTGTGCAGGGGTCTCTGGAAGCACAGGAGTGCAGGGGTTTCTAGAAGCACAGGAGTGCAGGGGTTTCTGGAAGCACAGGAGTGCAGGGGTTTCTGGAAGCACAGGTGTGCAGGGGTTTCTGGAAGCACAGGTGTGCAGGGGTCTCTGGAAGCACAGGTGTGCAGGGGTCTCTGGAAGCACAGGAGTGCAGGGGTTTCTGGAAGCACAGGAGTGCAGGGGTTTCTGGAAGCACAGGAGTGCAGGGGTCTCTGGAAGCACAGGAGTGCAGGGGTCTATGGAAGCACAGGAGTGCAGGGGTCTCTGGAAGCACAGGAGTGCAGGGGTTTCTGGAAGCAGAGGAGTGCAGGGGTTTCTGGAAGCAGAGGAGTGCAGGGGTTTCTGGAAGCACAGGTGTGCAGGGGTTTCTGGAAGCACAGGTGTGCAGGGGTCTCTGGAATCACAGGTGTGCAGGGGTTTCTGGAAGCAGAGGAGTGCAGGGGTTTCTGGAAGCAGAGGAGTGCAGGGGTTTCTGGAAGCAGAGGAGTGCAGGGGTTTCTGGAAGCACAGGTGTGCAGGGGTTTCTGGAAGCACAGGTGTGCAGGGGTCTCTGGAAGCACAGGTGTGCAGGGGTCTCTGGAAGCACAGGAGTGCCGGGGTTTCTGGAAGCACAGGAGTGCCGGGGTTTCTGGAAGCACAGGTGTGCAGGGGTTTCTGGAAGCACAGGTGTGCAGGGGTCTCTGGAATCACAGATGTGCAGGGGTCTCTGGAATCACAGGTGTGCAGGGGTCTCTGGAAGCAGAGAAGTGCAGGGGTCTCTGGAAGCACAGGTGTGCAGGGGTCTCTGGAATCACAGAAGTGCAGGGGTCTCTGGAATCACAGGTGTGCAGGGGTCTCTGGAATCACAGGTGTGCAGGGGTCTCTGGAATCACAGGTGTGCAGGGGTCTCTGGAAGCACAGGTGTGCAGGGGTCTCTGGAATCACAGGTGTGCAGGGGTCTCTGGAATCACAGGTGTGCCGGGGTTTCTGGAATCACAGGTGTGCCAGGGTTTCTGGAAGCACAGGAGTGCCGGGGTTTCTGGAATCACAGGTGTGCAGGGGTCTCTGGAATCACAGGTGTGCAGGGGTCTCTGGAATCACAGGTGTGCAGGGGTCTCTGGAATCACAGGTGTGCCGGGGTTTCTGGAATCACAGGTGTGCCAGGGTTTCTGGAAGCACAGGAGTGCCGGGGTTTCTGAAAGCACAGGTGTGCAGGGGTCATTGAAGACAATTCAGATCAAGGGAGTTCACAGGGGTCACAAAGTCTGTGAAGGTACAGGAGCCTCTGGAGGTATGTTATTAAAGCTGTATCTCAAGGTACAGGATTGTAGGGGTCTCTGGAGGCACAGGAGTCACAGCCACAGTAAGAGAACACAGGAGGCCCTGGAGGTACAGAGAGGGCTTGGCTTATGCTTAGCATTTTGTTGCTCAAATGCAAAGTAGCGTGTTGCCTAGCACTTTAAAGTCACCTCTGCAATCGGATTGGTTGTGTTGCTGGCAATCTAGGAGAAAGCTGGAAGTGCCAGCAGATCCCAGTGTCTTGCTTACCCTGGCAGTAGAGACATAGCAGCTTGCCAGCCTTCTGATGCAAACAAACAGTAGGTATTGTAAGCTGTTTTCCGAAACCGACTGCAACAGACTACTATAGTAGTGTGTGAACACCCACAAAAAAGTTACCTACATGTGTTGCCATTCATGATTAATCGTACCCCAAATGCGGAAAGGAAAACACGTGATTTCACACACCAAAAAAACAAGTGCCGAAACACAGTTAAAAAAACTCTTGAAATTTAAAAAGGGGCGTAAGCTCCTTGAAATTAATAGGCTGCCTTATGTGCGAATCTTGACAACACACAAAAAGTGCTCCCAATGTGAATGAAGGCTTAGAAGCTCTGTTGTGAACTTTAAAGATGAATTACGCCAAAATAAAAACGGCTACGGAGGTCAGTGAGGGCTTATTTAAATGCTCACATACTTTTTGTTAAGAATTTTTATATACTTTAATGTTCATAGCCTGACCATAGGCTTTCCTTAAGTAATCATAAATTGTCCCTGCAGCCTCTCAGTGGTATTGCATGTCATTTTACAATGCCTTAAAGAGAAGGTAAACTCTCCCACTCTGATCCTTCTTTTCATTTAGTTCATTATAATAAGTAATTATCAAACTATAGCCACTGTAATCCAGCCCAAATCGCAAATTTCTTACTGTTTAACCACTTCAATACTGGGCACTTAAACACCTTCCTGCCCAGACCAATTTTGAGCTTTCAGCGCTGTCGCACTTTGAATGACAATTGCACGGTCATGTTACACTGTACCCAAATGAAATTTTTATCATTTTTTTCCCCACAAATAGAGATTTATTTTGGTGGTATTTGATCACCTCTGCGGTTTTTATTTTTTGCCAAACAAATAAAAAAAGACCGAAAATTTTGAAAAAGAAAATGTTTTTTTTGTTTCAGTTTCAAATCTTTGTAAATAAGTAAGTTTTCTCCTTCACTGATGGACACTGATGGGGCTGCACTGATGGGCACTGATAAGGCGGCACTGATGGGCACTGATGAGGTGGCATTGATGGGTACTGATATGTGGCACGGATGGGCGACGCGGATGGGCGACACGGATGGGCACTGATAGGTGGCACAAATTGGCACTGATAGCTGGCACAGATGGGCATGGATAGGCGGCACAGATGGGCATGGATAGGCAGCACAGGTGGGCATGGATGGGCACTGATAGGCTGCGCGGATGGGCACTGATAGGTGGCACGGATGGGCACTGATAGGTGGCATGGATAGGCACTGGTAGGTGGCACGGATAGGCACTGATAGGCAGCTTTGTTTTGTATTGATGGATGCCAATCAGTGCCAAACAATAATGCATGCCAATCAGTGATGCCCATTGTGGGCACTGATTGGCCATTGTGGGCACTGATTGGCATCCATTGTGGGCACTGATTGGCATCCATTGTGGGCACTGTGTCATCCCTGGTGGTCTAGGATGGCATACCTTGTGCTGCGCATCCCTGGTGGTCTGGTGGCGTCCCTGGTGGTCCAGTGTGGGCATCCTCGGGGGGCTGTGCTGATAATCATTCAGCACAGACACCCCCTGTCAGAGGAGCAGCCGATCGGCTCTCCTCTACTCGCGTCTGATAGACGCGAGTGAGGAAAAGCCGATTACCGGCTCTTCCTATTTACACTGTGATCAGCCGTGATTGGACACGGCTGATCACGTGGTAAAGAGTCTCCGTCAGAGACTCTTTACCAAGATCGTAGTTGCGGGGTGTCAGACTGACACCCCGCAACAACGATCGCCGTGATGGGCGCCCCCGGGGACGTCCTGGGACGTCCAGTCAGGATTTGACAACCACTTTGCGGACGTCCTTTTATAATAGGGCGGGCGGCAAGTGGTTAAAGAAACTTAAAAAAACTTGTTTCCAGGGGTAAGGCAGCGCCATCTTAAGTATTGTTTTCTGAGTCCACAGTAGAGTGCATTTCCGCCCTTACATGGAGCACTTCCTGTACTGTTAACCAAGCCTCCTTCTCAATCCAACGTTTCTTTGGCAACCCTGCTTCCCTGCTCATAGCTGACTTGTTTTATTTCATAGTATTTACTTGTGCCGATTATCTAGTGTTTGCCTATGTCAGTCTTATCAGCTTCAGCTGATAAGACTGCAGTAATGCTGTCCGATGCCTTTTTTTCCACTCCATGTGATGTCACATGGTCACATGGGGAGTAGTAGGAAGCTCTGAGTGATTATGCAGTCTTGTGGGATTTCAGCAGTGTTGGTCATCTTACTTTAAAAAAAGTAATTAGTTAAGTTACAAATTACTTCTCCCAATAAGTAATTGCGTTAGTAACTCAGTTACTACATTGGAAAAGTAATTAGTTACGCAGCAAAGTAACTGTGACTTTTTTTTTATATTCTATACGTGTAACTAAGGGGCGGGTCTAGTATTACTGTAAGCAAGGGGCGCATTTATTATTATTGTATATCGTGTAACCAAGGGGCTGCTCTATTATTACTTTAACCAAGGGGCAGATCTGTTATAGCGTGTAAGCAAGGGCGGGTCTATTATTATTATATCGTGTAAGGGGCGGATTTCTACAGAAGAGGGCGAATGTTAAATTAATAAGCAGAGCTTAATATATAACAATAATAATAAATGCGCCCCTTGGTTACAGTAATACTAGACCCGCCCCTTAGTTACACGATAGAAGCCCCTTGCAGAGTAGCACGAGCATCAGGAGCGTGCGGCATCGCCTCGTACAATTACATGTTAACTGCGCCTGCGCGGTGTAGAGTTCACTCAGAGCTGTTTAGGTTCGGCAATTTTCGGAAGCTCCGTAGTCCTTCGTACTGCGCAAGCGCTGCGCCTGCGCAGTACAGGGGGTCCTTATCCAGCGGGGGAACTTTTTCGGCAGGACACCGGAATTACACTACTGCCATCTAGTGGCAGTAGATGTAATTGGGGTAACTAAGCCAAAGTAATGGGAACTGAGTTACCATGAGGGGAAAAGTAATCAGTTAGATTACTCGTTACCCTCTAAAGTAACTGCGTTAAGTAACTCAGTTTATTTTAACTCAGTTACTTACATCACTGGATTTCAGTGTTGTGCCTAGGAAGTCCTGATAATAGATAGACAAGCACACAGGGTGTGCCGTAAATCAGGGGAGATATAGGCATGCTCAGTAATATCATTCTAAAGAACAAAAAAGATTACAACAACACTATGCAAGTAAGGAGATATCTACAAGCAGTGTTCATTAGGGCTTTTTATGCTGATTTCCATGGGACAAAGTTGTGGGGGAGAGTTTACAACCACTTTAAGCACTGCTGAGCATGCCTTAAAGCAGAGCTCCAGACAAAAAACAAGACAGCCTACTAACAGACAAAATAACTAAATCTGCTTTTGCTGCAATGTCAGTTTTCCCCCACGGCACGTTTCTGCCACAAGGTGTCTTCAGCCTGTCGGCCAACATCATTTAACCCGTTTCCTCTGAGCTCAGGTTATCCAGGACCTGCCCCCAGCCTGTGATTGGACAATAAAAGGATAAGCAGCACATTGATGAGCTCAACTCTCTCCGCAAGTCATGAACTGATTGGCTCCTTGTGCTGCTTCTTCCTCTCACACCCCCACCCTACTGATACCGGCCTGGCTGGAGATCACCTTTAAAGCCCAACTCCTAACAAATTGTTTGGATTTTTTTTGTATGTAGTGGGGAAGAGTTAAAATTGCCGCCTGCTCTTTCATTTCTGTCAGTGACCCCATTAGGGACGTTATCCCTCACTTCTCGTCCTTTGACACCAGTACAAGAAATAAGGGATGTGGTTATCTCAATGACAGGAAGGCCCAGATGGAAATTAAAATATTGTCAGAAGTTTTACCACTTCCCTACTCCAAAAGAAATGTGGTTTTGTTTTTTTCTCTGTCCCTGTCAGCGGCGGCCTGTCCACTAGAGGCGCACAGGCGCAGCCCACCCTATCCTTGCACCCGGGCCCCTGATCTACATATAGGGCTCCAGATGCATGGATTCCAATGGGGAGGGGGGGTGTCACTGGTTGGCTGAAAGGACAGGTAATCCTTTTGGACGCCTAGGAGGTATAGGGAGGGAGATACACGCCATAATACACAGGAGGAGGAAGGATGAAAGCTGACGCCCGTCGGGCACGCTGCCCGCCCGCTACCTAGATGGGGTAAGTGCAGGGCCTTGATGTCCGACTTCACCCATCAAGACATTTTGATATTTGCATAACTCCTCCCAAAAGCCAGCCCACTGTATGTGACCATTATGTCAGTGGTCATACGATCAAGAACCACTCTGATTGGTTAATGATAATCAATGGAGACCCCGACTTCATACCTCCCAACTTTTGCCTCTGCCTGTGGGATTCATGCTTGTAACTGTCAGCCTTGCAATGCCTCATGGGACTTGTAGTTGGCTGGAGGGCTGCCTGTTTGAGACCCCTGATCAAAAAGAGACCCCAGCTTTCAGTGACAGCTGGGATTGAGAGCCAGCCTGCATATGACCATTATTTCAGAGCTGACATAGTGTTTACATGATTAGTAAGCCACTTTGATTGGTTACGGATTCTCAACTGGAACTATGGCTTTATAAGACAGCTGGTATTGAGAGCCAACGGCTATGCAAAGTGTCACCTGCTTGCTTTCAATGGGGATATTTATTAACATTCCCTCAGCACAGGGCATCATGCCGGGGAACATTAATAAGCAGATTGCAGGAGTTAAGAGGTTCCTGTATGTGACCATTATGTCAGTGGTCACATGAACTACTCTGATTGGCTACCGATTATCAACTGGAACCATGTCTTTAACCACTTGCCATATAGCAGAATGACGGCGGCAAAGTGGTTTCAATTACCTGACCGGACGTCATATGACGTGATCAGGATTTTGAGCCACTGCGCCCCTGGGGGGGGGGGGGGAGACGCATAGCGACAATCGTTGTTGCCACACTGCAACTACGATCTCGATAAACTACTGCAACTACGATCTCGGTAAAGAGTCTCCGACGGACACTCTTTACCATGTGATCAGCCGTGTCCAGTGTAAATAGGAAATGCCATTGATCGGCTTTTCCTCACTCGCGTCTGTCACTCGCGAGTAGAGGAGAGCCGATCGGCTGCTGCTCTGACAGGGGGGGTCTGTGCTGATCGATTATCAGTGCAGCCCCCCCAGTATACCCACACTGGCCCGCTACCTAGATGGGGTAAGTGCAGGGCCTTGATGTCCGACTTCACCCATCAAGACATTTTGATATTTGCATAACTCCTCCCAAAAGCCAGCCCACTGTATGTGACCATTATGTCAGTGGTCATACGATCAAGAACCACTCTAATTGGTTAACGATTATCAATGGAGACACCTGGCTTTCAGTGACAGCAAAATTGAGAGCAAGACTGCATATGACCAATATGTCAGAGATGAAATAGTGTTCACACGGTTAGTAAACCACTCTGATTGGTTACTGATCATCAACAGGAACCATGGCTTTATATAACAGCCGGTATTGAGAGCCAGCGGCTACGCAAAGTGCCACCTGCTTGCTCTCAATGGGGACATTTATTAAAATCCCCTCAGCATAGGGCATCCGGCCAGGGAACATTACTAAACAGATTGCAGATAAGGGGTTCCTGTATGTGACCATTATATCAGTGGTCACATGATAAAGAACCACTCTGATTGGTTACTAATTATCAATGGAGACTGTTCGAGGGTCAGTAGCTATGCTGAGTGTCAGCTGCTTGCTCTCAACGGGGACATTTATTACCATTCCCTCAGCACAGGCCATCATGCTGGGGGACATTAATAAGCAGAGTGCAAGTGTTAAGGGGTTCCTGTATGTGACCATTATGTAGTGATCACATGATCAAGAACCACTCTGATTGGTTACCGATTATCAATGGGGACCCTTGGTTTTCAGTGACAGCCGGGATTTAAAGCCAGTCTGCATGTGACCATTATGGTGTGTATAGTGTTCACGTGGTTAGTAAACCGGTATTGAGAGCCAGCGGCTATGCAAAATGCCACCTGCTTGCTCTCAATGGGCACATTTTTTAAAATACCCTCAGCACAGGGCATCCTGCCAGGGAACATTACTAAACAGATTGCAGGAGTTAAGGAGTTCCTGTATGTGACCATTATGTAGTGATGACATGATCAACAACCACTGTGATTGGTTACCGATTATCAATGGAGACCCCTGGCTTTCAGTGACAGCCGGGATTGAGAGCCAGACTGCATATGACCATTATGTCAGAGATGATATAGTGGCCACATGATTAGGAAACCGCTCTGGTTACTGATCATCAACAGGAACAATGGCTTTAGATGGCAGCCGGTATTGAGAGCCAGCAGCTATACAAAGTGTCAGCTGCTTGCTGTCCATGGGGACATTTATTGCCATTCTGTCAGCACAGGGCATCATACCGGGGAGCATTATTAAGCAGATTACAGGCATTAAGGGGTTTCTGTATATGACTGTTATGTCAGTGGTCACAGGATCAAGAACAACTCTGATTGGTTAACGATCATCAGTAGAGACCCCTGGCTTTCAGTGACAGCCGAGATTGGGAGCCAGCGGCTGTACAAAGTGTCAACTACTTGATCTCAATAGGGAGATTTTTTAATGTACCCTCGGTGCTGGGCATCATGCTGGGAAATACATTACTAAACAGATTGCAGGTGTTAAGGGGTTCCTGTATGTGACCAATATGTCATTGGTCACATGATTAGGAGCCACTCTGATTGGTTACTAATGATCAATGGCAGGGGCGTTGTTAGGTCTACAAAAGATCTGGGGCTAGAGCCCATAGCAACGTAGTAAAGAAAGTCGTATGCTTGGGCGGGCATACACATGTATATAATATACGTGTGTGTGTGTGTGTATATATCCCCAGAGAGTCCCCCTTACATCAGGGTCCCCAGAGAGCCCCCCTTACATTAGGATCCCCAGAGAGCCTTTCCCTTGCATTTGGGTTCCCAGAGAGCCTCCCCTTGCATCAGGGTTCCCAGAGAGCCTCCCCCTTAAATCAGGGTACCCAGAGAGCCTCCCCTTGCATCAGGGTTGCCAGAGAGGGTCCCCAGAGAGCCTCCTCCTTAAATCAGGGTACCCAGAGAGCCTCACCCTGCATCAGGGTTCCCAGAGAGCCTCCCTTCCCCTTGGGGACCCCTGAAGAGACTCTGGGCTATGGGCCCCAGATTCGGGACTATAGCCCCAAAAGCCACCCCCTAGCAACGCCACTTCTGGGGACCCTGATTTAAGGGGGAGGCTCTCTGGGGACCCTGATTTAAGGGGGAGGCTCTCTGGGAACCCTGATGCAAGGGAGAGGCTCTCTGGGAACCCAGATGCAAGGGAAAGGCTCTCTAGGTATCCTAATGTAAGGGGGGCTCTCTGGGGACCCTGATGTTAGGGGGGACTCTCTGGGGATATATACACACACACACGTATACATAAGACTTTCTTTACTACGTTGCTATGGGCTCTAGCCCCAGATCTTTTGTAGACCTAACAACGCCCCTGGTCCCCAGAGAGCCTCCCCCTTAAATCAGGGTACCCAGAGAGCCTCCCCCTGCATCAGGGTTCCCAGAGAGCCCCCCACTTACATCAGAGATCCCAGAGAGCCTCCCTTCCCCCTGGGGACCCCTGAAGAGACTCGGGGCTATGGGCCCCAGATTCTGGGCTATAGCCCCAAAAGCCACCCCCTAGCAACGCCACTGATCAATGGAGATCTCAGCTTTCATTGACAACTGGGATTGATAGCCGTGACCTGCGCAAAGTGTCAGCTGCGTGCTCTCAACGGCGACATTTAATAACGTATCCTCAGCTCAGGGCATCATACAAGGGGACATTAGTTTGATTGCTGGCATTAAGGGGTTAATAGACAAACAGTTTCTGGGCCACCCAAGGAATTTGTTTACTTTGGAGACAACATTGCAGCTTACCAGTCCTTAGACATGGTGGCCACATTTGTTTTCTTTTTTTTAAGACGATTTTATTATCACCTGTGTGATCCTGCCAGAAGCACACATCCTGTCCCTTCATGTCTACACTTATTTCCCCACTGTATCGATGGAGGGCACTGTGGTGGGCACCTAGGCTTGTTTTTTTTTGTTTTTTTTCTTAGTACACGTGAAGCTGGTACTCTTTAAGAGCAAGGCACTTCGTCAGCCTCCAACTGCTACAAGCCAGATAAACAGAAGTTTTCTTACCGTCGGAAGGGCCGGCGGTGATTACAGGGGCGGGGCCATGTGATTTCCCTCTTTATAAATTTCATGACATTTTCCCCCCTTCGGCTTGGCGCGCGCATAATGAGTGTCCTGAAATAATAGTGCTGTTAACATGCCGCATATGCCAAGTGCAGCTGTTCCAAGTTCAATGAGAAGATGCACACAGTGGTACTTAAGCGCCACGCGGGGTCTACTTATCGCTTCCTGAAGAACAAGTTAATAACATGCAATTCAACGGCAAATGAAAAAAAGAAACGCCGTTTTGTCGGGCTCCAGCCTGCTTTTAATTGTCTCCCATTTATCAGTATTGGGAGCAGGAATCTGCTCTTTTCTCTTCCCCTTCCTCAGCCCTGATGGATTTATCTACAGCTTGGAATGGGCCAGATGCCGGCTCAATAGAGTCTGCTGTCCATCTTCAACGTATTAAGCCCCCAAATCGTTTAGAGAGAGAGAAAAAAAAAAAGAGAAAGTCTTGTGTGCCGCCTCAATTCGTGTGATTAGACACCGCGTGAATTCAGAGCCCAACGTGAACAATGGGAGGGGGGGGGGGGGGCTGCTGCTGTGGGGTCTAAGATGCGATAGGCCGATGAGGCATTAGACGGGCCCGGGGTACGCGTGGCTGACAATGTATTATAATTAAAGGGAGTGTACCGTCTCTTTTATCATGTGTTAAATATAGATGGATGGTTAATTGTGTGCTGTGGCTTTAAAATATTGCTTCTGTGTATAATGTGTAATCATATATGTATACGTGGCATCCATATTTATTCATTACCTGTGCAGGTTCTACTTTACCAGCAATGGTTATGCTTTACGGCTCCTTCTTCTCTCAGTGCAAGTCTATGAGTCAGCCGACTTATTAAAATGAATACACTCCCCATGTGGCCTGTATTCTCTATGGCTGAAATTTATTCTGCCTTTGTTATCTATATATAATATTTTATTTTTATTTTTTTATTTATTACAAGTATTTACAGTATATAGCACTGTCAATTTATGCAGCACTTTTACATACAGTATATCTTGTATAATATTATGTTATATTATTATAATATATATATATATATATATATATATATATATATATATTATACATTATGTATGTATGTATACAGTATATATATATTATATATTTATATATATATACAATTAAATTGAGAACAGAATACATTTCTAAATAAAATATATATAAAACAATGGAAATATACATAAAAGTTATACCTCTAGTGCTGTCTATTTATGCAGCGTTTTTATATCTTGTATATTAATATATTATTTCATTATAATAGAGATATATTATATATATATATATATATATATATATATATATACATTTATAGATGTATATCATATATATATATATATATATATATATATATATATATATTTATAAATAGAGAGAGGGAGTGATAGAGATATTTTTTTCTATTATATATAATATACTGTATATATAATAGAAATAATGAAAGCAGAATACATTTCTAAATTATATATATATATATATATATATATATAATACAATAGAAATATACATACAAGTTATACCTCTAGTGCTGTCTATTTATGCAGCATTTTTATATGTTGTATATTATTTTATAATAATATATATATATATAGAGAGAGAGAGAGAGAGATTTTTTCTATTATATATAATATACTGTATATATAATAGAAAAATTGAAAGCAGAATACATTTCTAAATAAAAAAAAAAAAAAAAAAAAAAAAAAAAAAATATATATATATATATATATATATATATATATATATATATATATATAATAGAATAGAAATATACATAAAAGTTATACCTCTAGTTCTGTCTATTTATGCAGAATTGTTATATCTTGTATATTATTTTATTATAAAATATATATGTATATGTGTGTATGTATATATATGTATATATATATATATATATATATATATATATATATATATATTAGAGAGAGGGAGAGATTTTTTTCTATTATATATATATATAATATACTGTATATATATAATAGAAAAATTGAAAGCAGACAACATTTCTAAATAAAATATATATAGTACAATAGAAACATATGTGTGTGTGTATATATATATATATATAATATATATATATATATATTATATATATATATATATATACACTGTGTATATATAGATAGATAGATATACAAATAGGAAAAAAATTCTTAAGAATTATATAAAGAGAAATAATAAATGCGGAATAAACGTCTAAATAAAATGTATATAGTAAACTATACATATACACATACATATTTATCTACAGTATCTAATATATATATATTTATATAAATATTATCTAATATCTACTAGATAGATAGAATAAAGGAAGAATACACTTCTAAGAACAAAAAATGTAATTGTTTACTAATTAAGTTCAAATTAAAAAAAATGATATTGTGACTATTATTATTATTGTGCCTCTCCTGGTTCCTCCTCCCTCCCCCATCAACAATCAACATACTAATTCAGTTTTTAAATACAACCTTTCTCTTTTCGTCACATACCTTGCTTTAGTCCAAATGATGTCACAATGGGGCTCTGTGCTTCTCTATGCAATGCAGGCAGATCTTGACAGGTGGGAGGGGCCAGCAGGATGAATCCCAGCATGCTTCCCTCAGCACTCCTCCTAAGAACCCCCAGCCCTGATGCAAGCAGTGGGGTTGCTCTTGGGAGGAGTTATGCAAATATCAAAATGCCTCGATGGTTGGATGTCGGTTGGGTGGGTGGGCACGTGTTCCTAGGCAGGCTGTATTGGCATGTGATGTTGAGCCTTCATGATTGAAAGAACTGCAATCTCATGAATGAAAGGGACAGTCAGGCAGGAGAGGAAAGGGCTAGATTTTGTTGGACGTACTCCAGCCAGGAAATGAGACGGGCTGTATCTGACTTGTTGCAGCTTTGAATGCATATTGTATTATGTGTGGACCTTTGGTGAGATCGGGGGGGGGGGGGGGGGTCACCCGTGAGGCCCCCAATATCTAATAAGTTGACCTCCACTAACTCTTTCCCACTCTACAGACTTCTTATTCTATAATTCTGTAGCGGTGACCCCGCTTGTATCATTGAGAACCATTCCAGGGGGGTACACTGGGGTCTTTATTCCGGATATGAGTGGCCAGGGACAGGCTGCAATCTTCTCTGACATTCCATCAGCAGGAGGCGATCATGAGCAATTTTCAGAGGATTCATGATGTGACTATAATGGAGACGACATTGCGATTCCTCCAGACTGACAATTCCCCGGAATCGCTCATACTGCTCTCAGCTGTTTTCACTGGTAACGGGCTACATGACCGACATAATGATCTCCGCACTGCCATCTCCTCTATAACGTACCAGCAGTCAGATACTCCAATTTCATTTTTCTATACGGCTTCATATTTATTTGAATTATCATTTTATTAATCTCAGTTCATAAATGTCCGTTAAAGCCCAACTCCACCCAAAACTGTTTGCTCTGATATATGGTGGGGGGTATAGCCAGGCGCAAGGATTTGCTCACATCCTCCCCACACTGTAGGGTGTAGCTGCCAATTCTTGAAAATACGGAAGGACCCCGGTGCAAGGAAGTGTGCAGAGAAAACCCATAACACTACTAAATAGATAATACATTCATAATTTTAAAGTTGAAGTTTATTCTGCTCGTATTTCAGCTTCTTTTATTTCTCCATCCTCAACCTCATAATGGGCACAGAAGGTGTACAGACACAGAAACTCAGCACAGGGATGGTGGAAACCCCTCATAATGAGCACAGAAGGTGTACAGACCCAGGGACTCAGCACAGGGATGGTAGGAACCCCTCGTAATGGACATTGAGGGTGTGTAGAACACAGAACTTTGCGCAGGGATGGTGGGAACCACTCAGAAAGGGTGTGCAGACCCAGAAACTCATCACAGGGATGGTGGGGACCCCTCGTAATGGACACAGAGGGTGTGTAGACCATGGAACTCATCACAAGGATGGTGGAAACCCCTCATAATGGACACAGAGGGTGTGTAGACCATGGAACTCATCACAAGGATGGTGAGAACCCCTCATAATGGATACAGAGGTTGTGTAGACCATGGAACTTAGTGCAGGGATGGTGGGAACCCCTCATAATGGGCACAGAGGGTGTGTAGACCACGGAACTTGGTGCAGGGATGGTGGTCACCCTTCATAATGGACACAGAGGGTATGTAGACCTGGAAACTTGTCACAGGGATGGGATGGTTGGAACCCCTCATAATGGATACAGAGGGTGTGTAGACCATGGAACTTAGTACAGGGATGGCATGAACTGCTCATAATGGACACAGAGGGTGTGTAGACCATGGAACTTGGTGCAGGGATGGTGGGAACTGCTCATAATGGACACAGAGGGCGTGTAGACCATGGAACTCGTCACAAGGATGGTGGGAACCCCTCATAATGGACACAGAGGGCGTGTAGACCATGGAACTTGGTGCAGGAATGGTGGGAACTGCTCATAATGGACACAGAGGGCGTGTAGACCATGGAACTCGTCACAAGGATGGTGGGAACCCCTCATAATGGACACAGAGAGTGTGTAGACCATGAAACTCATCACAAGGATGGTGGGAACCCCTCATAATGGACACAGAGGTCGTGTAGACCATGGAACTCATCACAAGGATGGTGGGAACCCTTCATAATGGATACAGAGGGTGTGTAGACCACTGAACTTAGTGCAGGGATGGTGGGAACCGCTCATAATGGACACAAAGTGTGTGTAGACCCAGAAACTCATCACAAGGATGGTGGGAACCCCTCATAATAGACACAGAGGTTGTGTAGACCATGGAACTCATCACAAGGATGGTGGGAACCCCTCATAATGGATACAGAGGGTGTGTAGACCACTGAACTTAGTGCAGGGATGGTGGGAACCGCTCATAATGGACACAAAGTCTGTGTAGACACAGGAACTCATCACAAGGATGGTGGGAACCCCTCATAATGGACACAGAGGTTGTGTAGACCATGGAACTCATCACAAGGATGGTGGGAACCCCTCATAATGGATACAGAGGGTGTGTAGACCACTGAACTTAGTGCAGGGATTGTGGGAACTGCTCATAATGGACACAGAGGGTGTGTAGACCATGGAACTCATCACAAGGATGGTGGGAACCCCTCATAATGGACGTAATGGACACAGAGGGTGTGTAGACCATGGAACAGTCTGTCCACTGCAACCTGAGAGCATGTGTGTGTCTACTGTTTTCTCAATTCCTTGAGTTCGCTAAGAAACTATGTTCCAGTGACACCACAGATTGTGTAAGGGAGTTTTACATCCTTACTGCTCTAACAGTAAAGAGCCCATTGAGCAGTTTAGGATTGAACCACCCAGTGCCAGGCCAAGGTCATCCAGCGCCCAGGGCAAAGATGCCTGCATGCAGTACTTTTTTTTCAGTGCAGTGCAAGGCAATCTACTCCCTTGCATCGCGCTGCAACCAATAACCATTGTGTGGCATTTCTATAAAGTTTCTTTTAAAAAAAGTGAACAGGGTAATGCGCCGCAATTAGCCAATACCAACCTCGGCATTCTAATAGTGTGAATTTACCCTGAAGGTCATAAAAGTTATGAATGGATTTGTGTTTGTTAGCAAATCCATTCATAGTTCTGATCTCTGAGATGAGTACAGTGGTCAGTCACCATTGTCCTCACTTCAGCTTTAGGCCTCATTCACATGAGGCGGATCCATTGATCTCCGCTGAGCCGGCGGATGACAAGTCCGTCTCTGCTCACTGAGCGGGGAGGGGCCTGTCAGAGCGCCGCTGCTTCCTATGGAGTGATTTTCCCTTTTTTATCAGATCTCATCCGATCCGCCAAGATGGATGGCGAACGTATCACCATACGTCTGATTTTAGCGGATCGGACGGCAGACGGGTGTCAGCAGACATATGTTCGCTGACATCCGTCTCCACATAGGAGTCAATGGATGGCCCGCTCAAATCCGGCTGAAAAACGGACAGGCGGATCCAAGTAGGCTTACCGTGTGAAAGGGGCCTTACACATTCAAACGAATGGCTTTGTTGACCTTTCAGACCCCTTTATACATAATCAAAGGGTCCCTAGGTATTAAAAGCCAGTCATACCCTCAGAGGCTGCTGTCAGATTTGAGCAGCACTGGGGACAGTGCTTCCAGCTTGTTAGTACAGTTGCACTGACAGATCTGGACTTTTCAGGATTTGCTTACCCGCCCTGCCCCCGGCCCGGGCGGTATTCTCCCTCCCTCTCGTCCTTCCTGCCAGTGCTGTGCTCCTGTATTTCTGTGAACACCGCTGTCGGTTAATATAGTTCTGCAATAGCAAAAAAGAGGAAGGGGAGAGAGAGCACAGCCCGCACCTCCTCCCGGCTCTCTCCTCCTCATCTCATTGCTGTCAGTCAACACTGGGCTGACAGGAGTAGTGATGCCACTGTCACTACTCCTGTCAGCCTTGTAACAAATGGAACTTGGCACAGGGCACCGCTATTTCAACCATTGTGCCCGGGAAGTCGTCCCTTCCGCCCACCGCTTCTCCTGGCCCTGGAACCATCTCTCATCCAACTTCATTGTGTGGCCGTGTGTCTTCTTTTGAGACCTAAGATTAAACCGTTTCCTCCCAATGCTGGATTCAAGGATTTGTATATCACTATCATATCTCCTTTTGAGTGTCTCTTCTCCAGGGAGAATAAGTTCAATGTTTGCAATCGTCCTCATAATTGAGGTCCTCCAACTCCTTTGTTGGCTTTGTTGTCCTTCTCGGGACTAACTCCAGTTCCAGCACCTCCTTCCTGAGGATTGGTGACCAGAAATGGACGGCTTACTCAAGATGTGGCCAAATCAGAGTCATGTAAAGCAGTAGAATTATATTCTTATCTCTGGAGTTAATCGCCATAGCGAGTAACTTGCATTCATATTTTTAGCCCCCCAAGTGCTTTACTTCATCTGCCATATAGTGGCCAACTCTTCTATTTTCTATTTTATTGCTGTTGTGAATTTATTGTCCTGCTTAGCTTTGTATCATCACTCCAGATCTGGATCAGGGCATCACTGAGCTCTTTGAACAGATCGAGGTGCAACCTGGCGGCATCGAAAGGACCGAAACATAATGTCTCAGAGGTGTACTATTGGTTTCTGGTCAGACGAGCGTGGGGGCCATTCATTGGTATCAATCCCTTCTTCCTCCAGGAACTGGCTGCATACTCTCGCCACATGAGGCCAGGCATTGTCGTGCACCACGGGGGACCCAGGACCCACTGCACCAGCGTAGGGTCTGACAATGGGTTCAAGGGTTTCATTCCGATACCTAATGGCAGTCGAGCCTGTATCTGTGCATCCCTCAATGGATATGCCTCCCCAGGCCATCACTGACCCACCACCAAAACATGCTGAACGATGTTACAGGCAGCATAACGTTCTCCGTGGCTTCTCCAGACTCTTTCACGTCTGTCACATGTGCTCAGGGTGAACCTGTTCTCATCTGTGAAAAGCACAGGGTGCCAGTGGAGGACCTGCCGATTCTGGTGTTCAATGGCAAATGCCAATAGAGCTCCCCGGTGCCGGGCAGTGAGCACTGAGGAGCACTAGAGGACGTTGGGCCCTTAGGCCAACCTCATGAAGTCTGTTTCTGATTGTTTGGTCAGAGACATTCACACCAGTGGCCTGCTGGAGGTCATTTTGTAAGGCTCTGGCAGGGCTCATCCTGTTCCTCCTTGCACAAAGGAGCAGATGCCGGTCCTGCTAATGGGTTAAAGACCTTCTACGGCCCTGTCCAGTAACTGCCTGTCTCCTGGAATCTCCTCCATGCTCTTGAGACTGTGCTGGGAGACGCAGCAAACCTGGCGCGTATTAAAGCGGGGCTCCACTGCCCCTTACGTTTTTTTTTTTTTTAAAAGCCCTTAATAAAGAGTATATTTTGGCATTTAATAACTCACCAGTCCGGGTTGTAGGAGTTGTGCCTTTTGATTTTTCTAGTAAAATATGACTTTATAAAGAACCTGTTGCGGTTCTCCATCTTGGCTGTGGACGAGTGAAATCTCCAGGCGTTCTTTTCCTGGATTTCACTGACGCCCATTCATTCTAATCTCGCGCATGTGCCGTCAGCTCCTGTTGCCATCACAACGGCGGCGGCGTCAAAAGTCCCGCAAGTCTCGCGCGATCTAGGGCCAGGCAGCCGCACTGACTCCTGGGAGCTATGACACAAGCTCCCAGGAGACAGTGCGGGCTAGGGGATATTACGTAATAGCCGTAATATCCCCGCCCATATCCAAGGGACCAAGAACCAGGAAGCGATTGATGCCAAGAAGAAGAACAACTAAAGGTAAGTTAAAAAAAAAAAAAAAAACTGCCGTTTCGGATCGAGGAAGGCGAGTACTTTTTTTTTTTTTTTAAACGGGTGGCGCTCCGCTTTAATGTGCCATCCTGGAGGAGTTGGACTTCCTGTGCAACCTCTATAGGGTCCAGGTATCGCCTCGTGCTACCAGTAGTGACACTGACCCTAGCCAAATACAAAACTAGTAAAAAAACTGTCAGAAAAGATGAGCCACTGAAAAAAAAATTCAGTGGCCTCCAACTGTAAAACCATTCCTGTTTTGGAGGTCGTCTCAATATTGCCCATCTAGTGCACCTGTTGTTAATTTCATTAACACCAAAGCAGCTGAAACTGATTGACAACCCCCTTTACTACATAAAGAGAAAGTAAAGTCTTCCTTCTGAATTATACCTTCAGGTAAGCCTATAACAAGGACTTTTTCCATCGGAATTTCCGACACACAAAAATTGAAATCTGAGAATCCGTTCTCATAAAATTCCGATGGTGTGTACACAATTCCGACGCACAAAGTGCCACGCATGCTCAGAATCAAGCAGAAGAGCAGCACTGGCTATTGAACTTCATTTTTCTCGGCTCGTCGTACGTGTTTTACGCCATCACGTTCTTGACGTTCGGAATTTTTCCGACCAACTTTGTGTGACCGTGTGTATGCAAGACAAGTTTGAGCCAACATCCGTCTGGAAAAAAAAAACATGGGATTATGTTGTCGGAATGTGCGATCGTGTGTACGGGGCATAACCGTCCCCACAACCTGTACAATACATTCCAGGGACCAGAACAATAATTTCTTGCAGCAAGCAACTTGTTTCTGAAAAGCCATTCTAGCACGCAATCTTGTTATTGTATAAAGAACCTAACATTAGCATATAAGCACCTAAAATTGTAATGTAATCATTTTACTGTCACTGTCGTTATGTCCATACATGGAAGCAGCGAAGATTTCGTCTCTGGTTTCTGCTCTCGCTTTTCCTGACCACTGTGTCCAGGGAAGAAGCTAATGGGGCGTGATCTGTGTCTGTCTAATAGACCCCTTATGCCTCATTAAAGAGAACCTGTCTCATTAAAGAGAACCTGTCACAGCATCGCGTAGAGGGCTATTGGCTTTTCTATATGATAGCAAAAAATTTGGTGAAAAATAAAAGTGTAAACCTTCTACGTACTCCCCGCATACACCCCTCTGGGGCAACCCGGGTATGTCCCACTTGCGCACTGTGCCTGACCCACTAGTGTGGGCCAGGTATGGCATAAGAACACTAATGCCCCATACACACGGTCGGATTTTCCGACGGAAAATGTCCTATTGGACAATGTTGTCGGAAATTCCGACCGTGTGTAGGCTCCATCTTACTTTTTCCGTCGGATTTTCCGACGGACAAAGTTTTATCTCCTGCTCTCAAATTTTCCGACAACAAAGTCCTATCGGACTTTTTCCGATCGTGTGTAGCGAATTCCGACGGACAAAGTGCCACGCATGCTCAGATCACATTACAAGACCAAAGCTATTGGCTACTAGCCTCTACGTAGTCCCGTCCTACGCAACGAACGTCACCACGTTCAGGATGATCGGATTTTCCGACAACTTTGTCCGACCGTGTGTATGCAACACCAGTGTCGGAAAAAATCCGACGGATTTTGTGGTCGGAATTTCCGACCGTGTGTACGGGGCATTAGAGATGTCATGCCCGAGGGACGACTGCTCCCATTTGACAGACTCACGAGCAAGTTTGAGCTTCCCCCCTGGATGTATTTCAGGTTTCTACAATTAAGACATGCTCTTAGAGCGCAGTTCCCAAACCCCATTACAGTAGAGCCTCACCAGGTCGAAAGGCTGCTGACGTCACGCATTATGGATAGAACACTCTCTTCTATCTATCTTCGTCTTACATGTGAGGGTGGCACTGGGGCCAGCAGAGCTTTCTCAGCCTGGCAACGGGATCTCCCGACATTGACGGAGGAGGATTGGTCTGAGAACCTGCAGCAGTTCATTCCTCTTATGATTTCTTACTCGGGATAAATTTATCCAGCTGAAATTTCTACATAGGGTGCACTATACACCTCAAAGACTAGCGCGAATATTTCATACCTCTGATGACAAATGCCCGAAGTGTAGTGGGGAGATAGGTAACTACATACATATGGTATGGAGCTGTCCAAGAGTGCAAGAATTTTGGCGAACAGTGGCTGCTGACTTATCTCAGATTAGTGGGGAGACTATTGGACTTGACCCCCTGATCCTATTGCTAGGTATTACGGACAATTTGCCCACCTCCACACATAAAAAACTGTTTATCTTCTACACTGCGTATTATGCTAGGAAAACGATCCTCCTTCACTGGAAGACGGCGGACTCGCCTAGGACGTCCATCTGGAAAGAACTAGTGAATAAGGCCTTGCCCCTGTACAAACTGACTTATATGGGTAGAGCCCCAAGAAATTCCCAAAAATATGGGCATCCTGGGCAGAAGCCAGACACCTTACTGTATGACCCCATGGCGGGATCCCATCCCCTCCCTGGAGCCCCAATGCTTTCTCTAGGGAACGCCTGGGCCTCCCCCCATTATCAACGGCACTGACAATGGTTGCCTTGCTGTCTCTTCCCCCATTCACCCATTTCGTACCCTGATTTCCTCCTTCCTCCTCCATTTCCCTATTCCCCCCCACTGGAGGTTACCCAAGGCTTTCAATACTTATGTAGAGTTAATTGGGAACTGTCAATGGCTCTGTTCCTGCACTATGCTAAACTGTTGCTAGGAATACCTGTACTCATCTACTTAGACAGATACCCTGTTTTCTTATGTTACGAATGTCTACGTCCCCCCCCCAAAAAAAAATACATTTTTAGAGCCCACTATATGCCCACTTACATGCACAAATCTATGTATTTAGGGGGGGGGCTTACATACAAAGCTGTTGACTGCACTACACGTTACATATTTCTGTACATTCCAAAGTGAGAGCAATCATTCTAGGGACATTATTCATTGTTAACTCTAAACTGATGACCTACTGGGGCTTTAAAAGCATTGCCTATAGAGCATTACCAAAGTTTGTCATTCTTTTACAGGCGCTCACAATTTTGAGGCTTGGCATGTTTGATATCCGTTTGCTTTGTGCAACCTCATCTTTTATATTTTACAAGAAAATTCGTTAATAAGTTGTATTTGTGTGCACTAAAATAAACATTATTTAATTTTCCCCGAAACTTGCTCTTGATAAAATTTGGTTCTACCACCCTTTTTTTTTTTTTTTTTTCCCAGGTCTTTGCAACTAAGATTTGCATTTCAACCACTTAAGCCCCAGACCACTTTGCTGGCCAAAGACCAGAGCACTTTTTGCGATTTCTGCGTCGCTTTAACTGACAATTGCGCGGTCGTGCGACGTGGTTCCCAAATAAAATTGACGTCCTTTTTTTCCCATAAATATAATAATTTTTTTTTTGGTGGTATTTGATCGCCCCTGCGGTTTTTATTTTTTGCGCTATAAACAAAAAAAGAGCGTCAATTTTGAAAACAAAACACATTATTTTTTACATTTTGCTATAATAAATAGCCCCCAAAAATATATAAAAAAACGTTTTTTTTCCCTCAGTTTAGGCCGATACGTATTCTTCTACATATTTTTGGTAAAAAAATCGCAATAAGCATTTATTGATTGGTTTGCGCAAAAGTTATAGTGTTTACCAAATAGGGGATAGTTTTATGTCATTTTTATTATATTTTATATATATTTTTTTTTTTACTAGTAATGGTGGCGATCAGCGATTTTTATCGTGACTGCGACATTGTGGCGGACACATCGGATATTTTTGACACATTTTTGGGACCATTGCCATTTATACAGCAATCATTGCTATAAAAATGCACTGATTACTGTGAAAATGACACTGGCAGTGAAGTGGTTAACCACTAGGGGGCAATTAAGGGGTTAAGTGTGTCCTGGGGAGTGATTCTAACTGTGGGGGGGGGCGTGGCCAGGTGTGGCACATCACTGATTACCGCTCCCGAACACAGGGAGCTATGATCCGTGACACTGTCACAAGGCAGAACGGGGAGATGCTTGTTTACATTAGCATCTCCCCGTTCTTCCTCTCCGTGAGACGATCGCGGGTATCGAGTCCGCGGGACCCGCGATCCGGCTCACGGAGCTTGCCGCGTGCGCCCACAGGCCGCCTCTTAAAGGGCAACATACAGGTACGTTAGTTTGCCTATAAGTGCCATTCTGCCGCAGTATATCTGCATGAGGCGGTCGGCAAGCGGTGATCATGCAAAAAAATAATTGCTCTATCTGCAAAGGGGTTAAAATGTCGGCCTAAACTGAGGGAAACATTTTTTTTTTTATATTTTTGGAAGAATTAAATCCTTTGCCATTTGCCTGTGTCCTGTTGGGAAGATTTTTATACATTTCCTTTTTTTTTTTTTTTTTTAATACAAACGTCTTTTTATTGGTGAATAAAAAAAAGTCATGGAAATTACACATCAAATGTGATGAAAAGTAAAGTACAAATACTGGCAAATGACTTTCAAAAATGGTATAGTGACTTATACAGAGTATTTTCAATCCATGTATACAACTTATTAAAACCATTAACAAAACTTTGCAGCTGCTATCAACAAAAGAGTGTGCGATTCATACCAAACAATGTTATATCATGTATGTAAGGGTCTGTACTCCTACCCCGCAGAGGGGGGTAACCGGGGGGGGGGGGTCAGCAAAGGGCAGGATCACCTCTAGGGCTCAGAGGGAGGGTCTGTAGAGGCTTGTAGTAGCTGATCTAATAGCCAGCTCGACCATTTTTTGTCGTAGATATACATTGTGTCCATAATAGAGTGGAACAGTCTTTCCATCTGACGAATGGCTTCCATTCGATGTAGGATTTGGGACCAAGGGAGGGACCGGGATTTCCAGTTCAGGGCTATGGACCACTGAATGGCGCCGATTAATGTATGAATCAGGTTAAGAGTTGGCGTAGGAATGCCTGGGATGGGTGCAAAGAGAAGGCATATCTGAGGGGACAGTTCCACTCTGGAGCCCGATAGGGTCTCAATCTTGGAGGAGGCCTGGTCCCACACCTGCTGGAGTAGAGGGCAGCTCCAGAAGGTGTGCAACATTGTGCCCATCTCCTGGCAGCCCCTAAAGCAAAATTCCGGAGCGGTAGGATAGTATTTATGTATTCTATCCGGTGTGAGGTACCAGCGGGTGTGTACCTTAAGGAGTGTTTCTTTCACCGAGATAGATTTGGAACATTTGTGCAGGTTCCTGAGCATATCTGCCCAATCGTCACTAGAAATCTCCATACCTAGATCCGTCTCCCATTTCAGCATAGCATTGGATTTTTCGGGGAGGTCCAAATCTAACAGGCTTTTATATATAAGTGATATTGTGCCTTTATCCCTAGGTTGAGAAATACATAGTTGTTCAAAAAAGTTCGGGGTATAGTGTGCTACGCGTTTATAGTGTGTATCAAAAAAATGTCTGATTTGGAGAAACTTAAAAAATTCCTCTCTTGGGATCTGAAATTTGGTTTGTAGGTCTGTGAAGGAGCAAAAAATCCCCCGGTTCGTGAGGGATTTTAGGGTAACCAGTGAGTGGTGTATCCACCATAAGTAGGATCCGGGGGAGTTAAATGCTAAGGGGAAATTCCTATCTCCTAGAAATGAAGCTAGGGGGGGGGGCTGGGGAGAACAGTCTAAACTTAGACTTGTATAATGTCCAGATACGGAGGGAGTGTCCCACTACAGAGTTCAAGGAGTTGACCTCCCCGGAATTCAGTAAGGGCTGCCATAACAATCCTGGGAGGAAGAAGGGGCGTATAGACTGCGTTTCAAAACGCAACCAGGGGACCACTTCAAACTTAGAGTGCCATTGGGCCGTCTGGGCCAGCCTGGCCGAAATATAGTAGAGCCATATATCTGGCAGGCCCAGGCCTCCCCGGGACATTGGTCTATGCGCCATGGGCTTTCCAAATCTAGGTCTTTTCCTGCACCAAATAAAAGCATTAATGTCTCTTTGGAGAGCTTGTAACATCTGACGGGGTACATAGTTGGGAAGGGCCCTGAAAAAGTATAGCAGCTTGGGAAGAATAGACATCTTGATTGCAATCACCCTGCCAAGAAGTGATATTTTGAATGTGGACCAGGTTCTTAGCCAATTCCTGGCCATGGTGAATGCTTTGGGGTAGTTTGCCTGAAAAATGTCTGTGAGGGAGGGGGCTAGATTTCCTTTTTTTTTTTAACACTGGAGGACAAAGTTTGGGAAACACTGTCATAGGGGATTAGTAGGATTTTTTCCCTTTTGGTGTAGTGATGCAAATTTGACCATTATTTGACTATTATATTGGAATACCACTAACAAAAAAACAGCGTACTTTCCCTTTGTTTGATTTGAGGATTTACAATTTCATTATGATGACACTACAGAGAAATGTGCTAGGTTTTACGGAGGGAACAATGTTGTAATATCACCTTATTGTCTCTTTCCAGGCAGGACAGGTCATGCAGAGGTGGTCCGAGTTGTCTACAAGCCAGAAGACGTCAGCTACGAGAAACTGCTAAAGGTCTTCTGGGAGAGCCACGACCCAACTCAAGGTAGAGTAATGAGAGAGCTCCTCATTATCCTGCTAATTGCAACTGAGATAATTAAAGTTGGATGCTTTTCGTGAGAGACCATCCTTGAAATAACACATGTGATTGCAATTGATGACAAAATAACAGGAGGAGGAAGTAGACAATCTTGGAAAATTATATCCTCATCTACTGGGGGGGGGTGGGGTGGGGGGGGGGGGGGGGTTTGCGATCTCCAAAAATGGGAAACACGCAGCTCTGAGTTTGCCTTGCATGTCAGCTAAATTCCATTTCTAGCTGGCCTTGTCCTATCTACGAGGTTCTGAGATCTCCCAAAATTGGAGAACAGTAGTTGTGACTGCGCAGGGGAAGGGTCGGTCTTCCAGAGATAGACTGCTGCCCTCACAAAGAGAGCATTAGCCCTCATAGTCATCTTGCGGCAGGGAATCTCACTTTAAAGCTGTAGCTGGAGCATAATTAAATGAAGAACACACACGTCCACCATTAACATTACTATGGCCGCTTGTGGTCTTTGTAAGTTTTCAAACTTGGGAGTCTTGCCTCCACCATTGATTTCCTTCTGGCCTTGTCCTCCTCTACGGGGTTCTGGGATCTCCTGAGCTGGATAAACACATAGCTCTTAGCTTGCCTTACTATTCAGCTGAATTTCATATCACCATTTACTACAAAAGCCCCAGTGGTATAGGGCAGCCTTTTTCAACCAGGGTGCCTTCAGGTTTTTTCAGGGGGTACCTTGGCAAATTGACAAATACCGGTAATTGCCCAGAAATTTTATACAAGCCAGTGGGTGGATCAAGCCTGCCTTTTAGTTACACAAAGCCACTAGACATGTGCACACTGAAATATTTTGTTTCGGAATTTTGTTTTGTCCGAAAAATAAATTTATTTAGTTACTCCCGAAATTCGTTTTTATTTATTTCGTTTTTCGTTAAAAATTGCATTCGTCCGAAAATCCAAATGAATTAAGGTCGAATCTGTCATTGAAGGCTTATGGTGTCTGTCGAATGTTCAAACAACGGAGCAGCTAAACTGTAAGACTCAGTATAGTTTAGCTGCAATTCCACCCAATTCCAGCAGCAATCTTTCCTCTCTACGTCGAATCTTTCCTTTCTACGTGAAATCTTTCCTTTCTACATCGAATCTTTCCTCTCCACGTCAAATCTTTCCTCTCTACGTCGAATCTTTCCTTTCTACGTCGAATCTTTCCTTTCTACGTCGAATCTTTCCTTTCTACGTCAAATCTTTCCTTTCTACGTCAAATCTTTCCTCTCTACGTCGAATCTTACGTCGAATCTTTCCTCTTTACGTCAAATCTTTCCTCTCTACGTCGAATCTTTCCTCTCTACGTCAAATCTTTCCTTTCTACGTGAAATCTTTCCTCTCTATGTCGAATCTTTCCTCTCTATGTCGAATCTTTCCTATCTACGTCGAATCTTTCCTATCTACGTCGAATCTTTCCTTTCTACGTCAAATCTTTTCTCTCTACGTTTAATCTTTCCTTTCTACGTCAAATCTTTTCTCTCTACGTCGAATCTTTTCTCTCTATGTAGAATAATCTTGGACTAATAGAGTTAAGGTTAGGCACATTCGACCACAGGTTCAATGGACACAGATTGTTATTGGCAGCGTTGAATCTCCTATCTATATCAAACTGTTGTCGCAACGAAAATAAAGCATTTGTTTATGTCGGATCTTTCGTTTTTTGGATTCTGCACTTTCGTTATCGTTTGTTAAAACGATAACAAAAATACCTGAAATTCGGACGAAAATGCATTCGGACGAAAACGAATGCACATGTCTAAAAGCCACAGGTTTTCATTGTACACCAGTAAGACCTTCTAGCCTCCGGTATCCTAACAACCAATGATGTCACCAGTTGATAAGGAGGAAGTCGGTCACCTGCACAGCATCCTTGTTTGCCCGTCCCCTGATCCACTCCATCAGCACTGGGGTCACATTAGCTGGGTGATCGAGAGAAGCTTAAGGAGAAGAGAAAAACTGGAATACTAGTCAGTACAGGTGGGCAACAGTGTATTTTCTTTGGAAGAATAAATCATCTCTAATGTTGGGTATCCTACGTGTGTTGCTGCATTATGTAAAATTATTAGAATCATTTTTTTTACATATTAGAATGTGGTTTAGACATTAATGGCTGTGTGTTGAGTTATTTCGAGAAGACAGCAAATTTACACTGTTATACAAGCTTAACTTCTTGCTGACCGCCCACTGTCAAAAGACGGCGGAGCGGTGCAGCTCTTGTGGCGGGCCGCCGTCATATGACGGCGCTACCATTTTGGCCACTAGGGGGCGCGCGCGTGCCCGCTGTGTCGCTGGGGACCTGATGCGCGTGCCCGGCGGCCGCGATGTCCGACAGGCACCCGCGATTGCCCGGTAACTGAGCAGGAAGTGGATCTGTGTGTGTAAACACACAGATCCACGTCCTGTCACTGGAGAGGAGACCGATGGTGTGTCCCTTGTACATAGGGACACCGATCGGTCCCCTCCCCCAGTCAGTCCCCTCCCCCCACAGTTAGAATCACTAAGATGGGAAACATATTAACCCCTGCAGCGCCCCCTAGTGTTAACCCCTTCCCTGACAGTCACATTTATACAGTAATCAATGCATTTTTATAGCAGGGATCGCTGTATAAATGTGAATGGTCCCAAAAATGTGTCAAAGTGTCCTATATGTCCGCCGCAATGTCGCAGTCACGATAAAAATCGCAGATCGCCGCCATTACTAGTAAAAAAAAAATAATAATAAAAATTTCATAAATCTATCCCCTATTTTGTAGACGCTATAACTTTTGCGCAAGGCAATCAATATACGCTTATTGCTATTTTTTTTTTACCAAAAATATGTAGAAGAATACGTATTGGCCTAAACTGAGGAAAAAATTGGTTCAAAAAAAAATAAAAAATTGGATATTTATTATAATAAAAAGTAAAAAATATTATGTTTTTTCAAACTTGTCCCTCTTCTTTTGTTTATAGCGCAAGAAATAAAAAACGCAGAGGTGATCAAATACCACCAAAATAAAGCTCTATCTGTGGGGAAAAAATGATAAAAATTTTATTTGGGTACAGTGTTGCATGACCGCGCAATTGTCATTCAAAATGCGACAGCGCTGAAAGCTGAAAAATGGCTTGGTCAGGAAGGAGGTGTTCGTGCCTGGTAGGCAAGTGGTTAATAAGTTCTGGGCTGGGTCCTTGAGCCTGGAAACGTTGAAGAGCTTTGGATGGAATAAAGCTTCTATGACTAGGTCCACATCTTATCTGGTTACCAGACCTCATTAGTCTAAGCCCCCGTACACACAGTCGGAAATTCCGACCACAAAATCCATCGGATTTTTTCCAACGGATTTTTGTCCGACACTGGTGTTACATACACACGGTCGGACAAAGTTGTCAGAAAATCCGTTCATTCTGAACGTGGTGACGTTCGTTGCGTACGACGGAATTACGTAGAGGCTAGTAGCCAATAGCTTTGGTCTCGTAATTTGATCTGAGCATGCGTGGCACTTTGTCCGTCGGAATTCTCTACACACAATCGGAAAAAGTCCGATCGGATTTTGTTGTCGGAAAATTTGAGAGCAGGATCTCAAATTTTTTCCGTCGTAAATTCCGACAGAAAAAGTCAGATGGAGCCCACAAACGGGCGGATTTTCCGACAACATGGTCCAATCGGACATTTTCCGTCGGAATTTCCGACTGTGTGTACGGGGCATTAGTTGTGCATAGGCCTTTATGTCAGCTGACTGATGCACAGGGCTCTCTCTCATTCTCCCTCTCTCTTTCTGCACCTGCTGCCTGTTTAGGGTGCACCCTGTTAGTCGGGAACTGACCTGAGTTTGGTTAGTGGTTTGAAAGAGCAGATTATGTGTTTATTTTATGCTAAAGACTTGGACAAAGCATTGAAATTGTGTTTGTTTGCTGCCTTGCTGAGTAAAAGTACAGGGCTGTTCCTGGGTGTCCCTGTCTTATGCATAGTTTACTGCTGTCAATACCATTTGAGCTCCCTTAAATATATAAATACAAACTACATAAAGGTCTCATTGCACCTTTCTAAAAATCCAATCAAACCCAGGTGCATAAAAACATTTTAAATGTCTTATGCCATGTGCACACGACCAGACTTTTCCACGGACTGAATTCCAGAGGACTTGTCTACACACAATAACACCAGAGTCTGACGGATTCGACCATGATGACGTACGACCGGACTAGAATACGGAAGTTCATAGCCAGTAGCCAATAGCTGCCCTAGCGTCGGTTTTCGTCTTTTGGACTAGCACACGGACGAACTGATTTTTCGACTGGACTCGAGTGCGTCGGAAAGATTTGAAACATGTTCTAAATCTAAGGTCCGATTTTTCGTCAGCAAAGGTCCGATGAAACCCACACACGGTCGAATTGTCCGATGGATTGGTTTCGTCGGACCTTTGCTGACGAAAAGTCTGGCTGCGTGTACATGGCATTAGTTTTTTGGTTTTTTTTTTAACTGCGCTCGGCTCAAGAAGGAGATTCCCCACTGCAGGGTGAAGATAAGAACCGATACCCTCTATGTGAAAACAGCAGTCTATTTCCAGTGCTCCCAGCTGCCCTTTGCATAGTCACAGCTACTTTGCCCCAATCAGCATTGGGCATGGGAAATTCCTTAATTGAAGAACAGTAGTTGTAACTGCACAGGGGGAGGGTCAGTCTGCAAGTGATAGGCCACCGCTTCCCACACAGAGGGCATTAGTCCTCACCTTCAGCCTTTGGCAGGGAATCTCACTCCAAAGTTGGTGTTGGAGCCCAATTATAGGAATAAAAAAAAGTGGTTTACCATGACTGCCTTCAGTCTTTGGAAAGTTTCAAACCTAGAACCTTGCTTCCACCATCACTTTCTATCTGGTCTTGTCTTTTGCCAGGTTCTGCTTTACCTCACTACTGCCTGTTATTTTTCCTAGATGCCATTTTTTTCCCCCTATCTGTTCTTTACATTTCTCTCCTCCACAATCTTGCATATCCTCTCTCCACCCTAATTTCTTGTGAATATGGACAAAAAAATTGGCACTTTTTCTTCAATATTCTTTTCAACAGGACCTTGGTCCTTACCTTCACCCTTCAACGGAGTATCTCACTCTAAAGCTGATGTTGAAGCCCAATTATAAGGGGAAACAAAAGGTTGGTTTGCCATTTACACTACCATGACCACTTTTGTTCTTTGGAAATTCTCAAACCAGGAACCTTGCTTCCACCATTGCTTTACGTCTGGCATTGTCTTTTGCCAGGTTATCCTTTATGTCACTACAGCCTGTTATTTTTCCTAGATGTCATTCATCCACCATGTTTTTTCCCCTTCCCCATTATTTACCTTGCTCTACTCCACAATCTTGCATAGCCCCTCTCAAGCTGAGCTTCTTATGTCCAAAAGAATTGTCACGTCTGGGCGCGGACGAAAGTCGCCGAAAATAGCCGAAGGCCGCCGAGAATGGCAGAGAGTTACCGAGCGCTGCCAAGATACACAGGACATCCGCTCTGTATCTCGGCGGCGCCATTTTTAAACGGCAAGCTGAGACTGACACTGGCAAGGCTGCAAATGAACGGCAAGGCTGCAAAAGAATGGCAAGGCTGCAAAAGAGTGGCAAGGCTGCATTTGAGTGGCAAGGCTCCAAATGAACGGCAAGGCTTCAAAAGAATGGCAAGGCTGCAAATGAATGGCAAGGCTGCAAATGAATGGCAAGGCTGCAAATGAATGGCAAGGCTGCAAATGACTGACAAGGCTGCAATGCAAGGCTGCAAATGACACTGACAAGGCTGCAGATGGACACTGAGAAGGCTGCATTTAAATGTAAGTTTCTTTCCTTAAACTTCCCTCCTAAAAAAAAATTTCCTTAAAATTCACAACTAAACTTGGGGTGCGTGTTATACCCCGGCACGTGTTATACACCGATAAATACGGTAATTGCTTTATGAATAGTACGGTTGGTCTTTAAAAGTTTACAGTCCCCCATAAATATATAACTTCATTTTTATAACATTATTACCTGCTGAGCTGAAGATATTTAAGGGATCTATTCTTGTATCCCAGTACTCCCAACGTCTGGAATATTTCTTAGAAGAGAAGGCTTTTTTTTTTTTTTACAAGGACTGTACCGTTTTTAGCCGACAAATAAAGAAGCCATCATCTGCATATAATTAGAGACTGGGAGTGACATTGTATTGCTAATGAGCAGATGTGTCTTTCTTTCCAGTGAAATAACAGCTGCACGGCTATGAAAGGGGACGACCGTCCCTCCTCCCCCCTTCCAGCCCAGTATTACAGGTTGTAATGTCGCCCTGTTTCCTTTCCGACACCGCGGATCACACTCAGCCTCCTCGAGCACTGATCTAAAAATGACTCATGGCAAATTATATCTAAACACCACTGGGTTCTCTTCTGTAGTCCTTCAAAAGTCTTAAACCGGTGTTTTCCATTCAGCTGGTGCAATGACCTGAAATCTGGTTTATATTTAAATGAGGCTTGGGGCTGGGAGTGCCTGCATGGCTGCTTTGGTTGAAAAAAGACATTTAGCTTACTTTGCCAATGCCCCTTACACACGTTCCGATTATCGGACGACAAAAGTCGCTTTTGGACAGATCGTTCGATAATCTGATCGTTAGCACGCAGCTTTCGACAGCCGATCACTACAGTCCGTCCAACCAAATGCGAAGGAGCAAACAGGAAAACTTTGGTCGGACGACAGCCCATCGTAAGACAATCGTGTAATCAGTACAGCATGCGTCCGATAAAAGTCGTTAATAAGTCGACAAACACCACGCATGCTCGGAAACACCAAAATAAACCAGAAGGTCACACGTGTTTGACATCATTTAAAATACGTAGCTACGCACAGCGGAAGATTTTTCCAGAATCGTATGACAAAAATCGCATGCCGCGTACACACAGACGGAATTCTCGTCGGAAATAACTCTGACGGTTTTTCCGACGGAATTTCGCTCAAGCTGTGTTGCCTACACACGGTCACACCAAATTCCGACGGTCAATAACACAGCGGCATAAAACACGTTCGACAGCACTATAAAAGGGTCGTTTAATGCTTCGTCTAATTGTTTCCGAGCATGCGTCGGAATTTTGCGCGTTGGAATTGCATACACACGATCGGAAAATCCGATAGAAAGGTTTTCCGTCGGAAAAATTGAGAACAGGTTCTCAATCCAAAGTCCGTTGGAAATTCCGACAGAAAAAGAGCGTTGGGCATACACACGGTCGGAAAATCCGATGAAAAGCTCGGAAATTCCGACCGTGTGTACGCCGCATTACGCACATTTTGCACTGTTGTATTCGATCTTAGTTGTATGCAACAAAATGCGAACGATCTGTCATACGATAATCGGAACGTGTGTACGGGGCATTAGGGTCCATTCGTACTACAACACAGTGCAGCACAAATGCATTTTTTGTGTGTTGACGCGTGTCAAAATGAAAAGGCTGCAACGCATTGCAACACGTGAAAAAATAGGTGCTGCTTGCATTTTACACCTCATGGCACAGCACACAAGACAACGGGTATTGTGCTACACTATGCTCAATTCAACAGAATGAAAGCATGACATTCGGTATTATATAGACTCATAGTTTCATAGTTTCATAGTTAGTACCGTATATACTCGAGTATAAGCCGACCCGAATATAAGCCGAGGCACCTAATTTTACCACAAAAAACTGGGAAAACGTATTGACTCGAGTATAAGCCTAGGGTGAGAAAGGTGCAGCTCCTGTAAGTGGAAAAGAGGGTCAACAATGCCCATTTGCAGCCTCACTGTGCCCATTTGCAGCCATAGGTCCCCTGAACTTAAAACTTGGTAGTTAAGGGTTCCTAGATGCCCCCTAGCTGCAGCCAAAATGTGGGGTCTCTGGACCCAAAGGGTCCCGAAATGACTTTGCTGCAGATGGACACAGTTGACCGAATTGGGGCCCTGTATCTCGGGGCCACCTGGTGCTAGGAAATTTGGATATGTTGTAGTGTTGGTTCCACTGGGTTTGCACACCAAATTTGTGGTTCCTAGCACCAAGTGGCCCCGAGATATGAAGCCCCAAAGTCGCGTCAGAAAATGTCAAGCACTTTTCTGCAGCAGAGAATTTAATTTTCCAAACCGAATTTGGGGCCCCCGTATCTCGGGGCCACTTGGTGCTAGGAACTCCAAACTTGGATATGTTGTAGTGTTGGTTCCAAATTTGGGGTTCCTAGCCCTAAGTGGCCCGAGATACGGGGCCGCAACATCGGGTCGGAATTTTTTTTTTTCTGCAAAAAAGTGCTTGACTCGAGTATAAGCCGAGGGGGGCACTTTCAGCACAAGAAAATGTGCTGAAAAACTCGGCTTATACTCGAGTATATACAGTAAGTTTGAATAAAGACACCAGTCCATCCAGTTCAACCTGAGTGAGTGTCTACAATTGTCCCTATCCCTGTACATCGCACACTCACATCACATGTCCCTTCCCTCAAGGAGCCCACAATCCAAGGTCCCTATTCATATACTAGGGCCAATTATGGACAGAAGCCAATTAACCTACCTGCATGTCTTTGGATTGTGGGAGGAAACTGGAGTACCCCGGAGGAAACCCACACAGGCACAGGGAGAACATGCAAACTCCAGGCAGGAAGTGTCGTGGTTGGGATTCGAACAAGTGACCCTTGTTACTGCTAAGCGAGAGTGCTAACCACTACACCACTGTGCCGCCCATATAAAACTCACGATGTCTCCTTGAAGAGAACATGTCACCTGCACTATGCTATCCTATAGGGCAGTGGTTCTCAACCTTATTTTGACCAGGGCTTTGTAAATTCTTCCAAAATCTTCCATGCCCCAACAGTAAAAAATCTATAGTAACACAATGAAAATATGGGAATGCAAAATATGTATTGAAATACTGGAGGACTCTGGATGGGGTCACTGTTGGGGGGGGGGGGGGGTTGAGGGTTGTAGAGTGGGTTAGGGTACTCGGCAGCAAACTTGGTGGCCCTGCAGAGGATGAGGATTCTAGCGGGAGCTGGGGTTTATTCAAGAGGCTGGGGGCTTTGCAAGTGTCACTGTGTATTGGCTGGGGCTAAGAGGCACTATGGGACACTGCTGGGGGTTAGGGGCACTATGGGAGGCTGGAGTTTCTGCAGCAGGCTGGGGGGGGGGGGGGGGGGGGGGGGGGGTACTGTGGGTGATTGGAGGGCACTTTGGGGGCTGAGGGATCTGAGAGGGCCTTAGGCACTGTGGGGGTTGAGGGGAGCTTTGGGCAATTATGGGAGGTTGCCAGCACTTTGGGAGCTGGGAGGAACTGTGATAGGTTAGGGGACCTGTAGCTGACTGGAGGCCAAGGAGGAGGGTGGCTGCAGAATGGTGGTTGAAAACCACCAACATAGGGTGGTCAACTGCCCCTTGTGATAGTAATGCCCCGTACACACGATCGGACTTTCCTACAACAAAACCGTGGATTTTTGTTCAAAGGTGCTTGGCTCCAACTTGTCTTGCATACACACGGTCACACAAATGTTGGTCAACAATTGCGAACGTAGTGACGTACAAGACGTACGTGATATCTCCATTACGAACGCAAATTTTACAAGACCGATCGCTTCTGGCTCGTACTTGATTCCGAGCATGCATGAACTTTTGTGCGACGGACTTGTGTACCCACGATCGGAAATTCGGACAACAATGTTTTGTTGGCGGAAAATTTGAGAACCTGCTAGCCAACATTTGTTGGCGGAAAGTCCGACAACAAATGTTCGATGGAGCATACACAAGCTCACATCCAACATTTCCCGAAAATCTGACCGTGTGTATGGGGCATAATAGCTTGAAGTAAAAAAAAAAAAAAGGGGTAGGCACGCACTAAATGTGCCAATGATTGTGCCACACGTACAGCATCTAGGTATTGCCATGCATGCTGGAGTGAGATCAATAATTCTAGGGCCATCATTAATTGTTAACTCTAAATTTATAATTTGTGAAGGCTTTCAAAGCATCGCCTATGGACATTTTTGAGTACCGTAGTGTTTTACCATTTTGCTGGTCTACTCAGTTATGAGGGTTGGCAGATTTGATATCAGTTTACTCAACAAAACCTCATCTTTTATATTTTTATCAAAAAAAAATTGGGTATTGTTTGTGAGTGTGTGCATTAGTTTGAATTTAATGTTTTACTAAAATATAGATATGATAAAACGAAAAAAATTGTGTGATATAAAAAATTAAAACTACCACCATTTTATTCTACAGGGTCTCTGCTTTCAGAAAATAGATAATATTTTGGGGGCATAAAATGTGTTCATATACAAAATATGCATTTTCATTTAAAATGCACATACTAAGTTAGGCGAAATGCACACAACAAAATTAAGGTAAAAGGCTTAATGCGGTGGCACAATTTGCTCAAAAACAGGAAAAAAAACTTGCTGAACATTAAAAGTAATTGTATCTACATTCTACAATGTTATTTCTTATAAATATTAATAGCGTGTTAAGTGTTGTGCTGTTAGAAACCGATCCAGACCTTTTTTTTTTTTTCGAAGCAATTTGCTGAGTTGGTAATTTTCAAAGCTCTTAGAGCAAAGAAGTCTTTCCATATTTGGTGGTTAAGATAATGGGTTTATTAAACCGACCTTAGAATTTCCTGAGAACTTAACTGTGAATCTGTGGTCTTTAAGCCGGTTTCCTATGTATTTACAGACTACATTTTCTAAGTCTATAGATCTTAACTTGCACCTTGCACTTCACCCTTCAGTAAGGAACTGTGCTTTAGAAAATTCCAAATATACATAAACAACAACCCTTTTGTCTATGTTTCTGCTCACTTTTCTCGTATAAATCAAATAAATACATTTAACGTGTTCATTTGAGCAGGTTCCAGTTCTCTGACCTATCAACAGGCTTCTTTGGGTAGGTTTTATTTCTATACAGTTGTATTCTGGGCAGGTTCTAATCCTTTGTCAGTGGGCTTCTTTTGGTAGGTTCGGAAAGGTTCCTTTGAGCAGGTTTCATTCATCTGACCTATCAAAGAATTACTTTGGGCAGGTTCCACTCCTCCGTCCTGTTCTGCCTTGTCAGAAGGCTCTTTTAAGCTGCTTCCATTCTGTCTTCCCAGCTGGCTCCTTTGAACAGGTTCCATTCCTCTGTCCTGTCACAAGGCTTCTTTGGGCAGGTTCCATTTTTTTTCTGGGGAGTTATTTGGGCAGGTTCTATTCTTTGTCTATGAGCTTTTTTCAGCAGCATTCATTTATTTTTTCTGTTAGCAGGTTCCCTTGGGCAGGTTCCATTCCCCTGTCCCAGTAGAAGGCTTGTTTGAGTAGGTTCCATTCCTCTGTCCCATCAGAAGGCTTGTTTAAGCAGGTTCCATTCCTCTGTCCCATCAGAAGGCTTGTTTGAGTAGGATCCATCCCTCTGTCCCATCAGAAGGCTTGTTTGAGTAGGTTCTATTCCTCTGTCACATGAGAAGGCTTGTTTGAGCAGGTTCCATTCCCCTGTCCCATCAGAAGGCTTGTTTGAGTAGGTTCCATTCCTTTGTCCCATCAGAATGCTTGTTTGAGTAGGTTCCATTCCTCTGTCCCATTATAAGGCTTGTTTTAGTAGGTTTCATTCCTTTGTCCCATCAGCAGGCTTGTTTGAGTAGGTCCCATTCCTTTGTCCCATCAGAAGGCTTTTTTGAGAAGGTTCCATTCCTCTGTCCCATCAGAAGGCTTGTTTGAGTAGGTTCTATTCCTCTGTCACATGAGAAGGCTTGTTTGAGCAGGTTCCATTCCCCTGTCCCATCAGAAGGCTTGTTTGAGTAGGTTCCATTCCTTTGTCCCATCAGAATGCTTGTTTGAGTAGGTTCCATTCCTCTGTCCCATTATAAGGCTTGTTTTAGTAGGTTTCATTCCTTTGTCCCATCAGCAGGCTTGTTTGAGTAGGTCCCATTCCTTTGTCCCATCAGAAGGCTTTTTTGAGTAGGTTCCATTTCTCTGTCCCATCAGAAGGCTTGTTTGAGTAGGTTTCATTCCTGTGTCCCATCAGAAGGCTTGTTTGAGTAGGTTTCATTCCTTCGTCCCATCAGAAGGCTTGTTTGAGCAGGTTCCATTCCTCTGTACCAGGGGTCTCCAAAGTACGGCCCGCGGGCCACATCCGGCCCGCTGGGACGTTTTTCCCGGCCCGCAGGTTGAGTCGCCGATCCGTGATCCGAACGGGCCACCCCCTTCGGATCGGCACACCCCGCGATCCGCTGAGCGCTCCGCGGCCTCGGCCTTAGGAAAGGCCGCGGCTTCGGCCTAGCTCCGGCGGCCATCTTTGTACACCCGGCGGCCTTAGGAAAGGCCGCGGCTTCGGCCTAGCTCCGGAGCGGCGGCCATCTTGGTACACCCGGCCACTGTTTACAATGTGATCGCTCCGTCAAATTTGACGGAGCGATCACTTGTAAACATACCCTGCATTACCCAGCCAATATACTGCATTAACCCTGCATATACTCTGCATTAACCCTGCATATACTCTGCATTAACCCTGCATATACTCTGCATTACCCAGCCAATACTCTGCGATACTCTGCATTACCCAGCCAATACTCTGCGATACTCTGCATTAACCCTGCATATACTCTGCATTACCCAGCCAATACTCTGCGATACTCTGCATTAACCCTGCATATACTCTGCATTACCCAGCCAATACTCTGCGATACTCTGCATTAACCCTGCATATACTCTGCGATACCCAGCCAATACTCTGCGATACTCTGCATTAACACTGCATATACTCTGCGATACCCAGCCAATACTCTGCGATACTCTGCATTAACCCTGCGATACTCTGCATTAACCCTGCGATACCCAGCCAATACTCTGCGATACCCAGCCAATACTCTGCGATACCCAGCCAATACTCTGCGATACCCAGCCAATACTCTGCGATACCCAGCCAATACTACAGTGGGGAGCTCTGATGGGGACACAAATATGGAAGGGGGCTCTGATGGGGACACAAATATGGAAGGGGGCTCTGATGGGGACACAAACATGGAAGGGGGCTCTGATGGGAATACAAATATGCAGGGGTTCTTATTCAGGCACAAATATTCGGGGGGGCTCTAAGGGGGACACAAATATGCAGGGGGGGCTCTGATGAGGATACAAATGTATGGAGGCGTGTGTGTGTTGACAGTAACACAGATGCAAGACCCTGTGAACACTGGAATTTTAGCCCCAGTGCATGAGGTTACATCGTTTAGGTGCGCCATCAAGCTCTACTGCCGGCAGCCTGTCAAATTCTATTTTATTCTACTGCCGATTCATTAAAAAAAAAAAATTTATTTTTTCGGCCCGCGAATATGTGAAAAATGCACAATGTGGCCCCCGAAGTGAAAAGTTTGGAGACCCCTGCTCTGTACCATCAGAAGGCTTGTTTGAGTAGATTTCATTCCTCTGTTCTGTCAGGGGGTTCCTTTGAGTAGGATTCCATTCCTTCTTCTATCAGTGTTCTCATTCGGACAGGCTCCATTCCTCTATTGCCCTGGTGCACAGTCATCTTGGAACAGGAAGGGGCCATCCCCAAACTGTTCCCACAAATTTGGGAGCATGAAATTGTTCAAAATGTCTTGGTATGCTGACGCCTTAAGAGTTCTCTTCACTGGAACTAAGGGGCCAAGCCCAATCCCTGAAAAACAACCCCCCACCATAATACCCCCTCCACCAAATGATTTGGACCAGTGCACAAAGCAAGGTCCATAAAGACATGGATGAGCGAGTTTGGGGTGGAGGAACTTGACTGGCCTGCACAGAGTCCTAAACTCAACCCGATAGAACACCTTTGGGATGAATTAGAGCGGAAACTGCGAGCCAGGCCTTCTCGCCCAACATCAGTGCCTGACCTCACAAATATTATTCTGGAAGAATGGTCAAAAATTCCCATAGACACACTCCTAAACCTTGTGGACGGCCTTCCCAGAAGAGTTGAAGCTGTTATAGATGCAAATGGTGGGCCAACTCAATATTGAACCCTACGGACTAAGACTGGGATGCCATTAAAGTTCATGTGCGTGTGAAGGCAGGCGTCCCAATACTTTCGCTAATATAGTGTATATACAGTTTATATTATATATATATATATATATATATATATATATATATTTTTTTTTTTTTCTTTTTTTTTTATAATATAATAATATATTTAATTTTTATTTATTTATTTATTTTTTTCTAAAAAACATTCCAAGCATTTGCACACAGCAGGTTTAGTGGTCTATAGTTACAATACATAATAATAATAGAAAAATAATACAAAATAACAGCTGCAGAAATACCATATTATTACATCCAAACAATGCAAGCCACATTTTGTATTTTCGCTCTTCGCCTGTAATAGACATCCTTTTTTTATCTGACTAGAATGACCGGGTTCTTTTGCCGCATGCGATCGCCGAGACAATGAGAAGCGGCGGCTTTTTCGGAAGAGCGCCGGTCTTTTCATGTTCCCTTTCATCGGTGCCAGCGCGTAATCTCCCTCGTATGTTTCCAAATAGCTCCACTCTGGAGGCTTTATGTCCCTCGTCTATATGGCCTATTTTGCTGCGATTTATATATAGAAATCTCATAATCTTGCGCTGCCGAGATAGCCACCCTTTGAGGCCGCTCACTGTTCTGTGCTGAAAGTCGGCGCCGTTAGATATTCAGATATATTAGAAGTTTGGAAGCTTGGCCCAAAAGAAAAAAAAAAACTTTCTAAAACTGGAGCTTTTCACTTTTCAGATACTTTGGATAGTTGATGATTAACTTGCAACTCGGCCTGATGTTTTTTTTTTTTTGGAAGGTTTGTATTGTCATTTGTGTTTCTTCATGACTCCTGTAACACCAGGTATACTGTTATCACCTTATGTCCTATATGAACGTTTATATATATATATATATATATATATATATATATTTTTTTTTTTTTTTTTTTTTTTACCAACAATCAAGCCATTGATTATATTTGTCCTATTTTTCCATTTTATTGTCTTTTAAACAATATCGGATATTTATTCAGCAATAACCTCACCATGTGTTGTAACAGTAGGAATATCTTTTTCACATGGTAATATTACAACATTCGTGTTTTAACCACTTCCTGTCCGGGCCAATTCTGGCATCCCTTTGCTACATGTAAGAAACGTCTTCTTTTTTTTTTTTTTGCTAGAAAAGGACTTAGAACCCCCAAACGTTATTTTTTTTTTTTTTTTTTTTTAACAAAGGCCCTAGAGAATAAAATGGTGAGCATTGCATATTTTTACAGTGCCTTGAAAAAGCATTCATACCCCATGAAATTTTCCACATTTTGTCATGTGACAACCACAAATGTAATTTTTTTAAATTTTTGATATTAAATAAACGTTAATATTTTATTTCAAGTTATGAACTTATATACTGTTGTGATGTGACCCTGATGAAGGGGAAGTGCCCACTGAAACATGTTGCTTTCTTTTTTATTTCAAGTTATTAAACTGTATACTGTTTTGATGTGACCCTGATGAAGGGGGGAGTGCCCCCTAAAACGTGTTATTTCTTTTTTTTTATTTAAAATGATTAATGTTTATACTGTTGTTTTGTGACCCTGATGAAGGGGGGGAGTGTCCCCAGAAGTGTGCTGTCTCTCATTTTATTTCAAGTTATAAACTTTTATACTGTTGTTTTTCCAATAAAGGGGGTGGGGGTGTCTCTTGAAAGGTATTGTTTCTCTTTTTATTTCAAGATATAAACTTTTATACTGTTGTGGACCTAATGAAGGGAGAGTGTCCCCTGAAATGTTTTGTTTCATTTTTTTATTTCATGTTATAAACTTTTAAACTGTTGCGTTGTGATCCTGATAAAAGGGGGGGTGTCTCCTGAAATGCGTTGTTTATTTTTTATTTCGAGCTATAAACTTTTATACTGTTGTGTTGTGACCCTGATGAAAGGGGGAGTGGCCCCTGAAATGTATTTTCTTAAGTTATAAACTTTTATACTGTTGTGACCCTGTGGAAGGAGGGGGGGGGTTGTCCCCTGAAATGTGTTGTTTCTCTTTTTATTTCTAGGTATAAACTTATATACTGTTGTGTTGCAATCTTGGGTGTCTCCTAAAATGTGTTTTCTTTTTTTCTTTTTTTTTTTTAATTATTAATGTTTATACTCTTGTTTTTTGACCCTGTGGAAGGGGGGGGGGGTTGTCCCCTGAAATGTGTTGTTTCTCTTTTTATTTCTAGGTATAAACTTATACACTGTTGTGTTGCAATCTTGGGTGTCTCCTAAAACATGTTTTCTTTTTTTATTTCAAGTAATAGACTACTTTCAATTTGTTGTGTGGTCACACTGATGAAGGGGTACTGTCTCCTGAAATGTGTTGTTTCTTTTTTATTTAAAGTTATAAACTTTTATACTGTTGTGTAGTGTCCCCTGAAAGGTGTCCTTTCTCTTTTTATTTCAAGTATTAAAAACTTTTATACTGTTTTGTCACCATCCTGATGAAGGGGGGAGTGTCCCCTGAAATGTGTTGTTTCTCTTTTTTTTTATTTTTCAGTTATAAGCTTTTATACTGTTGCGTTGCAACCCTGATGAAGGGGGGAGTGTCCCCTGAAATATGTTGTTTCTCTTTTTTTTATTTTCAGTTATAAGCTTTTATACTTTTGTTTTGCAACCCTGATGAATGGGGGAGTGTCCCCTGAAATATGGTGTTTCTTTTTTTTTTATTTCAAGTTATAAACTTTTATACTGTTGTTGTGATGTGACCTTGATGAAGAGGGTTGAGTCCCCTGAAACAAGTTGTTTCTTATTTTTATTTCAAGTTATAAAGGTTTATACTATTGGGATGTGACCCTGATGAAGGGGGAGGGGGGTATTCCCCTGAAATGTGTTTTCTTTTTTTTTATTTCAAGTTATAAACTTTTACACTGTTGTTTTGCAACCCTGATGAATGGGGAAGTGTCCCCTGAAACCTGTAGTTTTTTTTTTTTTTCAAATAAGACAATCATTTACAATAGAAGGTCTAACACCTCTTATGCCTGTACTCAGGGCACTGTTGTTTGCAAACATCACAGTGTATCAGTTGGCATTGTTTTGTATTCTTTGTTACATCTCAGCACTGCTGATTTCTTGCAGCTGCTTTACAGCCACCTCCTGTAAGCCATTGGATGTATGTCATTCCTCGGGGAGAGTTTTCCTGATGGTGGCAACAATGGACCATACCTGTGTAATGTGTTAAAAAGGCAGCTTGTCAGGGATTTTTTAAGCAGGAATGTGAGGCAGCAGCAGCCAGCTTCAATAGACCCTCCAAACACTCCCCAGCTCTGAATGTAAGTAATGGCAAGGGGTTCTGGAGGGTCTATTCATTCTGGCTGCTGTGGGATCTATTATCACTGGGGGAATGTATTGTTGCTGGGGTGGTCTTATGTTGCTGGGAGAGATCTACTTTTGAGGGAGGGTTCTATTGTTGCAGGTTGCTGGAGGGTCTATTGATGCTGACGGGGGTTAATTTTTGCTTGGGGGGCTATTTTGTTGCTTGGGGGTCTATTGTTTTTGGGGGATCTATTGTTGCTGGGAGGGGGTCTATTGTTTCTGGCGGTATCTGTTGTTGCTGCAGGGGCTATTGTTGTTGGGGGAGGTCTGTTTTTGCTGACAGGGCCTATTGTTGGAGGGATCTATTGTTGCTGGGGTCTGTTGTTATTAGGTGGCTCCTTTGTTGCTGGGGGGAATATTGTTGCTGAGGGGGTCTATTTTTGCTGGGGGGGTCTATTTTTGCTGATGGGGCCCATTGTCGTTGGAGAGATCTAGTATTGATGGGGAACTTATTGTTGCTGGGCGCTATGGTTGCAGAGGTTTTATTGTTATTAGGGGATCTATTGTTTGCTGGGGGGGCTATTGTTTTGGGAAGAGGTCTATTGTTGCTGAGGAATGATATTGATGTTGGTGGGATCTATTGTTCTTAGAGGGATCTATTGTTGCTGGGGAATCTACTGTTGTTGGAGCATCTTTTCTTGCTTTGGGAATGTTGTTGATGGGGTAGTATTGTTGCAGTTGGGTCTATTGTTGGTGGACTTATTGTTGCTGATGGGATCTATTGTTGCTGGGGGGGTCTATTTTTGCAGATGGGGCCTATTTTTATTAGAGAGATCTAGTGTTGCTGGAGGCTATTATTATTAAGGGGATATATTGTTGCTGGGGGCTGTTGTTGCTGAGGGATGATATTGATGTTGGTGAGATCTATTGATGTTGGCGGGATCTATTATTGTTGGGGAGACCTATTCTTTCTGAGGGGGTATATTGTTGCTGGGGAATCTATTGTTAGTGGGGGAATCTATTGTGTTTGGGGGATATTTGCCTGCTTTGGAAAATTGTTGCTGGAGTAGTATTGTTGCCGTGGGGGCTATTGTTGCTAGGGGTTCTATTGTTGCTGGTGGGATCTGTTGTTGGATCGATCTATTGTTGCCCGAGAATCTATTGTTGTTGGAGGAGATCTTTTGTTGTTGGGGATCTATTTTTGCTTTGGGGTCCATTGTTGCTTAGGGGTCTATTGTTGCTGGGAGATCTCTTGTTGCTAAGGGGATCTGTTGTTGCTGGGGAAGGTTATTGTGCGTTGCTGGGGGCTATTGTTGTGGGGGATCTATTGTTGCTGGGGCATCCATAGTTAATTGGGGGGGGATATTATTGCTGGCTGCATGAGAGCTATTTTACTGCATCACAGAATGATACTTTATTCCATATTCTCCAAAAGGGGCGGTACTGAGAGGTGGGTGGATCCAAGGAACATGCTCAGAGGTGGGTAGGAGGTGGATCCAAGGAACATGCTCAGAGGTGGGTAGGAGGTGGATCCAAGGAACATGCTCAGAGTCGGGTAGGAGGTGGATCCAAGAAACATGCTCAGAGGTGGGTAGGAGGTGGCTCCAAGGAACATGCACAGAGCTGAGTAGGGGGTGGATCCAAGGAACATGCTCAGAGGTGGGTAGGAGGTGGCTCCAAGGAACATGCACAGAGCTAAGTAGGGGGTGGATCCAAGGAACATGCTCATATATGGGTAGGGGGTGGATCCAAGGAACATGCTCAGAGGTGGGTAGGAGGTGGCTCCAAGGAACATGCACAGCGCTGAGTAGGGGGTGGATCCAAGGAACATGCTCAGAGGTGGGTAGGAGGTGGATCCAAGGAACATGCACAGCGCTGAGTAGGGGGTGGATCCAAGGAACATGCTCAGAGGTGGGTAGGAGGTGGATCCAAGGAACATGCTCAGAGGTGGGTAGGAGGTGGCTCCAAGGAACATGCACAGCGCTGAGTAGGGGGTGGATCCAAGGAACATGCTCAGAGCTGAGTAGGAGGTGGATCCAAGGAACATGCTCAGAGCTGAGTAGGGGGTGGATCCAAGGAACATGCTCAGAGGTGGGTAGGAGGTGGCTCCAAGGAACATGCACAGCGCTGAGTAGGGGGTGGATCCAAGGAACATGCTCAGAGGTGGGTAGGAGGTGGATCCAAGGAACATGCTCAGAGGTGGGTAGGAGGTGGCTCCAAGGAACATGCACAGCGCTGAGTAGGGGGTGGATCCAAGGAACATGCTCAGAGCTGAGTAGGAGGTGGATCCAAGGAACATGCTCAGAGCTGAGTAGGGGGTGGATCCAAGGAACATGCTCAGAGGTGGGTAGGAGGTGGATCCAAGGAACATGCTCAGAGGTGGGTAGGAGGTGGATCAAAGGAACATTTTCAGAGGTGGGTAGGAGGTGGATCCAAAGAACATGCTCAGAGCTGATTAGGGGGTGGATCCAAGGAACATGCACAGAGGTGGGTAGGAGGTGGATCCAATGAACATTCACAGAGGTGGGTAGGAGGTGGATCAAAGGAACATTTTCAGAGGTGGGTAGGAGGTGGATCCAAGGAACATGCACAGAGCTGAGTAGGGGGTGGATCCAATGAACATGCTCAGAGCTTATTAGGAGGTGGATCCAAAGAACATGCTCAGAGGTGGGTAGGAGGTGGATCCAAGGAACATGCTCAGAGCTGAGTAGGAGGTGGATCCAAAGAACATGCTCAGAGCTGATTAGGGGGTGGATCCAAGGAACATGCTCAGATATGGGTAAGAGGTGGATCCAAGGAACATGCTCAGAGCTGATTAGGGGGTGGATCCAAGGAACATGTTCAGAGGTGGGTAGGGGGGGCGGAGACAAGGTGGTGACTCAGAAAGGGGAATTACCTCCACCTATTCTCATAAAAAAAAGCCATGCTGCTTGTAATCTCCATTGTAGGCTCCTGTAACAGGGTGACAACAAGATATTGTGGGTCATGGAACGTTCCTATTCTTTATCACTGTCTGTTGTGTCGACAGAACAGGAAATAAGGAGGAATCTTCCCAAAACATAATTTTAACATTTCCCCCAATTATCTATAAAACATTTTTTTTAGATTTTTGACGGGCTATGCTGGGATTTGTAGTCTTCCAGCGCTCATTTTTCCTCTATGATATATTCAATTTCCTGTCCTCTCTGTCAGTCTATGCATGTCGGCTCCATTAATAAGAATCTGCGGAGAAATGTACACTGATGTTCATTTGAAAGGAATTAATTATAAAGCGCCATAATCTATATGTGTGGAGGTGGCGGTGAGGGACGGGAATAGCTCCCGATATAACGATGTGCAGACGGCGGCTCCTGTACGGTGGAAGCAACGCCACTTTTATAGCCTAATAATCCGACGTCCTGATTCTCTGTCCATTATTCCATCATAATGAAGGTGATTCATCACAGTCAGCGCTTCCGCTGGTTTAAACAGTCTCTCCGCTCACAAAAAGAGAGAAAAGTATTTTCAGGTACTTTTAATGCACTCTGGGGGTGCCATTCTAATAAGAGGTTGGGTATGTGCAGAAGTGTACCTAAGAGGCAGCAGAGGGTACAGAGAGTGGAGTGTACCTAAGAGGAAAGAGAGGGTACAGAGTAGAGTGTACCTAAGAGGCAGCAGAGGGTACAGAGAGTGGAGTGTACCTAAGAGGAAGCAGAGGGTACAGAGAGTAGAGTGTACCTAAGAGGAAGCAGAAGGTACAGAGAGTGGAGTGTACCTAAGAGGAAGCAGAGGGTACAGAGAGTGGAGTGTACCTAAGAGGAACGAGAGGGTACAGAGAGTGGAGAGTACCTATAAGGAAGCAGAGGGTACAGAGAGTAGAGTGTACCTAAGAGGAAGCAGAGGGTACAGAGAGTGGAGAGTACCTAAGAGGAAGCAGAGGGTACAGAGAGTGGAGTGTACCTATAAGGAAGCAGAGGGTACAGAGAGTAGAGTGTACCTAAGAGGATGCAGAGGGTACAGAGAGTGGAGAGTACCTAAGAGGAAGCAGAGGGTACAGAGAGTGGAGAGTACCTAAGAGGAAGCAGAGGGTACAGAGAGTGGAGAGTACCTAAGAGGAAGCAGAGTGTACAGAGAGTGGAGTGTACCTATAAGGAAGCAGAGGGTACAGAGAATAGAGTGTACCTAAGAGGATGCAGAGGGTACAGAGAGTGGAGAGTACCTAAGAGGAAGCAGAGGATACAGAGAGTGGAGTGTACCTAAGAGGAAGCAGAGGGTACAGAGAGTAGAGTGTACCTAAGAGGAAGCAGAGGGTACAGAGAGTGGAGAGTACCTAAGAGGAAGCAGAGGGTACAGAGAGTGGAGTGTACCTAAGAGGAAGCAGAGGATACAGAGAGTGGAGTGTACCTAAGAGGAAGCAGAGGATACAGAGAGTGGAGTGTACCTAAGAGGAAGCAGAGGATACAGAGAGTGGAGTGTACCTAAGAGGAAGCAGAGGGTACAGAGAGTAGAGTGTACCTAAGAGGAAGCAGAGGGTACAGAGAGTGGAGAGTACCTAAGAGGAAGCAGAGGGTACAGAGAGTGGAGTGTACCTAAGAGGAAGCAGAGGGTACAGAGAGTGGAGTGTACCTAAGAGGAAGCAGAGGATACAGAGAGTGGAGTGTACCTAAGAGGATGCAGAGGGTACAGAGAGTGGAGTGTACCTAAGAGGAAGCAGAGGGTACAGAGAGTGGAGAGTACCTAAGAGGAAGCAGAGGGTACAGAGAGTGGAGTGTACCTAAGAGGATGCAGAGGGTACAGAGAGTGGAGTGTACCTAAGAGGAAGCAGAGGGTACAGAGAGTGGAGAGTACCTAAGAGGAAGCAGAGGGTACAGAGAGTGGAGTGTACCTAAGAGGAAGCAGAGGGTACAGAGAGTAGAGTGTACCTAAGAGAGAGTAGAGTGTACCTAAGAGGAAGCAGAGGGTACAGAGAGTGGAGTGTACCTAAGAGGAAGCAGAGGATACAGAGAGTGGAGTGTACCTAAGAGGAAGCAGAGGGTACAGAGAGTGGAGAGTACCTAAGAGGAAGCAGAGGGTACAGAGAGTGGAGTGTACCTAAGAGGAAGCAGAGGATACAGAGAGTGGAGTGTACCTAAGAGGAATGAGAGGGTACAGAGAGTGGAGAGTACCTAAGAGGCAGCAGAGGGTACTGAGAGGGGCACTGGAGTCATGGGGCACACGGGGGGCACTAGCTGAAACTGACATCTCTGGGGTGCACTGGAGTCTTGGGGGCACACAGGGATGTGTTGGGGTCACTAGATTTCACAGACTATGAACAAACAGGATAAACCTAAAAACCGCCCTTAGGTCCACCCCTCCTCGCTTGATGGATGTAAAACCACTTAAGATTTATATGTGAGAAAATATTAAATAATAATAAATATCATCTAATAAGAGCAGCTACTTAATAAACAACGTAATATGAAAATATGGCAATATTGTGGAAACAGAGGTGTTATCTAAATATCATACAATATAATGTAATTAAAAGAATTTAAATTTTTTTTTTGATATGATATAAAAACGTCCTCTTGAATATTGCAGCAGCGTTCAATGTCCTTGTAAGCCAATGGACATTTCCTTAAAGACAATAGTAATAACCAATCAAATGAACCAATCGCAGTCTGATGAGCAGGGAAAGTCTCTTGTGTGATATCGCAGAAAAGCTTCCACCACAAAATTTCACCCAGATTACCACCACGTGCCGTCAAATCACCCCTTTGGGGATACACTCACCAGAACATAGATATAAAAAAGCCTTTCAATATTTCCATGGAACACTGACTCCTCCACAGCACGTCTCCTTACAGCCTCTAGGTGTCAGAGTGGTTAAGGCTCCGGTTCCCAGCATATAAGAAAAAAATTGTGCAAATAGCGTAGTACAGTTTCGATAGTTTAATATAAAATAGGCCCCCACCCCTTAGTACAAAAATGCGTACCACAAGTATAAACATATGAAGCTTTGTAATAAAGTGTACTGTGCCTTAATCTTGTAACGTCCGCCGGAACAAGCGCCAGACAACCACTGTATAGAACAGCGATACACTTCCTGGTCACCTGGTACAGCTGGAACGCACATTGGGGCGCAGGCGGCACTTCCGGTAGGTCACGATCCTGACGTGTTTCGTCATGTCCTGACTTCGTCTGAGGGCGTGACCTACCAACCGGAAGCCAGCTTTTAACTGTGTCAGGCAGAGAAAACACCCAATCCCGTCACAGTATTTTTTTAACAGACAGCCACAGTGCGCAATCAGAGCTGACGGCTCCGTTGTCCCCTGTGGGGCTGCGTGTAGCTGGTTTACATGTCAGCATTACATGGTGTATACATTATACCGATCCAAAATGCAGTGTTTTATATTCCGGTTATTACACCAAAAGCGAAACACTGAATGTACATGAACAATGTTATAACCATTTCTTTAAGCATTCTTTTAGACTTTTATACAATTGGCAACAAGTGTATATGGAATATGACTGTGCAGTCGCCCGCAACAGACGGAAATGCACAATAATATGTATATTACTAATCCTTCACCCGGGATGTGGTGTAATCCATATGGCATGTCCCAATTTTAAACTGGAAACTGACAACTCATGACCCAAGATAGTGTAAACGTATAACCCGTTTTTCCATATGCGATTGATGATCAGCCGATCGTCTCATAGTGTATGGTAATTATTTGGGCTTACATATTTAATTCCCAGTAATCCGGTGCGAACATTTTAGATAATTCCATATACCGATGATAGCCAAGACTCCAACTAGGGGCTAATTGATATGCCCCTTAAAACGATTATTAATATTATGCTGCCAAAGAAATAAATACATATAAAAGTATATATATATTAAAAAACAGCTGCACACATATATCCAAATACACGGACAAACTAGTGCTAAAATTGTCTGGATCTGCCGCAATCACAAATTAATTAAAACCTTCAATTTACTATATGATAAATGGTAAAAAATATGTAATTTATATTAAATAATGTGTTAAAATTAAAAAATGTATAAATTCACTCATGTATATTTATAAAACAATAAATATACAAACTATGTATAAAAAAATATATATGATATAAGAGTGTGTGTAAAAAAGTAGAAATATATATATATATATATATATAAAATCTTAAATATATATATATATATATATATATATATATATATAAAAACATACTTTTTACATAAAAACACCTCTTGGAAGAATGTGGACAAAAAGTCGTCAAGGTTAAAAAGAAGAAATATATACTAGCATAAATTAAAATGTGTATATATATATATATATATATATAATTAATATTATAGCCCCTACCATTATAGCGTTCTCCATTGGTATTCATTAGGGGTGCACTTGTATATGTATATGGATAAAACTGGCTTCTTAGGTATCGCTAATAAAACAGTTGATATCTAGTTCTACATTCAGGCCTTTGGGTACCAATACGTCTACAGAAAAGATCCAATGAGTTTCTCGTTTGGAAAGTTCCCGGACCATATTCGTACCCCTCCAATGTGGTTGAATTTGCTCAACCCCCCAAAAAACCAAACCTGTTGCGTCCATGTTGTGCTTCAATTTAAAATGTAAAGAGACGTTATGGTCCTTATATCCAATTTTAATATTATGTATGTGCTCAGCGATCCTTGCGCGTAATTTCCTTTTGGTGCGGCCGATGTAAATAAGACCGCAGGGGCATTTCAATGCATAGACCACATGCGTACTATTACATGTGATGAACTGATCAATGGAGAAGATCTGATCGTTTGCTGGGGAGGAGAACGTTTCCAATGCTCTGCTAGGTCTTGATACTTCCCTGCATGCTTTGCATCTTCTGCATGCATAAAATCCGTTACGGTCCCAGAAAGTTGGGGGGGGGGAGCGCTTTGGTGGGTCTACCACCTTTCGTATGATTTTGTCACCAAAGCTTGTGGCCTTCCTGTATATGAATTGAGGTACTGGTGGCAATTCTGTCTTTAATTTCTTATCCAATCGTAATACATGCCAGTGTTGTTTAAATATCGCCTCTATCTCTCGATATTGGGCATGGAAGCCCGAGATGAACCCCCATTCTTTGCTTTGGGTGTTCTTTATTATTTGGGTGTTTTTTATCCCCTCTATTGTCGATGCATCCCTCACTTTCTCTTCTTTTTCTCCTAGACATGTAGACCTAGGTGTATTCCCAATCTCCTCAATCACCTTTTCCAGAATGTTGGGATTGTAGCCACGAACTATGAATCTTTCTGCCAGAATGTTGGCTTGGGAAATGAAGTTGTTTTCCTCGGAGCAGTTTCGCCGTACTCGCATAATCTGGCCTTTTTCAATTTAACACCAATTGTACTAACGCACAAAGAATTGAATATATTAAATCTAGGACTGAAATGTGGCATTAGAAAACCCATAAATAAGTTTGATGTATACATAGACATCCATAAATATATAAGAAAATTAAATATAAAAAAACACTTCCTTGGGAGTAATCCCAGAATAGGACCTAATGTGACCTATGAAAATAGAGTCATAAATAGTGGTTTAAAAAATAAGTCTTTGTTCAACCCTCCAAATAATCCATACCACCAAATTGAAGTATTCAAAGGGCTGGTGCTACAAGACCTGGAGAATATCAAACCTAAAAAAGAAATCAGTGTAAAGCCTCATACACACGATCGGACCGTGGACCAACTTTCCTGTGGATTTTTGTCCAAAGGGCGTTGGCCCCAAGTTGATATTGCATACACACGATCGGACTTTTTAGGCAACAAACATGAACGCAGTGACGTTTCAACGTACTGACGACACTTCAAAAGAGGACCTTTGAATACTCCAGTGCCACCTTTGGTCAACTTCTATATTGTTGTCTGATCTTTTGCATTGGTTCTGAGCATGCGTGTTTGTACTTTGTACAAAAGTCCGTTGGTTTTGTGTACACATGGTCGGACTTTGGTCCATCGGACTTTTGTTGGCAGAAAGTTGGTCCGCTCGCACAGCCAACAAAAGTACGATGAAACCTGGAAAAAGTTGGTCCAAAACAGCTCATTTGCATGTTGGTTGTCAAAAAGTCTGATCGTGTGTACGGGCCTTAAGACACATTAACGAAGGCATAGAAATGTTAGAAAAATGAAAGGACATTATCATTCCTCCAGCCGATAAGGGAGGTGGCGTGGTAATACTCGCTAAGGACTTTTATGAGAATCAAATAGCGAGTATGCTATCGGATACAAGCACGTATAAGAGATTGGATAGGGACCCCACGTTACCATATAGAGACCAATTGGAGATATTGATCGATATGGGAACTAACACGGGAGTACTAACGAGTAAAGAAAGGAGATATTTACTACCCCAAAGTAGTCGGGTTCCAACACTATACACGTTACTGAAAATCCATAAAGATCCAATCAATCCTCCAGCGAGACCAATAGTCAACAGCATCGAGTCAGTTTCATCAAGATTGGGACAATATTTGGAAAAATTCCTGCAAAAAAGTGTACAAAACACTAGATCTTATTTAAGAGACACTAAAAGCTTCTTGAATTTTCTATCGAACGTGGACCTAAAGAATAAACAACAGATTTGGTTGGTGACAGCTGACGTATCCTCACTGTATTCAATAATACAGCACGACGATGCCCTTTTGGCCCTAAATTGGGCCCTAAGTAAAAGGGAGGACATCCCTTTTAATCAAAAGATGTTTTTAAAGAATAGTCTGGATTTTTGTCTTAGCCACAATTATTTTTGGTTCAATAGTGTTTTTTATTCGCAACAATGTGGTGTGGCGATGGGAGACAAATTCGCTCCCAGTATTGCAAATTTATTTATGGCAGAATGGGAGGACAAGACCATTTTTAACAAACAGCCACCAGAACTCATTTTTTTACAAAGTTTTATCGACGACCTATTTTTTATCTGGGCGGGAACGGAGAATGAACTGGAAACATTCATACAATATTTAAATACAAATGATCGCAATATCAGGCTAACTTCAGAATGGAACAGGGAAGAAATTCATTTTCTGGATGTCAGTGTATACAGAAACTATGAAAAATTGGAAACAAAGGTGTTCTTCAAGAAAACAGATAGGAACAGCTATCTTCCAATAACGAGTGGACATCATCCCCAATGGCTCAAAAATAGCCCTAAAGGCCAGATTATGCGAGTACGCCGAAACTGCTCCGAGGAAAACAACTTAATTTCCCAAGCCAACATTCTGGCAGAAAGATTCATAGTTAGTGGCTACAATCCCAACATTCTGGAAAAGGTGATTGAGGAGATTGGGAATACACCTAGGTCTACATGTCTAGGAGAAAAAGAAGAGAAAGTGAGGGATGCATCGACAATAGAGGGGATAAAAAACACCCAAATAATAAAGAACACCCAAAGCAAAGAATGGGGGTTTATCTCGGGCTTCCATGCCCAATATCGAGAGATAGAGGCGATATTTAAACAACACTGGCATGTATTACGATTGGATAAGGAATTAAAGACAGAATTGCCACCAGTACCTCAATTCATATACAGGAAGGCCACAAGCTTTGGTGACAAAATCATACGAAAGGTGGTAGACCCACCAAAGCGCCCCCCAACTTTCTGGGACCGTAACGGATTTTATGCATGCTGAAGATGCAAAGCATGCAGGGAAGTACCAAGACCTAGTAGAGCATTGGAAACGTTCTCCTCCCCAGCAAACGATCAGATCTTCTCCATTGATCAGTAATAGTACGCATGTGGTCTATGCATTGAAATGCCCCTGCGGTCTTATTTACATCGGCCTCACCAAAAGGAAATTACGCGTAAGGATCGCTGAGCACATACATAATATTAAAATTGGATATAAGGACCATAACGTCTCTTTACATTTAAATTATAGCACAACATGGACGCAACAGGTTTGGTTTTTTGGGGGGTTGAGCAAATTCAACCACATTGGAGGGGTACGAATATGGTCCGGGAACTTTCCAAACGAGAAACTCATTGGATCTTTTCTGTAGACGTATTGGTACCCAAAGGCCTGAATGTAGAACTAGATATCAACTGTTTTATTAGCGATACCTAAGAAGCCAGTTTTATCCATATACATATACAAGTGCACCCCCAATGAATACCAATGGAGAACGCTATAATGGTAGGGGCTATAATATTAATTATATATATATACACATTTTAATTTATGCTAGTATATATTTCTTCTTTTTAACCTTGACGACTTTTTGTCCACATTCTTCCAAGAGGTGTTTTTATGTAGAAAGTATGTTTTTATATATATATATTTATGATTTTATTTTATATATATATATATATATATATATATATATATTTCTACTTTTTTACACACACTCTTATATCATATATATTTTTTTATACATAGTTTGTATATTTATTGTTTTATAAATATACATGAGTGAATTTATACACTTTTTAATTTTAACACATTATTTAATATAAATTACATATTTTTACCATTTATCATATAGTAAATTGAAGGTTTTAATTAATTCGTGATTGCGGCAGATCCAGACAATTTTAGCACTAGTTTGTCCGTGTATTTGGATATATGTGTGCAGCTGTTTTTTAATATATATACTTTTATATGTATTTATTACTTTGGCAGCATAATATTAATAATCGTTTTAAGGGGCATATCAATTAGCCCCTAGTTGGAGTCTTGGCTATCATCGGTATATGGAATTATCTAAAATGTTACTGGGAATTAAATGTGTAAGCCCAAATAATTACCATACACTATGAGACGATCGGCTGATCATCGATCGCATATGGAAAAACGTGTTATACGTTTACACTATCTGTGGTCATGAGTTGTCAGTTTCCAGTTTAAAATTGGGACATGCCATATGGATTACACCACATCCTGGATGAAGGATTAGTAATATACATATTATTGTGCATTTCCGTCTGTTGCGGGCGACTGCACAGTCATATTCCATATACACCTGTTGCCAATTGTATAAAAGTCTAAAAGAATGCTTAAAGAAATGGTTATAACATTGTTCATGTACATTTAGTGTTTCGCTTTTGGTGTAATAACCGGAATATAAAACACTGCATTTTGGATCGGTATAATGTATACACCATGTAATGCTGACATGTAAACCAGCTACACGCAGCCCACAGGGGACAACGGAGCCGTCAGCTCTGATTGCGCACTGTGGCTGTCTGTTAAAAAATACCGTGACGGGATTGGGTGTTTTCTCTGCCTGACACAGTTAAAAGCTGGCTTCCGGTTGGTAGGTCACGCCCTCAGACGAAGTCAGGATATGACGAAACGCGTCAAGTTCGTGACCTACCGGAAGTGACGCCTGCGCCCCAACGTGCGCCATTCACCCTGGAAGAGTGAAGACAGCGTCAATCAACCTGGAAGAGTGAGAACAACATCATTCAAACTGGAAGAGTGAGGACAGTGTCATTCACTCTGGAAGAGCGAGGAAAGCATCAATCAACCTTGAAGAATGAGGACAACATCATTCACCCTGGAAGAGTGAGGAAAGCATCAATGAACCTGAAAGAGTGAAGACAGCGTCATTCAACCCAGAAGAGGGAGGACAACGTCAATAAACCTGGAAGAGTGAGGACGTCATTGAACCTGGAAAATTGAGGACAGTGTCATTCACTATGGAAGAGTGAGGAAAGCAACAATCAACCTGGAAGAGTGAGGAAAGCGTCAATCCAACCTGGATGAGTAAGGACATCATAATTTACCCTGGAAGAGTGAGGAAAGCGTCAATCAACCTAGAGGAGTGGGGACAATGTTATTCAACCTGGAAAAGTGAGGACAATGTCATTCAACCTGGAAGAGTGGGGAAAGCATTATTCAACCTGGAAGAGAGAGAACAGCTGCATTCAATGTGTAATGCCCCGTACACACGGTCGGATTTTCCGACGCAAAATGTCCGATCGGACAATGTTGTCGAAAAATTTGAGATCCTGCTCTCAAATTTTTCGACAACAAAATCCAATCGGACTTTATCCGATCGTGTGTAGGGAATTCCGACGGACAAAGTGCCACGCATGCTCAGATCAAATTACGAGACCAAAGCTATTGGCTACTAGCCTCTACGTAGTTCCGTCGTACGCAACGAACGTCACCATGTTCAGAATGATCGGATTTTCCGACAACTTTGTCCGACCGTGTGTATGCAACACCAGTGTCGGACAACATAAGAGTGAGGTCCGTATCATTCAGCCTAAAGAACTTGGAACATCCCATGAGTGTAGGGCGTCATAGGCGTTTCCTCTGAGTGGGCTTCACCACGGTTCCCTGCACTCTCATACATGATGCAGTGAGTGTCACCGTGGGCTGAGATGTTGCCATTGGTCCGCTGCAGGCAGGAGGAAGCATTTCCTCAGTCCCCCCCCCCAGTAATCAGACTGCAACATGGACTGATCTGTGTCAGACATTTGTGAACACAGCCCGGAACTTGACAGACACCAGGATTTACATGTCATCCCTAAGCCAGCATCTTAAGCAGATGGTGACTCTGGATAATACCCAAAAAATGGCGCTGTCCTTCTGGAGCAAAGCACTAGATGAAGGCATTGCCAGGGGGAGTACTGTGACCTCTGTGAGAGGTAATGAATACCTGAGAGTGTCACAACAACTTAGCATGCACAAAACATCTGATGCTGGGTCCACTTATAATTATATTTCCCTATAATTGTGTGCAGTGAAAAATGTGCGTGCAGCAGGAGGCGACCCATGAACGCGGGGTGGACTCTGAGCAGCCCCGCGGACGGGACCCCTGGGCTAGTTGCTGCCGCTTGCCCTTCTCTGCCCCCTCCAGGGGAGAATACGGGGTTAATCTGCTGCACTGAGGCTCTGCAGGCGCTGAGACTTGTCACCATTCATCATGGTTTACCAGTGATCACCGGCAGCCAGTCTCAGGCTTCTCATCCTCTGTGAGGTCACAGTGGCTTACACTTGGTGGGAGAAGGATTTTAAGGGATGAAATAAAATGTACCTTTTTTTTTTTTTTTTTTTTTAGAAAAAGAGACAATATATTCAGACGAATATGCGTCCCAACTGACAGCAATGGGACTGGGAATTTTTGTAATTTTTCTTAATGCATTTTTTACGTAATTTCCGCACCCCAAGATATTTACCCCCCGCAAAACCATTAGAGTCTGCTAATTAAAATGATTACATCAATATGAGTTCTGTGTAATGTAGTGGAATGGTAAAGCATTTTAGAGGAGCTTTAGCCCCCTTTTGACGCGACACTGTGACACACGCAGGGAGAAAAATAAATAAAAAATCTGCTTGTGTAAACAATTGGCATAACGTCAAGGTGAGGTCAGGTTGGCGAGGATACAAAATAGCTTGATGGCGACTTTTGTAAAGGTTTTGCCATCGCTAAATCCGAATGACATTGTGTTCATTTCTGTGAACATTTGGCGCTTGCTCAGTAAACGCGAATGTCATCCAAATTATCCAAGGTCCATTTAAAATATATATTTTAAATATGCTGCACTCAAATATGATTATTATTTTTATATGGTATTTATATTTTATTATATATAAAATATAATATATTATATTGCTATTTTTTATATTTTATTTATATTTAAATATATATATATATATATATATATATATATATATATATATATATATATATATATATATATATAAGAAGCCCATTATGTTAATTTCTGTGAACATTTGGCCTTTGCTCAGTAAACGTGAATGTCATCCAGATTATCCAAGGTCAATTTTGTGACCTTGGGGGTGGAATTGAAAGAAAAAAAATAATATTTTAAATATGCTTCACTCAGATATGATTATTATTTTTATATAGTATTATTTATATTTTATTATATATAAAATGTAATATATTATATTGCTATTTTAATATTTTATTTATTATATATATATCTATATATATTGATAAGAAGACCATTGTGTTAATTTCTGTGAACATTTGGTGCTTGCTCAGTAAACGTGAATGTCATCCAAATTATCCAAGGTCAATTTTGGGACCTTAGGGGTAGAATTTAAAAAAAAATATTTTAAATATGCTTCACTCAGATATGATTATTATTTTTATATAGTATTTACATTTTATTATATATAAAATATAATATATTATATTGCTATTTTTTATATTTTATTTATAGTTTATATATGTATATATATATAAAGAAGACCATTATGTTAATTTCTGTGAACATGTGGCGCTTGCTCAGTAAACCTGAATGTCATCCAGATTATCCAAGGTCAATTTTGTGACCTTGGGGGTGGAATTGAAAAAAATAAAAAATATTTTAAATATGTTTGTTTCACTCAAATATGATTATTATTTGTATATAGTATTTATATTTTATTATATATAAAATATAATATATTATATTGCTATTTTTATATTTTATTTATATATATATATATATAGATAGATAGATAGATAGATATACATCTATAGATATCTATAGATGTATATAAGAAGGCCATTGTGTTAATTTCTATGAACATTTGGCGCTTGCTCAGTAAACGTGAATGTCATCCAGATTATCCAAGGTTGCTGCACAGCTACATGGTCGGTGGAGATGAGACCAGGTGTTTTCGGTAACCACATCCAGAAGACCCCCTATGAAGAAAAAAAGTAAAAAAAAAATAGTAGTGATCAACTAGGAAAATTCCAACCCGATCATTTGATCTTTCGCCTTCCAAGGTCATATAGAGTAGTATGGAGTAATGGGTCGCCCAGTACATGCAGGCGTACAATCATTGCCCAGGAGGATGACATCCGGCCAGACGGAGAAGAGAGGCCGGCGTCTGTAGACTCCTTAAAAGTTCAGTAAATTCCTAGGAACTCTTATGACGGAATCATTTCATGGGCTCTTTGACCAGAGAACTTCTTTCCTGGAGGTTCTTGTATTTCTGGACACTTGGATGTTACTGTAGCCTCCCTGTGTCCATCACTGTCTGGTGCTAATGAAGGGTACTCTGAGCCCAGTGCTGCAAATTAGAACTCTGTGCCCAGTTCTGCTGAGGAGTGCTCGGGGTCCAGTGCTGCTGAGGAGTACTCGGGGTCCAGTGCTGCTGAGGAGTACTCGGAGTCCAGTGCTGCTGAGGAGTACTCGGGGTCCAGTGCTGCTGAGGAGTACTCGGAGTCCAGTGCTGCTGAGGAGTACTCGGGGTCCAGTGCTGCTGAGAAATACTTGGGGTCCAGTGCTGCTGAGGAGTACTCGGGGTCCAGTGCTGCTGAGAAATACTTGGGGTCCAGTGCTGCTGAGGAGTACTCGGGGTCCAGTGCTGCTGAGGAGTACTCGGAGTCCAGTGCTGCTGAGGAGTACTCGGGGTCCAGTGCTGCTGAGGAGTACTCGGAGTCCAGTGCTGCTGAGGAGTACTCGGGTCCAGTGCTGCTGAGGAGTACTCGGGTCCAGTGCTGCTGAGGAGTATGTGGGGTCCAGTGCTGCTGAGGAGTACTCGGGGTCCAGTGCTGCTGAGGAGTACACGGAGTCCAGTGCTGCTGAGGAGTACTCGGAGTCCAGTGCTGCTGAGGAGTACTCGGAGTCCAGTGCTGCAGAGGAGTACTCGGGGTCCAGTTCTGCTGAGGAGTACTCGGGGTCCAGTGCTGCTGAGGAGTACTCGGGGTCCAGTGCTGCTGAGGAGTACTCGGGGTCCAGTGCTGCTGAGGAGTACTCGGGGTCCAGTGCTGCCGAGGAGTACTTAGTGCCCAGTGCTGCCAATTAGAACTCTGTGCCCAGTGCTGCTGAGGAGTTCTCGGGGTCCAGTGCTGCTGAGGAGTTCTCGGGGTCCAGTGCTGCTGAGGAGTACTCGGGGTCCAGTGCTGCTGAGGAGTACTCGGGGTCCAGTGCTGCCGAGGAGTACTTAGTGACCAGTGCTGCCAATTAGAACTCTGTGCCCAGTGCTGCTGAGGAGTTCTCGGGGTCCAGTGCTGCTGAGGAATACTCGGGGTCCAGTGCTGCTGAGGAGTACTCAGGGTCCAGTGCTGCCAATTAGAACTCTGTGCCCAGTGCTGCTGAGGAGTACTCGGGGTCTAGTGCTGCTGAGGAGTACTCAGGGTCCAGTGCTGCCGAGGAGTACTTAGTGCCCAGTACTGCCAATTAGAACTCTGTGCCCAGTGCTGCTGAGGAGTACTCGGAGTCTAGTGCTGCTGAGGAGTACTCGGGATCCAGTGCTGCTGAGGAGTACTCGGGGCCCAGTGCTGCTGAGGAGTACTCGGGGTCCAGTGCTGCTGAGGAGTACTCGGGATCCAGTGCTGCTGAGGAGTACTCGGGGTCCAGTGCTGCTGAGGAGTACTCGGGGTCCAGTGCTGCTGAGGAGTACTCGGGGTCCAGTGCTGCTGAGGAGTACTCGGGGTCCAGTGCTGCTGAGGAGTACTCGGGGTCCAGTGCTGCGGAGGAGTACTCGGGGTCCAGTGCTGCGGAGGAGTACTTAGTGCCCAGTACTGCCAATTAGAACTCTGTGCCCAGTGCTGCTGAGGAGTACTCGGAGTCTAGTGCTGCTGAGGAGTACTCGGGATCCAGTGCTGCTGAGGAGTACTCGGGGCCCAGTGCTGCTGAGGAGTACTCGGGGTCCAGTGCTGCTGAGGAGTACTCGGGATCCAGTGCTGCTGAGGAGTACTCGGGGTCCAGTGCTGCTGAGGAGTACTCGGGGTCCAGTGCTGCTGAGGAGTACTCGGGGTCCAGTGCTGCTGAGGAGTACTCGGGGTCCAGTGCTGCTGAGGAGTACTCGGGGTCCAGTGCTGCGGAGGAGTACTCGGGGTCCAGTGCTGCGGAGGAGTACTCGGGGTCCAGTGCTGCGGAGGAGTACTCGGGATCCAGTGCTGCTGAGGAGTACTCGGGGCCCAGTGCTGCTGAGGAGTACTCGGGGTCCAGTGCTGCTGAGGAGTACTCGGGATCCAGTGCTGCTGAGGAGTACTCGGGGTCCAGTGCTGCTGAGGAGTACTCGGGGTCCAGTGCTGCTGAGGAGTACTCGGGGTCCAGTGCTGCTGAGGAGTACTCGGGGTCCAGTGCTGCTGAGGAGTACTCGGGGTCCAGTGCTGCTGAGGAGTACTCGGGGTCCAGTGCTGCGGAGGAGTACTCGGGGTCCAGTGCTGCGGAGGAGTACTCGGGGTCCAGTGCTGCGGAGGAGTAGTTGGTGCCCAATGTTACTGAAGAGTACTCATGGTCCAATGCTGCTGAAGAGTACTCATGGTCCAATGCTGCTGAAGAGTACTCAGTGCCAGTGGTATCAAAGAATACTCAGTGCCCAGTGCTGCCAAAGAGCATTTAGTGTTCATTACTGCTGAAGAATACATAGTGCTCAGTGCTGCTGATGAGTATTCAGGGTCCAGTGCTGTTGAGACGTGCTCATTGCCCAGTGCTGCAGATTACTAGTGCCCAGTACTAATAACACACATATAATTATATATTAGCAGAGTTTCAATCTTTTATTAATTTATTTGTTTCAGGGATGCGGCAGGGTAACGATGTTGGAACGATGTATCGCTCTGCAATCTACACCTATACCGAGGAACAGTTGGAAGCTGCCTTGAAATCCAAAGAAGATTACCAGAAGGTAGGACTATGAGAAGTATACACAGCACTGTACATTGCTCTTGGAGATGTATAGACCATGGTAATAGGCAGGCTTATTGTTTTCCTAGCACCCTGGACAGCTGCCGTGCGCTAGCAAAACACCTAAAGGTTAAGTTCTCCAGTCTACAGGAAAGAAGAGGGGGTTTGATCTAAAAAAGTAAAAAAATCTATCTCTACCCAACCATTAATTGGTTAAGAGCATCAGATCTAACCAACGCATTTTAGATTAAAGGACTCCCGCTTCCTCAGGGCTTGAGCAACAAATGTTATTAGAAGATTGAACACACCAGGAGACCTGAATTAAGGCTAAACCGAGACTAGTGTGTCCTAACGGTAATGTGAACTACCAGCTGTTCAAACCCTGAAGAAGGGGATAGTCCTTTTCCCCTTGAAACGCTTTGGCTGTATCTGATGTAGCGGATGTATCTCAACCAATAAACTTTTTAAAATACTTTTTAAGTGATGTGAACATTTTTACAAGAAGTGAGATACACATTAAATACGTTGCACAGAGGTTTAGGCAAGGATTGTAATACCTACCGGAGTGCCTCCTGATGCGACGTCTGTTTTATGGTGGTCTGTACTTTGAATTGGCCAACAGTTGGCCTATGGGGAGCAAGTGATAATTGTTGCTTCATCCTTATCACCACACTGAACATGATGTGTGGCCCTTAAGTGATGTCAGGAGTAAAGGTTGAGGCTTCTTATACCTCTTAAGTTGACAACCACCGGCATAGGCGCATCCACTCGTCAGATGACTGTGTAGACCCCTGGTGCCCAAACCTCCCCAAGGGGCCACATGCCGCCCCTTTGTACTTTTTGACCCCTGGTTCCCAAACCTCCCAGAGGGGCCACATGCTGCCCCTTTGTACTTGTTATGTGGCCCTTGGATCTCAGTAGTCTCTACCAGGAGTGGGGGCAGGGGTAATAGCCATGATGTCTACTAGCCGCCATGGGTGTGCCCAGTCTCTCACTATCTCCAGTCCCCAACCAAACCTGTAGTTGGTCCACAGTCTCTGACCATCATCTTCCCTGGTATGTATGCAATCTCTGACAATCCTCTTTAGCATTACCCACACTCAGGGGTGTTGCTAGGTCTACAGAAGATCTGGGGCTAGAGCCCACAGCAACGAAGTAAAGAAAGTCATACGCTTGGCGGGCATACACATGTATATAATATACGCGTGTGTGTTTATATATATATATATATATATATATATATATATATATATTTATATATATATATATATATATACTGTATATTACATATATTATCATTACATCAGGGTCCCCAGAGAGCCTCCCCCTTACATCAGGGTCCCCAGAGAGCCTCCCTCTTACATCAGGGTCCCCAGAGAGCCTCCACCTTACATCAGGGTCCCCAGAGAGCCCCCCTTTACATCAGGGTCCCCAGAGAGCCCCCCTTACACCAGGGTCCCCAGAGAGCCTCCCTTTTACGTCAGGGTCCCTAGAGAGCCTCTTTCATACATCAGGGTTCCGAGAGAGCCCCTCCTTACCTCAGAGTCCCCAGAGAGCCGCTCCTTACTCAGGCTCACCAGAGAGAGGGCAGGCAAGGTAAGAGATGATGTCATCTCTCTGCTGCCCGCGGCTCCACAGTGAGAGCGGAACAGCGGTGATGCAGTGTGGGTGGTGAAGGATGATGTCATCTCTCTGCTCTCTCGCCTGCTCGGCTCTCCCGTGCTACCTGCCTGCTCTCTGTGCTGCCCGCCGCACTCGCGGCCCAGCTGCAGAGAGGCCACGACCACGGCCATCTCAGAGAGACACGGGGCTATGGGCCCCAGATTCGGGGCTATAGCCCCAAAAGCCACCCCCTAGCAACGCCCCTGCCCACACTGAACATGGAGTGCGGCCCCTTAGTGATGTCAGGAGCCACAGTTGAAGCTTCCTATAGCTCATAAATTGGCAACTACTTGCTTAGGCAAACGTAAGCTCTTGGTTGTGGAATCCTGAATCTGTGCCAAACAACTGAGCCCGAGCTTTTGGAATGGGCCATCCTGATTTGGGCACTTCCCTGATTGGGTGGAACACTGGTTGACTTGTGCTTTGATGCTTGGAAGTCTCTATGAGAAGAAAAGGAAAGTCCCAAAAGCCGCACACCACAAGCAAAACCCCTGTGTGTAAAGAGGGAGAGCAACCTTAGCCTGGGCTCCGTCCAAGCCACACCTCTGATGCATTTTGCCCCACCCACGGTAATTGTAAATTCTTGTGTTTTTTTTTTTCTATATAAAATAACAAACATGTCATACTTACCTGCTCTGTTGCAGTGGATTTGCACAGAGCAGCCCGGATCCTCTTCTCGGGTCCCTTTTTCTGTGCTTTTGGCCCCTCCCTCCTGTTCAGTGCCCCCACAGCAAGCAGCTCCCTGTGTCCATTCAGACACGAAGCCCCGGCCCTGCCCCCTCTCTCCTCTGATTGGCTAGCTGACTTTGATTAACAGCAGTGGGAGCCAATGGCGCTGCTGCTGGGTCTCAGCCAATCTGGAAGGAGAATCTCAGACGGCTGAGACACTCGTGGACATCGCTGGACAGAGAGGGACCTCAGGTAAGTATTAGGGTAGTGTTAGGGCGGCTGCTGCACATAATGCATAGATTGCATTAAGATAAAAAACCTTCTGTCTTTACAACTCTTTTAACTAGTTGCCGCCCGCCCCGCCGTCAAATGACGGCAGGGCGGTGCGGCTCTCGTTCTGGGATGCCGTCTTATGACGGCATCCCAGAACGGCCGATCTCACGGGCGATTATGGCCTATTGCTAGGACACAGCGAGACCCCGATCTCTGTAAAGAGCCGCTTCCGCGGCTCTTTAACCATGTGATCGGCTGTGTCCAGTCACATGTAAACAAGGAAGTGCCGGTAATCGCTCCTCGCCTCACACTGACAGAGCGTGTGGCGAGGAGAGCCGATCAGCGGTATCTCCACGCAGGGGGACATGTAGGAATGTAATCATCAGTGCCCTGATTACTTTATAATAAAACAGTGTCAACATACAGTGCCCACCAATGCCAGCAATCAGTGCCCACAAGTGCCACCAATCAGTGCCCATTAGCGATGCCAGTCAGTGCTGCCAATCAGTGCCGCCAGTCAGTGTTGCCAATCAGTGCCGCCAGTCAGTGTTACTCATCACTGCTGTCGATCAATGTCCTTCAGTGCCACCAATCAGTGCCCATTAGCGATGCCAATCAGTGCCGCCAGTCAGTGTTACTCATCACTGCTGTCGATCAATGTCCTTCAGTGCCACCCATCAGTACCGCCTATCCATGCTGCCTATCAGTGCCCACCCATGCTGCCTATCGGTGCCCACCAGTGCCGCCTATCAGTGCTTCCTATCAGTGCCCATGAGTGCGACATATTAGTGCCTCCTGATCAGTGCCACCTCATCAGTGCCCATAAGTGCCACCTCATCAATGCCCACCAGTTCAGCCTATCAGTGCCCATCAGTGCCGCCTCATCAGCGCACATCAGTGAAGGCGAAAAATTAATTAGTTACAAAATTTACTGACAGAAAAAAAGTAAAAAACTTTTTTTTTCAAAATTTTTGGTCTTTTTTTTTGAAAAAAAAAAACAGCAGTGATTAAATACCACCAAAAGAAAGCTCTTTGTGTTTAGAAAATGATAAAAAATTTGTTTGGGTACAGTGTAGCACGACCGCGCAATTGTCATTCAAAGTGCGACAGAGCTGAAAGCTGAAAAATGGCCAGGGCAGGAAGGGGCTACAAGTGCCTGGTAGGCAAGTGGTTAAAGTGACATTAAGGGTTCTTTTTTTTAACATAACAAACATGATCTACTTACCTGCTTTGCGCAATAGTAACCCAGATCCTTTTCTTCTTGGGTCCCCGCTGGCCCTCCAGTCTCCTCCTTCCTGCCTAGTGCCCCCATAGCAAGCAGCAAGCTCACACACGGAGCGTGGGCTTGACTCCGCCCCTGCTTTCTCCTCATTGGCTTACTGGCTGTGATTGACAGTAGTGGAATTCCGCTCAAGCTTGGCTTGCATACACACGGTCACACAAAAGTTCGCTTGACCTGTCGACCGTCAAGAACGCGGTGACGTACAGCACCACGACGAGCCGAGAAAATAAAGTTCAATGCTTCTGAGCATGCGTCAAATTGTTTCCAAGCATGCGTAGGAATTTTGCACGCCGGAAATTGCTAAAGACGATCGGAACTTTTTTTCCGACCAAAAAATTGAGAACCTGCTCTCAATCTTTTGCTGGCGGGAATTCGGCCAGCAAAAGTCCGATGGAGCATACACACGGTCGCATTTTCCGACCAAAAGCTCTCATTTGTCTTTTGCTGGCCGAATTTCCGATCGTGTGTACGCGGTGTGACGGAACGTCCCTACACTCCTCTTGAGTGTGTTCGTCATATATCACTTCCTCCCAGTCTGGATATAGATATCAGATATTCCAACCGCTCCCAAGCACCAAAAGAGACGAAACTTGCTTAGTGCCAACATGGACTGTTTTACAAAACCAAACTGACATTTATATACAGTAGAAGAGGAGATCCCCCCTCCTGCTCATATTACTCTAACAATACACTTGTAACAACTTAACATAAACTAATTAACTAATCCCTTTAAGCAGCCGATGTGACTCAGGATTTCACTACAGGCCAGACTTGTTGTCACTGAGCTAAACACAGTTGATTATAAGTTATCATAATTATAACCACACAACATTTTATCACAATAGCAGGAGACCACCAGTAACAGACGGACCATCTACTACATTGTACAGAGGACAATGTGATTAACATCTTGAGTTCATGACCCTAGCATCTGACAGTGTGTGTCTCAACAGCATGAGACAACACACATTATATATACAGCATTGAATCTGACTGGGGTTGGGGTTCTCCTTCACCCTGTGCCCCTTAAAATCCAGGGCCCATAATCGGTTGGCAGGAGGCTCGCATTTAGTCCTCTCAAAAAGCCTGTGTCCCGGCTAGGTTTGTCACACGCGGCATTCGTTTTTTTTTTTTTGCATGAGTTCACAATGGGAAGTCTCTATACTACAGATAGGATTTGGGTGGGCAGGAAAGATTTTAGCATCCTCATCCGAGAGGATCTCCTTCTACCCCGCTGTGCTCAGGAATACCCATACAGTGTGCGGCAGGCTGGAAGAGCATTGTAAATGTACTTTGCTAGATGATATCAGGAAGCAGTTTGCTGCTCCAATTCCTCTTTATCCCAAAAAAAAATAAAAAATCACAGCAACGTGAGAGGCCAAGTATCCAGTGACCATGATAAAGTGAATTAGACAGTGTTTGGGGTCCAGTCAGTGTTACTAAAAGGAAAAGTACAGTGTATGTTTCCAAAAGCCGACTGCAGCCAGGATATCAGGCAGCTGCCAATGGCGATCCGGGGAATTCTGCTGTCTGCTGAGCATGACGCTGGCCGATCGTCTCCTGCCTGATTTACTCATTTCTGTACAGCGGTGTATGTAATGGGGGGCCAATTTTTCGTAACCAAAGGAAGAAAGAGATCTTTCCAAAAAAAAAAAATCAAACTGCATTCAATAACTTCTGATTCTCCCAATACGAGGTCATTTTTTGGACATCTAGGTCCAGGGAAAAGAAATTCTTTACTGCTTTTTTCCAATTTTGCCACTAATTTTAAGAACTTTAGGAGTTTTTTTTTTTTTTGGAAAGGATTGCTGTAGGTATGTAATATTAATTCCACCTCCATTATATGTCCAAATGTATGTGGACACTTAACCATCCAACCTACCTCTATTACCAAAAGTATGAGGACCCACCCCCTCCAAATGATGGAGTTCAGGTGTTTTCAGTGAAGGGTGCTGGTAATACTACATCATACAAAGACGTGTGAGACATACCGTATATACTCGAGTATAGGCCGACCCGAATATAAGCCGAGGCACCTAATTTTACCACAAAAAACGTAGAAAACGTATTGACCCAAGTATAAGCCTAGGGTGAGAAATGCGCAGCTACTGTAAGTGGAAAAGAGGGTCAACAATGCCCATTTGCAGCCTCACTGTGCCCATTTGCAGCCTTACTGTGCCCATTTGCAGCCATAGGTCCCCCGAACGTCAAACTTGGTAGTTAAAGCGGAGTTCCACCCAAAAATGGAACTTCCGCTTTAAGCACCCCTCCCCCCCCTTTTTTGGGGGGGGGGGGGGGGGTGGGGGCTTCATTAGGAGGGGGACTTCCTGTCCCACTTCCTCCTTCCGCCCAGGAGACTCCTCCTTTCGTCTAAGGCGGCCCCTCCCTCTAGGCGATCTCCTGGGACACGTGACAGGTCCCAGGTAATCGCCTATCCACTCCGGGAGCGCAGCGCGACTCGGGAATGCGCCGTGCCTGCCCGGCCGTGAAGCCGAAAGCTGTCACGGCCAGGTGCCCAGAGTGGCAATGGAGGCGCCGGCGGAGAGGAGGGGGAGAGGAGCGACACCCCGTTCGGCCACATCGTTGGACCGGGGAACAGGTAAGTGTCTGTTTATTAAAAGTCAGCAGCTACACTTTTTGTAGCTGCTGACTTTTAATAAACATAAAAGGCCTGGAACTCCCCTTTAAGGGTTCCTAGATGCCCCCTAGCTGCAGCCCAAAGGGTCCCGAAATGACATTGCTGCAGATGGACACAGTTGACCGACTTTGGGGCCCTGTATCTCGGGGCCACTTGGTGCTAGGAAACACCCAGTGGAACCAGCACTACAACATATTCAAAGATGGGGTTCCTATCACCAAGTGGCCCTGAGATACAGGGCCCCAAGTGCTATTAACCCCAAGTGCTAGGAACCCCAAATTTGGATATGTTGTAGTGCTAGCTCCACTGGGTTTGCACACCAAATGTTGGTTCCTAGCACTAAGTGTTTTGAGATATGGGTATGTTGTAGTGTTGGTTCCACTGGGTTTGCACACCAAATTTGGGGTTCCTAGCCCCAAGTGGCCCCCGAGATATGGGGCCCCAAAGTCAGGTCGGAAAATGTCATTCTCTGCTGCAGAAAAGTGCTTGACTCGAGTATAAGCCGAGGGTGGCATTTTCAGCACAAAAAAATTTGCTGAAAAACTCGGCTTATACTGGAGTATATATGGTATGTGCTCCTCCAACCTCGTGGTAACCATTTGGTGAAGTTCATTTTCTATTCCAGCAAGACCATTCTCTTGTTCTCAAAGCCAGCTTCATAAAGACCTAGTATGACCAGTTTGGTGTGGAGGAACTCAAGTGTCCTGCACAGGGCCTTGACCTCAACCCTACTGAACACCTTTGGGATGATTTAGAACACCATTTGGGAGCCAGGCCTTATCTTCCAACATCAGTACTTGACCAAGTCTTCTCACTTAACATTAGTACTTGACCTCAACCCTACTGAACACCTTTGGGATGAGTTGGAACACTAATTGTGAGTCAGGTCTTCTCCTCCAACACCAGTAATTGACTTCAACCCTACAGAAAACTCCTGGAATGAATTGGGACTCTGATTGTGAGCCAGGTCTTTTTATCCAACATTAGTACCTGACCTCGACCCTACTGAACACCCTTAGGATAAGTTGGAACACTGATTGTGAACCAAGTCTTCTCGTTCAACATCAGTACCTGACCTCAACCCTACTGAACACCTTTAGGATGAGTTGTAACATTAATTGTGAGCCAGGTCTTCTCATCCTACATTAGTACCTGACCTCTACCCTACTGAACAACTTTAGGATGAGTTGGAACACTAATTGTAAACCAAGTCTTCTCAATCAACGTCAGTACCTGATCTAAACCCTACTGAACAACTTTGGGTTAAGTTGGAACCTTGATTGTGAGCCAGGTCTTCTCATTCAACGTCAGTACCTGAGCTCAACCCTACTGAACACCCTTAGGATAAGTTGGAACACTGATTGTGAACCAAGTCTTCTCGTTCAACATCAGTACCTGACCTCAACCCTACTGAACACCTTTAGGATGAGTTGGAACATTAATTGTGAGCCAGGTCTTCTCATCCTACATTAGTACCTGACCTCTACCCTACTGAACACCCTTAGGATAAGTTGGAACACTGATTGTGAACCAAGTCTTCTCATTCAACATCAGTACCTGACCTCAACCCTACTGAACACCCTTAGGATAAGTTGGAACACTGATTGTGAACCAAGTCTTCTCATTCAACATCAGTACCTGATCTCAACCCTACTGAACAACTTTGGGTTGAGTTGGAACCTTGATTGTGAGCCAGGTCTTCCCTTTCAACATCAGTACCTGACCTCAACCCTACTGAACACCCTTAGGATAAGTTGGAACACTGATTGTGAACCAAGTCTTCTCGTTCAACATCAGTACCTGATCTCGACCCTACTGAACAACATTGGGTTGAGTTGGAACCTTGATTGTGAACCAGGTCTTCTCATTCAACATCGGTACCTGAGCTCAACCCTACTGAACACCTTTAGGATGAGTTGTAACATTAATTGTGAGCCAGGTCTTCCCTTTCAACATCAGTACCTGACCTCAACCCTACTGAACACCCTTAGGATAAGTTGAAACACTGATTGTGAACCAAGTCTTTTCGTTCAACATCAGTACCTGATCTCGACCCTACTGAACAACTTTGGGTTGAGTTGGAACCTTGATTGTAAGCCAGGTCTTCTCATCCAACATTAGTACCTGACCTCAACACTACTGAACACCCTTAGGTTGAGTTGGAACATTGTGAGCCAGGTCTTCTCATCCAACATTAGTACCTGACCTCAACACTACTGAACACCCTTAGGTTGAGTTGGAACATTGTGAGCCAGGTCTTCTCATCCAACATTAGTACCTGACCTCAACCCTACTGTACACCTTTAGGATGAGTTGGAACACTGATTGTGAGCCAGGTCTTATTATCCAACACCTGTACCTGACCTCAACTCTACCGAACACCTTTAGGATGAGTTTGAACCCTAACTGTGAGTTAGATCTTCTCACTCAACGCCAGTAATTTAATTTGACCCTACTGAACTTCTTTGCGATGAGTTGAAACACTGATTGTGAGCCAGGTCTTCTTATCCACCATCAGTAATTGACCTCAACCCTACTGAACACCTTGAGGATGAGTTAGAACGCTAATTGTGAGCCAGGTCTTCCCATTCAACATCAGTACCTGACCTCAACCCTACTGAACAACTTTGGGATGAGTTGGAACACTGATTGTGAGCCATGTCTTCCCATCCAACGGTTCTGGGTCACTGCAACTTGTTTACATAAACTGTATGATCTGGTATCTCCCTCTGTGCTACTCTCCTGTTTAGTGTTAGTTAGCTCAGTCCTAACTAGACCCTTCCTGTTTCTTCTATGTTCTCTCACTCAGTGTTAGTTCTGTACAGTGAAAGTCCTCTTATTTTTAAAGGGATTTACATATTCCAATAAGCCCCCACCCACAGACTTTACAGGCCAGGGTTTCAGGGCAAATATAATCCCTCTTCTTTTGCAAGGAACTTTGACTACAGGAAAGTTATAATGGTGTTGAAGCAAAATTCATTGTTTTGAAGTTTATACATTTTATCTGGCATTTCGTATGTGTGTATATTGCAAGCTTTAGCTATTGAGCCCTGTAAAGACTTTTATTTATTTTTTGCTCAGCAAAGCAGTGAAGATTAGTCTGGTACACGTGACCAAGAGCCCAGAGCTCCACCTACTAGCTGCAGACAGTAATTCTGACATTCAAATGTAACATTTCATATTTACCTGCCAGAACAATGAGAAACATTTTGAAACATTGTATTTTTTTAGTCCTGAACATCATATGTTCCCTGTGCAGTGTTTTAGGATGATATCCACGGCTCACCCGTCTGATCTGACTTGTTGCGTGACGCGAGCCTTTGTTCTCGGTTTCTGTACAGCGGAGTGACATGGGGTGTGATATTAAGGGGGTGGTGACACCGCCAAGTGATAATAAGAGCTGATAATGACACAGGGGAGAGATGTGATAAAAGGGAAGATGAGTGATGGGAGGGGGAGGGGAGGCTGTCAGATTGGGATGTGATGGAGAAGCAGCATTAGGTGTGACGGTGTCCCTGGTGGGGAAGAAGCAGAAAAAGCAATGAATTACCAGAGAATGTTATATGGGCACATGTATGATCTTCACAATACAGGGAACCTGAGGGGGGGCTCTTCTGGGGTCTGGAACGCACATCCCAATGCTGAAAAATCACAATTCCTGCCGTCATTTTTTAAGTTAGGATTTTAAACATTTTACATTTCCTGTAGCATGTCTGCAGTGTCTGACCATCTCCTCTATCATGTTTTCAGTCTCTGACCATCTCCTCTATCATGTCTGCAGTCTCTGACCATCTCCTGTATCATGTCTGCAGTCTCTGACCATCTCCTGTACAGTGTCTGCAGTCTCTGACCATCTCCTGTATCATGTCTGCAGTCTCTGACCATCTGCTGCACCATGTGTGCAGTCTTTGACCTTCTCCTGTACCATGTCTGCAGTCTCTGACCATCTCCTATATCATGTCTGCAGTCTCTGACCATCTCCTGTATCATGTCTGCAGTCTCTGACCATCTCCTGTATCATGTCTGCAGTCTCTGACCATCTCCTGTACCATGTCTGCAGTCTCTTACCATCTCCTGTATCATGTCTGCAGTCTCTGACCATCTCCTGTACCATGTCTGCAGTCTCTGACCAGCTCCCATATCGTGTCTGCAGTCTCTGATCATGTCTGCAGTCTCTGACCATCTCCTGCACCATGTGTGCAGTCTCTGACCTTCTCCTGTACCATGTCTGCAGTCTCTGACCATCTCCTGTATCATGTCTGCAGTCTCTGACCATCTCCTGTATCATGTCTGCAGTCTCTGACCATCTCCTGTACCATGTCTGCAGTCTCTGACCAGCTCCCATATCGTGTCTGCGGTCTCTGACCATCTCCTGTATCATGTCTGCAGTCTCTGACCATCTCCTGTATCATGTCTGCAGTCTCTGACCATCTCCTCTATCAAGTCTGCAGTCTCTGACCATCTCCTCGATCAAGTCTGCAGTCTCTGACCATCTCCTCTATCATGTCTGCAGTCTCTGACCATCTCCTCTATCATGTCTGCAGTCTCTGATCATCTCCTGTATCATGTCTGCAGTCTCTGACCATCTCCTGTATCATGTCTGCAGTCTCTGACCATCTCCTGTATCATGTCTGCAGTCTCTGACCATCTCCTGTACCATGTCTGCAGTCTCTGACCATCTCCTCTATCAAGTCTGCAGTCTCTGACCATCTCCTCTATCAAGTCTGCAGTCTCTGACCATCTCCAGCAGTGTAACGACCTGATCATGACCTGGTATCAGCCTCTTGCAGTCCCTGTACAGCAGAGATAGTTGGACTGCGGTGCTCATATGCCAATCAGGGGCATGCAGAGAGCAGAGTGACAGGGAAATGAGCTCATCAGTCGGCTGCTTCTTCTTTTACTGCCCAATCGCAGGCTGAGAGAGGCTCAGGATAGGCATAGGGCCACTGATAGCAACTGGGTGGCCCCCAGCTCAGCGTAATTGCAAAACAGTGCAGCCTTACAGTTCTAATGGTGGCCCTGCCTGTAAGTTCAGCAGAGAAAAAAGTTAGGTCTCCTTCCCTGCCACACTGTGTTGGCAGAGCTGTGTAAATTTAGGGACCGGATGGACAGAAATACAAATCCTTCGGCAGGTAGCACAGCTCTTTTTATGTGTATGTAGCTGAGTTCAGTTTTCGCACCCTATGTAGCCACCAGCTGTATGGTGGTATTTTCCAACGCCGTATCGGGCGCCATCTTCGCAGAGCCGCGCGCATTTTACAAGCTGTGCGTTGGTGCGTGTCTCATCTGAGATGTCGGCGTTCTAGAGGAAAAGCTATTTTCTCCCTCGATGTGTGAACCTGTCCTGCACAGTACCGGGGGGGGGGGGGGGGGGGGGGGGGTCCCTTGTGCCTTGACCTTTAACCTGCCGGCGATGTACAGACGCCATCGGCCACCGATCACAATGGAGTCTGTGCGCTGAACCCTCCCGACGCCCCCCCTCCCTCCCTCATTCTTCATTTTTGATTTTAATATTTTTTTATTTATTAGGGTGTTTTATGGTCTAGTAATTATAACAAATAAATCAGCAGATAATGTGGATCCTTTTTATTACGGGCGGAGGGGGGGATCGCTCTGTAAATTGTTATTTTCTTACAATGTCACGCATCTGTCTGAGACTTGTTTACAGACTGCCCTCTAGTGGGGGTTTTAGGGTATCGCATGTCACTTGGTTCGACATTCTCCTGAATTCCGCGCAGGGAACGCAGACGGGGGAGTGGGGAAACTCTGGCATTGTGGACGCTGCCGTACACATGGGACGAATATCCTTCACGCGTGAATTGGTTTTATCGATCCAAATGACAGTTTAAATATCTGAATTTTGAATGTACCCAGTAACGCTTCCCTAAAAAATGCCTTCATCTGTATTTCTTGCTATTCTTTGTTCAGGCATCGTCCAGGTTCATTTGAAGCAGCGGTAGGCAACCTCTGGCCCTCCAGCTTTTTTTAAACTACAAGTCCCATGAGACATTGCAAGACCCTGACAATCACAGGCATGACTCCTAGAGGCAGAGGCATGATGGGATTTGTAGTTTCACCACAGCTGGGGGGTGGAAGGGCGATGTTGCCTACCCCTGATTTAAAGCAAAGGAAGGGGCACAAAATTATGGTTGTGCAATAACCGCTTGCCGACCACGACGATGTACGTTGGCACAATGGCACAGTTGTGCAAATGGACGTACCTGTACTTCCCCTTTAAGACGCGGCATTGTGGGCGCGCACGCGCCCGCCGTGACCGGGGGTCCCGCGGACTCGATGTCCGCCGGTGTCCCGCGGTCATGTCACAGACCGGCAGAACAGGGAGATGTAAATAAGGCATTTCCCCCGTTATGCCTAGTGACATGACAGAGATCACTGCTCCCTGTGATTGGCAGCAGTGATCGCTGTCATGTGAGTTGTAGCCCACCCTCCCCCCCCACAAATAGAATCACTACCTAGGACACACTTAACCCCTTGATCGCCCCCTAGTGTTTAACCCCTCCCAGCGTCATTTACACAGTAATCAGAGCATTTTTATAGCACTGATCGCTGTATAAATGACAATGGTCCCAAAATCGTGTCAAAAGTGTCCGATGTGTCTGCCATAATGTCGCAGTCCCGAAAAAAAAATCGCAGCTCCGATAAAAAAAGAAAATAATAATTAAAAAGCCATAAATATATCCCCTATTTTGTAGATGCTATAACTTTTGCGCAAACCAATCAATATACGCTTATTGCGTTTTTTTTATTTTTTTTACCAAAAATATGTAGAAGAATACATATCGGCCTAAACTGAGAAAGGAAATTTCGTTTTTTTATATATTTTTGGGGGGATATTTATTTTAGCAAAAAGTAAAAAATTGTGCTTTTTTTTTTTTTTTCAAAATTGGCACTGATTTTTTTGTTTATAGCGCAAAAAATAAAAACCGCAGAGGTGATCAAATACCACCAAAAAAAAGCTCTGTGGGGAAAAAAGGACGTCAATTTTGTTTGGGTGCAACGTCGCACGACCGCGCAATTGTCAGTTAAAGCGACACAGTGCCGAATCGCAAAAAGGAGTTTTGGTCAGGAAGGGGGTAAAATCTGCCGGGGGCTGAAGTGGTTAAAAATGTATAGACACTTTAATAATAGGGAGGAGTCAACAGTTCAGCAAATGCACAAACATTTGCTCGCCCGGCCCTCCAGTCAGCAGGAGCTGAGCATCATATATAGAAGCTGGATTTCTGCCACGTTCATATATATATATATATATATATATATATATATATATATATATATATATATATAGATGAAAAAATGCATCAGTCCCACTCAACTCTTTGCTCCTCTTAACGTATTTATTAGTTATCTTCAACAAAATGACTGCATACACCAAGGTCTCCACCTGGGAACCCAACCCTCCATGATGCATTTCGCCTCTCCTGGCTCGCCAAACGTTTTTGTGAGCAAACCCGGAGTGGTGAAACGCGTCGATGAAGGTCGGTACCCAAGTGGACACTTTTTTTTCTTTTTTTATAACTAATAAATACAGGAGGAGGAGCAAAGAGTGGAGTGTGGCTGATGCATTTTTGGGCAGTGAAGATGGATTACACCCAAATTGTCCATGTACAGGAAAGGTGAGTCGCAAGCAGAGCTGTTGATTTGGGCGCTTCCATATATATATATATATATATATATGACAGCTTCCTGCTGGCACTGGTTCCTAAGAAAGCCACCAGTGTTTGCACCTGCCATGTTCCTAAGAACAGCTGAGGTCACTGTACATGGCCGTAAGTGGCCATGTAAGCAAAGGGGTTGGGGACAGCAACGTCACTGCTCAAATATGGCCAATGGCCACCAAGTTTAGGTAATGATGTCACCACTATCACCCCACCTTTCCCCTTATATAGCTGATGACAGCTCATGGAACTGTCATTCAGCCAGTGGTATTATAAGGGTCGGGACTTCTTTTTTTTAATTGCAGGGCGGCAGGCATCATGCTTGACGACTGACTTACAATGAGGGACTTTTTTTTAAAGATTTTAATTTATTTCTAGGTTCCATCTTTTTTTTTTATTTTTTTTTTAAGGAATGAGTATGGGCTACCTATGTACCCCATACTCATTCACGTGAAGGGAGGTGGAATCTGGGGACCACAAAGAGGGCTTCCAGATTCCAATAAACTCCCTGCAAACAAACCCCCACAAGCACCGGCCAGGGTTGTGGGGAAGAGGCCCTTGTCCTCATCTTACCTTAATTTGTTACCCCCCATGTTAAGGGCATGTGGTCCGGTATGGTTCAGGAGGTGCACACCCATCCCCCCATCTTTTTTTCTGGAAAGCCAGGTAGCATGCTAAGTTTGGTGGTCTGGTATGTATTTATAGGGGGACCTCATGCATTTTTGTTGAGTTTGTAGAGTCAAAAACTCAATTGATTCCGTTTATTTTTGTTTTTTTTCGTTCAGCACCTTGGCTGAACGGGGAAAAAAGTAGAACCACGTATGACCAATCATTTCCTCCCTGAGCTGTGGCTCAGATATACAGCGATTGTCTTCGTACGGCACATTAGAATTGAGAAGCCAGAAACAGGAAATTACATTTCCGAGTCGCCTTCCTGTAATTAGAATAAAAATGGCGGCTCATTATCCCTAGCGCTCCTCCCGCTCTTTTCTTTTGTTATAGGAGGGCATTAGGGTGCCTATTTATAAAAGATCAGAGAGGAGCTGACGCTTTTCATGTCGCACCACCTTGCCGTGTTTTATAACTTATACTTTTTTTTTTTTTTTGTTTCTTTTTCTGAATTTTTATGAAAGTTCCACTTGGAATGTTTCGATGTCAGAGTGCATCGTACAGCGACTACAGAGAAATGTATCCGTATAGTTCTGTTGATCAGGGCTTGCAACACGCCGGTATTAAAGGGAAAATGTATGGCGGTTTGTACTTTCTTTTATCAAAGATGAACTCTGGGCGCAGAGATTTTCATTTTAAATATTTGCCTGAACAGTCACAGTGGATATAAAGCCACTTTATGGGCACCAAATGTGAGGCCCAAAGCTGCCCTCTTGGCTAGGTACCCATCATCTCTACTAAACTTTACCCCGACCCTCTCTAGATCCAGAGGTCCTGAGCCTTCTTCCTTTTGCAAAGTGGGTGGGTCCTCCTCTGACTTCATTGGCGAAGGATGGGTACACTTCCCATTGACTGCCCTTCATAGGGGCCCTCACAGGGTTCCGAAAATTCCAAGAGTGGCGCGATGACATCACGACAGGGGGCCAAAACTGCATGCTGAAGAAGATACATCTAGACAAGACGAAAATATATCTAGGTCAACCAATAGAGGATAAAAGGCACTAGCTCTAAAATTTGGCTTGAAACCCTGAGATGGACTTCAGAACTCCAAGTCTTGAGGACATCCCCTGAGAGCTCCCAGACACGGCAGTAGCTCAAAGCAAACCAGTCATTGTGCTGATTGCCAGTGAGCGGTGAAAGCTGCAGTGTGATTGCTCAGTACTTCAGAGCCGGGGTGAGGGTTGGGCAGAAGAGGGAGCCTCAGCAGTGAAGGGGGCGCACAAAAGGGCAGGACCTGCGACCCATGCTTCTGAAGTACTCATGGGGGGGGGGGGGGTGGAGTGAGCTGTAGATGCACAGGACCCACTATTGCTGACTTGTACTGGAAATGGAGCGAGTATAAAGAAGGGCAACAAAGCTAATAAAGGGTCTGGAGGATATTAGTTATGAGGAAAGGTTGTGAACACTGAACTTATTCTCTCTGGAGAAGAGAGACATGAGAGGGGATATGATTTAAATTTACAAATACCGTACTGGTGACCCCACAATAGGGATCAAACTTTTTTGCGGAAGGGAGTTTAACAAGACACGTGGCCACTCAATATTGGAAGAAAAGAGGTTTAACCTTAAACTACGTAGAGGGTTGTTTACTGCAAGAGCGGCAAGGATGTGGAATTCCCTTCCACAGGCGGTGGTCTCAGCGGGGAGCATCGATAGTTTCAAGACACTATTAGATAAGCACCTGAACGACCGCAATATATAGGGATATACAATGTAATACTGACATATAATCACACACACAGGTTGGACTTGATGGACTTGTGTCTTTTTTGTCAACCTCACCTACTATGTAACTATGTAATACATCCACCTCTCCTGTCCATCCCAGGTACTTGTATGGCATCACATCAGTGCCGGGATAAGATCATCCATTGCCCAGGGCAAAGATGCCAACTTCTGCCTCCCCGTCCACACACAAGTTGGCATCTTTGCCCTGGGCAATGGATGATCTTATCCCGGGACTGATGTGATGCCATACAAGTACCTGAGATGGACAGGAGAGGTGGATGTAGAGAGCACAACCCGCACCTCCTCTTGTCTCTCTCCTCTTCTACTTGCCACTTCCAGCGCTGAGCTGACAGAAGTAGTGATGTCACTGTCACTACTCCTGTCAGCCTTTATAGTAGAAGAAATTTGCGAAGAAATACACGCTGCGCCCAGTGCAGCTTTCCCTTCTGCCCACCCCTTGTCTCGGCCCTGCATCACATACAAGGTCCTGACATGGATGCAAGAGGTGATTTAGAGGGCAGGAGCAGGTATCTATTTCCTGCCAACGCTTCCCTGGCAGGAAGCGTTGGCACTTAGCAAAATGCCATTGGAACTCCTTACCTCTATACTTCCAAGTTCTGTATTTTTTTTATATTTTGGTCCTTTATTTTTTATAAAGTCCTAAGTTTACAAATAAGCATTTCGTGCTTCACTGTGTGCAGAGCATGATGGGCTTTCCAATGAGAAAGCCCAGCACTAGCTCCCTCCCGGAGAGAAGGGTGTGTGTCCCTTGTCTGAGTCATTTAGCTATACAGTATGTGTTTCATTTGAGATCCTGCTATTCAAGGCTTTATTCATAATTCATATCATTTATTCAAAATGTAACCTTGAGTTCCATACTAACACTTCCCTTTAAATCCTCAAGTTTTATTTTACTTTAGTCCTGAACATATTACACTCATAAAAAAAGAAAACATTTGGGTCAGCAAGACCCGAAGCTTTACATATAAAGTAGCAGTGGCAGGTCCCACGTTCTTGCTGTAACAGGTTCTCTTTATACCCATTAAACTGCTCCTGTTAGTAGTTCTTGGCCTTGCTGTGGCCATCTGTTCCTTAGTCGTGTCAGCCTGCATAAGTCCTTTCCATTAATCGGCGCCGCTGGCGCCTGGATGCTGGTTGGCCAGCGGCCATATTCCTTATTCCCGTAGAATTGCTGTGCAAGATAACCCAAATACCGCTATTTCTGGACTTTGATGTCTCTACATTTTAAGGAGGGCCGACTGTGACAACTTCAGGTGACGAGAGTAATTGTATTATTCCCGATTAGATTCCACACGTTCTACTATAGGTGAGGTAAGGAAAGAAACCGAACAAAAAGTAAAAACATTTGCACTGCTTATCTATCAGATGTAAAAAACTAGGACAGGGGTCGGCAACCTTATGCACGCATGCCACGGGTGGAATGCAGCACCATTTCTGTTGGCATCAGATGTCTGGATTCCCCCCCTTATGCAGAGTAATGCAGGAAAGAAGAGGTGGGCTTCCGGCCCAATAGTCCCCACGTATCCGGCTCTTGTGTCCATCCCAGGTGCTTGTATGGCATCATATACAAGGACCTGACTTGCATGCAAGAGGTGTTCTAAAGGGCACGAGGATGCCAAAACAGCGATCTATTTCTTGCCATTGCTTCCCTGCCCCACTCTGCAAATGGGTGTAAATCTCACTCTGCCTTACATACTACTGACCCCATTCTCTACCCTACATACTACTGACCCCTGTACTCTACCCTGTATACTACTGACCCCTATACTTTGCTCTACATACAACTAACCCTTGTACTCTGCCCTACATACAATTTAACTTGTGTATTCTGCCCTACATACTACTGACCCCTGTACCCTGTCCAACATACTACTGACCCCTGTACCCTGTCCAACATACTACTGAGCCCTGTACTCTTTCTTACCTACTACTGACCTCTGTACTCTTTCTTACATACTACTGACAACTGAACCCTGTCCTATATACTACTGACCCCTGTACTCTTTCTTATAAACTACTGACCCCTGTGCTCTACCCTACATACTACTGACCCCCGTAATCTACCCTGTATACTACTGACCCCTATACTTTGCCCTACATACAACTGTACCCTGCCTTGCATACTACTGACCCCTATACTTTGCCCTACATACAGCTGACACTTGTACTCTGCCCTACATACAATTAACTTGTGTATTCTGCCCTACATACTACTGACCCCTGTACCCTGTCCAACATACTACTGACCCCTGTACCCTGTCCAACATACTACTGACCCCTGTACCCTGTCCAACATACTACTGACCCCTGTACCCTGTCCAACATACTACTGACCCCTGTACTCTTTCTTACCTACTACTGACCTCTGTACTTTCTTACATACTACCTACTCCTGTACTCTTTCTTACATACTACTGACCCCTGTACCCTGTCCTACATACTACTGATCCCTGTACTCTTTCTTACATACTACTGACCCCTGTACCCTGTCCTACATACTACTGATCCCTGTACTCTTTCTTACATACTACTGACCCCTGTGCTCTACCCTACATATTACTGACCCCTTTACCCTACATACCACTGACCTCTGTCCTCTGCCTTACATACTGCTAACCCTTGTACTCTGCCCTACTTACTACCGACCCTGTATTCTACCGTACTTAATAATGACCCCTGTCCTCGACTTACATACTACTGACCTCTATATTTTACCCTACATACTTCTGACCCCTGTACTCTGCTCTACATACTACTGACCACTATACACTTCCCTACATACTTCTTTAACTGCTCTACATACTACTGACCCTGTACTCTGCCCTGCATACTACTGACCCTTGTACATTGCCCTACATACTACTGACCCCTGTACTCTGCTCTACATACTACTGACCACTATACACTTCCCTACATACTTCTTTAACTGCTCTACATACTACTGACCCTGTACTCTGCCCTGCATACTACTGACCCTTGTACATTGCCCTACATACTTCTGACCCCTGTACTCTGCTCTACATACTACTGACCACTATACACTTCCCTACATACTTCTTTAACTGCTCTACATACTACTGACCCTGTACTCTGCCCTGCATACTACTGACCCTTGTACATTGCCCTACATACTACTGACCCCTGTACTCTACCCTATCTACAACTGACCCCTGTACTCTGCCCTACAAACTACTGACCCCTGTACTCTGCCTTACCTATTACTGACCCCTGTATTCTACCCTACATACTACTGACCCCTATACTCTGCCCTACATACTACTGACCCCTGTACTCTGCCCTACATACTACTGACCCCTATACTCTGCCCTACATACTACTGATACAAAGAATCACCGCTCCAAGGTAATGACTTCTCCCAAACAGCTGTCTCCACACTCCCACAGGGTGCTGGCTCTGTTTGCAACAGGAACTGAAGTAGAAAAGATGTAGCTGGATAGCCGCACTCCAAATTATTCAACTTTATTCCAAAAGATATAATAAAATCATAGCATCTAGGCTTGTGTACAGACTAACTGCACAGCTGCTGACATGTTTCACACCGAACACGGTGCTTAGTCATAGCTTACATACTACTGACCCTTGTACTCTGCCCTACATACTACTGACTCCTATACTCTGCCCTACATACTACTGACCTCTGTACACTGCCCTACATACTACTGACCCCTGTACTCTGCCCTACATACTACTGACTCCTATACTTTGCCATACACACTACTGACCCTGTACTCTGCCTTACATACTACTAACCCCTGTACTCTGCTCTACATACTACTGAGCACTATACATTTCTCTACATACTTCTTTATTCTGCTGTACATACTACTAATCCTTGAACTCTGCATACTACTGAGTTTTGTACACTGCCCTACCTACTATTGACCCCTGTATTCTGCCCTACCTATTATTGACCACTGTTCTCTGCCCTGCTTATGACTGACCCCTGTACTCTGCCCTACCTACTATTGACCCCTGTCCTGTGCCTTACATACTACTGACCCCTTCACTCTGCCCTACATACCACTGACCCCTTCACCCTGCCCTACATACTACTGACCACTGGTCTCTTCCCTATATACTTCTGACCCTTGTGCTTTGCCCTACATACTACTGGTCTTCCTGTGTGCCCTTGTGTATACTGTGTCTCTAAGTGGTTCCTGTGCAGCCTGAGTCTCCAAGCGAGTCTTCTGCTCTCAGAGTCTCCAAGTGCTCCCTGTGTCCCTCTTGCCCCCAGGTGCACCCCACATATCCAAGTACTCCCTGTGCACCTTTGTGTGAGTCTCCAAATGTGCCCCATGTATCCAAGTGCTCCCCGTGCACCCCCTGTCTTCAGTGCTCCCCTGTGCACCTTGTGTGAGTCTCCAAATGTGCCCCATGTATCCAAGTGCTCCCTGTGCACCCCCTGTCTTCAATGCTCCCCTGTGCACCTTGTGTGAGTCTCCAAATGTGCCCCATGTATCCAAGTGCTCCCTGTGCACCCCCTGTCTTCAGTGCTCCCCTGTGCACCTTGTGTGAGTCTCCAAATGTGCCCCATGTATCCAAGTGCTCCCTGTGCACCCCCTGTCTTCAGTGCTCCCCTGTGCACCCCCTGTCTTCAGTGCTCCCCTGTGCACCTTGTGTGAGTCTCCAAATGTGCCCCATGTATCCAAGTGCTCCCTGGGCACCCCCTGTCTTCAGTGCTCCCCTGTGCACCTTGTGTGAGTCTCCAAATGTGCCCCATGTATCCAAGTGCTCCCTGTGCACCCCCTGTCTTCAATGCTCCCCTGTGCACCTTGTGTGAGTCTCCAAATGTGCCCCATGTATCCAAGTGCTCCCTGTGCACCCCCTGTCTTCAATGCTCCCCTGTGCACCTTGTGTGAGTCTCCAAATGTGCCCCATGTATCCAAGTGCTCCCTGTGCACCCCCTGTCTTCAGTGCTCCCCTGTGCACCTTGTGTGAGTCTCCAAATGTGCCCCATGTATCCAAGTGCTCCCTGTGCACCCCCTGTCTTCAGTGCTCCCCTGTGCACCCCCTGTCTTCAGTGCTCCCCTGTGCACCTTGTGTGAGTCTCCAAATGTGCCCCATGTATCCAAGTGCTCCCTGGGCACCCCCTGTCTTCAGTGCTCCCCTGTGCACCTTGTGTGAGTCTCCAAATGTGCCCCATGTATCCAAGTGCTCCCTGTGCACCCCCTGTCTTCAATGCTCCCCTGTGCACCTTGTGTGAGTCTCCAAATGTGCCCCATGTATCCAAGTGCTCCCTGTGCACCCCCTGTCTTCAGTGCTCCCCTGTTCACCTTGTGTGAGTCTCCAAATGTGCCCCATGTATCCAAGTGCTCCCTGTGCACCCCCTGTCTTCAATGCTCCCCTGTGCACCTTGTGTGAGTCTCCAAATGTGCCCCATGTATCCAAGTGCTCCCTGTGCACCCCCTGTCTTCAATGCTCCCCTGTGCACCTTGTGTGAGTCTCCAAATGTGCCCCATGTATCCAAGTGCTCCCTGTGCACCCCCTGTCTTCAGTGCTCCCCTGTGCACCTTGTGTGAGTCTCCAAATGTGCCCCATGTATCCAAGTGCTCCCTGTGCACCCCCTGTCTTCAGTGCTCCCCTGTGCACCTTGTGTGAGTCTCCAAATGTGCCCCATGTATCCAAGTGCTCCCTGTGCACCCCCTGTCTTCAGTGCTCCCCTGTGCACCTTGTGTGAGTCTCCAAATGTGCCCCATGTATCCAAGTGCTCTCTGTGCACCCCCTGTCTTCAGTGCTCCCCTGTGCACCTTGTATGAGTCTCCAAATGTGCCCCATGTATCCAAGTGCTCCCTGTGCACCCCCTGTCTTCAATTTCAATCATGTGCGCCTTGTGTGAGTCTCCCAAGTGCTCTCTGTGTGCCCCATGTCTTCAATTGCTTCCTATGCACCCTGTGTCATCAAGTGTTCTCAGTGCACCCCATGTATTCAAGTGCTCCCCTGTGCGTTCTGTGTCTCCAAGGTTACCCAAAGGTCCCTCCATGACCCTCTGATACACCCTTCTGTGGTCTGGCCTGCTAACGCCCCACAGTTAGTGCCCGCTGCTGCCTCTCTACCTTCATCTACACTCTTGCAATCACCAGGACTATCCTTTTTTCTATAACTACAGACCCCTGTCCATGACACCAACCTTGAACCATCTTTATTAAAGAATACAAACTTCAGCTGGCATGTTTTCAGACTGAGCGATACAACCAGAGCTTTATATCGCTGTCCTCTATGGTAAAGCAGACATCGTAGCCCAGAAAAACTCTGCCAGCCTCTATTGTTCAGAGTCCGTTATGAGTCCCAGTTTTCCTCGTTGATTATTTCAACTTTTATGTAAAAGCTTTTACCCTTTTGTCTCCAGTAAATACTTTTAATCTGAATAGAGCCGCAGACTTGATGCATAATGTACCTAAAAGCCTTTCTGGTACAAAAAAAAAAAGGACGCAAGCAATGCCTCGCATGTAAACTTTGTAAAGAGGAAGTCTGAAAGTTGAAATATTTATGGGGCATGATTTAATTATGGAGAGAAATGGCTTTCCGCATTCCAAATGAGCTGGAATCGCTTCTCGGATCCTCCTGTCCTCCCATAGGCAAAGGGGAACTCTACTTCGTTTATATAGACTTCATAAGTCTGTATAATCGCAGCACAAGCGTATATTGTGGGTTATTATTGCAGTGCTTGTCTTATAGCTGAACTCCAGGCAAATGCTAAATATACTGTATATATACCTGCCAAAGGATTTGTATTTCTGTGCATCCAGACCTGAGAATTACGCAGCTCTGCCATACAGCATAGCCCTGTCTGGCAGGGCATGGAACCTGATTTTCCTCAGCTGCTGTTAAGTACTATTTACAAGTCTTGGAAGCGGATGATGCTGCATTGTTCTTAAAAGATACCTACCTGATGGGGCCTGAGCCTGCTACGGGGGTACTGCCGGCACTTCCTATCAACGGCACCATTTACAGGGCTTGTGGAGGGGGCAGGAAGCGGCCGATGCTGCACTGTTCTTGAATGATGCCTACCTGATGGGTCCTGAGCCTGCTACGGGGGTACTGCCTGCACTTCCTATCAACGGCACCATTTACAGGGCTTGTGGAGGGGGCAGGAAGCGGCTGATGCTGCACTGTTCTTGAATGATGCCTACCTGATGGGGCCTGGGCATGGTAAGGGAGTACTGCCGGCACTTCCTATCAACGGCCCCATTTACAGGGCTTGTGGAGGGGGCAGGAAGCGGCTGATGCTGCACTGTTCTTGAATGATGCCTACCTGATGGGGCCTGGGCATGGTAAGGGAGTACTGCCTGCACTTCCTATCAACGGGACCATTTACAGGGCTTGTGGAGGGGGCAGGAAGCGGCTGATGCTGCACTGTTCTTGAATGATGCCTACCTGATGGGGCCTGGGCATGGTAAGGGAGTACTGCCGGCACTTCCTATCAACAGCCCCATTTACAGGGCTTGTGGAGGGGGCAGGAAGCGGCTGATGCTGCACTGTTCTTGAATGATGCCTACCTGATGGGTCCTGAGCCTGCTACGGGGGTACTGCCGGCACTTCCTATCAATGGCACCATTTACAGGGCTTGTGGAGGGGGCAGGAAGTCGATGATGCTGCATTGTTCTTGAATGACACCTACCTGATGGGTCCTGAGCCTGCTACAGGGGTACTGCTCGCACTTCCTATCAACGGCACCATTTACAGGGCTTGTGGAGGGAGCAGGAAGCGGCTGATGCTGCACTGTTCTTGAATGATGCCTACCTGATGGGGCCTGGGCATGGTAAGGGAGTACTGCCTGCACTTCCTATCAACGGAACCATTTACAGGGCTTGTGGAGGGGGCAGGAAGCGGCTGATGCTGTACTGTTCTTGAATGATGCCTACCTGATTAGGCCTGGGCATGGTAAGGGAGTACTGCCTGCACTTCCTATCAACAGCACCATTTACAGGGCTTGTGAAGGGGGCAGGAAGCGGCTAATGCTGCACTGTTTTTGAATGATGCCTACCTGATGGGGCCTGGGCATGGTAAGGGAGTACTGCCTGCACTTCCTATGAACGGCACCATTTACAGGGCTTGTGGAGGGGGCAGGAAGCGGCTGATGCTGCACTCTTCTTGAATGATGCCTACCTGATGGGGCCTGGGCATGGTAAGGGAGTACTGCCTGCACTTCCTATCAACGGCACCATTTACAGGGCTTGTGGAGGGGGCAGGAAGGGGCTGATGCTGCACTGTTCTTGAATGACACCTACCTGATGGGGCCTGAGCCTGCTACGGGGGTACTGCCGGCACTTCCTATTAATGGCACCATTTACAGGGCTTGTGGAGGAGGCAGGAAGCGGATGATACTGCACTGTTCTTGAATGATGCCTACCTGATGGGGCCTGGGCATGGTAAGGGAGTACTGCCTGCACTTCCTATCAACGGCACTATTTACGGGGCTTAAACCTCACCCAGCCTGTGAGATTGGACAGTGAAAGGAGAAGCAGCAGACGTATGAGCTCATCTCCCTGTCACTCTTCTTACTCCTACTTTCAGCATACCCCTTGTTGCAGCTGAAGCTCAACTGATTGGCTTATTGTGCTGCTTATTCCTCCCACACTCCTTTCACCACTACACCGGATCTACAGATCTGCTTACCTAGCATCAGGGATGGCATAGGAGAAAGGACTGAGGAATATGAGGAATACAATGGGTTTTGAGTCCAGCTATGAGGTAGGACTGGGTGCCCCATCCTCCCTCTCCCCATGGCAGTCCGACACATAACCAAGAAGGAGACAGCCGGTTCATTTCAGTTATGTCCAACTTTTGAACTAAAAGTGTTATTAATGTACATTGTATGTGTAGGGTCCCTGCCTTAAGATAGAGTGGCCCTAGTGTTTGCAAATAGGCTGTAGCCAACCTGATCTCTTATTGTTTGTTATATGGGCTTGTTGAGTTTTCCCTAAGCCATTGACATTGATTGCTTTTGCCTGCTGCTTGGGGTGTTCTCTACCAATTAGAATGAGACGTTAAACTGTATTGGGTTTTCAATATTTATTTTGGCTTGACCATGATAGGTTTATTCCAGTAATGTGGGCTGGGGAAGAGGATACATTTTTTGGGTGACCTTCTGGAAGGGCTCTTCCCTTCCAGGCTTTGTCTGTAGAGGATGTCATTGTGAGGTATCCTGGTCTTTACCTCCTGGGCTACAACCAGAAAAAAAAAGAGGTCTTTTGCTGCCCAGGCTTTGCTTGGGGAGGAGGTAGCTCCAAAAGTTCCATTCTATCCCCTGGGCCACGTTATAAGAGTGTCCTTGCTTTTGAGGGCCTCCTGCCTGGGGAGGGTATGTCTCCAGAAAGGCTTATGCGGCGTACACACGGTCGGAATTTCCGATATAAACAGTCCGATGGGAGCTTGTCAACGGATTTTCCGACCGTGTGTATGCCCATCGGTCTTTTTCTGTCGGAATTTCCGACGGACTTTGAATTGAGAACCTGTTCTCAATTTTTCCGACGGAAAACCTTTCTATCGGATTTTCCGATCGTGTGTATGCAATTCCGACACGTAAAATTCCAACGTATGCTCGGAAACAATTCGACGCATGCTCGGAAGCATTAAACTTCCCTTCTATAGTGCTGTCGAACGTGTTTTATGCCGCTGTGTTACAGACCGTCGGAATTTGGTGTGATCGTGTGTAGGCAAGACAGTTTGAGCGAAATTCTGTCGGAATTCCGACGGGAAAACCATCAGAGCTTTTTCCGACGAGAATTCCGACCGTGTGTACGCGGCATTAGTTAATGCTTCTCAGGCTTTTATCCATTAAAAGGAACTTTAAGCTGAAGGAGATTTCTACTTAGGTTGCCATTAACCGTTTGAAAGTCCAGAGCTAGCCTGCGAGAGGGACTAAAGATACTTGAAGCTGCCATCTGGCCTACCTATTTTACATTTGTCAGTGATAGAGCCAAAAGAGTTCAACCTTGGTCTGTGACAGAGGTTAGAGGATACTATAGAGTGGATGGAACTTCTGCCGCTGTTTTGGGGTATCCTGTACCCACAACTCCATTCTTTAGACCTTTGCACCAAAAAATCTTCAAAAAGACGATTACCAGAGTGAAAGTCTGGTAAAGGGTGGTTGCTGCTGGTGGGTTAGGGAGCGTTTGGGTGCATCTGCAGTGCAAATCACCAGTAATGCCGCATACACAAGCGGAATTTCCGTCAGAAAAATCTTGGATGGTTTTTCCGATGGAATTCCGCTCAAGCTTGACACAAAAGTTTGCTGAACTTTCGACCGTCAAGAACGCGGTGACGTACAACACTACGACGAGCCGAGAAAATGAAGTTCAATGCTTCTGAGCATACGTCGAATTGTTTCCGAGCATACGTCAAATTTTGCGCGTCGGAATTGGTACAGACGATCGAAATTTCCGATCATTTTTTTTTTTTTTTTACCGAAAAATTGAGAACATGCTCTCAATCTTTTGCTGGCTGGAATTCCGCCAGCAAAAGTCCGATTGAGCATACACACGGTCAAAAAATTGAACATGCTCTCAATCTTTTTCTGGCGGAGTTTCCGTGTGTACGTGGCATAAGAAGGCTAATAGGACCCATAAAATCCAACCGTTTCTTTGTGGGTGAGTGCTACATATCCAACAGATGAAGATCCCCTTTTGTATTCTTGCTAAAATTTCACATTTGGAACTAATTTACCAAGTGCCGCTTCTCAACCTTTGCCCATTGGTATTATATCTGGCACTGATCCAGATTTTTAAGACTTTTCGTAAAAGAGATTCTTATGGAAATGCAGCTTTGACTATATAGAGATATCTCCATTAGAACGTTTACTGTTGGAAATTGGGGTGTAATTCCCGTTAACGAAAGCTTATGTGGACTACCACGAACTATACAAGAGCTATACAGCCCCCTCGCCCCGCAGCTGTCCGATAAAATACAGTAGCTAGGAAAGAGATGATTGCTTGTCTTGGCTCTGAGATGTTTCCTGAGGCAAGTGGTGGTAAGAGGAATGCAGAGGGAGAAGGGGCAATCCAGCCTACAGTGCTTCTGCATTCCTCTTGCCGCAGCTTGACTCGAGAAAGTACTTGGAGCCAGAATCAGCGGTTGTTATGATGTGGGGCGTGTCCTTCCCAGCTATGAGGTTAGACTAGGTGCCCCTCTTTCCTCCACAGACATGGGAAACATAGCTAGGGAGGAAACAACCACTTGTTTCAGCTCAAAGCACTTTCTCAAGACATATGGTGGCAATAGGAATGCAGAAGCATAATAGGCAGACATGCCTCCTCTCCTTCTGCATTCTTCTAAACGGTTGCTTTTCTCAGGAAAATGCTTGGAACAGAGATAAGCGACTGTTATGAAACAGCCATTTCCTTCCCAGATGAGGTCGGACTGAGCACCCCCTCCCCACACAACTGTCTGACGACATAGCTAAAAAGGAACATACAAAAAGAACAGGAGGCTGCACCGACCTTGTGCATTACCAAAGATAAAATGTATTTATAAAATATAACAAGAAATATACTCACAGAAGAGCTTTAAAACAAGGCTTATCAATACTCTGGCAGTTGTGAGCAGTATCTCTAGACGCCTACAACCTGGACCAGATAGTTGGAGGAACCAGATGGCATCGCAAACGGCTTACGCCTTACGAGGGCGAACCCTCTTCCTCAGAGCCACAGAGACCATTGCTGTGGCTCTGAGGAAGAGGGTTCGCCCTTGTAACGCATAAGCCGTTTTCGATGCCATCTGGTTCCTCCAAATATATGGTCCAGGTTGTAGGCGTCTAGAGATACTGCTCACAACTGCCAGAGTATTGATAAGCCTTGTTTTAAAGCTTGTTTGTGAGTATATTACTTGTTATATTTCATGAATAAATGTTATCTTTGGTAATGCACAAGGTCGGTGCGCCCTCCTGTTCTTTTTGTATGTTTCAGTTATAAAGCTGCCCATTATTCTGAGGAGGGCAGCAAGACCTGTGACATTGCCAGGGGCGGACTGACCATTCGGCCACTCGGCCACTAGGGGGCCCCATCAGGGTTGCCAGCCTCAGTAAAATCAGGGACAGTATGCAAAAATCTGTGTTTTTTTTACAACTGTCTCTGAAATATCCCTTACCGACATTGTTTTGGTTTAAAAATCCCGAGATTATAGCTGCCCCTCCTCTTCAGTACCTTCTCAGCCAATAGAAACGTGTGTGTACCGTGGGGCCCCATAATCTCCTATTGCCCGGGGGCCCCATGAGTTATCAGTCCGCCCCTGGACATTCCATTGACTTTGCTAAGGGGGTTGGCTGCGCCACTTACTCAGTTGACCGGGCGCCCGAGTGCAGGAGATTGCTTTGTATAGCTAGAAAGAAAACGGCTACTTCATATCAGCTTCTTGTCTTGTCATCAGTTACTTTCCTGTGACAAATGGTGGCAATAGCAATGCCGAGGCATAGTAGGCTGAAATGATCCCTCTCTCTCTGCATTCCTCTTGCTGCCACTGGTCTCAGGAAAGTGCCCAAAGCTGAGACAATTGGCTGTTATGAAGCTGTTATTTCCTTCCCAGATATGAGGTCAGACTGGGCACCCCCTTCCCCCATGGCCATTTGACAACATAGCTAGGAAGGAGAAGGCTGCTTCGTAACATTCACATTTGGCCCTAAGCACTTTCCTGAGACAAGCGGTAGCAAGAGGAATGCAAAGGCTTAACGCACACCATCACCTTCTACATTCCTCCTGCCGCCACTTTTCTACGGAAGGTGCTTAGAGCCCAGACAAGTGGCTGTCATGAAATGGCTGTCTCCTTCCCAGACATGAGGTTGGACTGGGTGCCCAAACTCCGGCCCCTATTCTGCGACCATCTGGCAACATAGCTAGGAAGGAGACAGTCACTTCATAACAGGTGCTTATTTTGGTTCAGAGACATGGGAGGCTGACATAACCTATTACCTTATGCATTTCTCCCACCCCTGCTTGTCTCGGAAAAGTGCTTGGAGCCGAGATAAGTGACTGTTATGAAGTGGGCATCGACCTCTGAGATACACTATATTGTCAAAAGTATTGGGACACCTGCCTTTACATGAACTTTAATGGCATCCCAGTCTTGTCTATTGAGTTGTCCCACCCTTTGCACTTATAACAGCTTCAACTCTTCTGGTAAGGCTGTCCACAAGGTTTAGGAGTGTGTCTATGGGAATCTTTGACCATTTTTCCAGAAGCGCATTTGTGAGGTCAAGCAATGATGTTGAACTAGAAGGCCTGGCTCGCAGTCTCCGCTCTAGTTCATCCCAAAGGTGTTCTGTCGGGTTGAGGACAGGACAACCAGTCAATTTCCTCCACCCCAAATTCGCTCATCCCTGACTTTATGGACCTTGCTTTGTGTACTCGTATGGTACTGGTGTACTGGTATGCAGTCACGTTGGAACAGGAAGGGGCCATCCCCAAACTGTTCCCACAAAATTGGGAGCATGAAATTGTCCAAAATGTCTTGGTATGCTGACGCCTTATGAGTTCCCTTCATTGGAACTAAGGGGCCAAGCCCAACCCCTGAAAAACAACCCCACACCATAATCCCCCCTGCACCAAATGATTTACACTCTTATAACATGTGGCCTAGGGGATAGAATGGAACTTTTGGAACTACCTCCTCCCCAAGCAAAGCCTGGGCAACAAAAGACCTCTTTTTTCTGGTTGTAGCCCAGGAGGTAAAGACCAGGATACCTCACAATGACATCCTCTACAGACAAAGCCTGGAAGGCTAGAGCACTTCCAGAAGGTCATCCAAAAAATGTATCCTCTTCTCCAGCCCACCTCACTGGAATAAAGCTATCATGGTCAAGCCAAAATAAATATTTAAACCTTTGCACAAAGCAAGGTCCATAAAAACATGGATGAGCGAATTTGAACTTTAATGGCAACCCAGTCTTAGTCCGTAGAGTTCAATATTGAGTTGGCCCACCCTTTGCAGCTATAACAGCTTCAACTCTTCTTGGAAGGCCGTCCACAAAGTTTAGGTGTGTGTCTATGGGAATGTTTGACAAAGCAAGGTCCATAAAGACATGGATGAGCGAATTTGATCTTTAATGGCAACCCAGTCTTAGTCCTTGGAGTTCAATATTGAGTTGGCCCAACCTTTGCAGCTATAACAGCTTCAACTCTTCTTGGAAGGCTGTCCACAAAGTTTAGGTGTGTGTCTATGGGAATGTTTGACAAAACAAGTTCCATAAAGACATGGATGAGCAAATTTGAGGTGGAGGAACTTGACTGGTCTGCATAGAGTCCTGACCTCAACCCTCTAGAACACCTTTGGGATGAATGCGAGCCAGGCCTTCTCGTCCAAAATCAGTGCCTGACCTTATAAATGCGCTTCTAGAAGAATGGTCAAACATTCCCATAGACACACTCCTAAACCTTGTGGACAGCCTTACCAGAAGAGTTAAGGCTGTAAAGCTGCAAAGAGTGGACCAACTCAATATTGAACCCTACGGACTAAGACTGGGAGGCCATTAAAGTTCATGTACGTGTAAAGGCAGGCATCCCAATACTTCTGACAACATAGTGCCTTAGGTTGGACTAGGTGCCCAACCTCGAACACACCCCGCCTTCCTGCGGCCATCCGGCAACATAGCCACTTCATAACAGCTGCTTGTCTCTTTCTTGAGTGGTGGCAAGAAGAATGCAGAGACACGGTAGGCTGATACGCCCCCTTCTCCCTCTGCACTCCTCTTACCGCCGCTTGTCTCAGGAAAGGGTTCAAAGCCAAGACAAGTGGCTATATCCTAACAAACTATGTTGTCAGATGACCGTAGGGGAAGGGGGGGGGGGGGCCCCTGGGGGGGGGGTGTTGGCAAACGGGGGGGGGGGGGGGGGCACCTAGTCTGATATCATAGCTAGGCTTAGAAAGCACCTAGTGACATGGAACAAAGCCCCACACGACTGAACGGGGTAACAAAAATAAATGATAGTTCTTCTTTAATGTTGGCCATTTGAACAAGAGTATTTTCACAAAAGAAAAAAAAATTTTTTTTTGTATTCCTTTTTTATTTATTGTTACGATACCTGAAGCTTTCTTGAAAAAGTTCCCTCCCGATGTTATATTTGAAGACAGGCTATCCTTCAAAAAGTTATATTAGATAATATTTTTTATAAATAATAGAGCGCTAGGTGTCTGCGGGGTAAAAACTTTGCCTCCCTTTTTACATACATCTTATTTAATATGAAACGGCGCTTGCGTCCTCATTAAACGATAACCGCGTTCATTTGATTTCTCTTTCTCAGCCGCTTGGCAAGTGACATGAAACACTTACAGTATAGTTCTAGATTTTTTTTTTTTTTTTTTTTAGGTCAAAATAAAAGGATGAAGTGGAAATAAAAAAATAAAATAAAAAAGTCCAACTGGGAGAGATGTAAGGCTTGTAGAAGACTCAGATCTCCATTTCAGAAAAGAGCCCTGGCCAATGCTTATTTTAACATCACTGTAACCCTCTTGGGCGCATCATCTTCTTCCTCATTCACGCCGGCGCCGGTGACACCTGCTCCCATGGCTAAGAGAATTGGTACGGTTGCCATGGCAGTCGAATTTAGCATCGCCTCCGATTGGCTGGAATGGGAAGGAGAAAGGAAAATGAAAGGTCCCGCCGTGTCAAGGGTTCACACCCCTGGAGTTTGTTTGCCACCATGTTCCAATCAGCCACCTCTCCAGGATGAATTAAGTGCCTACACAGAGGGGGCCCAGTTCAAAGGGTCGCGCTGTCTGGCAGCTGCGTGTTTCGGGGGCTGGCTGGAAGACGTGACCCCAGGGTCAATGTCATTAGGTTTATCTGCAAAAAAAGCCTACAAATAAAAATGTGGTGCAGTCCGGGTTTTTTTTTTGTTTTTTAGAGAGAAGAGTCAAAAATGTAACTGTAATAAAACAGTAACAATTGTCATTTAACTTTTATATACTGCATGTGTGTGTATATTCATTAATGGTCTTTTTACATATACAGTATATACAATTATTATTATTTTACATAATAATAATATATATATATATATATATATATATATATATATATATACCGTATTTATCGGCGTATAACACGCACAAGTTAAGGAGGGCATTTTAAGGAAAAAAAGTTTTATGATGGAAGTTTAGGGAAAAAAAAAAAAACCTTACATTTAAGCGTCATTTGCAGCTTGCCCATCGCCATTTGCAGCCTTGCCCAGCGCTATTTGCAGCCTTGCCCAGCGCCATTTGCAGCCTTGCCCAGCGCCATTTGCAGCCTTGCCCATTGTCATTTGCAGCTTGCCCAGTGTCATTTGCAGCTTGCCCAGCGTCATTTGCAGCCTTGCCCAGCGTCATTTGCAGCCTTGCCCAGCGTCATTTGCAGCTTGCCCAGCGTCATTTGCAGCTTGCCCAGTGTCATTTGCAGCTTGCCCAGTGTCATTTGCAGCTTGCCCAGTGTCATTTGCAGCCTTGCCCAGCGTCATTTGCAGCTTGCCCAGCGTCATTTGCAGCTTGCCCAGTGTCATTTGCAGCTTGCCCAGTGTCATTTGCAGCTTGCCCAGAGTCATTTGCAGCCTTGCCCAGCGTCATTTGCAGCTTGCCCAGCGTCATTTGCAGCTTGCCCAGCGTCATTTGCAGCTTGCCCAGTGTCATTTGCAGCTTGCCCAGTGTCATTTGCAGCTTGCCCAGAGTCATTTGCAGCTTGCCCAGTGTCATCCGCAGCTTGCCCAGTGTCATTTGCAGCTTGCCAGCGTCATTTGCAGCTTGCCCACGTTTAAATTTGCCACCTAGAAAGGCCGAGCGAGCCCTGCCGGAAAAGACCGAGCGAGTGCCGCCGGAAAAGACCGAGCCGACTGTTCGGCTCCGCTCGCAGTCCCGCCTCTCTGCTGTTTCGGAAGGGAGGCGGGACTGCGAGCGGAGCCGAGCAATCAGATCGGTCTTTTTCGTCGGCGCTCGTTTTTTTTCGGCGTTCATTCTTTCTCAACCCTTTTCTCTTTCTTTCTTTTTTCTTTCTTTCTCGACCCTTTCTCTCTTTTTTTTTTTTATTTTTCTCAACGTTTCTCTCTTTCTTTCTTTCTCCCTTTCTCAACCCTCTCTTTCTTTCTTTCTTTCTTTCTCAACCCTTTCTTTTTTACTTTCACTCTCTTGACATTTCTCTCTCTTTCTTTCTTTTTCTTTCTTTCTTTCTTTCTTTCTTTCTCTCTCAACCCTTTCTCTCTTTCTCTCTCAACCCTTTCTTTCTTACTTGACCCTTTCTTTCTTTCTCTCGACCCTTACTCTCTTTCTTTCTCTCAACCCTTACTCTCTTTCTTTCTCTCTCTTGACCCTTTCTCTCTCTCTTTCTTTCTCTCTCTCGACCCTTTCTCTTTGTCTCTCTACCCTTTCTTGTTCTTTCTTTCTCTCTTTCCTGACCCTTTCTTTCTTTCTTTCTTGTTTCTTTCTCTCTCTCTGTCGACCCTTTCTCTCTCGACCCTTTCTTTCTTTCTCTCTCGACCCTTTCTTTCTTTCTCTCACGACCCTTTCTTTCTTTCTCTCTGGACCCTTTCTTTCTTTCTCTCTCGACCCTTTCTTTCTTTCTCTCTCGACCCTTTCTTTCTTTCTCTCTCGACCCTTTCTTTCTCTCTCGACCCTTTTTTTCTTTCTTCCTCTCGCGACCCTTTCTCTCTTCCTCTCACGACCCTTTCTCTCTCTCTTTCTTTTTTTCTTTCTCTCCCTTAACCCTTTCTCTCTCTTCGTTCCTTTCTCTCCCCCACCCCCCCCCCTCTCTCTCTCTTTTTCTTTCTTTTCTTTCTCTTTCACTCTCTCTCTTTGTAGCTCAGTATCTCCTCTCTCTCTTTCTTTCCCCTCTTTCTTTCTCTCTCGACCCTTTCTTTCTTTCTCTCTCGACCCTTTCTATCTCTCTCGACCATTTCTCTCTTTCTTCCTCTCCCGACCCTTTCTCTCTCTTTCTTTTTCTCTTTATCTCCCATGACCCTTTCTCTCTCTTCCTTCCTTGTCACTGTCACTCTCCCCCCCCCTTTCTTTCTGTTTTTTTATTTTACATCCCCCTCTCTTACTCTCCCTCTCTCTATCTCTCTCTCTCTCTCTATCTCTTTTTCTTTCTCTCTTTTTCTTTTTTTCTTTCTTTCTCTTCCACTCTCTCTCTTTGTAGCTCAATCTCTCCTCTCTCTCTTTTTCTCTCTTTCTCCCTCTCTCTATTGCTTTTCCCTCTATCTCTCTCTGTTTTTCACCCCCTGTCTCTCTCCCTCGCTCTTGCTCTCTCTCTCTCTCTCTCACTATTTCTATCTATTCAGTTTCTATTGTTTATCACCTAGAATCGCACTGAACAGTTCGTGTTTTTCACAAGTCATACTTCCAATCACCATGGTAGCATTACATTGATCAGAAATTGCAGCCAATACAGTGACAATGTCCTAGCATGACTGATGGATTTGGTAATTTCCGCTACCTTGTTGCAACTTTCAATAAACATGTGGATTACGTGACATGGATTTAAATGGCCACAGCAACCTTTTTTTAACCTCAAAACAATGAAAAGCTGAAATGAACAAAATCCAAATAAAGTATACTAATAAATAACATAACGAGTCTTACAAAAAGAAGTATTTGGTGTCTACTAACCAAAGAGACTTAAAATACACCCTAGTCCGCAGCCACACCTCCACCGGCCGAGCTTGGATAGTAAAGAAGTAAGACCTTCACGAAACGCGTCAATCCACTATGTCAAATTGGAACAAGCACACGCTAACTACATAGAACTTGGCAGCTGGCAATGTGATTTCCAAAAATGGCTTCAAGGGGTTGTACCGGGGGGGGGGGGGCAACCTGCAGTTGCACGCATCACTCCGATACCATCTTTTTGCCGGCACATCCGACAGCTAGTTAAAGACCCGAACAAAGATGGAATCGGCTTTGATCGGGTCCCAGATCTAATAAACCAGAAGTGATGTCATGACACCACGTCCGGTTTACTGAAGACTTAAAGGCGCCAGATTTAAAAAACAATTACAGCATTCAAAACAGCCAAACTTGGCGTTTTGAATGCTTTTAAGTGCAAAGGAGGGATTTGGCATCTTCTGTTTACATCCCTTGTGACAGCAATAAATGTGATCAAAAATAAAAAATTTCAAGGCACAGTGTAAAAAAAACAAAAAAAAGTAGAAAAAAAAACATGTAAAGCGCCCATCTGCCCACTGTCCATCCCTTCACACTCCTCTCCTGTACATACTGCCCACTGTCTAACCCTCCACACTCCTCCCGTGTACATACTGCCCACTGTCATACCCTCTATGCTCCTCTCCTGTACATACTACCCACTGTCCACCCCTCCACACTCCTCTCCTGTACATACTGCCCACTGTCTAACCCTCCACACTCCTCCCCTGTACATACTGCCCACTGTCCACCCCTCCACACTCCTCTCCTGTACATACTGCCCACTGTCTAACCCTCCACACTCCTCCCCTGTACATACTGCCCACTGTCATACCCTCCACACTCCTCTCCTGTACATATTGCCCACTGTCTAACCCTCCACACTCCTCCCCTGTACATACTGCCCACTGTTATACCCTCCACACTCCTTTACTGTACATACTGCCCACTGTCCACCCATCCACACTCCTCATTATCTTTCACGTTATACAAAAAAAAAATTGGGCTAACTTTATTGTTTTTTTTTTTTTTTTAATTCATGAAAGTGTATTTCTTCCAAAAAAAAATGCATTTGAAAGACCGCTGCGCAAATACAGTGCGACAAAATATTGCAATGATCGTCAATAAGCTAAAGTTTTGCTATAATTACCAGAAGTGGCATTTATGTCAACTGAATGACATTTTTAAGTAAATCCTTTCCATTTTCATCACATACCATATTTTAGTGCTTCTCTATGCAATGCAGGAAGGTGGGAGGGACCAGCGGGGTGCTGTACATACCCACCTGAAAACATCACAGCACCCGACTTAGTACTCTTCGAATGAGCCCCCCAGTCCTGATGCAAGCTTATCAGAGAAATCCATTTTAGTAGAGGAGGAGAAGAACTTGTACAACTGTAAAGACTGAAGGAAAGGCCGGAGGTTCAGGTTTAAATCCCATTTGCTCACCTCTGTGTGAAATGTTCAGTTTCATGGCAATCTGACACCAAATAATTCTGATTTCCCAAAACAACTATAAAGTAATTAGTTTCTTGAAAAAGCTATTTCGTTTTTTTTCATCTGAAAATGAACCTTGGATGTCAGAAAGACGCAACTGAACCAAAGACAATTTAGTTGTTTTTTTTTTTTTTCTTTTTTTAATTTTAACACAATAATGGGCTTCAGCTGTGCTAAGACAATTACAAAGGATTCTGATTATCAGGACCAATCATCATTTACGCATGATTGATTAAGTTTGAGCTTACCAATAGCACACTGGAAAAATGTCTGCTGAGATGGGATTTTGCAGTTCTATATATATATATATATATATATATATATATATATATATGTTTTATATATTTTAACCTTTCTGGTGCTCTTCATTCTGCTCATTGTCCAACTCTCCACACTCCTCTCCTATACATACTGCCTACTGTCATACCCTCCACGCTCCTCTCCTGTACATACTGCCCACTGTCATACCCTCCACACTCCTCTCCTGTACATAGTGCCCACTGTTATACCCTAAACACTCCTCCTGTACATACTGCTCACTGTTCAACCCTCAACACTCCTCCCCTGTACATTGTGCCCACTGTTATACCCTACACACTCCTCCTGTACATACTGCTTACTGTCCAACCCTCCACACTCCTCTCCTGTACATACTGCCCACTGTCCACCCCTCCACACTCCTCTCCTGTTCATACTGCCCACTGTCCACCCCTCCACCCCTCCACACTCCTTTCCTGTACATACTGAGCACTGTCATACCCTCTACACTCCTCTCCTGTACCTAGTATCCACTGTCCACCCCTCCACACTCCTCTCCTGCACATATTGCCCACTGTTATACCCGCCACACTCCTCTCCTGTACATAGTGTCCATTCTCATACCCTCCACATTCCTCTCCTGCACATACTGCCCAGTGTCATACCCTCCCCGCTCCTCTCCTGTACATACTGCACACTGTCCAACCCTCCACACTCCTCCCCTGTACATAGTGCCCACTGTCATACCCTCCATGCTCCTCTCCTGTACATACTGAGCACTGTCATACCATCTACACTCCTCTCCTGTACATACTGCCCACTGTCCACCCCTCCACACTCCTCTCCTGTACATACTACCCACTGTACACCCCTCCACACTCCTCTCCTGTACATACTATCCACTGTCCACCCCTCCACACTCCTCCCCTGTACATACTGCCCACTGTCCACCCCTCCACACTCCTCTCCTGTACATACTGCCCACTGTCCACCCCTCCACACTCCTCTCCTGTACATACTACCCAATGTCCACCCCTCCACACTCCTCTCCTGTACATACTATTCACTGTCCACTCCTCCACACTCCTCCCCTGTACATACTGCCCACTGTCTAACCTTCCACACTCCTCTCCTGTACATACTATCCACTGTCCACCCCTTCACGCTCTTCTCCTGTACATACTGCCCACTGTCCACCCCTCCACACTCCTCCCCTGTACATACTATCCACAGTCCACCCCTCCACACTCCTCTCCTGTACATACTGCCCACTGTCCACCCCTCCACACTCCTCTCCTGCACATACTGCCCACTGTCATATCCTCCACACTCCTCTCTTGTACATACTGCCCACTGTCCACCCCTCCACACTCCTCTCCTGCACATATTGCCCACTGTTATACCCGCCACACTCCTCTCCTCTACATAGTGTCCACTCTCATACCCTCCACATTCCTCTCCTGCACATGCTGCCCACTGTCATACCCTCCACACTCCTCTCCTGCACATACTTCCCACTGTCATACCCTCCACATTCCTCTTCTGCACATACTTCCCACTGTCATACCCTCCACATTTCTCTCCTGCACATACTGCCCACTGTCATACCTTCCACACTCCTCTCCTGTACATACTGCTCACTGTCATACCCTCCACACTCCTCTCCTGTACATACTGATCACTGTCATACCCTCCACACTCCTCTCCTGTACACACTGCCCAACACTTCACACTCCTCTCTTGTACATAGTGCCCACTGCTATACCCTCCACACTCCTCTCCTGTACATAGTGCCCACTGTCATACCTTCCACACTCCTCTCCTGTACATACCACTGTCATACCCTCCACATTCCTCTCATGTACATACTGCCCACTGTCATACCCTATACACTCCTCTCCTGTACATACTGCCCACTGTCATACCCTATACACTCCTCTCCTGTACATACTGCCCCCTATGTAGACAGGAATCGTTGCAAACAGGCTTCAGGAAATTAGCAGCACTGAAACAAAGAATGAAAGAAAATGCGATAGCAAAGATTTAATTCTGCACACAGTGTCTTCGTAAACGACATGTCATTCATTAGGGGTTCACTTTAATGTGATCACTTACTGTACATCACTCAAAGCTTTTCTCACCATTACTGTTCCTTTGTACTGATCAATGAAAGTTGTATTTGCTGCAATTTAACACTTTTGGTAGTTTGATATGATATTATTATACTTATCTATAGGTCCACCAAAAGAGGAGAGAGGGTCTTCAGGGGGATTTGGTTCTAGCTAAGGGGTTGTCCCTTCAGATGTGCCCCCCCCGCTGGAGCTCTAATAGTAATCAGAGCCTAAAGCCCAGAGAAGTAAAACCCGACCCTGGGGTACAAAAATACGCCATGGGTATCAAAGTGGAGTTCAGCAGTATACATAGTGTGTGTGATAAGTCGTCAGCAAGATTTCGTTATATAGCCAGAATAAGCTGGGACAATGCTCATAATAAAAAAAAAAATATATATATATATACAAAATGTATCTCTCATATCTGATAATAACATTCAGTAACAAATTTGTGATTTTGTACATGGCAGCGTTCTGCAGACGATGGCGCTGAATACAAAGCCGATATCTTGTCTTGTGACCACAATACCACCTAGTGGCAAACCAGTGCTATAGCATGTGTCAGATAGATAGAAAACTGGTTTATGTGTGTCTTCCGCCTATGTGATCTAGGGCAGTATTTCTCAATCTTATTGAGACCAGGGCCTGGCAAATTCTTCCAAAACCTTCCTTGCCAGAACAGTAAAAAAAAAAAAAAATAATAATAGTATTGGAATACAAAATATGTACTGAAATGCTGAAAGGCTCTGGATGGGGCTGGGTGTCACTGCAAAGGGAATGGGGGTCTGGAGTGGGTTAGGGGAGTCTGTAGAAGATGGGGTGGCCCTGTAGGAGATGAGGTTTCTGGAGGATACTGGGGGTAGCTGTATAAGAGGGGGGTCTCTGAATGATACTGAGGATCTATCAAGAAGCCTAAGGGCTTTACAGGAACACTGTGGGACAATTTTGGTGGTTGGGGGCACTATGGGGGGCTTGGGGCTCTGCAGCAAGCTAGGGGGCACTGTGGGAGGCTATGCAGCACTGTGGGAGGTTGGGAGGCACTGTGGGTGATTAAAGGGGCCTGGGAGCAATGTGGTAGGTTAAGGGGTACTGTGAACCACTGTGAGGGGTTGGGGGGCTGAAGACTTTGCCACAGGATAGTAGGAGGCACTGCAGGGGTTTGGCAGTACTGTGGGAAGTTGATGGGGGGGGCGCTGTAGATGCTTAAGACTCTCAGGAGACCTGGGAGCACTGTGGGAGGTTAATGGGTACTGTGTACCACTATAAGTGGTTGGGAGAAACTATGGTGGGGGGGGGTAGGATCTGCAGCAAGCTAAGGGGCACTATGGGAGTTTGGGGGGGGGGTATGTTGGTTTAGGGCTCCCAAGGGGACCTGGGGGCACTGTGGGAGGTGAATGAGTACTGGGGGTCACTGGAGAATCTGCAGCAATCTAAGGGGCATTACAGCAGGTTATGGGGAATTTTGGTGGCTTAGGGCTCTCAAGGGGAGGTGGGAACACTGGGAAGTTGATGGGTACTGGGGACCACTATATGAGGTTGGGGGAAACTATGGGGATGGGGGATCTGCAGAAAGCTAAGGGGCACTATTGGCGTTTAAGAGGGAATTATTGGGGATTTAGGGCTCTCAAGGGGACCTGGGAGGTAATGGGTACTGGGGGCCACTATAGGAGGTTGGTGAAAACTATGGGGGTGGGGGGGGGGGGTGGAGAAACTGCAGCAAGCTAAGGGGCACTATGGTAGATTGTGGGGCATTATGATGGCTTAGGGCTCTCAAGGGGATCTGGGAGCACTGTGGAAGATTAAGGGGTACTGGGGAACCTCTATAAGAGGCTGGGGAAAACTATGGGGGGGGAGGTGAGGATCTGCAGCAAGCTAAGGGGAACTATGAGAGATTGGGGGGCAGTTATAAGGGTTTAGGGATCTCAAGGGGTTCTGGGGGCACTGTGGGAACTTAATGGGTACTAGGGGGCCACTATAAGAGGTTGGGGGAAACCATGTGGGGGAGGGGGTATCTGCAGCAAGCTAAATGGCATCATGGGATGTTGTGCGGCATTGTGGTGGCTTAGGGCTCTCAAGGGGATCTGGGAGCACTGTGGAAGGTTAATGGGTACTGGGGACCTCTATAAGAGGTTGGGAAAAACTATGGGGGGGGGTGAGGATCTGCAGCAAGCTAAGGGACACTATGGGAGTTTGGGGGGTAATTATGGGGGTTTAGGGATCTCAAGGGGATCTGGGGGCACTGTTGGAGGCTAATGGGTACTTGGGGCCATTATAGGGGGTTGGGGGAAACTATGGGGGGGCTGGAGAATCTACAGCAAGCTAAGGGGCACTACAGCAGGTTGTGGGGCATTATGGTGGCTTAGGGCTCTCAAGGGGATGTGGGAACACTGGAAAGTTAATGGGTACTGGGGACCACTATGATAGATTGGTGGAAACTATGTGGCTGGGGGATCTGCAGCAAGCTAAGGGGCACTATTGGAGTTTAGGAGGGAATTGCAGGGGTTTAGGGCTCTCAAGGGGACCTGGGAGCACTGTGGGAGGTAATGGGTACTGGAGGCCTCTATAGGAGGTTATAGGAAATGATGGGGGGGGGGGGGGCTGGAGAAACTGTAGCAAGCTAAGGGGCACTTTGGGAGGTTGTGGGGCATTATGGTGGCTTAGGGCTCCCAAGGGGATCTGGGAGCACTGTGGGAGGTTCAGGGGTACTGTGGGCTGTTGTGGGAGATTAGGAGATCTGCAGCTGGTGTGAGTCCCAGGAGGAAGGAGGCCATGGCCCTGCAGCAGGCCAGTGGTTGAGAACCACTTGTATAGTTGATACTGAAATAGAACCTTTTACATGTTTTTTTATAGTTGCAATTTTATTTTAAACCATGATTGTTATAATTATTATAAGCTTGGGTAAAGTAGGGGAGGGTTAAGACCCCCACCCCCCATGGCTTTTTTTTTTTTTTTTTAAGCAGTAATGGCATCATGCCAAGGATCATATAATTTAATTTGATCGTTGGTAGAAAAAAAAGCTAGCTAACGTGTTGATCTCCATCTAGTGGCAATAATGCTGTCTTTTTCCCTAAAATACCCATTATTGCCACTAGATGACAATCAACGTGTTAGCTAACTACTTTTTTTTTCTACACGTTGATCGCCATCTAGTGGCAATAATGGGTATTTTAGGAAAAAAAGACAGCATTATTGCCATTAGATGGCGATCAACGTGTTAGCTAACTTTTTTTTCTACCAAGAAACACGTTGATCGCCATCTAGTGGCAATAATGGGTATTTTAGGGAAAAAAAGACAGCATTATTGCCACTAGATGGCGATCAACGTGTTAGCTAACTTGTTTTTCTACCAACAAACACGTTGATCGCCATCTAGTGGCAATAATGGATATTTTAGGAAAAAAAGACAGCATTATTGCCACTAGATGGCGATCACTGTGTTTTTTGGTAGAAAAAAAAAGTTAGCTAACACGTTGATCAACGTGTTAGCTAACTTTTTTTTTTTTTTTCTACCAACAAACACAGTGATCGCCATCTAGTGGCAATAATGGGTATTTTAGGAAAAAAAAGACAGCATTATTGCCACTAGATGGCGATCAACGCGTTAGCTAACTTTTTTTTCTTCTACCAACAAACACGTTGATCGCCATCTAGTGGCAATAATGGGTATTTTAGGAAAAAAAAGACATACTAGGAAATAAACATAAAGCAAATTACGGTGAAGATTCGTTGTGCCTGCTCAAATGATTGACAACATCGGCACAGTACATTTTATATATATATATATATATATATATATATATACATACATACATATATAAATAGACAACCCAAGCCCCCCCCCCCCCCTAGTAGTGCACATATAGGTGGAGGCAGTGAAGGCACTTTGAGGCATGCTGGCATTAAAATCTCAATTTACAGTATTGAAAGTCTATCTCCGGTCCACCCAACTTCCCTGATATTACCATTTGGCCGCCACCCATCACCCTGAAGAACCAATAGCCAGGCACCAAGGGGTAAGCCAGGCCTAATAACTGGAGTCTTTAGACTGCTGACTATCATACCCCACTGGAGTCTTCTGGGAAATGCACCTCCCAGAGGAGCCCTGTAGGGAATGCAGAAATCGGGATACCCCAAATTGCGAAACCCGTCATATATCAGTCAGCCTTATGTAGTTCCCAGTACAGCAAAATTTGGGAAAAGGAAGGAGCAGCGCTGCAGACTTATTAGGCTTCCCTACATTGCAAAGGAAACAGGACGTTGGCTGATAGGAGAGGAAAGCAGAGTGCTGACCTTATCAGTATGCTGCTGCTTTATTATCCAATCAGACTGCGGTCGCTCTTTGACCAAGCTGTATTAGGCGGTGCCAGAACCTGGCCGTGCTGTCTGGCAGGAACGTATTGCTTAAGAAACAAAAAGGGTTGACGTGGAATAATCAGCAGTTCACCCATCAGAGTGACTTGTCTCCGCCCCCCTCCTGTAGTTCTCTACCTGCGGTGGGCGGGGTCTGCGGGGGGGGCCCTCCTACAGCGCTGCCCTCTACACAGGCTATGCACAGCACAGTAATGATGTCACCACTACCTTTTTACAAGGTAATATCTGGGTTTGCAAGGACATTTGGTGCACTTGAAAGTGGATTTATATACTTTGTGGATAACGAGGAATAGATGTAAGTACCGTATATACTCGAGTATAAGCCGAGTTTTTCAGCACATTTTTTTGTGCTGAAAATGCCCCCCTCGGCTTATACTCAAGTTAAGCACTTTTCTGCAGCAGAGAATGACATTTTCCGACCCGACTTTGGGGCCCCATATTTTGGGGCCACTTGATTCTAGGAATGCCAAATTAGCACTATAACATATCCAAAGATGAGATTCTCAGTACCAAGTGGCCCGAAATACGGGGCCCCAAAGTCGGTTCGGAAATGTCATTCTCTGCTGCAGAAAAGTGTTTGACATTTTCCGAACCGATTTTGGGGCCCCGTATCTCGGGGCCGCTTTGTGCTAGAAACCCCATCTTTGGATATGTTGTAGTGTATCCTATCTCGGGGCCACTTGGTGCTAGGAACCCCAAATTTGGTGTGAAAACCCAGTGGAGCACTACAACATATCCAAAGACGGGGTTCCTAGCTCCAAGTGGCCCCGAGATACGAGGCCCCAAAGTCGGTTCGGAAAATGTCATTCTCTGCTGCAGAAAAGTGCTTGACATTTTCCCAACCGACTTTGGGGGCCCCGTATCTCGGGGCCGCTTGGCGCTAGAAACCCCATCTTTGGATATGTTGTAGTGCGCACCAGATTTGGGGTTCCTAGCACCAAGTGGCCCCGAGATACGGGGCCCCAAAGTCGGTCAACTGTGTCGATCTGCAGCAATGTCATTTTAGGACCCTTTGGGTCCAGAGACCCCAAATTTTGGCTGCAGATAGGGGGCATCTAGGAACCCTTAACTACCAAGTTTGAAGTTCGGGGGGGCTGCGCTAAATATTGGATAAATTAGACAACAATAATTAGTGCCAGAAGTGTAGTGACAAATGTCAGTGCATATACCTCACTCGTTGAAAGTGAACAAAAATGGCTAGTGGGAAAATAAGATTGCTATATGCCCATAACGGACGTAACAGTCAGATAACTCACCTAGAACTATACAAAATTAATTTGTATATTCTGTAATATCAAAAGTATTCTAATGAACTTAATAGCCCAACAGAATAAATAAAGTTAAAAAATTGTCAAATGTGATATACAGTGCATAAATAAATGTCCAGGTAAGCTGTATAATAACCCAAAAAATATTAAATAAAAGGGCTAAATAACCCAACAAATTAATTATCAAATGTGATACAAGTGCATTAATGAAATGTCCAAGTGGGCTGATTGATATCACAACAAAATAGTGAATGAAAGAACAAAGTCCAAGTAGGCTGGGAGATCAGTCCACCGCTGCAGTAAATGACTTGTCAGCACGTGCTGACGTCACCGCGTCTTACGTCCCATAGCACGGACGGGTACTGCTGCCGGCCGGCCGCAATTTTAAACGTATTTAGAACCATTTTATGTAATTTGCTTTTCTATTTGTGCCTACTGGCACTTTTTATTAAACAAACCCTTTGGATTCCACCCATGGTGTGTCCCCCTCTTTTCTTTTTGGGCCAACTTTTTCTCGGAGATCCATAAAATTAGCCCATGCAACCCAGAGGCTATGACCCATTATCATCAGTGATAAGCCCCGTGTCCACCTATATCTGAAGCAAGCAGCCTTTCTGGATACCGTGAGGGGTGCAAGTGAGCTACGTTGGAAGTCAAGGCCCTGGCTGGGTACTAGCCACATGCGAGTTTCCTTCCACAGTCTGGTAAGCCTGCAATCTTTCTGGTGGAGGGATTCCCACAAGCACTTGTCATTTAATCAGAATTTGCACAAAAGTCACTACTTTTCAACACGTGGAAGTCATTTACTGCAGCGGTGGACTGATCTCCCAGCCTACTTGGACTTTGTTCTTTCATTCACTATTTTGTTGTGATATCAATCAGCCCACTTGGACATTTCATTAATGCACTTGTATCACATTTGATAATTAATTTGTTGGGTTATTTAGCCCTTTTATTTAATATTTTTTGGGTTATTATACAGCTTACCTGGACATTTATTTATGCACTGTATATCACATTTGACAATTTTTTTACTTTATTTATTCTGTTGGGCTATTAAGTTCATTAGAATACTTTTGATATTACAGAATATACAAATTAATTTTGTATAGTTCTAGGTGAGTTATCTGATTGTTACGTCCGTTATGGGCATATAGCAATCTTATTTTCCCACTAGCCATTTTTGTTCACTTTCAACGAGTGAGGTATATGCACTGACATTTGTCACTACACTTCTGGCACTAATTATTGTTGTCTAATTTATCCAATATTTAGCGCAGCCTTTCCTAATTTATCTCTTATTTTGCTTATCACAATTTGGCTGCTGCTCTTACTCTCATTTTTATTTTTAGTTTTTTGTCCAGCGCAATTTTCTTTTTGTACTTGAAGTTCGGGGGACCTATGGCTGCAAATGGGCACAGTGAGGCTGCAAATGGGCATTGTTGACCCTCTTTTCCACTTACAGTAGCTGCGCATTTCTCACCCTAGGCTTATACTCGAGTCAATAAGTTTTCCCAGTTTTTTTTGTGGTAAAATTAGGTGCCTCGGCTTATACTCGAGTATATACGGTAAACCAGGGCTCGACAAACCCCGGGCGCCAGGTCGCATTTGCGACTAGAATTAGCGACCTGGGGCAGCACAGCTGGGGTATCCTGTCTCTGTGCGGACCCCCCTCCCCGGCACGCGATTGAGTCGGGCCACGCCGGCCGGTAATCGAGGCGCGGCTTTGCGGCCTTCTGCAAGCCTATACTTCCTTCTAGGATTTTGGCGCCATCTAGTGGTGGCCGTTGGTATGACATCCAGCAATGCTAATGGAGCCCTGCCTATAAAAACTAACCAATCTTAAATTTACACAGACGACTAGAACCAAACATTATATATATATCTATATATATATATATATATATAGATATATATATAAATATGTGTATGTATGCCTTGGTTCTAGTCGTCTTTCTGTGTAAATTTAATATAGCTTTATTTTCAATATAAAAATGAACCATTGTTGGTCGTTAAAAAAAAAAAAAAAAAAAACCTGGCTCCTAACTTTTTTAGCTGGCTCCTAGATCAAATCAAGCCCTGTGGTAAACATTTTTTCATCTCGGAGTTCCGCTTTAACCACTTAACCCCCTGGTCAATTCTGACATTTCTCTCATACATAATGCATTTTTTTTTTTTTTTGGCTAGATAATTACTTAGAATCCTCAAATATTAAACACAATATACATATACAATATACACAATATATATGTACATTATATATTTTTTTAAGCAGAGGCCCTGAAGAATAAAATGGTGGGTGTTGCAATTTTTATTTTGTTTTTTGTCACACGGTATTTGCGCAGCGTTTTTTTCCAACACAAATTGTTTGGGGATAAAATACACTTTATTACATTTAGGTGCTCACAGACACAATATAATACCAATTTAAAAAAAAATATATATATATAAAAGATGATATGGCGAGTAAATAGATACCAAACACGTCATGCTTTAAAATTGCACATGCCCGTGGAATGGCGATACGCCACGGTACATTAAGAGCCGGTTCACATAGGGGCGACTTAGCCGTCTGACAAGTCGCGCTCCATTCTGTACAATGGAACCGTTCTAATAGGAGCGACTCAAGACGCTCCGACTTAGAAAAAGGTTCCTGTACTACTTTGGGTGCGACTTGCATTGACTTCTATATAGAAGTCGTTTTGCAAGTCGCCACTGAAGTCGTGTGCAGGTCGCCTCACAGAGTCGGCCTGCAAGTCGTGTCGCCCCTGTGTGAACCGGCCCTAAGGGCCAGTTCACACCATAGAAACACAGTCCGGACGCGTTCCATGTGCTTTTCTGCATACGCGTTTTTGGTGCGTTTTTGATGCAGTCCAGTGCTTCCCCCCCTCTCTTTTTTCTTAACCTTAAATAAGGACAAGTGTGTTGCAGTGCGTTTTTGGTGCGTTCCGGTGCGTTTTTGATGCGTTTTACAGCGTTCCAGTACAGTCCAGTGCAGAAAAAATGCAGCATGTTCTACTTTTTTTTTTTGGACCTGGAACGCACTGGAACTGACCGCACTGGTGTGAACTATGCCATTGAAAACCATATAACCTCCTTTCCATGCGTTTTTGATGTAGAAAAAAAAACGCACTGGACTGCATGTGGTGTGAACTGGCCCTTAAGGTTAAGGAAAAAGAGGTGGGGGGGAAGCACTGGACTGCATCAAAAAAACGCACCAAAAACACATCAAAAACGCACTGGAACGTATCAAAAACGCACCAAAAACACACTGGAACGTATCAAAAACGCACTAAAAACACATCAAAAACGCACTGGAACGTATCAAAAACGTGCATGCAGAAAAGCACCTGGAACGCATCCGGACTGCCTTTTTCTGGTGTGAACTGGCCCTAAATTATCAATAGGCGATGCTTTTTCTTTTTTTCTTAATCAATTCATTCTTTATTATAACTTTTTATACAAAAAGTGAGGCTTTAAAAGCTGTTCCAGGTTAGCAGTTTAGAGTTAGGCCCCTTTCACACCGAGGCGTTTTTCAGGCGCTACAGCGCTAAAAATAACGACTGTATAGCGCCTTAAAAAAGCGGGTCCTTTCGCTCCAGGGTGAAAACCGCACTGTAACGGCGCGCTAGCAGGACGGTAAAAAAAAAAGTCCTGCTAGCAGCATCTTTGGAGCGGTGAAGGAGCCGTGTATTCACCGGTCCTAAACCTGAAATGAATGGGACAGCGCGGCTATACCACCGGCAAAGCGGCGCTTTGCGGGGCGGTTTTAACCCTTTTTCGGCCGCTAGCGGGGGTTTAAAACCGCCCCGCTAGCAGCCGAATACCGCTGCTAAAGCAGCGCTAAATATAGCGATGCTTTACCGCCGAGGCCCGCACCGCCCCAGTGTGAAAGGGGCCTTACAGGGGAGGTCTGGCGCTAGAATTATTGCTCTCGCTCTGACATTCGTGGCGATACCTCACATGTGTGGTGCGATTGGCGATCACATACTGTATGCATGTGGGACATAATACATACATGTTCGCATTTGCTCATGCTCACAGTGGGATTGGAGTGCTTTAAAAAAAAAAAAAATATATATATATATATATATATATATATATATATATATATATATATATATATATATATATATATATATATATTATTATTATTTATTAAAATGTATTTTTTTTTACACTGTATTTTTTTTTTTTTTCGGATCAACTTTATTACTATGAACAACATCCCTTGTCATAGCATGGGTCGTATCAGGTCCCCTTCTTGGAGAGATCAGAGGTCTATTAGACCCCCCCCCCCCCCCTCTATTCTCTCCTCTGGCCTCCTAAAACATCTGATCAAACGGAGATCGGTTTGGGGAAGTCAGTTGCCATCAATTATTCTGAAACCTAGGGATGGCATATATCTGGCAGCTTTCTTGGTAAAGAATCTGGCCCCACCCCCCCTATGCCGCACCAATTGCTATGAGAATACAGCGCAGAGGGCGGAGCCAGATTCTCCTTGAGAATAGTTGTATGCCAGGGCAATTTCCAGAATTTGGGAAACCCGCTGGCGCCGACATTTTAGAAACATTGTTGTGACCCCCCATCAGCTACGTTAGTTCTGAATGCCATCCTTAGGTGGGGGCAATGCCTAAAATGTCCACAAGGTGTCTCCTGTGAGGGACTGTGCACAACTAAAACTGCATCTAAACCCCCGCACCCCAAAATGTAATATATTGCAACTTACCAGTCCTTAGATGCGATGGCTGCATTTTTTTATTTTATTATTTTTTCCCCTTTATTTTCATTGGTGATCCTGCCAGTAACGCACCTCTTGTCCTTAGAATTACCATGCTCACTCCCTGTACTGTATCAAGACAACAGGAATAAAAAAGAACCACAGATTCCCCCCCCCCCCCCCCCCTATTGTCTATGACACAAAGTTACCAAGATTTATGGCAGGATCAACAAATAAATATATATATATTTATATTTAATTTTGCATGTCTTGCAAAACGCTCTCGTATGGTCTGAGCACTGACAGGTTGACCCCCCACCCCCTCAACTTCTGCAGGAATGCTGGCAGCACTCATACGTCTATTTCCCAAAGACAACCTCTGAATATGACGCTGAGCACGTGACCTCAACCTCTTTGGTCTACCATGGCGAGGCCTGTTCTGAGTGGAACCTGTCCTGTTAAACCGCTGTATGGTCTTGGCCACCGTGCTGCAACTCAGTTTCAGGGTCTTGGCGATCTTCTTATAGCCTCGGTCATCTTTATGTAGAGCAACAATTCTTTTTTTCAGATCCTCAGAGAGTTCTTTGCCATGAGGTGCCATGTGGAACTTCCAATGACCAGTATGAGAGAGTGAGAGCGATAACACACCTGCTCCCCATTAACACCTGAGACCTTGTAACACTAACGAGTCACATGACACCGGGGAGGGAAAATGGCTAATTTGATCCCAATTTGGACATTTTTTTTGAGGGGTGTACTCACTTTTGTTGCCAGCGGTTTAGACATTAATGGCTGTGTGTTGAGTTTTTTTGAGGGGACAGCAAATTTACACTGTTATACAAACTGTACACTCACTACTTTACATTGTAGCAAAGTGTCATTTCTTCAGTGTTGTCAAGTGAAAAGATAGAATAAAATATTTACAAAAATGTGAGGGGTGTACTCACTTTTGTGAGATATTGGGGCTGATTTACTAAAATGAATGCGCAGCACCGGTTCATACCATATTTGGTGCGCCAGATAAATTATTAAGTGAGCGTATGAACCGGCGCATACATAAGCGCAACACATAATATATCGGCGCACCGCGATAGTAGTATGCCATTGATAATAGCGCACGCTAACAGTCCATTCACACAGGGGCAACACGACTTTCAGCGCGACTTGGGGCACCTTACAACACGACTTGGGGCGACTTACAACACGACTTTAAGTTGCACCCAGGCCAGGCGACTTTAATTAAAAAAAAAAAACGGCATGGGTTCCCCTCCAAGAGCATACCAGGCCCTTCAGGTCTGGTATGGATATTAACAGGGAACCCTGCGCCAAAAAAAAAAAATTGCGTGGGGGTCCCCCTCAAAATCCATACCGGACCCTTATTCTAGCACGCAACTTGGCAGGCTGCAGGAAAAGAGGGGGGGACGAGAGAGCGCCCCCCTTCCTGAACCGTACCAGGCCACATGCCCTCAACATTGGGAGGATGCTTTGGGGTCCTCCCCAAAGCACCTTGTCCCCAAGTTAATGAGAACAAGGGCCTCATCCCCACAACCCTTGCCCGGTGGTTTTGGGGATCTGCGGGCGGGGGGCTTATTGAAATCTGGAAGCCCCCTTTAACAAGGGGTCCCCCAGATCCCGGCCTCCCCCCCCCTGTGTGAAATGGTAAGGGGGTACAAAAGTACCCCTACCATTTCATCAAAAAAGTGACAAAAATTTTAAAAATGACATGAGACGGTCTTTGACAATTCCTTTATTAAAGTCTTCTTTCTTCTGGTCTTCCTTCTTCCTTTCTTTATCCTTCGGTTTCTTCATCTTCTTCCTCCATCTTCTTCTTCCTCCATCTTCTTCTTCCTCCGATCCGCTTCTTCTTCCTCCACGGCGTCTCTTCTTCGTTGTCGGGCCGCTCCGCACAATGGGAGGCTCCCGCTGTGTGATGCTTCTCTTTTTCTGACAGGTCTTATATAACGTAGGCCGGGGGCACCCAGTGACCCCGTCCCCCTCTGAGGCATGGAACCGTGCGTCAGAGGGGGGCAGGGTGGCCCCGGCCTCCGTTATTTAAGACCTGTCAGAAGAAGAGAAGCGTCACACAGTGGGAGCCTCCCATTGCGGGGAGCGGCCCACTAAAGAAGAAGAGACGCCGTGGAGGAAGATGCCGGACGAGAACACCGGAGGAAGAAGAAGGTGGAGGAAGAAGATGAAGAAACCGAAGGATGAAGAAAGGAAGAAGACCAGAAGAAAGAAGACTTTAATAAAGGAATTGTCAAAGACCGTCTCCTGACATTTTTACAATTTTTGTCACTTTTTTGGTGAAATGGTAGGGGGACTTTTGTACCCCCTTACCATTTCACACAGGGGGGAGGCCGGGATCTGGGGGGTCCCCTTGTTAAAAGGGGCTTCCAGATTCCGATAAGCCCCCCGCAGACCCCCACAACCATCGGGCAAGGGTTGTGGGGATGAGGCCCTTGTCCCCATCAACATGGGGACAAGGTGCTTTGGGGGGACCCCAAAGCATCCTCCCAATGTTGAGGGCATGTGGCCTGGTACAGTTCAGGAGGGCGGGGCGCTCTCTCGTCCCCCCTCTTTTCCTGCAGCCTGCCAGGTTGCATGCTCGGATAAGGGTCTGGTATGGATTTTGAGGGGGACCCCCACGCCATTTTTTTTTGGCGCAGGGTTCCCCTTAAAATCTATGCCAGACCTGAAGGACCTGCTAATATGACCTGTGTTCAAATAGCCTTTAAAAAACCCATAGAAGTGAACCAGCGCAAAAAAAAAAAAAAAAAGTCAAGTTGAGAGGTGCGCCTGTTCAACTTATGCAAATGAACCTACGTGGCTTGACATTTACTAAGATTTTGCCGGCACAGTGAACCAGAGCACATGAACGGGCGCAAATGCCACTTGCGCATGTGCAGTACATAAATTGACCTAGCGCAGTTACAAGTGTATTTGCAGGCGCAGCAAGCCTGCTCAGAGAAAGTTAATTTTCGGTTCTATTTTGGGCATATTTGTTAGTTGGACAGTCATATCTATACTTCCTCACATCACCCACCTCACCCCCATAATATTGCCACTTACAGTTCCTTTTATTTTCTGAGTTGAAGAATGCTTGCGCTAGGTCTATAGTGGCGCACAGATCGCGGCCGCTCGTGCGCCGGCAGCATGATAGTAAATGGGGGAATTGCATTGCGTTACAGGCGCAAACGCTTTGTGAATACGAAAACGGCCGTTGCGCGGAGGCGTGCGCCGCAACTCATGCTTGGTAAATCAGCCCCATTGTGTGTGTGTGTGTATGTATTATATTATATATATATATATATATATATATATATATATATTATATATATATTATTTTATATTTTTTTATATATGTTACAAACGACAAAGTTATCGCTGAATAAACGGACACATAGCGGAAATGTAAAATCTGCTCTTCTTCATGAAGCAGTTAATAAAAAGAAATTCTTGCAGAAATAACATGACGGTGTAATCGGGAGCAGAACAATGCAGATATAAGACACGTGTGTGAAGGAAAATTGAGGGCAGTGAATTATCCGGGCTTGGCAAGTCGGTTCTCAGCGGCAGTCTGCTGCGGTTGCCGTGGAAACGTCGGTAGCAGTACTTTATATGCATATAGCACACATATTCTGTAGGCACAGACTGTCACAGTCATTGAGCTCCTATGTATCACACTGGCGCTTGTGGACCTGTGGCTGGTGCAGGGCGATCGTTATATGGGGAAATCGATGGAGGGAGAAAGAACTGGGCGCTCCGGAAGAAAAGGCCTTTTCAATGCAATTGTGGAATCTGTAGCATATTCAGTACAGGCTGTTAAAGCTAAAAAGGTTGTTATTAATTTATTTTTATTTTTTTTAAGAAATGTACAACTGTATTAAAAAAATTTTAAAAAAAAATTAGTACATTTCTTTTTTTTTTTTAAGAAATTTACTCTTTTTTTTTTTTTTTTTTAATACAGTTGTACATTTCTTTTAAAAAAAATGAATACGGTTGTACATTTATTAATTTTTAAGAAATGTACAACTGTATTATTATTATTTTTTTATACTGTTGTACGTTTCTTTAAAAAAAAAAAAAATAATAATTAATACGGTTGTACATTTATTAATTTTTAAGAAATGTACAACTGTATTAATTAAAAAAAAAAAAAAAGAAGTTTTTGCATCTACAGCTAGCATGAGTACCTGTATCTGTCTTGATATCAGCTTCATGTAACCTCCCGGGCAGCAGCACTCAGACTGGGAGAGTGAATGGCAGCACTATGGGTCAATAAGCAGCGAGCAGCCGTTTTTTTGCTTTTTGGCACTGCGTTACTGTGACTGACAATTGCACGGTCATGCAGCGATGTTCTGAAATAACAAGGTCCGCTAATTGCATATCCCTGATCTAGGGCAATCAAAGGGTTAAATGTGTGTCTAACCAGTGTTTATGTGTACTATGAGGTGCTTTTACTAAGGGATGTGCTGCCCCCCCCCCAAACTGGCACATCCTCACTGACCGGGTAGAGCTCTGTCCTGTCTTCCTTCTCGCCATTCAGCGGGTGTCGGTGGACGTCCATTGACCAGCACCAGCTGATTGGCCTGTGCTGTGTCTGATCACAGCCGGCGTAGCGGCAGCACGCGTGCCCCCTGACCCTGGACTGAGGTGCTTTTACTAAGGGATGTGCTGTCCCCCCCCCAAACTGGCACATCCTCACTGACCGGGCAGAGCTCTGTCCTGTCTTCCTTCTCGCCATTCAGCGGGTGTCGGTGGACGTCCATTGACCAGCACCAGCTGATTGGCCTGTGCTGTGTCTGATCACAGCCGGCGTAGCGGCAGCACGCGTGCCCCCTGACCCTGGACTGAGGTGCTTTTACTAAGGGATGTGCTGTCCCCCCCCCAAACTGGCACATCCTCACTGACCGGGCAGAGCTCTGTCCTGTCTTCCTTCTCGCCATTCAGCGGGTGTCGGTGGACGTCCATTGACCAGCACCAGCTGATTGGCCTGTGCTGTGTCTGATCACAGCCGGCGTAGCGGCAGCACGCGTGCCCCCTGACCCTGGACTGAGGTGCTTTTACTAAGGGATGTGCTGTCCCCCCCCCAAACTGGCACATCCTCACTGACCGGGCAGAGCTCTGTCCTGTCTTCCTTCTCGCCATTCAGCGGGTGTCGGTGGACGTCCATTGACCAGCACCAGCTGATTGGCCTGTGCTGTGTCTGATCACAGCCGGCGTAGCGGCAGCACGCGTGCCCCCTGACCCTGGACTGAGGTGCTTTTACTAAGGGATGTGCTGTCCCCCCCCCCCCCAAACTGGCACATCCTCACTGACCGGGCAGAGCTCTGTCCTGTCTTCCTTCTCGCCATTCAGCGGGTGTCGGTGGACGTCCATTGACCAGCACCAGCTGATTGGCCTGTGCTGTGTCTGATCACAGCCGGCGTAGCGGCAGCACGCGTGCCCCCTAACCCGGACTGAGGTGCTTTTACTAAGGGATGTGCTGTCCCCCCCCCCCCCCCAAATTGGCACATCCTCACTGACCGGGCAGAGCTCTGTCCTGTCTTCCTTCTCGCCATGCAGCTTGTGTCGGTGGACGTCCATTGACCAGCACCCGCTGATTGGCCTGTGCTGTGTCTGATCACAGCCGGCGTAGCGGCAGCACGCGAGCCCCCTGACCCCGGACTGAGGTGCTTTTACTAAGGGATGTGCTATCCCCCACCCCCAAACTGGCACATCCTCACTGACCGGGCAGAGCTCTGTCCTGTCTTCCTTCTCGCCATTCAGCGGGTGTCGGTGGACGTCCATTGACCAGCACCCGCTGATTGGCCTGTGCTGTGTCTGATCACAGCCGGCGTAGCGGCAGCACGCGTGCCCCCCTGACACCGGACTGATGGATCTTGTACTAGGCACGTGATCTGGCAAAGGAGACCCACCTTGCTGCCATATAACGGCGTTATGCGGTCGGCAAGAGGTTAAAGTCCATCTATGGGATAAATAGATAACACGGTCGTTTCTATTTTTCTGCGTCGCCCCATGTTGATGCTGGTAGTAGATCTGTTATTGTTTCACCTCCTATTATAGGGTGACAATTCTGTTTATTCTGCAGTGAAATCGCACAACAACGTTGTCACCCTAATGAGAAAAGGGGGCGGGCTGTTCCCAGAAGTATTTTAGCCCCCCAGAGAGTTTTGGGGGGGGGGGTTTGCTTTTCACTAGCTGCCTGTAACTTATACCTCGTACACACGATCGGATTGTTGGCCAACAAAACCGTGGAATTTTGCCATAAGGGCGTTGGCCCAAACTTGTCTTGCATACACACGGCCACACAATTGTTGGCCAACAATTACGAACGTAGTGACCTACTACGTGTTTTTTTAGCTCTTTAGCGACACCCTTTGGGCTCCTTCTGCTAATTTTGTGTTAGTAGTAGACATGTGCAATTCGTTTAGTTTTTTTTCGTTTTTCGTTTTTTCCGTTATATTCGTTCATTCATTATCGTAATGAATCGTTCATTCGCTAAAAATTTTAACGAATCGTTCGAATCGAACGAATAGGAAAAAAAACGAAAATCCGGAATAACCAAATTAGAAACAACGAAACTACGAAAGAAGAAAAACGAAAACGGGAACAACGAAAATCAAAATGAATGAAAAAATTCGTACATTCGTAACTTTTTTTTTTTTTCGATTCGTAATTTTCCGTGTCTCTTACAATGGCGCTGCTTAACGTGCATCGAATGTATTGAGCGAAAAAATTCGTACATTCGTAACTTTTTTTTTTTTTTTTTTTCGATTCGTAATTTTACGTGTCTCTTACAATGGCGCTGCTTAACGTGCTTCGAATGGATTGAACAAAAAAATTCGTACATTCGTAACTTTTTTTTTTTTTTCGATTCGTAATTTTCCGTGTCTCTTACAATGGCGCTGCTTAACGTGCTTCAAATGGATTGAGCGAAAAAAATCGTACATTCGTAACTTTTTTTTTTTTCGATTCGTAATTTTCAGTGTCTCTCACAATGGCGCTGCTTAACGTGCTTCAAATGGATTGAACGAAAAAATTCGTACATTCATAACTTTTTTTTCGATTCGTAATGTTCCGTGTCTCTTAAAATGTAATAATAGCATACACATTACATAAAATTATGAATTATGCTCCGATTACGAATCTACGAAAAAAATGTTACGAAAGTACGAATAAATCAATCTAACGAAAGTACGAATGTAACTAAATCTACGAAAATACGAATACGTCCGAATTTCGAATAAACGAAAATTAAACTAACAGAAAAACAAATCAACGAAAAAATAACTCTTACGAAAAATACGAATCGTTACGAATACGAACACCGACGACTTACGAATTTACGAATCGTTACGAATCAACGGAAACGAAAATAGCGAAACGAAAATAAACAAATTTTTATGTTGTGCACATGTCTAGATAGTAGAAGTTTGGGGAGTGTCGAATGTCATTTCGTGCTTTTCAGTTCATTTCTGAACGGCCGTTCGTCAACCAGACATGTTGCGGAATCGGAGGAGATAACGTGTTATTTAATATTGGCCTTGGAGTTATTGCTTTGACCCAAGTCCAGTCCAGGAACCGGAGGAGGAGGATTTCTTGGACCAAAAATTGGTTGCTTTATTAATGGTGACCAATTATGTCATATGCCTTTGCTGCGGGAGCTCCAGGAGAATAATCCGGATGATTTTCGGAATTATCTCCGGATGACGGACCCCCGCTTTCACCAACTCTTGGCATTGTTGACCCCCCTATATGAAGAAGCAGGACACATGCATGAGGCTTTTATTTTATTTTTTGGTTGAATAATGATGTGATTTGGTATATTTTCTATATTTTTGGATGCATAGAATGCACTTTTTGGTTAAGTTCTATTGGCAGATAGCATGTCTAATTTTATTTGTTTTCTTTTTTTAATGCACAATAAAAATATTGTGGGGAATAATACTTGGCTATGTGTTTTACTTCAAATGACAGCTTGGGAGTAGGCAGTTACCGTATATACTCGAGTATAAGCAGAGTTTTTCAGCACATCTTTTTGTGCTGAAAATGCTCTCCTTGGCTTATACTCGAGTCAAGCACTTTTCTGCAGCAGAGAATGACATTTTCCAACCCGATTTGGGCCCCCAGTATTTAGGGGCCACTTGGTGCTAGGAATCTCATCTTTGGATATGTTATAGTGCTAGTTCCCTGGGTTTGCACACCAAGGTTCCTAGCATCAACTGGCCCCGAGATACGGGGTCCCAAAGTCGGTCAACTGTGTCCATCTGCAGCAATGTAATTTCGGGACCCTTTGGGTCCAGAGCCTCCCTGCCGCAGTATATTACATAGTTGGTGAGGTTGAAAAAAGACACAAGTCCTTCAAGTCCAACCTGTATATGTACGTGGGGTGGTCCTTAACCGCTTCCCGACCGCCTAACGGCGATATACGTCGGCAAAATGGCACGGGCAGGCAGAATCACGTACCTGTACGTGATCGTGCATGTGCCTGCCTGTGGGTCGCGCGCGCGCCGCTAGCGGCGCGCTCGCGACCCGGTCGGGAGCTCCGTGACCCCAGCCGCGGGACCAGCGGACCCGATCGCCGCTGGTATCCCGCGATCGGGTTACAGAGCTGAAGAACGGGGAGAGGTTTGTGTAAACAAACCTCTCCCCGCGCTTCCTACACTGACTGTCAGTGATCGGCGGTTCCCTGTCATCGGGAACGCCGATCAATGACGTCACACGTACAGCCACGCCCCCCTACAGTAAAATGAACACAACACGTCACACTGACTCCTCCCCGCCCCCTAGTGGTTAACCCTTCACTACAACTGTCATTTACATAGGAATCATTGCTATTTAAATAGCACTGATTTCTATATAAATGACAAATGTCCCAAAAATGTGTCAAAAATGTCCGATGTGTCCGCCATAATGTCGCAGTCACAATAAAAATCGCTGATCGCCGCCATTACTAGTAAAAAAAAAATATTAGTAAAAATGCTATAAAACTATCCCCTATTTTGTAAACGCTATAACTTTTGCGCAAACCAATCAATAATCGCTAATTGCGATTTTTTTTACCAAAAATATGTAGAAGAATACGTATCGGCCGAAACTGAGGAAAAAAAATGTTTTTTTATATATTTTTTGGGGATATTTATTATAGCAAAAAGTAAAAAATATTGCATTTTTTTCAAAATTGTCGCTCTATTTTGTTTATAGCGCAAAAAATAAAAACCGCAGGGGCGATCAAATACCACCAAAAGAAAGCTCTATTTGTGTCAAAAAAAGGACGCCAATTTTGTTTGGGAGCCATGTCGCACAACCGCGCAATTGTCAGTTAAAGCGACGCAGTGCCGAATCGCAAAAAGGGGCCTGGTCCTTTGGCTGCCAATTGGTCCGGGGCTGAAGTGGTTAAGCAGATCATTTTTATCATAGGTGTATTTTAAATGATCGAGACAGAATATAAACCAAAAATCCACAAAAAAACGCACGATACAAATGTTATAAATTGAGTTGCAGTTCAGTGAGTAAAATAAGCATTTGATCCCCAAGCAAAACATGACTCGGTACTTGGTGGAGAAAGACTTGTTGGCAAGTACTGTGTAGATTATTTGAAAAATTACGTATCACCACATAATGGTATTGTGGATACGATCAGGGGTAAAAAGTGCCACGTCCCGATATTTTGAAATTTCTTAAGAGTAACAACTAATTTTTTGTTAGAAATGATGGACTTTTTAAATGATGGACTTCATAATAATTGTTCAATTTCACCTCTATATGTTGAATCTGAATATCACTATCCAGATCTGAGGGGTCATGTGATCCATACTGCTTCCATTATAGCAAAGTTGTCTATTGGTTTGTAGTTTCTTCTATATTCTTTGCAGATTTCGTTTTTTGCCTTTTGCATCGAGTAATTGTATACTTTTGTTTTTAATAAATTATGTTATTAATTTAGATTGTACGCCTAAAAAGTCCATCATTTCTAACAAAAAATGAGTTGTTACTCTTAAGTACTGTATAGAGCAGTGATGGCGAACCTTGGGACCCCAGATGTTTTGGAACTACATCTCCCATGATGCTCAACTACACTGCAGAGTGCATGAGCATCATGGGAAATGTAGTTGCAAAACACCTGGGGTGCCAAGGTTCACCATCACTGGTATAGCGGTAAGACGTTTCTTGTAGTTGGTTACCAGGTTTGCCCACATCTCAGGAGGGTTTTTGGTCCACTCGTCTCTTTACAGATCTTCTCTAAATCCTTAAGGTTTCTTAGTTGTTGCTTGGCAACTCGAAGGTTCAGCTCCCTCCATACATTTTCTATAGGAAAGGACTGGCCAGGCCACTCCATGACCTTAATGTGCTTCTTCTTGAGCCACTCCTTCGTTGCCTTGGCGGTATGTTTTGGGTAATTGTCATGCTGGAAGACCCATCCACGACCCATCTTCAGTGTTCTGGCTGAGGGAAGAAGGTTCTCATCCAAGATTTTACAATACATGGTGCCGTCCATTGGCCCCTCAATGCAGCAAAGTCGGCCTGTACCCTTAGCAGAGAAACAGCCCCAAAGCATAATGTTTCCACCTTCGTGCCTGACTGTAGGGATGGTGTTCTTAGGGTCATAGTCAGCATTTTTCTTCCTCCAAACACAACAAATCGAATTAATGCCAAAGAGCTCAATTTTTGTCTCATCTGACCACCGCACTTTCTCCCAATTCTTCTCTGAATCATTAAGATGTTCATTGGCAAACTTCAGCTGGGCCTGTACATGTGCCTACTTGAGGAGGGGGACCTTTCAGGCACTGCAGGATTTCAGTCCATGGCGGCGTATTGTGTTACCAATGGTTTGTTTGGTGACTGTGGTCCCAACTGCCTTGAGACCATTCATAAACCCCTCCCGTGTAGTTCTGGGCTGATCGCTCACTTTTCTCATGATCATCCTCACCCCATGAGGCGAAACCTTGCCTGGAGCTCCAGACCGAGGGCCATTGATGGTTATTTTGTATTTTTCCCATTAGCGAATAATCACTCCAACAGTTGTCTTCTTCTCACCAGGCTTCTCGCTGATGGTCTTGTAGCCCATTCCATCCTTGTGCAGGTCTACAATCTTGTCCCCGACGTCCTTTGACAGCTCTTTGGTCTTGCCCATGATGGTGAGGTTTAAATGAAAGAGAGATTCTGTGGACGGGTGTTTTTTATACACATAACGAGTTGTCGTTAGGAGAAACTTCTTAAATTGACAGGACTAATCTGTGTACCACATGAGCACATACTGTAACCAGTCTGTGGGAGCCAGAATTATTGTTGGTTGGTAGGGGATCAAATACGTATTTTACTCGCTGAACTTCAACTCAATTTATAACATTTGTATTGTGTGTTATTTCTGGATTTTTGGTTGATATTCTGTCTCTATCATTTAAAATACACCTATCATGAAAATTATACACCCTTCATTCTTTGTAAGTGGGCAAACAAAATCTGCAGGGGATAAAATAATTTTCCCCGCTGTATGCATGCTTTCTCACTATAATTATTAACTCCGTAAGACCGCCCTCATCGTAATTATGCACATCCTTTATACACCCATTCTTCCTGGATCGCCATCTCTAAATATAGATGATTATTTCATTTTTTCAGGTCTTTATATAGCGCTGCCAATTTTTGGAGCGCTTTACATGATTATGATTGTACATCCATATCAGTCCCTGCCCTCAAGGAGCTTACAGTCTAAGGTCCCTAACTCACATTTATACATACTAAAGCCAATTTAGACCGGAGCCAATTAACCTACCAGCATGTCTTTGGAGTGTGTGAGGAAACCGAAGCAACCAGAGGAAACCCACGCAGGCACAGAGAGGCAGGCACAAACTCCAGGCCGGTTGTGCTGTGGTTGGGATTCGAACCGACAACTCTAGTGCTGCCATGTGGAAGTACTAACCACTTAGCCACTGTGCTGCCTATTAATTTATATGCCATTGATTAATAGCTGGCTTCACCTATAATCCAGTATGACAGACACAAGCCAGTATGGCAGGCATGTCCAAAGTCTGGCCCGCGGGCCGGTTTTGAACGGCCCGCCTGGTTATCTAAACCAGCCTCTCTCAACCAGTGTGCCGTGGGATCAGGGCTGTCAGATGAGCCCGAACCCCTGCCGAACTGTACATCGGCACTGTGAGAAGCTCCGTCAGCCTCCAAAGTGAAAGTAGAGTGCAGGGGAGTGTGCTGTGCTCTCTGCTTCCCCCTACAGTGCAGTACCCGGCTGAATGAGGAAGCTGGAAAGGTACAGTGCTGTCTGTGCTAGAAGCTAGATTAGTTTTAAAAGGGCTTTATTCATGTGTCTGTATGTGTCTGTGTGTGTGCATGTGTCTGTATGTGTGTGCATGTGTGCATGTGTATGTATGTGTATGCATGTGTCTGTATGTATGTGTGCATGTGTGTGTGCATGTCTCTGTATGTATGTTTATGCATGTGTCTGTATGTGTGTGCATGTGTCTGTATGTATGTGTGTGCATGTGTCTGTATGTATGTGTGTGCATGTGTCTGTATGTATGTGTGTGCATTTGTCTGTATGTATGTGTGTGCATGTGTCTATGTATGTGTGTGCATGTGCATGTGTCTGTATGTGTGTGTCTGTATGTATGTATGTCTGTAAAGCAATTCATGCACAGATCGCTTTTCAGAGGCATTTGAAAGGCGGTAAAGAGACATTATGTTGCCTCCTCACCACCTGTTTTAAGCCCGTAAATACAGCATCACTATAGGGTAGGGGTAGTTGCAGTGCAGGCCCATTCACCCTGGGTATACCGCCAGCTGTAGCCACAGCATGTGTACACCCCCAGCTGCTCCCTCTGCAGCTAAAGGGGGAGAAGTTGGGGGGATTAAAAACAGCTTAACCATGTGGTTTTACTACCCCTCCAACCTGACATGTGAACAAGCCCTTGGTTCACATCTGTGTGGCTGTGTGCTGCGTGTAGGGCAGCCCATTCATTTCAATGGGCTTCCCTACCCACAAAAATGCAGGGAAAGAAGTCCCTGAGCTTTTTTTTTTTTTTTTTTTAAATTGCACTGCACCAAAAGCACCCCACGTTTTCCAATGTGTGGGGTACCATTAACAATTAATGGTACCCCCTAAAGAGCAGAGTCAGTGGTGTAACTAGAACCTTCAGGGCCCCGGTGCAAGAAACCATGAAGGGCCCCCCTGAACCCCAGCCGAGGCCCTTCCCTCTGAGTCCGGTGGTGGAACTCCAGGGCTCGGTCACAGGTACGACTTTTGTGAGCCCTGTAGTTCCACCACTGGTATCAGCAGTTTTTTTTATTATTTGAAAAAATTTTTTAGGAGTCCCGTTGGGGGACTTTGGTGAGATATCAGAGGTCTAAACAGACCTATGATCTTAAACCTTTGAGACAAAGAGGAAGAAGGGAAAGGGAAATTGGGTCCCTGTCCTCTGGGGAGAAGTGGGCCCTGTCCCCAGGAGATATTGGGTCCTTGTCCTTAGGGGAGATGGGGTCCCTGTCCCCAAGTAAGTAGGAGTCCCTGTCCCTAAGGGAAATGGGGTGCCTGTCCTCTGGGAGAAGTGGGCCCTGTCCCCAGAGGAGATGGGGTCCTTGTCCTTAGGGGAGATGGGGCCCCTGTCCCCATGTAAGTAGGAGTCCCTGTCCCTAAGGGAAATGGGGTGCCTGTCCTCTGGAAGAAGTGAGCCCTGTCCCCAGAGGAGATGGGGTCCTTGTCCCCAAGGGAAATGGGGTCCCTGTCCTTTAGGGAGAACTGAGCAGCACTGCATGGAGCAGGAGAGGGGGACCCGGAGGAGCGGCAGAGGACACAGGTTGTGTGGGGAATGCACAACTAAAGAGCAGCCAGTGCGGTAGTCGAGCATGGAGCTCCCATCCACCTCCAGCCACCCGTGCGCCCGGTGCGTAACCGCCTATGCTGCCATCGGCCATATGTAGAGGGGGCCACATGGGCCCCTTGCAGCACAGGGCCCGGTTGCGCTCGCGACTGCTGCACCCCCTATAGTTATGCCCCTGAGCAGAGCTTTCGTCTGTGTGTCGGGAATGAGTGCGACAAAGGCAAGAGAATTCTTGTTAGGCAGTGTATTAGTGCTCAAACGAACACACTTAGACCGAATTTTAATGGTTCAAAGAATGTCAGGTAAAATGGTCAGCCCTCACGCATTTTCACTTCATCAAATCTGGCCCTATTTAAAAAAGTTTGGACACCCCTGCAGTATGGCGACATATAGGGCCATTTTATGTAGGTCTGGCTGGCTGTACTCCCCTGGATATGTCAGGAGTCAACAGCATGTATGGCCAGATCTGCGTGGCCACACTTATAAACTGAGACCAAACTATATATAGTAAATATATTAATAGTAAAACAAAAAAAAATCTACACACCAGCAAACACGAAACAAACAAACATGAAGATACAAGGAACAGGAAGCCTAACAAACCAACTATATGCAAGATTAGGTGCACAAGTCACAAGGAATATGCAAGGAAGGGGAGAGCCAGGACTGGATTCAGGAACAAGGGAAGCAGATATAAAGCTGCAGGGTACAAGGGCAAGATCAGGAGCAGGATAAATGGCAGCAGCAGCATCTGACTTAGCACAGCAAAGTAAAACAAGGTGTATCAGCAGAAGAAGGACTAATTACCCTCCCAGCAGCCAGAATCAGGTGTAGACTGATTACTGGGATCTGCTGGGGGACACCCTCTGGTGGACGCTGGAACTACAACTCCCACAGTGCCACCAGCAGATGACCCAAATCCTGACAGGGTGTCTGGTAGCCACAATAAGTAGGGATCAGCCATTATGAAAAACTCAATAATAACTGGGAATTACCCTCCCAGCCGCCAGCATCAGGTGTAGACTGATTACTGGGATCTGCTGGGGGACACGTGCTGGTGGACGCTGGAACTACAACTCCCACAGTGCCACCAGCAGATGACCCAAATCCTGACAGGGTGTCTGGTAGCCACAATAAGTAGGGATCAGCCATTATGAAAAGGAAAAAAACTCAATAAAAAATGATTTGATTGAAATAAAAAGGGATCAGCCGTAGGAATGAATGGGGCCATAGCATGGAAGCGCAGTAGGAGCTGGACATGGCTGGGACTTTTTTTTATGCAAAGGGCTGCAAAATTAGAAACTCAGGAGCCAAGCTGAAGGTAAAGATTTAGGTAGTTGGCTACCACTAGGCATGAGGGGTTTACTCCCATAACTGTTGTATCACGTGCGTACATCTGGATCCCATCTGTAATTCTAGTCTTCAACTTCAAGGTCCACAGAGCTTCATGCTTTAACAACACATGACCCACATCTCCAACTTGGCATGGAGAAAAAACCCTGTCCTTTGTCATAGAAGGAAACATTTGCCATATCTCCTCCATGCTTTCTCATTACATTGGGGCCTTATGTGTCAAGTGCTCTGTAAAGACCTTTCAGTACCGGCCATAGGAGATACCAGTGTGCTCTTCATTGTGCCACCAGCAATCCAAAACTGGTCAACCATGAGTTGATCTTTGATTTTAATGTGTGTAGTGGCCATAACCCCTTGAGGGGCGGCCTTGACTTTTGGGCTTACCAGTTACCTCCTCGTGGCTTGTCGATGAATGTCCAGGGGTTCCCAGGGTTAGTACCCAACAACTTTGGATGCTGACACATAAAAGTCCTTGTAAAGGTTTTTATTCTGCAGTGGTAACATCCAACATAACACTGTCTCTGATGGGAATAGAGGGCACGGGTGATAAACTCAGGCACCTTGAACTGCTGACATCCACTGAATGTCTCTAATCAACCCAGAGAGTAGCCACTCACAGCTGGGCACTTCACTGCTGGATAGACCTCTAGCCAGAGAGGTCTAGCAGCCAACAATATGATCTGTAAACTTGCAAAACTCTCTGACACAGAATAAACTTGTAACTGAAGATAATGGGAACCTTTCCCACAGTACCTGGAACTTTCTCTGTCTCCTTGGCAGTACTGTGGAAGTGTGGATTCTTTAGTGTCCATACAACTCAGCTTCCAGGCTCTTCCTGAGATGCCAGCTTGTTGGCCCTCCTCCGAAGAGTCCTCTCCTGGTCACTTGTACGAGCTGCCGTGTCCCTCCATTACTGAGAGCACACCGGGACGTCTTGAATCCTCCTTCAGTTACTGGGCCTCGGGCTAACCGGCTCCGAAACTCGGGAACAGACTAATCCCCACCCCAGACCAAGCGGGTCTATGGGGTTGGTCAGACTGACCATGTTTGTGAGACAGCAAATGCTCCTAGGTCCGGGACTCCTCGCGGGGCTACCCCGGACCAGAATCAGGAACAGACAGCTACGGCCGAACCCCGAACACGTGACTTCAGCACCTTAACCGCTTCCCGACCGCCTAACGCCGATATACGTCGGCAAAATGGCACGGGCAGGCAAAATCACGTACCTGTACGTGATCATGCATGTGCCTGCCTGTGGGTCGCGCACGCAAGCTCCGTGACCCCGGCTGCGGGACCAGCGGACCCGATCGCCGCTGGTGTCCCGCGATCGGGTCACAGAGCTGAAGAACGGGGAGAGGTATGTGTAAACAAACCTCTCCCCACGCTTTCTACACTGCCTGTCACTGATCGGCTGTTCCCGGTCATCGGAAAAGCCGATCAATGACGTCAGACGTCAGCCCCGCCCCCTAATGTAAAAAAAAAACCCACACACGTCACAGCCCATAACCCCTCCCCTCCCCCTAGTGGTTAAACCCCTTCACTACAACTGTCATTTATACAGGAACCAATGCATTTAAATAGCATTGATTGCTGTATAAATGACAATGGTCCCAAAAATGTGTCAAAAATGTCCGATGTGTCCGCCATAATGTCGCAGTCACAATAAAAATCGCTGATAGCCGCCATTACTAGTAAAAAAAAAAATATTAATAAAAAATGCTATAAAACTATCCCCTATTTTGTAAACGCTATAACTTTTGCGCAAACCAATCAATAATCGCTAATTGCGATTTTTTTTACCAAAAATATGTAGAAGAATACGTATCAGCCTAAACTGAGGAAAAAAAAAATGTTTTTTTATATATTTTTTGGGGATATTTATTATAGCAAAAAGCAAAAAAATATTGCATTGTTTTCAAAATTGTCCCTATTTTTGTTTATAGCGCAAAAAATAAAAACCGCAGGGGCGCTCAAATACCACAAAAAAAGCTCTATTTGTGGGAAAAAAAGGACGCCAATTTTTGTTTTGGAGCCACGTCGCACGACCGCGCAATTGTCAGTTAAAGTGCCGAATCGCGAAAAGGGGCCTGGTCCTTTGGCTGCCAATTGGTCCGGGCTGAAGTGGTTAAGTACCCCTCCCCAGACTACACAGCGGGCCAGACGCGTCCACTGATTGGCTCCGGGAAAGATTGGTACCCAACACGTCCAACCAGGCCTGGTTCTCAACCTGTCATGGGCTCTTCACTGCACCTATGACCAGGCAGAACCCTAGTCCAGCCCAGCCAGACTGATGCCGAAGTAAACCTGTACAATTAACCCTCAGAACCCCGTTACTGTTCTGAGGGAAAAAAAACGAAATTTTCACTTATATCGCACACTTGTTAAAGTGTGACCGCTACATGTGTAAATAGTTTTTTTTGCACATAAATATTTTCCAGCACCTGCATACAAACCCTTTTGTTTGCTATCAGGATGTATGTATGAATATTTAATGGGGAGATGACTTCTCAGTAAAGCCGGTGAGCTTGCTGTGTAAAGGAAATCAACTCATCCTTTACTGAGGAGACAAGCCGAATGTTTGATACGAAAAAGGCCATGTCCTATGAAATGTGTCACTGTACCCATAAAATATTGATCAAAACAGCCAGGGATGGAAAGCCGAGTTCAAACACTACACATGATGAGCACAAAGTACTGCTCAATCCCTGTGAAAAGGTCTAACAACCATCCTGCCACATGGCACCAGACCAGAATAAATACATTTGTACGAAAAGAGACCTTAAAGTGGACGTAAACCCTCCTATCGTTTTCAGCCAAGGAAGCTGCCATCTTGGCCTCTGTTCAATCTTCAACTGCCATGATGCTGCACATGTGATCAGTTATGACACCAACCATTGGATGGTTTGACAGTTTGGTTGAGAGCATAGTCAATGTGACAGGTAGCATTTCCGGCATGCCATTTTTTTTAAACTATTTAAATCAAAGGGTTTACTTCTGCTTTAAGGCATATATAAGTAGTGAGGTAGGGTTCAATCTCCTTCTTCTTCTGTGTCCCATTGGAGATTTTCATCCATGTCCTGTAGATACGGTATGGCTGTAAACATCCCTTATAATAGAAATAAGGAAGACAGGTCTTCTATATGGAGAGATCCGGGTCAAAAAGACTACAAATCTATTCTTTACCTTTTTAACTACTTCCCACCTGGCCACTGCACATATACGGCCGGGTGGGAGCCTTCTACTTCTGATAGGACGTTCCTGAACGTCCTTCAGAAGTAGGGGGATCGCGCGCGCGAGTCCCCGCGCAGCGCGATCCCGATGCACTCGTGTCACCCGGACATGGCGCATCTCGGATCGGCAGGAGGGCTCTGTGATTGGCCCTCCTGATCACATGACGGCCGTGTCCAATCACAGCCGTCATGTGATGTAAGCAAACAGCCGGTTGCTAGGCAATCGGCTCTCCTCTCCTCGCACGGAAGTCGTCGCTGAGGAGAGGAGAGCGGATCTCTGCAGCCGGCTGGTGATCAGTAAGTATTAGCTGTTTTTTTACAGCTTTTTACTCACTGATCACCAGTCTAGTGTAAACACACATGTCCCCAAAACATACATGTCCCCAAAACACACATGTCCCCAAAAAAAAAAAAAAAACATGTCCCCAAATAATAAAAACACATGTCCCCCGCATATGTCCCAGTAAAATAACATGTGCCAATGATTATCTGCACACATATGTCCGTGATCACCTGCACACATCTGTACATGATCATTTGCGTACATATGTCCGTGATCATGCAAACCAATTATTATACACTTAACGGATTTTTTTTTACTAAAAACATGTAGCAGAATACATGTTGGCTTAAATTTATGACAAAATTTGATTTGATTTTATTGGATTTCTTTTAAAAAAGAAAGGAGAAAATATTGTTTTTTTTTTAAAAATTTCCGCAATTTTTTCGCTTATATCGCAAAAAATAAAAAACGGAGTCGTGAATAAATACCACAAAACTAAAGCTCTATTTGTGCAAACAAAATGATAAAAATTTCATTTGGGTACAGTGTAGCATGACCGCGCAATTGTCATTGAAAGTGCGAGAGCGCTGAAAGCTGAAAATTGGTCTGGGAAGGAAGGGGGCGAAAGTGCCCGGTATTGTAGTGGTTAAAAGCTAAAAATGAAAAAAAAAAAAAAAATTATCATCTTTTGCTTTAACCACTTCAGCGCCGGATGGTTTTACCTCCTTCATGACCAGGCCATTCTTTGCGATACGGCACTGCGTTATTTTAACCGACAATTGCGCGGTCGCGCGACGCTGTACCCAAATAATTTTTTTTCCCACAAATAGAGCTTTCTTTTGGTGCTATTTGATCACCTCTGCGTTTTTTATTTTTTGCGCTATAAACAAAAAAATGACCGAAATTTTTGAAATAAAAACAATATTTTTTACTTTCTGCTATAAAACACATCCAATAAAAAAAAAATCAAATTTCTTCATCTATTTAGGCCAATATGTATTCTGCTACATATTTTTGGTAAAAAAAAATCCCAAAAAGTGTATATTTATTGGTTTGCGCAAACGTTATCGCGTCTACAAACTATGGGATAGATTTATTGACTTTTTATTTTTTTTATTGATTTTACTAGTAATGGCAGCAATCAGCGTTTTTTTTTTTTTTTTTTTTGCAGGACTGCGACATTGCGGTGTACAACTCTGACACTAAGTGACACTTTTTGGGGACCAGTGACACCAATACAGTGATCAGTGCTAACAAAAATGCACTGTCGCTGTATAAATGACACTGACAGGGAAGGGGTTAACATCATCAACAATTAAAGGGTTAACTGCGTTCCCTGGGTGTGCTTTCTTACTGTGTGGGGGAGGGACTGACTTGAGGAAGAGACACAACTGTGTTCCTGATGAGCAGGAATCACAGATCTCTCTCTCCCTTCGCTGACAGAAGGATAGTCTGCCTGGTTTACAGGCAGACCACCGTTCTGTATCTCCAGAGAATGATCGCGGGTGGCCAGCAGCCATCGCGGCCGCCGGGCCCACTGATTTGCTCCCGCTGTGTCCAATCACAGTGGGAGTGCGGCTCCGGTGGCGAACGTGCCCCAGAGCCAATGGAGGAAGTCGCGTACAGGTACGTGATTTCGCGCCAAAGTGACCGTGCAATTATCAGTCAATGTGTGACAGTGGTGAAAGCTGAAAATTGGGCTGGGCAGGAAGGGGGTAAAAGTGTCCAGTAGACAAATGGTTAAACAACCAAGCAGCTCTCTGAAAGTATCACTTCTAGTGGTGTGCATCCATTGAACTGTGGTCTTGTTGCCACCCCTAATCCTATGTGATTATGCAGCTCGACCTGTCAGGATCCAGCTGTTGGACCGCCAATGAGAAGTGCCCTTACCACTGGGTATATCCCCCAAAGAAGGTCCCTCGTACTGTAAATTTCAGGACTTTGCATTCTGCAAATCTAGATAAGTACTTGGAGGGGGGGGTAAATATTTGGTGTGGGATAAGTTTGGAGATTTGTTTGACTTCCACAAACCTAATGAACCACTAGTTATGTCCTTGTTCCCCCATCAATACAAGGAAAATCTAAACCTCCTCCGTTAGGCATCATGGATGACTCCTCTGTTGGGCAACATGGATGACCCCTCTGTTAGGCAACACGGACGAATCCTCCGTTAGGCAACATGGACGACTCCTCCGTTAGGCAACACGGACGACTCCTCCGTCAGGCAACACGGACGACTCCTCCGTCAGGCAACACGGACGACTCCTCCGTCAGGCAACACGGACGACTCCTCCGTCAGGCAACACGGACGACCCCTCCGTTAGGCAACACGGACGACCCCTCCGTTAGGCAACACGGACGACCCCTCCGTTAGGCAACACGGACGACCCCTCCGTTAGGCAACACGGACGACCCCTCCGTTAGGCAACACGGACGACCCCTCCGTTAGGCAACACGGACGGATGACTCCTCCGTTAGGCAACACGGACGACTCCTCCGTTAGGCAACACGGGTGACTCCCCCGTTAGGCAACACGGATGACTCCCCCGTTAGGCAACACGGACGACTCCTCCGTTAGGCAACACGGACGACTCCTCCGTTAGGCAACACGGACTACTCCTCCGTTAGGCAACACGGACGACTCCTCCGTTAGGCAACACGGACGACTCCTCCGTTAGGCAACACGGACGACTCCTCCGTCGGGCAACACGGATGACTCCTCCGTCGGGCAACACGGACGACTCCTCCGTCGGGCAACACGGACGACTACTCCGTTAGGCAACACGGAAGACTCCTCCGTTAGGCAACACGGATGACTCCCCCGTTAGGCAACACGGATGACTCCTCCGTTAGGCAACACGGACGACTCCTCCGTTAGGCAACACGGATGACTCCTCCGTTAGGCAACACAGACGACTCCTCCGTTAGGCAACACGGACGACTCCTCCGTTAGGCAACACGGACGACTCCCCCGTTAGGCAACACGGACGACTCCTCCGTTAGGCAACACGGATGACTCCTCCGTTAGGCAACACAGACGACTCCTCCGTTAGGCAACACGGACGACTCCTCCGTTAGGCAACACGGACGACTCCTCCGTCAGGCAACACGGATGACTCCTCCGTCGGGCAACACGGATGACTCCTCCATCGGGCAACACGGACGACTCCTCCGTCGGGCAACACGGACGACTTCTCCGTTAGGCAACACGGACGACTTCTCCGTTAGGCAACACGGACGACTCCTCCGTTAGGCAACACGGACGACTCCTCCGTTAGGCAACACGGACGACTCCTCCGTTAGGCAACACGGACGACTCCTCCGTTAGGCAACACGGACGACTCCTCCGTTAGGCAACACGGACGACTCCTCCGTTGGGCAACACGGACGACTCCTCTGTTTGGCAACATGGATGACGCATGGAACCTATACAAGTGAAGCAGAATGAATTATTTCACTGCACCGGATGACATTTCCAGTGAAGTAGAGTTTTAGTTTCTATAGGAGGACTTTTTGTTGTTGCACGCAGCGCACCAAGCTCTTTCCGCCCTACCTTCCCATCGCGCCTCGTCCTCTTGAGTCATTGTCAGGCGCTCAACATTTCTGTACAACATGTGGGAGTGTATTTTTGGCCGATGTGAACACATTCACTTCTCATCCTCCCACTGTTTCTGCTGGCTTTTGTTTCCTAATATATTGCCTTCATTTATCATCCTCCCTGCCAGCTGCGTCTCACCTTTACAGGTTCCTTTTTGTTGTCTCTTCCAGCTCTTTGCAGGCTTTGAGTTATGGCCGATGGTGGTAGCACCCCACCAGACACTTTGTCATCGACTTCTGAGCAGTTCATAGAGTGCAGCGACTCAAAAAAAAAAACGTATTGCCGGCCTTTTGTACGCGATGGATAATGCGCTCTAGGGTCCGCTCTTAAATGTATTGATTCCATTGAAAGAATTTGTCGTTTTCTATAGAGCGGCTTGAGGCATTAGCGGAACTGTGTAAATGTAAAGTGTACAAGGTTTTCGCCCTGAATTAAAGGAACAAAGGGTGAGGTCGGCAGAGGCACTTGGACTAAAAAGAAAAAAAAAATATTGAGAATTAGTTCTTCAAAAGGAGGATATTTATTTGTCAATTATATATAAAAAAAAATATCAGCGTGTTTTTTGTGGTGCTGTAATAGCCAGTTCTTCACTGAGAAGTAAATACAAACTACAAATAAAATGGAATAAAGTAAATAAATACATAGCATAAAAAATAAAGGTCGATAATAACAGTAGTCACTAAGTAAGTAAAGTGGACCAGTCGGGGTCTAGCAGCTACTACTAGAAAAGGACGGTAAATAAAGGACCAGTAAACACAGCAATATTTTAGATACTGATGCAATCTTTTTGGCTGGGTTATATCTATACAACTTTCCTGAAAGATACCCGTCCATAATTTCTGTTTCTATTTCTGTCCACCTGGGAGTTTTGGATGTTCTCTTCTACCTTAACATGTTCCAGGCCCTGTTGTTTTATTATACATATTGTATATGCAATAAACAAAAAAATCCAGCAGGGATGGTGGGAACCTCTCATAATGGGCACAGCAGATGTACAGAACCAGGAACTCAATGCAGGGCTGGTGGGAACCCCCCATAATGCGCACAGCAGATGTACAGAACCAGGAACTCAATGCAGGGATGGTGGGAACCCCCCATAATGCGCACAGCAGATGTACAGAACCAGGAACTCAATGCAGGGATGGTGGGAACCCCTCATAATGGGCACAGCAGATGTACAGAACCAGGAACTCAATGCAGGGATAGTGGGAACCCCTCATAATGGGCACAGCAGGTGTGCAGACCTAGGAATTCAGTGTATGGATGGTGCGGACCTCTATTAATTTGAACAACAGGTGTGCAGACCCAGGAACTCGACACATAGATGGTAGAAGACCTTAATATATGGCACACCCAAAAATTCAACTCAATGGATAGTGGGGACCCCGCATAATGGGCAAAGCAGGGGTGCAGACCCAGAACTCAGCACAGATTTGGTGGGAACTTCTCATTATGGGCATCTCAGGTGTGAAGACTCAGGGACTCAGGATAGGGATGGTGAAATCCCCCCATGGTGGGCACAACAGATGTGCAGACCCTGGAACCAAGCACAGGGATGGTGAGAACTCCTCATAAGTACAGCAGGTGTGCAGACCCAGGAACTCTCTGCAGAGATGTTGGGAACCCGTCATAATAGATGCAGCAGGTGTGTAGACCTTGGAAGAGTGAGCATGCTTCCTTGTTGAAAGTAGACATGTGCACAACAAAAAAATTTGTTTATTTTCGTTTCGTTTTTTTCGTTTCCGTTGATTCGTAACGATTTGTAAATTCGTAAGTCGTCGGTGTTCGTATTCGTAACGATTCGTAAATTCGTAAGTCGTCGGTGTTCGTATTCGTAACGATTCGTATTTTATTTTTTCGTAGATTCGTATTTCCGTTACTTTAATTTTCGTTTATTTTTATTCGAAATTCGGACGCATTCGTAGATTCGTAATCGGAGCATAATTCATAATGTTATGTAATGTGTATGCTATTATTACATTTTAAGAGACACGGAAAATTACGCATCGAAAAAAAAGTTACGAATGTACGAATTTTTTCGTTCAATCCATTCGAAGCACGTTAAGCAACGCCATTGTAAGAGACACGGAAAATTACGAATCGAAAAAAAAAAAAAGTTACGAATTTACGAATTTTTTCGTTCAATCCATTCGAGGCACGTTAACTACCTTAGACCCGCGCTATAGCCAAATGACGGCTACAGCGTGTATCTATTGTGCCGGGACTACATCTATTGACGTTGTCCCGGACACGAGCTGCCTGCGCGCCCCCTGAAGGGCGCGCGCGGCGCGCTCTGTGATCAGCGAGTCTGTGAGACTCGCTGGATCACAGATCCGAGTAAGGGGTCGATCCCGACCCCTTACCACGTGATCAGCTGTCAGCCAATGACAGCTGATCATGTGATAACAGAGCCGGTAATCGGCTTTTTTTCCTCCTCGCGCTGACAGCGCGAGGAGAAAAAAAAAAAAAGCCGATCACCGGCGGCAGTGAGAGGGACATCAGTCCCTCTCACTGCAATGTGCCCAATCAATTGTGCCCACCTTTGCCCCATTAAAGTGCCGCCTACCAGTGCCCACACTGCCATCTCTCAGTGCCCACAGTGCCATCTTTCAGTGCCCACAGTGCCAGTGCTGCACATCAGTGTCACCTGCCAGTGCTCATCTGTGTCACCTACCAGTGCTCATCTGTGTCACCTACCAGTGCCCATCAGTGCCACCCATCAGTGCCACCCATCAGTGCCACCCATCAGTGCCCATCAGTGTCATCCATCAGTGCCCATCGGTGCCACCCATCCGTGCCCATCAGTGCCATCTTTGCTGTCCCCATCAGTACCGACTTATCTGTCCCCACCAGTGCAGCCTATCAGTGCCCACCAGTGCAGCCTATCAGTGCCCACCAGTGCAGCCTATCAGTGCCCACCAGTGCAGCCTATCAGTGCCCACCTGTGCCGCCTCATCAGCGCATATCAATGAAGCAGACAAATTACCTGTTTGCAAAATTTTATAACAAACTATTAAACATGATTTTTTTTTTTTTTTTTTCCATCTTTTTTGTTTGTTTAGCAAAAAAATAAAAGCCCCAGCTGTGATTAAATACCACCAAAAGAAAGCTCTATTTGTGGGAAAAAAATTATAAAAAATTTTCATTTGGGTACAGTGTTGTATGACCGCGCAATTGTCATTTAAAGTGCGTCAGCGCCAAAAGCTGAAAATTGGTCTTGTCACGAGGGGGGTTTAAGTGCAAAGTAATCAGGTGGTTAAGCAGCACCATTGTAAGGGACACAGAAAATTACCAATTCAACAAAAAAAAAAAAGTTACGAATGTACAAATTTTTTTCGTTCATTTTGATTTTCGTTGTTCCTATTTTCTTCTTTCGTACATTCGTTGTTTCTAATTAGTTTTTTTCGGATTTTCGTTGTTTTCGGATTCGTTCGATTCGAATGATTCGTTAAAATTTTTAGCGAATCGTTCGTTCATTCGTATGAAAACGAATGAACGAAAATAACAAAAAGAAACTAAACGAATTGCACATGTCTAGTTGAAAGCCATGCTGAGCACAGCCATGGTGTGTCCAGGGAAATTAGCAAGGACATGTGAATGTAAACAGCATGGGGGCATTATTTGATTGATACTGCTGTATTATTGGACCACTTCCATTGTTGAGTGGGTGTGATTGGTTTGATACTCCTGTAGCATGTAGTGGGTGTTATTGGGTTGGTACCGCTGTACCATGGAGTGGATGTTATTGGGCCAGTTCTGTTGAGTTGCTTGCTACTTCCAGAAATGCCCACAGTGAACACAGGCAGAATGACAACACCACATCTAGTTCTAAGGACCAGGGGGCGCACATGACAGTGTGGGGGCATGACTATGCTTTGCAAGTCTCATAAAGTAGGCTGGACTGCTAAATACCTAGAATGAGTTTGCTCATCACATTAACTCTTCGGAATTAGGATTCAACACCTTCATCCACTGAAGATGGTGCCATCTTGGATAAATTCCGAGCCTCCAATTTCTCATTGGTAGGAGCTGTCCACCACCGGCATCACTACCAATTCCACTGAAAAGAGTAGGCACCATGATGCTGGTTATGCCAAACACTACTTCTGAATCCTTCTCCATGGCTATAAATAGAGAGTTTGGAGCTTGCAAGAGCTGGATCTTGTTCCGGGGTTCTGGGGGGGGGGGGGGGGCTGAAGGTTGCAGAGAATATAACAGCAACTGGTGCTGTCTTGACTAAATTATGGCCCTCCTCATCCTCGTTGGTAGGAGCTGCCCATTATCAGCATCACTACTAAATTCCACTGAAAAATACCAAACCTTTCCAGAAAAGTGGGTGCCATGATGCTGGTGATACCAAACACTGTATCTCAACCCTTCTCCATGGCTATAGATAGAGAGTTCAGGGCTTGAAAGAGCTTGAACATCTGCCAGTGATGGGGGGCTGACATCATCTTGGCATAATTTAAAGCAAATCCCAGCACCTAAAGGATCGCAAGAATATAGCAGCAACTGGTGCCATTTTGGCTAAATTCTGTCTCTCCACTTCCTTGTTGGTAAGAGCTGCCCACCTTAGGAATCACTACAAAGCTTCTTACTTCATCTTGTTCAATTAAGTTTTAACAAAAATAAACCTGGAAACTTATTAGTTTCTGTGAACAGCTGCACCAGATTTTGCACTCTCCAATTTTATTAAATCAACCCCAACATCCATGGCTATAGATAGAGAGTTTGGAGCTTAACCACTAGCCGACCGCCCACTGTCAAATGACGGCGGGGCGGCTCTTGTGGCGGGACGCCGTCATATGACGTCGTCTACACTTTGGCCACTAGGGGGGCGTGCGCCCGCCGCGTAGCTAGGGAGCCAATGCGCGTTCCCGGCGGCCGCGATGTCCGCTGGGCACCCGTGATTGCCCGGTAATCGAGCAGGACGTGGATCTCTGTATGTAAACACACAGATCCACGTCCTGTCACTGGAGAGGAGACCGATGGTGTGTCCCTTGTACATAGGGACACCAATCGGTCCCCTCCCCCAGTCAGTCCCCTCCCCCCACAGTTAGAATCACTAATATAGGGAACACATTAACCCCCTGCAGCGCCCCCTAGTGTTAACCCCTTCCTTGCCAATCACATTTATACAGTAATCAATGCATTTTTATAGCACGGATCGCTGTATAAATGTGAATGGTCCCAAAAATGTGTCAAAAGTGTCCGATATGTCCGCCGCAATGTCGCAGTCATGATAAAAATCGCAGATCGCCGCCATTACTAGTAAAAAGAACGTTAAAACGAGAAAACGTTTTAACGAGAAAAAGTTGGGACTTTAAATGAGGCTGTGACCTGGTAAGGTCGATTGCCTCCATCCCTATCTAATGAATGCAATTGGGCGACTGGGGGGGGTTGGGACTTTAAATGAAGCAGGCAGGTGTAAAACATTTAGATTTATTAAAAAAAGCAAAACAAGCAAACAATCAATGGTAAGTTGCATGAGGGTAGTCATGAGTGCACCAAGGAAAGCAATGTTTTCCATTCAATGGATAAATATACAAAGATGACAATTGACCACAATAGTACAAATCACAGTTGCAAGTGATCATAGAAAAAAATAAAACAGTAGTTGGCATAAGACATGGCATATAATAGCTCTATGCATTTCGTGGATTCATCCACTCTTCAGGAGCATGCACGTGGAAAACTGAATGCTGTGATATGGTAGCGATATCTGTAAGGTCTGACCCTGTCACGGGAAGGAGGTTTAAAATAAGGTAATTATAGATAATAATGTCTAGGATAAACCCCCTGAAACCACTCTCAAAAAATATACTTACATAATCTTTGTGCAGTAACAGCAATGGGCCAACATGGATCAGATTAACCCCATGAGGGGTATCACTGGAGGGAACTGAGGTGGTGAAGGCAGACCAGGGCTGAGCAAAGATGATTTCCAAGAAAGAAAAATTCCAAAAGAAGGGATGGTCAAAAATAACCATGTGTGCTAAGGACAAAACATAAGATATAAAGCAGGTTGGGAACTCATTGTGTGGTACAATATATAGTTGTGTCCTAAACTTGGTAAAGGATAGGATAATAAGATGCTAATGAGTGTGAAGGTGGGTTAAGTTAGTGAGAGCAAAGTATGGTGAAAGTAAAGTATTAGATGATTGGAAAGCAAGGTGAAAAGTAGAGAGTGTTGAAAAACCAAGGAAAATTGAGTAAAATGCAAAGTCCAAAGTGAAAATAGTGAAAAAAAATTAGAATCAATTTACCTAAAACATTTCAATGTTGAGTGATCCACAAAGTGTGCAGATAAACAGGTTGGAACCACCATGTGAGTCAGTCTGCCCCAGAATGACTTATAAGGGCTGGTCTGCCACACCCACCAACGTCACGTAGGCGTGCACTGTGGAAGGATAGGCTACTGCAAGAGGGCGGAACCGCCCCAACCAAAGACAGTGCCAGAAAGTTCCTCCATCTGGCTGCTAGATGTAAAGAGGGCGATATTGAAACAGCGCCGCCAAAGACATGGCGCAGCGGTTCCATCGCATAGAGCGTGACGCCGATGCGTAGTACAGGGTGATCCACCCCCCCTTTTTAATAAGGAGGGGAGGAGGAAGACCAGTAATGCGCATCGCAGTTCCCAAGGTGATGGAGCAAATGCTCCTATCTAAAGCATGCGACACATGCGACTGTTGGGGATAATAATGAATTTAATAAGGGGTGGGGAATAGAAAGCCCCATCCCATGGCAATTAGCCAGGTGGAGAAAGGGGGAATTCCTATGAATAGTCTAAATATTAATGAATGAATACAATGGGTATTATTCAGACCTAAAAATGATATCAACAAGCGCGCTTCCATCCCTAATTACTTGAAAAAGAACGTTAAAACGAGAAAACGTGGATCACCCTGTACTACGCATCGGCGTCACGCTCTATGCGATGGAACCGCTGCGCCATGTCTTTGGCGGCGCTGTTTCAATATCGCCCTCTTTACATCTAGCAGCCAGACGGAGGAACTTTCTGGCACTGTCTTTGGTTGGGGCGGTTCCGCCCTCTTGCAGTAGCCTATCCTTCCACAGTGCACGCCTACGTGACGTTGGTGGGTGTGGCAGACCAGCCCTTATAAGTCATTCTGGGGCAGACTGACTCACATGGTGGTTCCAACCTGTTTATCTGCACACTTTGTGGATCACTCAACATTGAAATGTTTTAGGTAAATTGATTCTAATTTTTTTTCACTATTTTCACTTTGGACTTTGCATTTTACTCAATTTTCCTTGGTTTTTCAACACTCTCTACTTTTCACCTTGCTTTCCAATCATCTAATACTTTACTTTCACCATACTTTGCTCTCACTAACTTAACCCACCTTCACACTCATTAGCATCTTATTATCCTATCCTTTACCAAGTTTAGGACACAACTATATATTGTACCACACAATGAGTTCCCAACCTGCTTTATATCTTATGTTTTGTCCTTAGCACACATGGTTATTTTTGACCATCCCTTCTTTTGGAATTTTTCTTTCTTGGAAATCATCTTTGCTCAGCCCTGGTCTGCCTTCACCACCTCAGTTCCCTCCAGTGATACCCCTCATGGGGTTAATCTGATCCATGTTGGCCCATTGCTGTTACTGCACAAAGATTATGTAAGTATATTTTTTGAGAGTGGTTTCAGGGGGTTTATCCTAGGCATCATTATCTATAATTACCTTATTCTAAACCTCCTTCCTGTGACAGGGTCAGACCTTACAGATATCGCTACCATATCACAGCATTCAGTTTTCCACGTGCATGCTCCTGAAGAGTGGATGAATCCACGAAATGCATAGAGCTATTATATGCCATGTCTTATGCCAACTACTGTTTTATTTTTTTTCTATGATCACTTGCAACTGTGATTTGTACTATTGTGGTCAATTGTCATCTTTGTATATTTATCCATTGAATGGAAAACATTGCTTTCCTTGGTGCACTCATGACTACCCTCATGCAACTTACCATTGATTGTTTGCTTGTTTTGCTTTTTTTTAATAAATCTAAATGTTTTACACCTGCCTGCTTCTTTGGGCACTGCATTCCCTGTACCACTTCCAGGGGTGTCCTTCACTTAGCCACAAGAGGAGCCCTCTCAGCACTTCGGCCTCCAACCAGGTACGTGACAATTTCAGTCTCATCTGACCCTAACACCCTTTTCCATGTGGCCTCAGAAACTTCAAGGTGCATTTAAGGTGGTCAGATGTGTTTAAAACTGAATGATTTGGCCTCAACACCAAACAATATGTCTGGTGGAAATACAATACAGCTCACCATCCAAATAACACCCTTCTTTTACAGTAAAGCATGGAGCGAGTAATATCCTGTTATGGGGGTGTTTCTCTGCAGCAGGGACTGGGACACTTCAGGATAGAAGAAAAATGGATGGGGCAAAATACCATCAAATTCTTGAGGAAAATCTGCTGCCCTCTGCCAGAAAGTTGTCAGTGGGAAGATGTTTTTCCTTCCAACATGACCATGACCCAAAGCACACAGCAAAAATGAGCACACAGTGGTTGAAGGAGAAAAAGGTGAATGTCCTTGCACGGCCTAGTCAGAGTCCAGACTTAAACTCCATTGAAAAGCTGTGGAATGACTTGAAGACTGCAGTCCACAAATGGTTACACTCAAATTTAACTGAACATGAGCAGTTCTGCAAAGAAGAGTGGGCAAATATTGCAAAGTCTAGATGTGCAAAGTTAGTGGAGACATATCTCAACAGACTAAAGGCTGTAATTAAAGCAAAATGTGGTCTAACAAAATACTGATATGAGGTGGGGAGATCCCTTTTAGTAGAAACAAAAGACATCTAAACACCAGCAAACATAAAGAAAGCAGGGTAAAACTGAAGGTGCAGGGAACATATAGGAAGAGAGAACTAAATCTGGGACACGGAGTAGTAGGAACAAGGCAGCAGGTTTCCGGGTAACGGTACCAGGCAGAGAGCACGATCAAAAAGCACAAGCAAGATGATGGATAGCAGTATCTGGCAGCAAGCAAAACAAGGGAGCAAGGTGTAACAGCAGAAGAGGGACCAAATACCTTCCCAGCAGCCAGCACCAGGAGGAGCTGATTACTGGGATCTGCTGGCTGCTGGGGGACACCCGCAGGTGAACCCTGGAAATACAAACTTCTTCTCTGGGAAGCACAGTGCCACCAGCAGGTGATTCAGCTCCTGACAGGCTCAACATTACATGTGGGCATTACCTACGGTGGTCTGAATGCAAATGCATCCTGCCTAGGAACACCAACTCCTCCAGACTGACACCCACACATCATGGCATTTTGATATTAGCATGACTCCACTCCCAAGAGCCAGCCCACTGCTTGTATCAGGGCTCTTGAGAGGAGTACTGATGCAGGGTGCTGTTATGTTTTTAGGAAGCTATGCACAGCACTCTGCTGGCTCCTCCCACCAGCCATGATCTGCCTGCATTGCATAGAGAAGCATAGACGCAGCGATGACATCACAGATACTAAAATCAGGTATGAAATGAAAAAGTAAAGATTTTATTTAATCATGTACCGTATTTATCGGCGTATAACACGCACCCCAAGTTTAGGAGGGCATTTTAAGGAAAAAAATTTTTAGGAGGGAAGTTTAGGGAAAAAAAAACTTACATTTAAACGTCATTTGCAGCTTGCCCAGCGTCATTTGCAGCCTGCCCAGTGTCATTTGCAGCATTGCCCAGCGTCATTTGCAGCTTGCCCAGTGTCATTTGCAGCTTGCCCAGTGTCATTTGCAGCTTGCCCAGCGTCATTTGCAGCCGTGCCCAGCGTCATTTGCAGCTTCATTTGCAGCTTGCCCAGCGTCATTTGCAGCTTGCCCAGCATCATTTGCAGCCTTGCCCAGCGTCATTTGCAGCCTTCCCCACTTTTAAATTTCCCGCCGCCGAGACAGACCGCGCGTGCGCCGCCGAAAAAGACCGAAGCTCCGCTGGAATAAAAACGAAGCGCCGCCGGGAAAGACCGAGCCGACTGTTCGGCTCGGCTCGCGGTCCCGCCTCCCTGCTGTTTCGGGAGCGAGCGCAGGGAGGCGGGACTATGAGCGGAGCCGAACAGTCGGCTCGGTCTTTTCCGGCGGCGCTTGCTATTTTTCGGCGCCGCTCGCTATTTTTGTCACTTTTTTTTGGGGGGGGTATCGGCGTATAACACGCACCCACGACTTTCCCCCGATTTTAAGGGGGAAAAGGTGCGTGTTATACGCCGATAAATACGGTAATTGAGAGCAGTACTGAGGCAGGGAGCTGTGATGTTTTCAGGAAGCTATATACAATAGCCTACAGGCCCCTCCCACCAGCCATGATATGCCCGCATTGCATAGAGAAGTAAAGAGAGACCCAGTGATGGCAAAAATAAAGTATGTAATGAAAAAGAAAATATCTTATTTAACCGCTTCAGCACCGGGCCATTTTACACCCTTCCTTACCAGAGCACTTTTTGCGATTCGGCACTGCGTCGCTTTAACTAACAATTGCGCAGTCGTGCGGCGTTACACCCAAACAAAATTGACGTCCTTTTTTTCCCACAAATAGAGCTTTCTTTTGGTGGTATTTGATCGCCTCTGCGGTTTTTATTTTTTGCGCTATAAACAAAAGAAGAGCGTCAATTTTGAAAAAAAACACAATATTTTTTACTTTTTGCTATAATAAATATCCCATTTTTTAAAAAAAAAAAAACTATTTTTTTCCTCAGTTTAGGCCGATACGTATTCTTCAACATATTTTTGGTAAAAAAAATCGCAATAAGCGTATATTGATTGGTTTGCACAAAAGTTATAGCGTCTACAAAATAGGGGATAGATTTATTGCATTTTTAAAATTTATTTTAATATAGAGTAATGGCGGCGATCTGCGATTTTTTTTTCGTGACTGCGACATTGCGGCGGACACTTCGGACACTTTTGACACATTTTTGGGACCATTCACATTTACACAGCGATCGTTGCTATAAAATTGCAGTGATTACTGTGTAAATGTGACTGGCAGGGAAGGGGTTAACACTAGGGGGCGCTGCAGGGGTTAAAATGTTCCCTAAGGTAGTGATTCTAGCTGTGGGGGGAGGGAACTGACAAGGGGAGGAGACCGATCAGTGTTCCTCCGTACTGGGATCACATGATCGGTCTCCTCTCCGCTGACAGGACGTGGAGATGTGTGTTTACACACACAGCTCCACGGTCCCGCACGGACCCGCTGTTTTCACGGGCAATCGCGGGTGCCCGGCGGACATCGCGGCCGCCGGGCACGCGCACCGGGTCCCCAGTGGCGCGCCCCCTAGGCGGCCGGGAATGGGAGGACGTCATATGACGCCCACCCAGGATGGGAGATCCACCTTGTGGGCGTCATATGACTATGGGCGGGATGGGAAGTGGTTAAAAATGTAATTAGCATATAAATGGGGAGGGGGGTGGGGGGATTAACCCCTTCAATACCCGCCCATAGTCATATGACGCCCACAAGGTGGATCTCCCATCCTGGGTGGGCGCCGTATGACATCCTCCCATTCCCGGCCCCCCGGGGGGCGCGCGCGCCCGCTGCGTCGCTCGGGACCCGGTGGGGGTGCCCGGCGGCCTCGATGTCCGCCGGGCACCCGCGATTGCCCGTTAAAACAACGGGACCGTGGAGCTGTGTGTGTAAACACACAGCTCCACGTCCTGTCAGCGGAGAGGAGACCGATCATGTGATCCCAGTACGGAGGAACACATGATCGGTCTCCTCCCCTTGAGTCCCCTCCCCCCACAGTTAGAATCACACATATAGGGAATACATTAACCCCTGAAGCGCCCCCTAGTGTTAACCCCTTCCCTGCCAGTCACATTTACACAGTAATCAATGCAATTTTATAGCAACGATCGCTGTGTAAATGTGAATGGTCCCAAAAATGTGTCAAAAGTGTCCGAAGTGTCCGCCGCAATGTCGCAGTCACGAAAAAAAAATCGCAGATCGCCGCCATTACTAGTAAAAAAAAAAAAAAAAAATGCAATAAATCTATCCCCTATTTTGTAGACGCTATAACTTTTGCGCAAACCGATCAATATACGCTTATTGCGATTTTTTTTACCAAAAATATGTAGAAGAATACGTATCGGCCTAAACTGAGTAAAAAAATTGTTTTTTTTTTTAAAAATGGGATATTTATTATAGCAAAAAGTAAAAAATATTGTGGTTTTTTTTCAAAATTGTCGCTCTTCTTTTGTTTATAGCGCAAAAAATAAAAACCGCAGGGGCGATCAAATACCACCAAAAGAAAGCTCTATTTGTGGGAAAAAAAGGACGTCAATTTTGTTTGGGTGTAACGTCGCACGACCGCGCAATTGTCAGTTAAAGCGACGCAGTGCCGAATCACAAATAGTGCTCTGGTAAGGAAGGGTGAAAAATGGCCCGGTGCTGAAGCGGTTAAAAAAGGTCAAATAAAAGCAGACTAAACTTCAGCTTTAAATATATCAGCCGCTAGTTTTCCTGCCTGCCAAATGTAAGGGTCCTTTAAGACAAAAAAGACAAAATGTCCTTTCAAAAAATGGTAAGGGAAAAACGCTACAAAGCCTGACAAACATGTTACATCGGTAATCTGCTCGTGTGCGGCAACTAAACAAAGCATTAAGGTCGTTCAAGAGCAGATGTCAGCTCTAAGTAAACAAATTGCCAAAATGAAGAATTCTTAGTAAGGAAAATCATTTCTTCTTAGCTGAGCCGCACACACTACCGTGTTTTCCGAAATTTTACAAATTAAGGGGGAAAAAATATTCTCTCTTCTGTGAACAGAAAAAAAAAATTAAATATATGACTTTATAGATATATATATATATATAAAAAAAGAAATATTTAAGTAAATGAAAATGTGACGGGGGTCAGCATGTCCTTTAAGTGCAGTTTTTAAAATCAAATTGTAAATGGGAAGTCATTTTTTAAAATTCTATAGTCTGTTAGATTGTAAGCTCTTATGAGCAGGGCCCTCTTAACTCCCTTGTATTTTTATTGTAAGGTAACTGTATTGTTTCCCAAAGCGCTGTGCAAACTGTTGGCGCTATAAAAATCCTGTATAACCACTTGCTTACTGGGCACTTAAACCCCCTTCCTGCCCAGACCAATTTTCAGCGATGTCGCACTTTGAATGACAATTGCGCGGTCGTGCTACACTGTACTCAAATTACATTTTTATCATTTTTTTCCACACAAATAGAGCTTTCTTTTGGTGGTATTTAATCACCTCTTGGGTTTTTATTTTTTGCTAAACAAACAAAAAAAGACAGAAATTTTTGAAAAAAAAACAAAACATGTTTCATAGTTAGTTATACAAATTTTCAAACGGGTAATTTTTCTTCTTCATTGATATTCGCTGATGAGGCTGCACTGATGGGCACTGATAGGCTGCACTGATGGGCACAGATAAGGCGACACTGATAGGCACAGATAAGATGACACTGATGGGCACTGATAAGACGACACTGATGGGCATTGATAAGATGGCACTGATGTTTCATAGTTAGTTATACAATTTTACAAACAGGTAATTTTTCTTCTTCATTGATATTCGCGGATGAGGCTGTACTGACGGGCACTGATAGGCTGTACTGATGGGCACACATAAGGCGACACTGATAGGCACAGATAAGATGACACTGATGGGCACTGATAAGACGACACTGATGGGCACTGATAAGATGGCACTGATGGGCACTGATAAGACGGCACTGATGGGTGGCACTGAGGGTTGGCACTGATGAGTGGCACTGATAGATGTCACTGATGGGAACTGATAGGTGGCACTGATGGGCACTGGTAGGTGGCACTGATGGGCACTGGTAGGTAGCACTGGTGGTAGGTGGTATTGATAGGCAGCATTGGGAATGACGCACTGATTGGTGATTTATAGGTGACACTGTGGGCAATGATGGGTGGTACTGTGGGCACTGGTAGGCAGGGGCGGACTGACACCCCATGGGGCGCCCGGGCAATAGGAGATTATGGGGCCCCCAGGCAATCAAAGATTATGGGGTCACACAGTATACACAAACACGCACACAGTATACAATCACACAGTATACAATCACACAGTATACACATACATGTACACAAAGTATACACAGACATGTTTCTATTGGCTGAGAAGGTACTGGAGTGGTGGGGCAGCTATAATTTCAGGATTTTTACACCAAAAGGATATCGGTAAGGGACATTTCAGAGACAGATTTAAAAAAACACTGATTTTTACATACTGTCCCTGGTTTTACTGAGGCTGGAAACCCTGATGGGGCCCCCTAGTGGCCCAGGGCCCTCGGGCAGTGCCCGAGTGGCCAAATGGTCAGTCCGCCCCTGCTGGTAGGTGGCGCTGGTGGGCACTGGTAGGTGGCGCTGGTGGGCACTGGTAGGTGATTCTGGTGGGCACAGAAGCCTCTGCAGAGGCTCTCCACGATAGGGACCGATGTCCCTCTCACACGTGACGGTAATGTTTGCATCACGTGATCAGCTGTCATTGGCTGAGAGCTGATCACGTGGCCAGGGGTCGGTATCGACCCCTTACTTCAAACTGGGATCAACCGAGTCTCATAGACTCGCTGATCACAGAGCGTGCCGCGTGCGCCCTGCAGGGGGCGCGAAGGCTGCTCAAAGCATTGGAGGACATCCATGGATTAATCGCGCTGCAGCCGTCTTTCAGGTATAGCGCGGATGGGAAGTGGTTAATAATATTAAAAAAGCTTCTTTACCTTGCTTGAAACTGGTGCCAGACAGCAGGGGCGGGTATCTGCTTGCACAGGAAGAAGGGGCGGGGTTTTTGTACCCAGCCCAAGCGGTGCTGGCTTGTAACAAATACTGACAAATACCTCCATAATTAAGCCCTGTTGGCTTGGTGAAACGCGTTGAGTGTGTAATCTAGACGGGGCTGGGCTGAGGCTGCTTTCATTCTCTTCAGAGAAGCCTATCCTGCTCACACCTAACAACTGTACTTTTATTTTCTCCATCAGCTCATCCCCCACAGTTATTACCTTTTGTATCACTTGACTCTTCCTTTTAGATTGTAAGCTCTAATGAGCAGGGCTCTCTGATTCCTCCTGTATTGAATTGTATTGTAACTGTAGTGTTTGCCCTAACATTGTAAAGCGCTGCGCAAACTGTTGGCGATATATAAACCTTTTATAATAATAATAATCCAAGCAACTGTCGGGTATGTTAGCGTGCAGCGTTCGGGATATCGTCTTCGCTGGATTTATCGCACTGAGCCGGGAAGAGCTCTTCTCAGCCGGGACCCACAGTCAGCAAATCAGGAAGAAGGAGCCTTGAGCCACACATTTCGTTTTCCGAAGTGGGTCCACAGACCCTGCCCCTATTTAATTTTCTAGCAGGGCCGCCATTAGAAATTACGGGGCCCCATACGGCCTGCCTGACTGCACCCTCTGCCCCTCCCCCCCCCAAAAGTGCCTGCCCGACTACACCCTCCCTTCGCCCCCATATAGAGCAGATTTTATCCTTTAGAAGTATGTGGAGGTGCTCTGTTTGTGTTCAACCCCTTCCTACCGCTGCCTACCAGCACTTTAACAGGTTCTAGATGCCGGAAGGCAGAGGCGGGGATTTCAATCATGTGAACGTTGTGATTGGCAGTCACATCGGTCAGGTGACCGGAAAGCTCTCGATCGCAAGTATGCATCGGGAGCTTTCCAGTACCCACCGGTTACTGTGCTGGGAGCGCGAGGGGACAGTAAAGTGTTTACATAGGGGCGCATATATGTGGCCACTCAGTGTTAAGCCCATCCGCTGCGAGTACACATACACTATATTATCAAAAGTATTGGAACACATTCCTTTACACGCACATGCACTTTAATGGCATCCCAGTCTTAGTCCGTAGGGTTCAATATTGAGTTGGCCCACCCTTTGTAGCTATAACAGCTTCAAATCTTCTGGGAAGGCTGTCCATAAGGTTTAGGAGTGTGTCTATGGGAATGTTTGACCATTCTGTAGGGTTCAATGGTGAGTTGGCCCGCCCTTTGCAGCTATTACAGCTTCAACTCTTCTGGGAAGGCTGTCCACAAGGTTTAGGAGTGTGTCTATGGGAAGGTTTTACCATTCTTCCAGAAGCACATTTGTAAGGCCAGGCATTGATGTTGGACGAGAAGGCCTGGCTCACAGTCTCTGCTCTAACTCATCCCAAAGGTGTTCTATCGGGTTGAGGTCAGGACTCTGCGCAGGCCAGTCAAGTTCCTCCACCCCGAACTCGCTCATCCATGTCTTTATGCACCTTGCTTTGTGCACTGGTGAGCAGTCATGTTGGATCAGGAAGGGGCCATCCCCAAACGGTTCCCACAAAGTTGGGAGCATGAAATTGACCAAAATGTCTTGGTATGCTGACGCCTTAAGAGTTCCCTTCACTGGAACTAAGGGGCCAAGCCCAACCCCTGAAAAACAACCCCACACCATAATCCCCCCTCCACCAAATGATTTGGACCAGTGCACAAAGTAAGGTCCATAAAGACATGGATGACCGAGTTTGGGGTGGAGAAACTTAACTGGCTGGCGTATGGTGTATGGCCAGCAGGAAGTGGCTAATATCTATTTCCCAGTGGACACCATCCCTGATCATGTACAAACAATATAGAAACCCTTTCTCTCCCCAACACCAGGACGGTGGGAAAGGAAACTGGGACTTTATACGTGCCACCGAGAAATCACATTTAACTGACTGCCTAACTTGACAGTAAATACAGGGGTTGTGGCAGCAGCTAGTTGCACCGGAGCCGTTGGTAAACCCAGAACAGATCCGGTGCAGCCGATGGCTAGGCTGAAAGTTGAGTGAGGGCAAGATACCCCCCACTGAGCTCTATGCCCTTGGAGGACCGGAGCAACCTACATCACTTCCTGTTCTCGGGCAGAAAGAAAGGATTTTTTATTTTTTTTGCTTTTAAAGGTACGTGAGATATCTGGGGTCTTTTCGCTCAATAAAGAGGACCTGTAATGTTTACACACATGTGAGGTATCGCCGTGTACATTAGAGCAAGAGGCATTCCACAAGCGTTCGCAACTTTAAAGCATGACATGTTAGGGATCTATTTACTCAGCAAAACATCATCTTTCACATTATACAAAATAATTGGGCTAACTTTACTGTTTTTTTGTGTATTTTCTTTTTTTGTGTTTGAAAGACTGCTGCGCAAATACAGTGTGACATAAAATATTGCAACGACTGCCATTTTATTCTCTAGGGTCTCTGCTACAAAAAAATATTTTTACTTGTAAACAACAAAAATTTAAAAATGTCAATGTTTTATTACATCATATAAAAAGATACAAAAATGAAGAACACCGTTAAAAATACAGAATTCATGTGTATAACCAATATGGTGATATTTGGAGTCTAGGACCAACACGTATCACGAAAAACTATATATGTATATATATGTGCCTCCCACTTTTTAATGGACCAAAAGTAATGGGACAGATTAACAATCATCCATCAAACTTTCACTTTTTAATACTTGGTTGCAAATCCTTTGCAGTCAATTACAGCCTGAAGTCTGGAACGCATCACCAGACGCCGGGTTTCATCCCTGGTGATGCTCTGCCAGGCCTCTACTGCAACTCTCTTCAGTTCCTGCTTGTTCTGGGGGCATTTTCCCTTCAGTTTTGTCTGTAGCAAGTGAAATGCATGCTCAATCGGATTCAGGTCAGGTGATTGACTTGGCCATTGCATAACATTCCACTTCTTTCCCTTAAAAAACTATTTGGTTGCTTTCGCAGTATGCTTCGGGTCATTGTCCATCTGCACTGTGAAGCGCCGTCCAATGAGTTCTGAAGCATTTTGCTGAGTATGAGCAGATAATATTGCCCGAAACACTTCAGAATTCATCCTGCTGCTTTTGTCAGCAGTCACATCATCAATAAATACAAGAGAACCAGTTCCATTGGCAGCCATACATGCCCACGCTATGACACTACCACCACCATGCTTCACTGATGAGGTGGTATGCTTTGGATCATGAGCAGTTCCTTTCCTTCTCCATACTCTTCTCTTCCCATCACTCTGGTACAAGTTGATCTTGGTCTCATCTGTCCATAGGATGTTGTTCCAGAACTGTGAAGGCTTTTTTAGATGTTGTTTGGCAAACTCTAATCTGGCCTTCCTGTTTTTGAGGCTCACCAATGGTTTACATCTTGTGGTGAACCCTCTGTATTCACTCTGGTGAAGTCTTCTCTTGATTGTTGACTTTGACACACATACACCTACCTCCTGGAGAGTGTTCTTGATCTGGCCAACTGTTGTGAAGGGTGTTTTCTTCACCAAGGAAAGAATTCTTCGGTCATCCACCACAGTTGTTTTCTGTGGTCTCCCGGGTCTTTTGGTGTTGCTGAGCTCACCGGTACGTTCTTTCTTTTTAAGAATGTTCCAAACAGTTGATTGGCCACACCTAATGTTTTTGCTATCTCTCTGATGGGTTTGTTTTGTTTTTTCAGCCTAACGATGGCTTGCTTCACTGATAATGACAGCTCTTTTGATCTCATATTGAGAGTTGACAGCAACAGATTCCAAATGCAAATAGCACACTTGAAATGAACTCTGGACCTTTTATCTGCTCCTTGTAAATGGGATAATGAGGGAATAACACACACCTGGCCATGGAACAGCTGAGCAGCCAATTGCCCCATTACTTTTGGTCCCTTAAAAAGTGGGAGGCACATTTACAAACTGTTGTAATTCCTACACCGTTCACCTGATTTGGATGAAATCAAATTAAAGCTGAAAGTCTGCAGTTAAAGGATGTCTTGTTTGTTTCATTTCAAATCTATTATGGTGGTGTATAGAGCCAAAAAAATTGGAATTGTGTCGATGTCCCAAAATGGCACCAGCAGCCAATCGAGGGCAGTGCTTTCCAGCATGGTGCAGGAAACGTTTCTGGAATGTGCATTTTCTGCACCACGTTCTGCAGTGAACTGCCCCTCAATCCAAAGATTTTTCTGCAGTACTTTCTTTCTGCCACTAGATGCCCTCAGTCTGATGGCTTGCCCCCACCCTGTGACTGGACAGTGAAAGGAGAAACAGCACAGTGATGAGCGCATCTCTCTGTCACTCTGCTTTCTCTCCTCCTATCAGAATGCTTCTTATCAGCACATGAACTGATTGGCTTCTTGTGCTGCTTCTTACCCTCCAACTCTAGCTCTGCTGTACAAGGGCTGCAAGATGCTGCTTGTATAAAAAAATGCACTGTGTCTGAGATCTGCATTTGAGGAGCCGTTAATAATACGTTGGCACCCACAGCAGGTTGCCAGGGCAGTGAGTCCCGGCACAGTGTGGGAAATGCACATGGAAAGCACTTTTCCCACACCGCGTTCTGAAGTGAACTAGCCCTCAATACAAAAAATTTTCCGCAGTATTTTTTTTTCTGCCACTAGATGTCCTCAGTCTGACCAGGTAGTCCCGGACAGGCCCCCAACCTGTAACTGGACAATGAAAGGAGAAGCAGCACAGTAACGAGTGCATCTCTCTGTCACTCTGCTCTCTCCTCCTATCATCGTGCTTCTTGTCAGCACATGAACTGATTGGCTTCTTGTGTTGCTTCATATGCCCCGTACACACGGTCGGAGATTCAGACGGAAAATGTCCGATCGGACCATATTGTCGGAAAATCCACCCGTCTGTGGGCTCCATCTGACTTTTTCCATCGGAATTTCCAACGAAAAGAATTTAAGATCCTGCTCTCAAATTTTCCGACAACAAAATCCGATCGGACTTTTTCTGATCGTGTGTAGAGAATTCCGACGGACAAGGTGCCACGCATGCTCAGATAAAATTATGAGACCAAAGCTATTGGCTAATAGCCTCTACATAGTTCCGTCGCACGTTCAGAATGATCGGATTTTCCGACAACTTTGTCCGACCGTGTGTATGCAACACCAGTGTCGGACAAAATCCGTCGGAAAAAATCTGACGGATTTTGTGGTCGGAATTTCCGACCGTGTGTACGGGGGCTTACTCTCCCAGTCCAGCTCGGCTGTACAAGGACTGCAAGAGGCTGATAACTGGTCAAATGTAAAATCTAATTTAATGATGCATTCGTGAATACAGTGATGCATTAATTTGTGTCTTCTATATCTGCATGGGTTTTTAAAGTGAACCTGTCGGTAACTTTAGAAATCAGCGAGGGGCGTGTCCAAGATGGCGACGTGAGCGGTCGCATCTCCCACAAGCTCCGCTGACTCCGTGTCTTCCACCCTGATCCCTGAACGCACACCCGCACTACCTTCGACCAGTGGCAGCTGGATGAGGCGGAATACCCCTCGAGCACAGTCCGGCAAGGGTAAGAGGCTGAAATTCCCTCCGGGACCGGAGGGATCCCCGCCGGGCCTAGCACCGGCCTCCCACGTGGAGACGCGCGCCCAGCGGTACACACACATGGCGTCTCAGACTCCCCCCGCCGACCCACCGGACACCAGACCACCCTGGCTGACGGAGGTGATGACGGCCATAGCCACATGCCAGGCAACTCTTACGGCCAAAATAGAGGAGGTGCAGCTGGACATGGGCCGCATGAGACAGGACATGGACAAGGTCCGCTCCAGGGTTACAGAAGCGGAGCAGCGCATAGGCCTAATAGAGGACGATACCATGGAGCATGCGGCCTCCCTCCGCACCCTCCATACCAAGGTGAAGGCGCTGGAATTTAGGGCAGAAGATGCCGAAAATAGGAACAGGAGGAACAACCTCCGAATCATAGGCCTGCCTGAGGGGGTGGAGGGCAAGGACCCAACAGCGTTTGTGGAAGCCATGCTGAGATCCCTTCTCCCAAATGCTACCTTCTCCCCCTACTACACAGCAGAAAGGGCACACAGGGTTCCTCCGAAGCCGGGTCCCCCTGGGGCCCCCCCAAGGACTTTTATTCTGAGAATGCTTAACTTCCGTGACAGGGATGAGGTTCTGAAAGCTTCCAGACTGCAGGGTGAGCTACGATTTCAAAACACAAAGCTTATGATTTTCCCTGATTATTCCGTTGAGACCCAGAGACTACGCAAATCGTTTGACCAAGTGAAGGGGGCACTCAGAGCCCGAAACATTAAGTACAGTGTGATGTTCCCGGCGAGACTCAGGGTTCAAGACTGGGAGACCTTTAGATTCTTCAACACACCCCGTGATGCCTCGGCGTGGATGGACACCTTGCCACCGCATCGCTAGCCACCGGACTGTGAGTACCTCTATACCACTTTGTATCGCTGTTACCTGGCAGGGGGAGACGTGTCTTCTTAACTCCCTTGGCCCTGCTCCTATTGACTACCCCCACATCTCCAGAGACCCGCTGCACTCAAGGATGGACTCCCTCTTTGTGGGTAACGTGAACGGGACTTGTCCCCCCCCTCTTTTCCGCAAGGGCCCTGACCCCCTTAAGCACCCCCCTGCTCTTGAGAATGGCCCTGAAAAGACCCCCCCTGCCAGCGACCTAGCAGAATCCCAGGGAAACTGTGTGCTGGAACCCTGCGACCTGGGAACCTATCTTTTGCTCTGGTGATTCAATAACGTTTTTTTTTTTCCTTTTTTTTGACAAGCTTTGTTTTATTGCTTTTTCTTTTCTTTTGCTGTTGCAACATAAGAGTTCGGCCCCTGACTAAGGTCAGGAGACTACCGCCTTGAGTACCAGGGTGTGCTGCATCCCGAATGGATCTTCTCATATTCTAATTTCCACCATTGAATGTAATAACCGCCAGGAGGAGACTATGCTGGCACGTGAGGTGAGGTGACTTTTCACTGATTGATATGTCTACTACCCACACCCACGTGCTCTCCTGCTAAACCTAGGAGTCGGCGGGGCTCAATATAGTGGGACGTTGACGAGCTCACATGGACTCTGCCGGACACCCGGCAGAACCCGGTCAGCCTCTTGCACAGGTGACCCCCCTTTTGCAGCGGATATGCTGAGTTGGGACTGGGGAATTGAAGCCCACCTCAGTTTTGGGAGGATGGGCGGGGAGGGGGGGGGGGAAAGGTTGCCCCTTCAGGGCGAATGTTATGGTTTTAAGTTTTTATTTCTTTTTCGTTTCTAGATGTTTTATTGCTTACTTGATGCTTGTATTCACATCAGATAAAAATGCTGAGGTTGTCACAGGTGACCTGCTTGCTAGGTACGGAGATCCAGCGTCCGGTCTAACGCCCACCTACCTGATACACCCCTTGAAAATTTCAACGTGCGACTACCATGTCTGCTCTTAATATTATGTCATGGAACACCAGGGGCCTCAACTCTCCGGTTAAGAGGTCACTGGTCTTCCAGTTTATAAAAACATACAACCCTCATATGTGCATCCTCCAGGAAACCCACTTGGTGGGTAGTAGAACCCTTGCCCTGAAAAAACCATGGGTCGGCAGCCATTATCACTCCACTTACTCCACCTTTGCAAGAGGGGTGAGCATACTTGTCAGTAAGACACTACCCTTTGGGCTGTTGGACCTGGCGCTGGACCCGGATGGGAGATATGTTGTTATACATGCTAGAATCCTTTCTCAGACCTGGTCCATAGTGGGACTGTACCTGCCCCCCCCAGCCTCCCTGACACTTCTTAACAAGATCACAGCCATACTGGCTGACTATGCATCTAATCATGTAATAATCCTTGGGGACTTTAACGTGGCTCCTGAGCCGTGTGTTGACAGACTGGCGGGTGTAGGCCCGGCCTCCTCTGGCCTGAAGGAGTGGGCTGATACGTACGGTCTTGTGGATGTCTGGAGATGGAGGCACCCTGACACCAGGGAGTACACCTGTCACTCTGCAACACACCGCTCATTCTCCAGGATTGACCTCATATATACAAGTCAGTCAGTGCTGCCCAGGATCAGAGACGTTCGGATACTGCCTAGGGGAATATCGGATCACGCCCCCCTTCTGGTGCATATAGGAGACTCGGGCTCCCCTGCTAGACTGTGGAGACTCTCCAGGTTCTGGATTTCAGACCAGGAGGTGGAACCCCAGTACAGCAGAGAGATGGATGGGTACTGGGCTACTAATCCAGGCACATCCTCCCCCACTGAGGTCTGGGACGCATTTAAAGCCTTTACAAGAGGCCAGTTTCAGAAAATTATATCTAGTACTAGAAGGACCAGACGCTCTAATTTAACTAAGGCGGAGGCTGAGGCCACGGCGCAGGAGACACTGTACTTAACCACGCGCGACCCCCAACACTACGCTAGACTACAGTCCCTGACACAGGAGGTGATGTCCCTTCGCACGTCCCTGACCCAAAAGAAACTACTTGCACAGTCACAAAGAATTTTTGAACAGGGGGAAAGATCCGGCAGACTTCTTGCCTGGCTCTCCAGGGAGCAGTCAGGAGGCCTCAGCATTCCTCACATACAAGACTCTACCGGGGTGCTTCTCTGCTCCCCGGAGGAGATTAACCGCTCCTTTGTCACCTACTACCAGACACTCTACTCTTCCAAAGCAACCTTCACCGATAGCGAACTTACCACATATCTAGGTTCAGTGGATATACCGGTCCTCACCGACAAAGCTAGGGATATTTTAGACAGGCCTTTTACTCTCGACGAAACACTTGCGGCCCTCAAGTCCATGCAACCCGGCAAAACCCCTGGCCCCAACGGGATACCAGTAGAGCTGTACAGACAATACCCTGAAACGCTAGCGACAAGACTCCAAGAGGTATTTACAGCCGCTGGAGAGTTGGGCACCCTCCCACAATCTATGAGGGACGCAGTGATTGTAGTCATTCCCAAGCCGGGGAAGGACCCATCTCAATGTACCTCATATAGACCGATTTCACTGCTCAATGTGGATGCCAAGATTTTAGCCAAGATCTTGGCGAACAGATTGAATACTGTAATCACGGCCCTGGTCCACCCGGACCAAACGGGCTTCATGCCAGGAAGGGGTACAGACATTAATCTCAGAAGACTTTTTACACATATAGATAGGGCGAGCACGGAGGGCGCAGGCTTGGTAGCCTCATTGGATGCCGAAAAGGCTTTCGACTCAGTGGAATGGAGGTACCTGTGGGCGGTCCTGTCTAGGTTTGGGTTTGGTGAGAAATTCATCTCCTGGATCCGGATGCTGTACAGGGGCCCCCAAGCGAGAGTCTACACTAATACCTGCCTGTCAGAAGCGTTTCCACTGGGTCGGGGCACGAGGCAGGGCTGCCCCCTGTCTCCCACCCTGTTCGCCCTGGCTATAGAGCCCCTGGCAGCGCTGATTAGGGCAGATGAGGAGGTCAAAGGCATACAAATAGGAGACATACACGAAAAGATTTCGCTATATGCGGACGACGCTCTCCTATACCTGGCTGACTCCTCCACCTCCCTCAAAAGAGTACTGGACATATTCAATCACTTTAGCAACTTCTCGGGTATAAGAATAAACTGGGATAAGTCCGAGCTCTTCTCCCTCTGTCCTCAGACCGCCCCCCCGGCTCCCCTGACCCAACTTAGATGGGTAGACGAAATTGCATACCTGGGAATTAAGGTGACAGCGGACCTGAGACAATACATGACCCGCAACCTCCAGCCCCTGATGCAACAAACCACGGCCAAATGTGCAGCCTGGCGCTCGCTCCCCCTATCTCCTGTAGGCAGGGTCAACCTCTTGAAGATGGTACTTTTACCAAAGTTCCTTTATTTTTTCAGGAATACCCCGGCCCACATCCCCAAGGCATTTATAGCGAAACTGGAGGCTCTGCTGGGAAATTTTGTCTGGGCTGGGAGACCCCCGAGGGTGGCGAAACAGCTACTCTACCTCCCCCTTTCGGGCGGCGGTCTGGCTCTTCCGAACTTTCAAATTTATTATTGGGCTGCTGTATTGGTAACGGTTAGGTGGTGGTTCTCCCAGCCCAGACAGAATCCGGCAATTAGATTGGAAGCTGCAATCTTGGGCTCCTACGCTGCACTCAGCAACCTACCATTTAGAGGTAAACGAGCTGACCCTGCTGTCACCACCCCTATGAAGACCACCATACAAGCATGGCAAGATGCCAGGAGGGTGTACAGTAGGCCTCACCATGTTTCCCCTAACACACCTCTGTGGGGTAACCCCCTGCTGCCCCACTTTCACTCACTACCAAATCCCTCGGAATGGGCAGGGAAGGGAATACTCACTTTGAAACATATCACCAAACGTGGCACAATAGCCTCCTTCCAGGAATTGAGGTCCTCGCACGCGCTTCCGCGGGCCTGGACCTTTAGATACTGGCAGCTTCGACACGCATATAAATCGCAGTTCCCCCAGCCTATAACACTAGAAATGGACTCGACCGAACGTCTCCTGACCTCTAGCACCATGGGCCGACCCTTGTCCTCCCTTTATCTATATCTGACAGTGGCTCACAATGCCAAGCTGACCAAATCATTTGATAAATGGAAGGACGACTTACCTACCCTGGACGATGAAATATGGGAAGAATGCGTTCCCACTTACATCCCGACAATGATAGCCTCACGTGATAGGTTCATACAATTAAAGTTCCTACATAGAGCTTATTACACTCCGCAAAGGCTGGCCAGGATATTCCCACAGCGTGACCTGCTCTGTCCCAGGTGCGGGCAGGAGACGGCTCATTTCTCCACATGGTCTGGTCTTGCCCCAGACTCCTTCCCTTCTGGACCCAGGTGGCCGATGACCTTACGGGAATGTCGGGCATCAGGATACCCAGAGATCCCCTGATCTTTCTCCTTAGTTACCTGGAAGAGGTTCAGGGAGACAGATACACTAAGCTGTTTCTTACGTTCTCTATTTTCTATGCTAGACGGGAGATCCTCCTGAAATGGAAATTGACTGACCCCCCAACGCATGACTCCTGGTGCCGCTCCATAAATGCTGTCCTCCCCCTGTATAGGCTCACCTACGAAAGTAGACAGTGCCCGGTAAAGTTTGACAAAATATGGGCCAGGTGGATCGATGCTCATGGTTGAGCGAAACTATACATGCTTCCTAAAAACCCCCTCTGGAGAAGCGGTCAGCCACCCCCCTTACCTGAACAACTGGATCCTGATCCAAGCCCCCCCCCCCCCCCCCAGGACCAACGTCTCACCAAAACACTCGGCTACAGATCCAACGGAGTCTTAGCTTGTAATAAATACTGAAGGAAAGGACTAGACATGGTTAAGGTGACTTATAAGTGAGCTGGAAACCTGCTTTGTTATGCTGTAATGTATACAATCCTCATGCTTTCAGTGCCTGTCATTGTAAGATACTGACTCTCTTTTTTCTGACGTGATATATCTGTAAACCTGTTTTGATTTCAATAAAACATCTCTGTTAAAAAAAACTTTAGAAATCAGCAATAATGAACTCCTGACATGTCTCAAAATACTAAGGGAAATTGTGTAATTTTTCAAAAAAATGTCACCTCTTCCCATTGTTAGTCTTTGAGAGAAACAAAAAAAATTACTCCACCTAGGCATAAATTATGTCACCAGTCTGCTGCAGGCAAGAAGAAGCATTTCTTCAGTCTCCTTTTCCCCCCAGTGATCACCCAGATGTTGCATTGTAACTTTGTATCAAGTCACAAGATGAGAGGCTGCAACAGGGGGCTGATCTGTGTCAGACATTTATGAACACAGTCAAGAACTGCACATGCACCAGTATTTACAGGGCTTTGTCATTTCGGTCCAGGAAGTAGATGGTGACCCTAAATGTAATGCACATTAAAACGCACATTGACACACCATAATATAGATCATGGTGCATTAAAGTCAGTACAGGGACAGGTTCGCCTAGTGCCCAGGGAAAAGATGCAGAGCTGTGCCCCCTCTCCCTCTGATAATGCATGCCATAGAATGGGTTTACTGCCCTGTATCCATTCTCTGCCCACTTGCTCAGCTGTGCCCAGGGCAGCTGCCCCTCCTGCCCACCCCTTGTCCCTGGCCCTGATTAAAGTGGACCTTTACCTTGGAAAAGGACTTTACGCCCTCTCCGCTAGTTAAACAATGTTTTTTGGGGAAGAGGGGTGTTTTCCATGCCCCCCCCCCCCCCATCATTCTCACCCAGACAAGAGTGACATGTCCTACTCACACAGCCTCAGGGCTGCTGCTTGAAATCACGTGGCCCCGCATCTGACAGGGCCCCCCAAAGAAATTATAATGAGATTTTCATTTAAAAAAATACTAAAATCATTATTAGCGGGCAGCAGGGGGAAGTGAATCCTGGACAGGGAAGATTATCAATGAGGCTGGGGGGGGGGAAATTACAGGAATGGATCCCCTGTGTCTCTCTCTGCAGCAGCTAAAAGCTGTCAGGAGGGAGAGAAGGATAAGCCAGCTTTTAGCTGCTGCAGGGAGAGACACAGGGGATCTGTTCCTGTAATTTCTCTGCCCCCCAGGGATTAGTTCCTTCCTTTACCAATCACCCCCTTTACCAGCCATATCTGATTCTGCTGCTGCCCGGGCCCCCCTTGTTGGCCTGGGCCCCGTGCAGGAGGACTGATGCTATTCCCCCTTATCAGCCTCCTAAGATACCCCCTTACCCCAGGAGGTTACAGGAGCCCATTCACAAAAGGACGGGTGGGTGGAGGTGGCACGTGTCAGTTGAGGCCTGGCTGGCTGAACCCAGAAGAGGCAGCCAAGCTATCAATAAGTGCACCAAGATGGTGGTGTAGGACACAGGCTGCGACCCCTGACCAGTGGATCACAGCAGGACAAAGTCTGGATCTGCTGGGTGGGTGAGTATACTTTTTGATGAGAGCCCAGTTTCCAGGCCTAGATCTAGGGGTGTGCTGGGGGGCCTGTGCCCCCTAGATTATAGTTCTACCCCCACCCCCCTAGCTCTCCGAGAGTGCCTCCACTAATCCACAAGACAGTTTGATGGGGACAATTGATGAAGGAGAGACTCTGATGGGGACATTTGATGTATGGGGCACTCTGATAGGGAAATTTGATGTAAGGGGCACTCTGATGGGGACATTTGATGTAGGGGGCACTCTGATGGGGACATTTGATGTTGGGGGCACTCTGATGGGGACATTTGATGTAGGGGGCACTATGATGGGGACATTTAATGTAGAGGGGGTTCTCTGATGGGGACATTTAATGTAGAGGGGGTTCTCTGATGGGGACATTTGATGTAGGGGGCACTTTGATGGGGACATTTGATGTAGGGGGCACTCTGATGGGGACATTTGATGTTGGGGGCACTCTGATGGGGACATTTGATGTATGGGGCCCTGTGATGGGGACATTTGATGTAGGGGGCACTCTGATGGGGACATTTGATGTAAGGGGCATCAAAGTGGGGACATTTGATGTAGGGGGCACTCTGATGGGGACATTTGATGTAGGGGGCTCTCTGATGGGGACATTTGATGCAGGGGCACTTTGATGGGGACATTTGATGTAGGGGGCACTGTGATGGGGACATTTGATGTCGGGGGCACTCTGATGGGGTCATTTGATGTAGGGGGCACTCTGATGGGGACATTTGATGTAGGGGCACTCTGATGGGGACATTTGATGTTGGGGGCACTCTGATGGGGACATTTGATGTATGGGGCACTGTGATGGGAACATTTGATGTAGGGGGCACTCTGATGGGGACATTTGATGTAGGGGGCACTCTGATGGGGACATTTGATGTAGGGGGCACTCTGATGGGGACATTTGATGTTGGGGGCACTCTGATGGGGAAAATTTGATGTAAGGGGCACTCTGATGGGGACATTTGATGTAGGGGGCACTCTGATGGGGACATTTGATGTTGGGGGCACTCTGATGGGGACATTTGATGTATGGGGCACTGTGATGGGGACATTTCATGTAGGGGGCTCTCTGATGAGGACATTTGATGTAGGGGCACTTTGATGGGGACATTTGATGTAGGGGGCAATCTGATGGGGACATTTGATGTTGGGGGCACTCTGATGGGGACATTTGATGTATGGGGCACTGTGATGGGGACATTTGATGTAGGGGGCACTCTGATGGGGACATTTGATGTAGGGGGCACTCTGATGGGGACATTTGATGTATGGGGTATTCTGATGGGGACATATAATGTATGGGGCACTCTGATGGGGGACATTTGATGTAGGGGGCACTCTGATGGGCACATTTGATATAGGGGGCACTCTGTTGGGCACATTTGATATAGGGGGCACTCTGATGGGGACATTTGATGGAAGCGGGACTCTGATGAGGATATTTAGTAAATGGGGCACTCTAATGAGGATATTTGATGTAGGGGGCACTCTGATGGGGACATTTGATGTATGGGACACTCTGATGGGGACATTTGATGTATGGGGCACTCTGATGGGGACATATGATGTATGGGGTACTCTGATGGGGACATTTGATGTAGGGGGCCCTCTGATGGGGACATTTGATGTAGGGGGCACTCTGATGGGGACATTTGATGTATGGGGCACTCTGATGGGGACATTTGATGTATGGGGCACTCTGATGGGAACATTTGATGTAGGGGGCATTCTGATGGGGACATTTGATGTAGGGGGCACTCTGATGGGGACATTTGATGTAAGCGGGACTCTGATGGGGATATTTAGTAAATGGGGCACTCTGATGAGGATATTTGATGTAGGGGGCACTCTGATGGGGACATTTGATGTATGGGGTACTCTGATGGGGACATATGATGTATGGGGTACTCTGATGGGGACATTTGATGTATGGGGCACTCTGATGGGGACATATGATGTATGGGGTACTCTGATGGGGACATTTGATGTATGGGGCACTCTGATGGGGACATATGATGTATCGGGTACTCTGATGGGGACATTTGATGTAGGGGGCCCTCTGATGGGGACATTTGATGTAGGGGGCACTCTGATGGGGACATTTGATGTAGGGGGCACTCTGATGGGGACATATGATGTATGGGGTACTCTGATGGGGACATATGATGTATGGGGTACTTTGATGGGGACATTTGATGTAGGGGGCCCTCTGATGGGGACATTTGATGTAGGGGACACTCTGATGGGGACATATGATGTATGGGGTACTCTGATGGGGACATTTGATGTAGGGGGCCCTCTGATGGGGACATTTGATGTAGGGGACACTCTGATGGGGACATATGATGTATGGGGTACTCTGATGGGGACATTTGATGTAGGGGGCCCTCTGATGGGGACATTTGATGTAGGGGGCACTCTGATGGGAACATTTGATTTAGGGGGCACTCTGATGGGGACATTTGATGTAGGGGGCACTATGATGGGGACATATGATGTAGGGGGCACTATGATGGGGACATTTGATGTGGGGGGCACTATGATGGGGACATATGATGTATGGGGTACTCTGATGGGGACATTTGATGTAGGGGGCCCTCTGATGGGGACATTTGATGTAGGGGGCACTCTGATGGGAACATTTGATGTAGGGGGCACTCTGATGAGGACATTTGATGTTGAGGGCACTCTGATGGGGACATTTGATGTAGGGGGCACTAGGATAGGTACATTTGATGTAGGGGGCTCTCTGATGGGGACATTTGATGTAGGGGCACTTTGATGGGGACTTTTGATGTAGGGGGCACTCTGATGGGGACATTTGATGTATGGGGCACTCTGATGGGGACATTTGATGTATGGGGCACTCTGATGGGGACATATGATGTATGGGGCACTCTGATGAGGACATTTGATATAGGGGGCACTCTGATGGGGACATTTGATATAAGGGGCACTCTGATGGGGACATTTGATATAGGGGGCACTCTGATGGGGACATTTGATATAGGGGGCACTCTGATGGGAACATTTGATGTAGGGGGCACTCTGATGGGGACATTTGATGTAGGGGGGCACTCTGATGGGGACATTTGATGTAGGGGGCACTCTGATGGGGACATTTGATGTAGGGGGGGCACTCTGATGGGGACATTTGATGTAGGGGGCACTCTGATGGGGACATTTGATGTAGGGGGGCACTCTGATGGGGACATTTGATGTATGGGGCACTCTGTGGAGGACACAGGTTAAAATACATTGATGCGTGATCACTCTGACTTTATATTGTAAATTTGTATCAAGTCACAATGCAGAATGGACTCTGCTGGGTTCTTGAAGGTTACCATTAGATTGTCTGAAATAGGAAAAGGAAGTTGGATGCACCAAAAATGCAGTCATATTTTCCAATGCACAGACCTCGTCCATTGCACGCCTCTGCATACAATGCCTCTCGCCCATGCATTTTCCTGGAACGACATGGCAAAATCATCATTGTGAAGAAGCCCTGATCAGCCCTGATCAGCTGATGATATGTAGAACTTCAGATTTCTGCAGCCATATTAACAAGCTGTAATCAAAAACAAAAATATAATCATTATATCCTAGATTGTAAGCTCTAACGAGCAGGGTCTTCTGATTCCTCTTGTACCAAATTGTAATGTAATTGTAATGTCTGCTTTAATTTTGTTAAGCGCTGCGCAAACTGTTGGCGCTGTATAAATCCTGTATAATAATAATTATCATTTCACAAGCAGGAGCTGAAAATTGAATTTTGGATGTTCTCAACACTGCCACCCGGAGGACATTTTCATCATTTCAACTTCAGTTCAGACTCATTTAGTCAAATGCGTATACGTTATTTGTATAAGAAAATTAGGACAGATGTGTATAATTATTCCTGAAAGCAATGACAGATAACCTATCTTATTTGGAAATTTAGGAGGATGCATCTTGCTATTAGCTATAACAAGAAAGGACAGGAGGCAAATGTATTGGCTTAACTACACTTATCGCTGTGTCTTTACCAAATTTACCAATGTAAGGAACATTCTTCCCACTGATCACCAATGTAAGGAGCATTCTTCTGACTGACCCCCAATGTAAGGGACATTCTTCTCACTGACCACCAATGTAAGGAACATTCTTCTCACTGATCACCAATGTAAGGAGCATTCTTCCCACTGATCACCAATGTAAGCAGCATTCTTCCCACTGATCACCAATGTAAGGAACATTCTTCCCACTGATCACCAATGTAAGGGACATTCTTCCCACTGATCACCAATGTAAGGAGCATTCTTCTCACTGACCATTAATGTAAGGAACATTCTTCCCACTGATCACCAATGTAAGGAACATTCTTCCCACTGATCACCAATGTAAGGAGCATTCTTCCCACTGACCACCAATGTAAGGGGCATTCTTCCCACTGATCACCAATGTAAGGAGCATTCTTCCCACTGATCACCAATGTAAGGAACATTCTTCCCACTGATCACCAATGTAAGGAGCATTCTTCCCACTGACCACCAATGTAAGGGACATTCTTCTCACTGATCACCAATGTAAGGAGCATTCTTCCCACTGATCACCAATGTAAGGAACATTCTTCCCACTGATCACCAATGTAAGGAGTATTCTTCCCACTGACCACCAATGTAAGGGGCATTCTTCCCACTGATCACCAATGTAAGGAACATTCTTCCCACTGATCACCAATGTAAGGAGCATTCTTCCCACTGACCACCAATGTAAGGGACATTCTTCTCACTGATCACCAATGTAAGGAGCATTCTTCCCACTGATCACCAATGTAAGGAACATTCTTCCCACTGATCACCAATGTAAGGAGTATTCTTCCCACTGACCACCAATGTAAGGAGCATTCTTCCCACTGATCACCAATGTAAGGAGCATTCTTCCCACTGACCACCAATGTAAGGAGCATTCTTCCCACTGACCACCAATGTAAGGGACAATCTTCCCACTGGCCACCACTGTAAGGGGCCTTGTTCCCACTGATCACCTATGTAAGGAGCATTCTTCCCACTGATCACCAATGTAAGGAACATTCTTTCCACTGATCACCAATGTAAGGAGCATTCTTCCCACTGACCACCAATGTAAGGGACATTCTTCCCACTGACCACCAATGTAAGGAACATTCTTCCCACTGATCACCAATGTAAGGAGCATTCTTTCCACTGACCACCAATGTAAGGGACATTCTTCCCACTGACCACCAATGTAAGGGACATTCTTCCCACTGTCCACCAAGGTAAGGAGCATTCTCCTGGAGGAAGACACATTGAAGCTACAACGGGGGACATTTTTCATTTTTAATAAAGGACTTGTCTGTCGCTGCTGTCTCCTCCGCCGCCGACCTGGTCCTCCTTCGACCCTGGCTCCCATGTTTGTGCCAGCTCTCATATAGCGATGGGGCTTGGCCACCCGGTGACGTCACCATGAGACTCCATCCCTTGTGATGGCACGTGCCGCCAGCTGTGGAAAAGACAGCAGCGGCGGAAAAGACAGCAGTGGCGGGGATGACAGTAGTGGAGGGAGAAGACCGGAGGAAGAACACATCACCAGAGGGAGAAGACTGAAAGGAGAAGACCAGAGGAAGAAGACCAGAGGAAGAACACACCACCGGAGGTAGAAGACCAGAGGGAGAAGACACGTTGAAGCTACGACAGGGCACATTCTTCATTTTTAGTAAAGGTCTTGTCAAAACCATCTCTTGTTTTTACTTACACTGCACTGCCTTTTTTGGGGGGTGAATGGGTAGGTGTACAATGTACCCCACACTTATTCACATATTGGAAGCCCGGGATCTGGGGGCCCCCATATTAAAGGGGGCTTCCAGATTCCGAAATGCCCCTGCCCGCAGATCCCCACAACCTTTGCCCAGGGTTGTTGGGAAAAGGCCCTTGACAAGGTGCCCCCCGCCCCAAAGCACCCACCCCCCATGTTAATAGCATGTGGCCTGGTATGGTCAAGGAAGAGGGGGTGCGCTCACTCGTCCCCTCCTTTTCCTGACCTCCCGGGCTGCATGCTGTGATAAGGGTCTGGTATGGATTGTGGGGAGGGGGGCCACACAATCCATACCAGACCCTTATCAAAGCATGCAGCCTGGCAGGTCAGGAAAGGGGGGGGGAACGAGTGAGCGCCCCCTTCCTCCTGGACCATACCAGGCCACAAAATCTATACCATGCTGAAGGGTCTGGGGATCCCCATGCCATTTTTTTTGTTTTTGTTTTGGCATGGGGTTCCCACTTAAGATCCATACCAGTTTCAAAGGGCCTGGTATGGATCTGGGGGGGACCTCTCGCCGTTTTATTATTTTTTTATTTTGGCGTGGGGTTCCTCCTCAAGATCCTCAGAGCACAAGTCTCATTGCCACAAGTCGGATCATGATAACTCCGACTTGGATGCGACTTCCATGTAAATCAATGGGCTGAAAGTCAGATCAGTTAAGGCGGCTCTCGTAGGGAACTATTGATTTTTACATACAGCTGTAACGCTGGTCTTCAGAACGCGCTGGCCCTGTTTTTTTATTTTTGCAGCTTGAAATTGTCTATACCACTTACAGCTCCTAAAAGCCTATGTGTGCATGGACACATAGAATGACATGGAGAGGCGTTTTTTAAGCTTGCAAAATGTCTGACGCTGGTAAAAGCGCCCTGTGTGTATGAGGCCTAAAAACTCAACAGAGGTCCTAATCTTTCCAATCTCTCCCCGAAACCCAAATACAATGTAAAATGTTTTGGCTGCACACTCTGCACCAAATTGGAAAACCCACAACATTCCCATGCATAATTTACGCGGGCTCCAGGCTCCCTTCCTTCATCCGGCACTAACACATGCAGACTTTTTAAGATTCAGAGAAATTACTTTTCTCCCGCAATTTGTCAACAGCACGTAAAAAAAAAAAAAAACAGGTCGCTTTACATTACCATAACCGTGCCACTGCGCACGGCTCCGAGCGTCCACTTTCCTCTACACGGCGCTGTAGGCCGCAATACATCGCAACTGTAAAACGCTTTGACAGGAAGGTCCTGGAGGAAATAAGTTTATTATTAAAATCGCCTTTATTCAATCTGCTTCACCTTCATTTGTTCACAATCTTTTAGCTGTTATCTGAGAACTAACCCAGAACCAATTAAAGGGCTTGGCAGCGGAGTACAGAACAAGATGGATGTGCCTGGCCTGTGGGCAGCGGCCATTAGGACTGCGGCACACAACACACTACCAATCAGGACAGCCGAAATTTACTGTCTGATAAAAGAACAGCACCGCAGCACCCAACTGTACTACAAGGCTATAGAAACGACAGAACTTCATCTATGGAAAGAGGGATAGATAGCTAGATAGATAGATAGATAGATAGATAAATAGATAGATCATACGAGGATAGATAGATAGATAGATAGATAAATAGATAGATAGATAATAAGAGGATAGATAGATAGATAGATAGATAGATAGATAGATAGATAGATAGATAGATAGATAGATAGATAGATAGATAGATAGATAGATAGATCATAAGAGGATAGATAGATCATAAGAGGATAGATAGATAGATAGATAGATAGATAGATAGATAGATAGATAGATAGATAGATAGATAGATAGATAGATAGGATGACAGTTATGTTGGCCATACATAGATAGAAAATCGTTTAAAAAAGCATTAAATAGGCTCGATCATTCAAGCTAATTTTGATTCTTGCAATTTTAATGCAAAAAACGAACAGCCAGATTAGATTTTTTTTACCGAAACGATTGACTTTCGAAAGATCTGTAGTGTAACCGATCAAAAACAGTTAGAAAAATCGACAGCGCATGCGCTTGTTTAAATGTAACCCCAGAAGCCAATGCAACAAGCAACGAACAGAAAGATCTATTTTTGTTGCCTATTTATCTAGTGTCATTATTACCAGCATAGCAATTGCTACCTTCCTCCTCCTCTGAGCATCCATAGCTGGACCACAATCCACGAGTATGCCAGTGGTGGTAAAAAAATAAAAAAAATTTTTTGGGGGGGGGGGGGGGCAGCAAAGAGTGCACCCACTGCCCCCTGCCTCAGTCCAATCGGCCAGGTCATCAGGAGCACTGGAGCACTTACCCCATCTATGGCGGGTAGCTCTTTACCCAGGTGACGGGCGGCTTCCCCTTCCCCTGCTCTCCTCCTCAGCATCACAGGCAACTTCCTCCTCCCCTGCTCTCCTCCTCAGCATCACAGGCAACTTCCCCTTCCCCTGCTCTGCTCCGCAGGCAACACAGGTGGCTTCCCCTTCCCCTGCTTTCCACCTCGGCATCACAGGCTACTAGACATGTGCGATTCGTTTCGTACGAATTCGTAATTCGTTTGAATTTTTCGAAATTCGTACGAATTTACGAATCTGTAGTACGAATTTATTTTTTTTTACGAATTCCGTACGGAATACGAAATTCCGTTTACGAATTTCGTCGCCGAATGATTCGAATGAATTCGAATGGATTCGAATGAATTCGAATGACAAAGTGTCATTTTTGCAGGAAAAATTTCGTTTACGAATTTCAGCTCCAAATTATTCGAATCCAACTACCAACATCAAATTTCAACTAATTCAAACGAAATTATTATAGCAGATATAACGAATGAATTCGAATGATTCGAATGACAAAGTGTCATTTTTGCAGAAAAAAAAGCTATTTAAAAAACAGTCATTCATTGATATAAAAAAAAAAAAAAAAAGCGTAGGGGTCCCCCCAAATTCAATAACCAGGCCCTTCAGGTCTGGTATGGATATTAAGGGGGACCCCAGCCAAAAAAAAAAAAAATGGCGTGGGGTCCCCCCCCCAAATATCCATACCAGACCCTTCAGGTCTGGGATGGATTTTAAGGGGAACCCCGGCCAAAAAAAAAAAAAAAAAATGGCGTGGGGTCCCCCTCAAAATCCATACCAGACCCTTTATCCGAGCACGCAACCTGGCAGGCCGCAGGAAAGGAGGGGGGACGAGAGCGGCCCCCCCTCCCGCCTGAACCGTACCAGGCCACATGCCCTCAACATTGGGAGGGTGCTTTGGGGTCCCCCCCAAAGCACCTTGTCCCCATGTTGATGAGGACAAGGGCCTCATCCCCACAACCCTGGCCGGTGGTTGTGGGGGTCTGCGGGCGGGGGGCTTATCGGAATCTGGAAGCCCCCTTTAACAAGGGGACCCCCAGATCCCGCCCCCCCCCCCTGTGTGAAATGGTAAGGGTACCATTTCACCAAAAAAGTGGCAAAAATGCTAAAAATGACAGGAGACAGTCTTTGACAATTCCTTTATTAAAATCTTCTTTCTTCTGGTCTTCCTTTCTTCATCTTCTCCTTCCGTCATCTTCTCCTTCCGTCATCTTCTTCCATCTTCTTCTTCCTTCGATTCGCTTCTTCTTCCTCCGGTCTTCTCGTCCTTCTCGTCCGGCGTCGTCCTTCTCGTCCGGCATCGTCGTCTTTTCTCGCAGGCCGCTCCTCGCAATGGGAGGCTCCCGCTCTGTGAGGCTCAGCTCCGGGTGACAGGTCTTTTATAACGAAGGCACCTGGTGACCCCGCCCCCTCTGACGCACGGGGACGTCATGTGGAATTCCCTATGGCTTTCCCCATGACGTCAGAGGGGGGGCGGGGTCACCAGGTGCCTTCGTTATACAAGACCTGTCACCCGGAGCGGAGCCTCACAGAGCGGGAGCCTCCCATTGCGAGGAGCGGCCTGCGAGAAGAGACGACGATGCCGGACGAGAAGGACGACGCCGGACGAGAAGGACGAGAAGACCGGAGGAAGAAGAAGCGAATCGAAGGAAGAAGATGGAAGAAGATGCCGGAAGGAGAAGATGAAGAAACCGAAGGATGAAGAAAGAAGAAAGAAGATTTTAATAAAGGAATTGTCAAAGACCGTCTCCTGTCATTTTTACCATTTTTGCCACTTTTTTGGTGAAATGGTAGGGGTACTTTTGTACCCCCTTACCATTTCACACTGGGGGGGGGCGGGATCTGGGGGTCCCCTTGTTAAAGGGGGCTTCCAGATTCCGATAAGCCCCCCGCCCGCAGACCCCCACAACCACCGGGCACGGTTGTGGGGAAGAGGCCCTTGTCCTCATCAACATGGGGACAAGGTGCTTTGGGGGGGGACCCCAAAGCACCCTCCCAAAGTTGAGGGCATGTGGCCTGGTACGGTTCAGGCGGGAGGGGGGGGCGCTCTCGTCCCCCCCTCCTTTCCTGCGGCCTGCCAGGTTGCGTGCTCGGATAAGGGTCTGGTATGGATTTTATGGGGGACCCCACGCCATTTTTTGGCTAGGGTTCCCCTTAAAATCCATCCCAGACCTCAAGGGTCTGATATGGATTTTGAGGGGGACCCTACGCCATTTTTTTTTTTGGCTGGGGTCCCCCTTAATATCCATCCCAGACCTGAAGGGCCTGGTTATTGAATTTGGGGGGACCCCTACGCTTTTTTTTATCAATGACTTCAATGAATGACAGTTCTCTGTATTACGGATCCAACAATTCATTTGTCGGCAAATAGCCTCGAGTGATTTTAAATAGTTTTTTTTTCCTGCAAAAATGACACTGTGCGGGAACATTTCTCTATATTAGATATACTGAATCTCGAAGCATTCGAAGCATTCGAAGCATTCGTTATATCCGCTATTATAATTTCTTTCATGTTAGTTGAAATTACATATTTGTTAGTTGTGGTATTCGAATTGTTCTCTGTATTACGGGAATCGGCAATTAGCCGCGAGTGATTTTAAATGTCTTTTTTTCCTGCAAAAATGACACATTGTACAAAGACAGTTCTAAACACGGGAAACATGACCCCATTCATAGGCATACTATAGAGTATATAGTATCTATGAAGGGGTCATGTTTCCCGTGTTTAGAACTGTCTCTGTACAATGTGTCATTTTTTGCAGGAAAAAAAAATATTTAAAATCACTCGCGGCTAATTGCCGATTCCCGTAATACAGAGAACAATTCGAATACAACAACTAACAAATATGTAATTTCAACTAACATGAAAGAAATTATAATAGCGGATATAACGAATGCTTCGAATGCTTCGAGATTCAGTATATCTAATATAGAGAAATGTTCCTGCAGTGTCATTTTTGCAGGAAAAAAAAACTATTTAAAATCACTCGCGGCTATTTGCCGGCAAATGAATTGTTGGATCCGTAATACAGAGAACAGTCATTCATTGAAGTCATTGATAAAAAAATGCGTAGGGGTCCCCCCAAATTCAATAACCAGGCCCTTCAGGTCTGGGATGGATATTAAGGGGGACCCCAGCCAAAAAAAAAAAAAAAAATGGCGTAGGGTCCCCCTCAAAATCCATATCAGACCCTTGAGGTCTGGGATGGATTTTAAGGGGAACCCTAGCCAAAAAAAATGGCGTGGGGTCCCCCATAAAATCCATACCAGACCCTTATCCGAGCACGCAACCTGGCAGGCCGCAGGAAAGGAGGGGGGGGGGCGAGAGCGCCCCCCCTCCCGCCTGAACCGTACCAGGCCACATGCCCTCAACATTGGGAGGGTGCTTTGGGGTCCCCCCCAAAGCACCTTGTCCCCATGTTGATGAGGACAAGGGCCTCTTCCCCACAACCGTGCCCGGTGGTTGTGGGGGTCTGCGGGCGGGGGGCTTATCGGAATCTGGAAGCCCCCTTTAACAAGGGGACCCCCAGATCCCGCCCCCCCCCTGTGTGAATTGGTAAGGGGGTACTACCCCTACCATTTCACCAAAAAAGTGGCAAAAATTGTAAAAATGACAGGAGACGGTCTTTGACAATTCCTTTATTAAAATCTTCTTTCTTCATCTTCTCCTTCCGTCATCTTCTTCCATCTTCTTCCATCGTCTTCCATCTTCTTCTTCCTTCGATTCGCTTCTTCTTCCTCCGGTCTTCTCGTCCTTCTCGTCCGGCGTCGTCCTTCTCGTCCGGCATCGTCGTCTCTTCTCGCAGGCCGCTCCTCGCAATGGGAGGCTCCCGCTCTGTGAGGCTCCGCTCCGCTGACAGGTCTTTTATAACGAAGGCACCTGGTGACCCCGCCCCCCCCTCTGACGTCATGGGGAAAGCCATAGGGAATTCCACATGACGTCCCCGTGCATCAGAGGGGGCGGGGTCACCAGGTGCCTTCGTTATAAAAGACCTGTCACCCGGAGCGGAGCCTCACAGAGCGGGAGCCTCCCATTGCGAGGAGCGGCCTGCGAGAAGAGACGACGATGCCGGACGAGAAGGACGACGCCGGACGAGAAGGACGAGAAGACCGGAGGAAGAAGAAGCGAATCGAAGGAAGAAGAAGATGGAAGAAGATGACGGAAGGAGAAGATGAAGAAAGGAAGACCAGAAGAAAGAAGAAAGAAGATTTTAATAAAGGAATTGTCAAAGACCGTCTCCTGTCATTTTTACCATTTTGTCACCTTTTTTGGTGAAATGGTAGGGGTACTTTTGTACCCCCTTACCAATTCACACAGGGGGGGGGGGCCGGGATCTGGGGGTCCCCTTGTTAAAGGGGGCTTCCAGATTCCGATAAGCCCCCCGCCCGCAGACCCCCACAACCACCGGCCAGGGTTGTGGGGATGAGGCCCTTGTCCTCATCAACATGGGGACAAGGTGCTTTGGGGGGGACCCCAAAGCACCCTCCCAATGTTGAGGGCATGTGGCCTGGTACGGTTCAGGCGGGAGGGGGGGCCACTCTCGTCCCCCACTCCTTTCCTGCGGCCTGCCAGGTTGCGTGCTCGGATAAAGGGTCTGGTATGGATTTTGAGGGGGACCCCACGCCATTTTTTTATTTATTTTTTTTTGGCCGGGGTTCCCCTTAAAATCCATCCCAGACCTGAAGGGTCTGGTATGGATATTTGGGGGGGACCCCACGCCATTTTTTTTTTGGCTGGGGTCCCCCTTAATATCCATACCAGACCTGAAGGGCCTGGTTATTGAATTTGGGGGGACCCCTACGCTTTTTTTTTTCTGCAAAAATGACACTTTGTCATTCGAATTCATTCGAATTCATTCGTTATATCTGCTATAATAATTTCGTTCAAATTAGTTGAAATTCGATATTGGTAGTTGGATTTACTAACGATTCCTAACTATTCATAACGATTCGTAACGATTCGTAACTATTCATAACGATTCGTAACTTGAAATTGAAATTCGATATTTGTAGTTGGATTCGAATTGTTCTCTGTGTTATGAGAACCAACAATTCATTAGCCGCGTTAACGATTCGTAACGATTCGTAACTTTACTAACGATTCGTAAAAAAAATTACGATTCGTCCGAATTTCGTATTTCGTACGAATTCGAACGGAATTTCGTACACGAATTACGAATTACGAATTTTTTTATATACGAAACGGGACGAAACGAAACGAAACGAAACAAATTTTTTGACAGTTCCCATGTCTACAGGCTACTTCCTCTTCCCCTGCTCTCCTCCTCGGGATCACAGGCGACTTCCTCTTCCCCTGCTCTCCTCCTCGGGATCACAGGCAACTTCCCCTTCCCCTGCTCTCCTCCGCAGGCATCACAGGCGGCTTCCCCTTCCCCTGCTCTCCTCCTCGGGATCACAGGCGGCTTCCTCTTCCCCTGCTCTCCTCCGCAGGCATCAAAGGTGGCTTCCCCTTCCCCTGCTTTCCTCCTCGGCATCACAGACGGCCTCCTCTTCCCCTGCTTTCCTCCTCGGCATCACAGACGGCCTCCTCTTCCCTTGCTCTCCTACACAGGCCTCACAGGCGGCTTCCCCTTCCCCTGCTCTCCTCTGCAGGCATTACAGGCGGCTTCCCCTTCCCCTGCTCCCCTCTGCAGGCATTACAGGCGGCTTTCCCTTCCCCTGCTTTCCTACGCAGGCAGTACAGATGGCTTCCCCTTCCCCTGCAGCTGGGAACCACCCATAACCATCACAACACACAGCCTATGTTGCTCAGTGCTGAGCTTTCTGCTTCTTTTCCTGGTCATCCTCGGTAATGACAAGTCTTGCTTATATAAGCTGCGATTCCTTGTAGTATAGCTATGCAGGACCGCCGTTAGAAATCATGGGGCCCTGTACAGCCTATCTGACAAACTGGGCCTTTTTTGCTGACCTGATGGGGCTTGGGCCCGTACTGCCTGTACCCTCCTATCGGCGATCCCGCTTCTCAGAATATTCAGAGTTCATTGACAGGTGTATTTGACCTCCTTCTAAGCTGCATCACCCTGCATTAAACTGCATCATCATGCTTCAAGCTGCATCACTCTGCTTCAAGCTACATCAGCCTATTTAAAGCTGCATCACTCTACCTCAACCTGCATCACTCTGCTCCAAGCAGCATCACCCTACTACAAGCTGCATCACCCTACTTCAAGCTGCATCAGCCTACTTCAAGCTGCATCAGCCTACTTCAAGCTGCATCACCCTGCTTCAAGCTGCATCACTCTACTTCAAGTTGCATCACCCTGCTTCAAGCTGCATCACTCTGCTCCAAGCAGCATCACCCTACTTCAAGCTGCATCACCCTACTTCAAGCTGCATCACCCTGCTTCAAGCTGCATCACTCTACTTCAAGTTGCATCACCCTGCTTCAAGCTGCATCACTCTACTTCAAGTTGCATCACCCTACTTCAAGCTGCATCACCCTACTACAAGCTGCATCACCCTACTTCAAGCTGCATCACCCTACTTCAAGCTACATCAGCCTATTTAAAGCTGCATCACTCTGTTCCAAGCTGCATCACTCTACCTCAACCTGCATCACTCTGCTCCAAGCAGCATCACCCTACTACAAGCTGCATCACCCTACTTCAAGCTGCATCACCCTACTTCAAGCTGCATCACCCTACTTCAAGCTGCATCAGCCTACTTCAAGCTGCATCACCCTACTTCAAGCTGCATCACTCTGCTCCAAGCAGCATCACCCTACTTCAAGCTGCATCACTTTGCTCCAAGTAGCATCACCCTACTTCAAGCTGCATCACCCTAAATCAAGCTGCATCACCCTAAATCAAGCTGCATCACCCTGCTTCAAGCTGCATCACCCTACTTCAAGCTGCATCACCCTAAATCAAGCTGCATCACCCTGCTTCAAGCTGCATCACCCTACTTCAAGCTGCATCACCCTGCTTCAAGCTGCATCACCTTGCTTCAAGCTGCATCAGCCTATTTAAAGCTGCATCACTCTGCTCCAAGCTGCATAACCCTACTTCAACCTGCATCACTCTGCTCCAAGCAGCATCACCCTACTTCAAGCTGCATCACCCTACTTCAAGCTGCATCACCCTACTTCAAGCTGAATCACTCTGCTCCAAGTAGCATCACCCTACTTCAAGCTGCATCACCCTACTTTCAACTGCATCACCCTACTTCAAGCTGCATCACTCTGCTCCAAGCTGCATCAGCCTACTTCAAGCTGCATCACCCTACTTCAAGCTGCATCACTCTGCTCCAAGCTGCATCACCCTACTTCAAGCTGCATTACCCTACTTCAAGCTGCATCACCCTACTTCGAACTGCATCACCCTACTTCGAACTGCATCACTCTGCTCCAAGCTGCATCACCCTACTTCAAGCTGCATTATCCTACCTCAAGCTGCACCCCTCCACTCCACGCTGCATCACCCTACTTAAAGCTGCATCAGCCTACTTCAAGCTGCATCACCCTACTCCAAGCAGCATCACTCTGCTCCAAGTAGCATCACCCTACTTCAAGCTGCATCACCCTACTTCAAGCTGCATCAATCTGCTCCAAGCAGCATCACCCTACTTCAATCTGCACCACCCTACTTCAAGCTGCATCACTCTGTTCCAAGCTGCATCACCCTACTTCAAGCTGCTTTACCCTACTTCAAGCTGCATCACCCTACTTTGAACTGCATCACCCTACTTGGAACTGCATCACTCTGCTTCAAGCTGCATCACCCCATTTCAAGCTGCATTACCCTACCTCAAGCTGCACCCCTCCACTCCACGCTGCATCACCCTACTTCAAGCTGCATCAGCCTACTTCAAGCTGCATCACCCTAGTTCAAGCTGCATCACCCTATTTCAAGCTGCATCACCCTACTTCAAGCAGCATCACCCTACTTGGAACTGCATCACTCTACTTCAAGCTGCATCATTCTGCTCCAAGCTCCATCACCCTACTTCAAGCTGCATCACCCTACTTCAAGCTGCATCCCTCCGCTCCACAGTGTATCACCCCACTCCAAGCTGCATCACCCTACTTCAAGCTGCATTACCCTACTTCAAGCTGCATTACCCTACCTAAAGCTGCACCCCCTCCACTCCACGCTGCATCACCCTACTTCAAGCTGCATTACCCTACTTCAAGCTGCATTACCCTACCTCAAGCTACACCCCTCCACTCCACGCTGCATCACCCTACTTCAAGCTGCATCACTCTGCTTAAAGCTGCATCACTCTACTTCAAGCTGCATCACTCTGCTCCAAGCTCCATCACCCTACTTCAAGCTGCATCACCCTACTTCAAGCTGCATCATCCTACCTCAAGCTGCATCCCTCCGCTCCACAGTGTATCACCCCACTTCAAGCTGCATCCCCCTACTTCAAGGTGCATCACTCTGATCCAAGCTGCATCACTCTACTATAAGCTGCAACACTCTGCTTCCACCTGCATCACCCTGCGTCAAGCTGCGTCACTTTACTTCAAGCTGCTTTTGTGTCCCCGTTGATTTGTATGGGTAGAGAAGCAGTTGTGACATGACACAGGCCATCAAACTCCTCTAAATCCCTTTTTTCTACACGTATATCATATTTATTTATATAAGAACCTTTTAATACAAGCCAAAGGATCCCCAGAGCATGATGGGTTATCTAAAGCGACAGTACAACAGTACCTGCCTGCTTTTAGGCATGATTTTTCTGATTGAAACCCTTCACTCATTCTTTTCTCTTTTAAAAGATTTAACATTTTAAAATCCAAAAGAATGCCTGTGCTATGTGTAAAGTTGATTTAAAAAAAAAAAAAATGGTACATTTGAGAATTACAAGTTTATCCCCAACTCACACACATCTATATTAAGCCACAAAGTAATAATTCGAAGGTCTCTGCAGAGAGCTAGTAATATATGTCCCTGCAGCAATGCATATATAACAGGCACACAGCGTGTGATCTAACCATTGCAGATGTATAATCGATACGGAGGTGAGCGGCCTGTGAATAATACCCCCCGGCCTTCTGTAGGATGGCGCGTTAGGCGCACAGCGAGATCCATCTGGCTGTGCTTCATTAGAGGCTGCGGCGGCTGCGGCATCAATCACTGGAGCAGGTGAGTGAAGAAATGCAGTGTAAGTGCACAGCAGATGCTGAATAATGGAAGGCGAGCAGAAGAGGGCGGAGGGGTGGGGGGGGGGGGGATGGGAGCCAGGCCCGGCTCTGATGGAACAGCCTGCGCCAAGGCCTCCCAATCAATATTCTCTCAATCAGGCGGAATATCTATGGCTCTCATAGACAGGAGGAAATAAGAGCAGCTGCTTTTACCGTGCAAAAAAATAATTACAGGGAAGGCTCACTCTTATTGTGTTTGTCACTCAAAAGCATACAGGTCACTTACATTATACGGTGCAAGGGCGGCCATTTTTGTGGTAACAGGCAATATTCAAGACAGTCAAGTTGCTTGAAACTAACAAAATCTCTCTCTCTTCACAGGAATGGCCTCCTTTGTTTTCTTTTCACAATTTTTGATAAATGTTTTTAGATTTAAGATTTTTTTTTTAACACACTTTGACCAGAGCAATATAATGTTACCATAGTAACATTGTATTACTCTGAGGAAGTGATCAATATATATATATATATATTATATATATATATACATTATGATTGCTTATAGCAATAAATTTCATTGCTATAATCAATAATTTTACTGAATTAAGTCAATTAATTTTGTTTGTTTTTTTGTGATTAGCTGTGATTGGCCAGTTTTTTTTTAAACACACTGTGACCAGAGCAATATAATTTTACCATAGTAACATTGTACTACTCTGGGGAAGTGATCAGTATTTTTTTTTTTACACATTATGATTGCTTATATCAGTGAAATTCATTGCTATAAGCAAGTGTTTTACTGAATAAAATTGATTCATTTTTTCTTCTGTTTATTTGTGTGATTAGCTGTAATTGGCCACAGCCAATCACATGGTACAGATGGGCTGTGATTGGTCCTGTCTGTACCATGTGATCACAGGCCCAGGGTGATACTGTGGATACACTAATAGAGATGTGCCAACGTCCCAATAACATTTATTCAATTAACATTTATTCAATTAAATACATTTTCATACTTTTATTCTAAACATATGTGCCTACAAAGTCCATTCTTGTAAATTTCATAGTCTTTTCCAAGAATCATATATATATATATATATATATGAAGGCAATCTTCTGCTGCTTTGTTTAGAAATAGAACAAATCAAAACAATCATTTACTGGCAATTTCTTTATTTTTTAATTTTTTTTATACATTTTTATTATTTTCCAAGAAAATTCCAAAATAAAATTATGAAAAATTTTAATCAAATACAAAATAAAATAAAGGCACGCAAGAGAGATCAGAATAATAAGAATACTTTTACTGGCAATTTCTTTATTTTTAATTTATTTTTATACATTTTTATTATTTTCCAAGAAAATTCCAAAATTAAAATTATGAAAAATTATAATCAAATACAAAATAAAATAAAGGCACGCAAGAGAGATCAGAATAATAAGAATACTTTTACTGGCAATTTCTTTATTTTTTATTTATTTTTATACATTTTTATTATTTTCCAAGAAAATTCCAAAATAAAATTATGAAAAATTGTAAACAAATACAAAATAAAATAAAGGCACGCAAGAGAGATCAGAATAATAAGAATACTTTTACTGGCAATTTCTTTATTTTTAATTTATTTTTATACATTTTTATTATTTTCCAAGAAAATTCCAAAATAAAATTATGAAAAATTGTAATCAAATACAAAATAAAATAAAGGCACGCAAGAGAGATCAGAATAATAAGAATAAATGCCAATACAAAATATCTTAAAGCGGAGTTCCACCCATTTAAAAGTCAGCAGCAACAAAAAATGTAGCTGCTGACTTTTAATAATCAGACACTCACCTGTCATATGGTCCAGCGATGCGGGTGAACGAAGCCCCGCTCCTCTCTCCCTCCTCTCCGCGTCGCCGGCATTGTTACTGTGGGCGCCCTGGTTGTTGCGCCATGCGCGAGCAGCGTCCTCTGGGACCTGTGACGTCTCCCAGAAGATTGCAGGGAGGGAGGGGGAGAGGTGTTCTTCCTTCCGGCGCTAGGGAAGGAGTGGGAGCTGGGTGCCGTAAAAGCAAAACTTCCTCCCCCAAAAAAAAGGACATGCCAAATGTGGCATGTCAGGGGGTCACCTACACTTAAAGCGGAAGTTCTTTTGTTATTTCAAGAGACAGTGTTTTGTGTAGAATAGCGCTTGATATAAGAACATATACTGTGTATAACTTTCTATTTGAAGACTACTAACTGTGTTACACTCAAAGCATGGATGAACAATATGCCCAGATGATAACACTATGCCCATAAGATTTTGTCCATTAAGAATGTGTATTAAGATGCTCATGTGAACAAAAAATAGAAATTACAGTCAAACAACTTAATAAATAAAAATAAAATATAACAAATAAGTCTAAATAGAAATGTATAACCCAGGGGAAAAAAAATGTAGAACGTCCTTTTAGTAGAATTCCATAATTATTACCTTTTGTATGAGGTTATTTATGATTTCAATGGCAATATTTGTTTAGAGAAATTTTAATCTGCCCAACGAGTACTGCCGTGTGGTACCAATTCGTATATTGAAATGAGAACATAAGTTGTGGGATTTCTGAGTTAGGCCCCTTTCACACTGGGGCGGTTTGCAAGCGCTATTGCGCTAAGAATAGCGCCTGCAAACCGACCCGAAACAGCTGTTGCTGTTCCTTCAGCGTGAAAGCCCGAGGGCTTTCACACTGAAGCGGTGCGCTTGCAGGACGCTCAAAAAATGTCCTGCAAGCCGCATCTTTGGCTCGCTATAGGAGCGGTATATTTACCGCTCCTATAGCGCCCGGTCCCATTGAAAACAATGGGGGAGCGCGCCGAACCCGCCCGCAAAACGCCGCTATGGCGGCGGTTTGCGGGCGGTATTGACCCTTTTTCGGCCGCTCGCGGGGGGTAAAAACACCCCGCGAGCGGCCGCAATGCGCCGCTAAAACGCCGGTAAAGCGGCGCTAAATATAGCGCCGCTTTACCGCCAGCGCCCCCACCGCTCCAGTGTGAAACCAGCCTTAGAGAGTTCGCTCTATGAAAAGTTGCCATCTTGCAAAGAAACTACTGGTAGGGCCAAGTGATTGAGCAATCGTCTCCAACTTTTCGTAATACCATAATTCTTTCAGAATTATTTTTTTTCTTTGTAAATGTCACAAGATAACAAATTATGCTCAGGGTGTTCATCACAGGGGTTACGGACAGACATAGGATACTAGACATGTGCACAACAAAAAAATTTGTTTATTTTCGTTTCGTTTTTTTCGTTTCCGAAAAAAATTTGTTTATTTTCGTTTCGTTTTTTTTTTGGTTTCCGTTGATTCGTAACGATTCGTAAATTCGTAAGTCGTCGGTGTTCGTATTCGTAACGATTCGAACATTCGTAAGAGTTATTTTTTCGTTGATTCGTTTTTTCGTCAGTTTAATTTTCGTTTATTCGAAATTCGGACGCATTCATATTTATTCGTACATTCGTAACATTCGTAGATTCGTAATCGGAACATAATTCATAATTTTATGTAATGTGTATGCTATTATTACATTTTAATAATTTACGAATCGGAAAAAAAAGTTACGAATCGAAAAAAAAGTTACGAATCGAAAAAAAAGTTACGAATGTACGAATTACGATTCGACACGGAAAATTACGATTCGAAAAAAAAAAAAAAGTTACGAATGTACGAATTTTTTCGTTCAATCCATTCGAAGCACGTTAAGCAACGCCATTGTAAGGACACGGAAAATTACGATTCAACAAAAAAAAAAAAAGTTACGAATGTACGAATTTTTTCGTTCATTTTCGTTCATTTTCGTTGTTTCTAATTAGTTTTTTTCGGATTTTCGTTGTTTTTTGGATTTGTTCGATTCGAATGATTGGTTAATCGGATTCGTACAATTCGAACGATTCGTTATTCGGATTCGTTCGATTCGAACGATTCGTTCATTCGTACGAAAACTAACGAACGAAAATAACGAAGAAAAATGAAAAAAAAACTAAATGAATTGCACATGTCTATAGGATACTCAGGTTACGGAGCTCACAGGGTGACTCAACATGTTCTGGGAGCTCTGGAGTCAAAAGAGTCATGAGATTAAACAGGATGTTCAGGGTGCTCTGGAGTCACAGAACGTATGGGTTTAGACAAGATGCTCAGAGTGCTCTGTAGTCATAGGTTGCAACACAGGATGCTCAGGGTGCTTAGGAGTCACGGGGATCCTGGGGTAAAACAGGATAGTCAAGGTGCTGTGGAGTCACTGAGGTCACAGGGTGGCATGGGATGCTCAGGTTACTCTGGAGTCACAGGACTCATGAATGGACACAGAATGCTGAAGGTGCTCTGGAGTCACAGAGGTCACAGGGTGACAAAGGATGTATGCTCAGGGTTGTCGGGAGTCACTGAGGTATTGGGGTGACACAGGATGCTCAAGGTGATCCAGTGTCACAATAGTCATGGGGTGACACAGGATGCTCTGGAGTCACAGAGGTCATAGGGTAACACAGGATGCTCAGGGTGCTTTGTAGGAACAGCAGTCATGGGGTAACACGGGATGGTCAATGTGCTTCAGAGTCATAGGAATCATTGGGTGACACAGGATGATCAGGGTGTGTCACGTACCTGATCCGAAGCCAATATGGAGAGAGGGGCTCCCCTTGCGGCTAGGTGCGGTATACCTCTGAAAGTGCCACAGAAGGTATACAGCCCAAAGTAGCACGGGTTGCCGACAGGATCTGGATGGGTCCAGAAGAGTGTCACCTTGTGAGGACTGCCAGGGCGTGGTGGTGCACAGGCGAACGAAAACTTACCGCTGTGCTTGGAATAGACCATGCTTCAGAGAACAGCAGTGGACACCCGGCTGAGGGTCAAACACAGGATGGTCAGTGGACACCCGGCTGAGGGTCAAACACAGGGTGGCCAGTGGACACCCGGCTGAGGGTCAAACACAGGGTGGCCAGAAGCAAGAGCAAGTCCGTGAAGTAAGCAGAGGTCATAAACTGGTAATCAAACAGGAGCAAAGTCCATATAGCAAGCCGGGGTCATGCACAGGTAACCAGGCAGAGACAAAGTCCATATAGCAAAGCTGGGTTCATGCACGGATAATCATCAAAAGGAAGGTCACGGAGCAAGCCAGGGGATGAGCCAGGAGAGGAGGTCAACAGGTCTGGAACGAGCCAGGTCAAGAACAGGAGATCCAAAAAGTAACACAGAGGTTCAAGAGTACAGGAAGCTGACGACAATCCAGCAATTTGGGTCAGACAATGGCAGCCATTTAAAGGCCAGCAAGGGGGATCCATCTGTCACATGATGTGCCTATGGCGCCAATTTCTTCTACTGGCAAGATTGCCAGTACTTCCACGGCCATTTCCCTGACAGGGTGCTTCGGAGTCACAGGAGTCATGGGGTGACACAGGATGCTCAAGGTGCTCTGGAGTCACAGAGGTCACAGGGTAACACAGGATGCTCTGGAGTCACAGAAGTCACAGAGGTCACAGGGTAACACAGGATGCTCTGGAGTCACAGAAGTCACAGAGGTCAAAGGGTAACACAGGATGCTCTGGAGTCACAGAAGTCACAGAGGTCACAGGGTAACACAGGATGCTCTGGAGTCACAGAAGTCACAGAGGTCAAAGGGTAACACAGGATGCTCTGGAGTCACAGAAGTCACAGAGGTCACAGGGTAACACAGGAAGCTCAAGGTTCTCTGGAGTCACAGCAGTCATGGGGTGGCACAGAATGCTCAAGATGCTCTGGAGTCACAAGCATCATGGGGTTACAGGATGCCAAGGGTTCCCTAGAGTCACAGAACTTATGGAGGGACACAGGATGCTCAACGTGCTTCAGGGTCACAGCAATCATAGGGTGAAACAGGATTCTCAGGGTGTTCTAAATGAACAGAAGTCACGGGGTGACCCAGAATGCTTAGGGTTCTCTGTTGTCACAGAAGTCACAGGGTAACACAGGATGCTCAGGGTGCTCTGGAATCACAGGGTGACACAGGATGTGCAGGTTGCTCAACGTGCTTCAGGGTCACAGCAATCATAGGGTGAAACAGGATGCTCAGGGTGTTCTAAATGAACAGAAGTCACGGGGTGACCCAGGATGCTTAGGGTGCTCTGTTGTCACAGAATTCACAGGGTAGCACAGTATGCTCAAGGTGATCTGGAGTCACAGAAGTCATAGGATAACACAGGATGTTCAGGGTGTTCAGGAGTCATTAAGTTCATGGGTTGAAACAGGATTCTCAGGGTGCTCAGGAGTCACTGAGGTCATGGGGGAAACCAGATGCACAGGGTGCTCAGGAGTCACTGAGGTCATGGGGTGACACAAGATGCTCAGGGTGCTCTGGAGTCACCACAGTCAAGGCGGGGACACCAAATGCCCAGGGTGCTCAGGAATCACTGAGGTCATGGGGTGACACAGAATTCTCAGGGTGCTCAGGAGTCACTGAGGTCATGGGGGAAACCAGATACTCAGGGTGCTCAGGAGTCACTGAGGGCATGGGGGGAAACCAGATGCACAGGGTGCTCAGGAGTCACTGAGGTCATGGGGTGACACAAGATGCTCAGGGTGCTCAGGAGTCACTGAGGTCATGGGGGGACACCAGATGCCCAGGCTGCTCAGGAATTACTGAGGTCATGGGGTGACACAGAATTCTCAGGGTGCTCAGGAGTCACTGAGGTCATGGGGGAAACCAGATACTCAGGGTGCTCAGGAGTCACTGAGGTCATGGGGGGAAACCAGATGCACAGGGTGCTCAGGAGTCACTGAGGTCATGGGGTGACACAAGATGCTCAGGGTGCTCAGGAGTCACTGAGGTCATGGGGGGACACCAGATGCCCAGGCTGCTCAGGAATCACTGAGGTCATGGGGTGACACAGGATTCTCAGGGTGCTCGGGAGTCACTGAGGTCATGGGGGGACACCAGATGCCCAGGCTGCTCAGGAATCACTGAGGTCATGGGGTGACACAGGATTCTCAGGGTGCTCGGGAGTCACTGAGGTCATGGGGTGACACAGGATTCTCAGGGTGCTCGGGAGTCACTGAGGTCATGGGGGGACACCAGATGCCCAGGGTGCTCAGGAGTCACTAAAATCATGGGATGACCCAGGATACTCAGGGTGCTCGGGGGTCATTGAGGTCATGGGGGGACACCAGATGCCCAGGGTGCTCAGGAGTCACTAAAATAATGGGATGACACAGGATTCTCAGGGTGCTCAGGAGTCACTGAGATAAAGGGGTGACACAGGATGCTCAGGGTGTTAAGGAGTCACTGAGGTCATGGGGTGACACAGGATGTTCTGGGTGCTTAGAAATTTCAGAAGTCACCAGAAAACACAGGGAATCACGGTAATACATTGGAGACACTGCAGCGAGGGACTTGGCTTAGGAGTTCCTTGAACACTGAGCTACACATCACTCCACCCTTTAAAGCTGGTGGCAATCCAGAAATCAGTGCCAGTGCTCCAGGTGAAACCCAGATGTGCCAGCAACTGTGTGCTGGAGTGCAGACCCGATGCTGAGTGTGACAACTTCTACATTTGTATCCCGACACGTTCCTATGAAATAAACTTCTTTTTTTTTTTTTGATCAAAAATGTTCCACAATGAAAGGCAAAAGAGACAACCACCTCTATAAAAGATTGCCGGAGCCTCCAGTATTCACAGCAACTAATCAGCTATAAATTGGGGCCTATTATATGTATTAAAGTTGAAGAGACTTCATTTGGAAAACATTGCTCTTGTCCACAAGAGAAACAGAACAGATGATTAAACTAAATACTTAACATCTTAATGACTCAAATGAAGAGACTGAATGTATCCATTTAAATAGAACAACTCTGACACATTAACAGCACGTAATTTGCATCCCTCGCAAAGTACTTCTATTCTGTTTCCTCCGAGGACTGGGTTTTATGCCCTGACAATACTTTTTTTTTTTTTAAATTGTCTGCAAAATGTTTGAGTTAATTAAGTTAATGCACGTGGCTGATTTTGCTGCGTCTGTGTCTGAGGGTCTCTTTTCTTCCCTGATTGAATCTTTAACTCGTTAACGGCTGAGTTCATTTGTAGCGACATAACCCAAGCAAACTCCACACTTTTTGGAGCCATCAAGACTAAAGTAAGTTTATCATGTTTGAATTCAACGAATCCTGAGAAAATACTGGATTGCCGCTACTGCTGCTCCTCAGTCATGGCCAGGGCCGTTTTTAAGGCAGGGCAAAAGGGGCAGCTGCCCTGGGCCCTGTCATTGTTGTGGGGCCCAAAGCAGCTGCCTCATACTTGCCAACTATCCTGGTTTAAATTCCCTCGTCCCTTGAGGTTTTAGTCTCGTGCTGCGTCCCAATATCTCAGTGTGAAGTGCTGCTACTAATGCTGCCCAGCTCTGCCCTATTGTTGTGTACAGATGACTCACCTGCAGACCCTGTGTTTACATGTAAATTACCGGCATCCATATGTAAATAGTGGTGGAATTCATGTGTAAATAGCGGTGGCATGCATATGTAAATAGCGGCGGCATTGATATGTATATCATGCCCCCCTGAGGTCATATTCACAGTAATCTCTAGCAACCAATCAACAAGCAGAAATCATGTGCTGTAACCTCTAGCAACTAATCAGTGAGCCGTAATGTGTGCTGTAAGCTCTAGCAACCAGTTAGTGAGCGGTAATGATACACTAACCTCTGGCAACCAATTTTAATAGCTGTCTGATCTGATTCAGTAAACTGATTTTGAGTCTAGCTGCTATTTATTGTATGTCTCAGAGCAGGTAGAGAATAGCGGTGGCATTCATATGTAAATAGCGGCGGCCAGCGGCATTGATATGTATATCATGCCCCCCCTGAGGTCATATTCACAGTAATCTCTAACAACCAATCAACAAGCAGAAATCATGTGCTGTAACCTCTAGCAACTAATCAGTGAGCCGTAATGTGTGCTGTAAGCTCAAGAAACCAGTCAGTGAGCGGTAATGATACACTAACCTCTGGCAACCAATTGCAATAGCTGTCTGATCTGATTCAGTAAACTGATTTTAAGTCTAGCTGCTATTTATTGTATGTCTCAGAGCAGGTAGAGAGCGAAACTGCATGGGGGGCCCCAAGAAAAGTTTTGCCCAGGGTCCAATCAATATTAAAGACGGCCCTGGTCATGGCTAATACAGTCATCCAATACAGGGTCCAATCAATATTAAAGACGGCCCTGGTCATGGCTGATACAGCCAGGTGATGGCATCGCCCGGGACCCGGTGCGAGTGCCCGGCGGCCACGATGTCCGCCGGGCACCCGCGATTGCCCGTTAAAACAACGGGACCGCGCGGGACCGTGGAGCTGTGTGTGTAAACACACAGCTCCACGTCCTGTCAGCGGAGAGGAGATCGATCATGTGATCCCAGTACGGAGGAACACATGATCGGTCTCCTCCCCTTGAGTCCCCTCCCCCCACAGTTTGAATCACTTCTATAGGGAACACATTAACCCCTGCAGCGCCCCCTAGTGTTAACCCCTTCCCTGCCAGTCACATTTACACAGTAATCAATGCAATTTTATAGCAACGATCGCTGTGTAAATGTGAATGGTTCCAAAAATGTGTCAAAAGTGTCCGAAGTGTCCGCCGCAATGTCGCAGTCACGAAAAAAAAAAAACGCAGATCGCCGCCATTACTAGTAAAAAAAAAATAAAAAAATTCAATAAATCTATCCCCTATTTTGTAGACGCTATAACTTTTGCGCAAACCGATCTATATACGGTTATTGCGATTTTTTTTACCAAAAATATGTAGAAGAATACGTATCGGCCTAAACTGAGGAAAAAAAAATCGTTTTTTTTTTTTAAAAAATTGGATATTTATTATAGCAAAAAGTAAAAAATATTGTGTTTTTTTCAAAATTGTCGCTCTTCTTTTGTTTATAGCGCAAAAAATAAAAACCGCAGAGGTGATCAAATACCGCCAAAAGAAAGCTCTATTTGTGGGAAAAAAAGGACGTCAATTTTGTTTGGGTGTAACGTCGCACGACCGCGCAATTGTTAGTTAAAGCGACGCAGTGCCGAATCGCAAAAAGTGCTCTGGTAAGGAAGGGTAAAAAATGGCCCGGTGCTGAAGCGGTTAAACAGTGCCTACAGAAAAAGAGGATATACTTGAACTAAAGACACAAAACTGGCACGGTGTAGTCAATCTCTAAATCTAGTACAGTGATGGCGAACCTTGGCACCCCAGATGTTTTGGAACTACATTTCCCATGATGCTCAACTACACTGCAGAGTGCATGAGCATCATGGGAAATGTAGTTCCAAAACATCTGGGGTGCCAAGGTTCCCCATCACTGTTCTAGACCAATGGTCTCCAAACTGCAGCCCAAGGGGCCGGATGTGACCCTTTCCTAGCCTTTATCCAGCCCTTGGGGCACTATGCCTCCCAATGATTTGAGACAGTATGTCTTCCACTGACACCATCGATGGGGGCGGTGTGCCTTCCACTGACACCAACCATGGGGCAATATTCCTCCCACTGATACCAATTATGAGCAAGTTCTGCCCACTAATACCAATGGTGGGGTACTATTCCTCCTACTAATACCATTGATGGGGTTCTATTCCTCCCACTAATACCAATGATGGGGCACTATTCCTCCCACTGATACCAATGATAAGGCAAGTTCCGCCCACTAATACCAATGATGGGGTACTATTCCTCCCACTAATACCAATTATGGGGCACTATTCCTCCCACTGATACCAATAATGAGGCAAGTTCCGCCCACTAATACCAATGATGGGGTACTATTCTTCCAACTAATACCAATGATGAGGCACTATTCCTCCCACTGATAACAATGATCAGGCAAGTTCCGCCCATTAATACCAATGATGGGCTACTATTCCTCCCACTGATACCAATGATGGGGCGCTATTCCTCCCATGATACCAATGATGGGGCGCTATTCCTCCCACTGATACCAATGATGGGGATACCAATGATGGGGCACTATTCCTCCCACTGACACCAAGGATGGGGCACTATTGTTCCCACTAATACTAATGATGGGGTACTATCTCTCCCACTGATACCAATGATGGAGTACTATTCCTCCCACTAATTTCAGTGATGGGGTACTATTCCTCCAATTGATACCAATGACGGGGCACTATTCCTCCCACTGACACCAATAATGGGGCACTATTCTTCCCACTGACACCAATCATGGTGCATTGTTTACTCCCCCTGACACCAACGATGGGGCACTATTCCTCCCACTGGTAAATGTAGTAGGGGGAGGCATTATTTGAACTGTTTACTCCCACTGATGCCAGGACAATTTCTACCCCCACTGGCCACAGTCAGAAGGACCTTAAACTGGCCCTTACATAGTAGGTGAGGTTGAAAAAAGACACAAGTCCATCAAGTCCAACGTATGTGTTCTTCTTTGTTTAGAAAGTTTGGAGGCCCCTGCCTTGGATGATCTCACAGCACAGATATACAGCTTGGACGAAACCGAATAGGAGTGCTTAGGCACAGGAAGTGCGCTACTCTTTTTATAGGAATTCAAGACAAAATGCAAATCTTTCAGGATAGTGTTTAGGACATAATTAAAATGTATAGATGTTACCTATAGGGTTTATTTTTTTAAAATCCAGGTCTACTGTCACATTTCCCGATCTCATGCAACTAATCCCCCTCCACCCGTCGCCACTCCATCACACCCTTTAAGAGGGGAGTCCTAACCTTGTGTAAGCTCAGATGGTCTTAGAGCTTACACAGGGTTGATTTCCACCACCTTATTGCATTACAGTGTTTGGCCACCCAAGCCCAAGTTCTCCATCCTGGGAAGAAGCCACATTAGACATGTGCACAACAAAATAATTTGTTTATTTTCGTTTCATTTTTTTCGTTTCCGTTGATTCGTAACGATTCGTAAATTGGTAAGTCGTCGGTGTTCGTATTCGTTATTTTTTAGTTGATTCGTTTTTTCGTTAGTTTAATTTTCGTTTATTCGTTTATTCGAAATTCGGACGCATTCGTATTTATTCGTACTTTCGTAACATTCGTAACATTCGTAGATTCGTAATCGGAGCATAATTCATCATTTTATGTAATGTGTATGCTATTATTACATTTTAAGAGACACGGAAAATTACGAATCGAAAATAAAAGTTACGAATGTACGAATTTTTTCGTTCAATCCATTCGAAGCATTTTAAGCAGCGCCATTGTAAGAGACACGGAAAATTACGAATCGCAAAAAAAAAAAAAGTTACGAATGTACGAATTTTTTCGTTCAATCCATTCGAAGCACTTTAACCGCTTCCCGACCGGCCACTGCATATATACGTCAGCAGAATGGCACGGGCAGGCAAAATCACGTTCCTGTACGTGATCGTGCATTTGCCTGCCCGTGGGTCGGGAGCGCGCCGCCAGCGGCGCGCTCGCGACCCGGTCGGGAGCTCCGTGACCCCGGCCGCGGGACCAGCGGACCCGATCGCCGCTGGTGTCCCGCGATCGGGTTACGGCGCTAAAGAACGGGGAGAGGTATGTGTAAAAAAACCTCTCCCCGCGCTTTCTACTCTGCCTGTCATTGATTGGCTGTTCCCGGTCATCGGGAAAGCCGATCAATGACGTCAGACGTCAGCCCCGCCCCCTAATGTAAAAAAAAAACACACACGTCACAGCCCATAACCCCTCCCCTCCCCCTAGTGCTTAACCCCTTCACTACAACTGTCATTTATACAGGAATCAATGCATTTAAATAGCACTGATTGCTGTATAAATGACAATGGTCTCAAAAATGTGTCAAAAATGTCCGATGTGTCCGCCATAATGTCGCAGTCACAATAAAAATCGCTGATCGCCGCCATTACTAGTAAAAAAAAAAATATTAATAAAAATGCTATAAAACTATCCCCTATTTTGTAAACGCTATAACTTTTGCGCAAACCAATCAATAATCGCTAATTGCAATTTTTTTTACCAAAAATATGTAGAAGAATACGTATCGGCCTAAACTGAGGAAAAAAAATGTTTTTTTTATATATTTTTTGGGGATATTTATTATAGCAAAAAGCAAAAAATATTGCATTGTTTTCAAAATTGTCGCTCTATTTTTGTTTATAGCGCAAAAAATAAAAACCGCAGGGGCGATCAAATACCACCAAAAGAAAGCTCTTTTTGTGGGAAAAAAAGGACGCCAATTTTGTTTGGGAGCCACGTCGCACGACCGCGCAATTGTCAGTTAAATCGACGCAGTGCCGAATCGCAAAAAGGGGACTGGTCCTTTGGCTGCCAATTGGTCCGGGGCTGAAGTGGTTAATCAGCGCCATTGTAAGAGACACAGAAAATTCTGAATCACAAAAAAAAAAAAGTTACGAATGTACGAATTTTTTCGTTCAATCCATTCGAAGCATGTTAAGCAGCGCCATAGTAAGAGACACGGAAAATTCTGAATCGAAAAAAAAAAAAAAAAAAAGTTACGAATGTACGAATTTTTTCGTTCAATCCATTCGAGGCACGTTAAGCAGCGCCATTGTAAGAGACACGGAAAATTACCAATTCAACTAAAAAAAAAAAAGTTACGAATGTACGAATTTTTTCGTTCATTTTGATTTTCGTTGTTCCTGTTTTCGTTTTTCGGATTTTCTTCTTTCGTAGATTCGTTGTTTCTAATTAGTTTTTTTCGGATTTTCGTTGTTTTCGAATTCGTTCGATTCAAACGATTCGTTATTCGTTAAAATTTTTAGCGAATCGTTCGTTCATTCGTACGATAACGAATGTACGAATTTTTTTTCGTTCAATCCATTCGAAGCACGTTAAGCAGCGCCATAGTAAGGGACACGGAAAATTCCGAATCAAAAAAAAAGTTACGAATGTACGAATTTTTTCGTTCAATCCATTCGAGGCACGTTAAGCAGCGCCATTGTAAGGGACACGGAAAATTACCAATTCAACTAAAAAAAAAAAAGTTACGAATGTACGAATTTTTTCGTTCATTTTGATTTTCGTTGTTCCTGTTTTCGTTTTTCGTATTTTCTTCTTTCGTAGATTCGTTGTTTCTAATTTGTTTTTTTCGGATTTTCGTTGTTTTCGGATTCGCTCGATTCGAACATTCGTTATTCGTTAAAATTTTTAGCGAATCGTTCGTTCATTCGTACGATAACGAATGTACGAATTTTTTTCGTTCAATCCATTCGAAGCACGTTAAGCAGCGCCATTGTAAGGGACACGGAAAATTACGAATCTAAAGAAAAAAAAAAAGTTACGAATGTACGAATTTTTTCGTTCAATCCATTCGAGGCACGTTAAGCAGCGCCGTTGTAAGGGACACGGAAAATTACCAATTCAACAAAAAAAATAAAAGTTACGAATTTTTTCGTTCATTTTGATTTTCGTTGTTCCTGTTTTCGTTTTTCGTATTTTCTTCTTTCGTAGATTCGTTGTTTCTAATTAGTTTTTTTCGGATTTTCGTTGTTTTCGGATTCGTTCGATTCGAACGATTTTTTAAAATCTTTAGCGAATCGTTCGTTCATTCGTACGATAACGAATGAACGAATATAACGGAAAAAAACGAAAAACGAAACGAATTGCACATGTCTAAGCCACATGCTCCCCATATTCAGAAGCACCAGGTAATTATTGAGGGCTCTGAGCAGGTGGGAAAAAGGGTGAGGACCAATAGGTAGGACGTTCTTCCAAGAGAACCTGTTACTTTTCACTGAAAGAACAAAGTTACATTTCGAGGACAATAAATTTGTTCCGCATTCCCCTCCTCTAATTTCTTCATCAGGGCAAAATACTTTATTTTTTCGCCGCCTCCGAGTCATTTTCTCCATGTAACTTTGGACGGTTTCGGTGGAATATTACAATTGCCGTCTCTCGCCTTGTCGCGGTGCCTTTGTGCCATAATATCACCCTTGATTAAAAAGACATAAAGGTAGAAAAAATATGACCACAGGTTGCGCATATTTTACACCTCCGCTCCTGGCTGGCACAAAGGCAGCAGAAAATTGCGTATACAGCAAACACAAATAAGACTAAAAATTCGGGCCCCCGAAAAAAAAGAAAGAAGGCAGGCCGGGCCACAAAGGCTCCTTTTGTCAGACGCTGATTTGAATTTCTGCTAAGCAGGAATGACTCCCATTACTCTCTTAATTTTTTTTTTTTTCATTTTCAATATTAGAGACCATCAATTATGTTTGAACTGTAATCAACCATCCCTGCTGGCCTGCACAAAGTGCGTGCTACCCTGAATTAGTCATTATTAAAAGTGGTTGTAATTGATTTTGAACTAATACAGGGAGGGGATGAAAGGAGCCTTTTTTTTTATTTCCTGTCCCCCTTGATACAACCGCATATATTTTTCTTATTTTTTTATTAGCATTGTGCTGTGGACCATGTACATTTCCTTTGTTTATTGGGGAATGGCCCTCCAAAAATTGTTTTTTTCCCCCCAAGAAAATGCAAGCTAGTTTTGGGTTCCGTTATATACCATATAGGCAGGGGGGGACTGACAACTAATGGGGCCCCCGGGCAATAGGAGATTATGGGGCCCCCCAGGCAATCAGAGATTATGGGGCCACACAGTATACAATCACACATTATACACATCAGTGGCGGCTGGTGCTCAAAATTTTTGGGGGGGCGCAAACAAACAGCCTCACTGTGCCATCAAACGCTGCCACTGTGCCCATCAAACGCTGCCACTGTGCCCATCAAACGCTGCCACTGTGCCCCAAGTGCTGCCACTGTGCCCCAAGTGCTGCCACTGTGCCCCAAGTGCTGCCACTGTGCCCCAAGTTCTGCCACTGTGCCCCAAGTGCTGCCACTGTGCCCCAAGTTCTGCCACTGTGCCCCAAGTGCTGCCACTGTGCCCCAAGTTCTGCCACTGTGCCCCAAGTGCTGCCACTGTGCCCCAAGTTCTGCCACTGTGCCCCAAGTGCTGCCACTGTGCCCCAAGTTCTGCCACTGTGCCCCTAAGTGCTGCCACTGTGCCCCCTGCCTGCCCTCTGCACTTACCTTGTCTCGTGTGCAGCGCGCGGTGTCCCCTCATCTTCCGATGTCTTCTCCCGCGCTCCTCCTGTCTTCTGCTATGATTGGACGCCTAGCGTCCATTCACAGCGTCTGTGACTTCAGCCAATCAGGTGACAGGTAACAGACCCGGCAACCTGATTGGCTGAGAGGCGGGTCTGTGTTAGGGAAGCGATGTATTCGCTTCTCTAACACAATACTGTGTAATCAGCGAACGCATAGTAGTGCGCCCGCTGTTTACACTTATGGAAGCCTATTAGAGCACACCGCTCTAATCAGGTCCCCTATTGGAGCTTACAGCTCTAATAGGGCGCTTCCAAACCCCCCCCCCCCCGCTGTAATTCAGCACCCGACAAGGGGCCGGACACCTGAATAGGGGGCGGCAGCGGTGACAATAGATAGAGTCATGCAATGCATGAATCTATCTATTGGTGATAGAGCGGTGCAGGAGAGGGGGGGGGCGGCGCTCCTGCGCCCTCTATGCACGCACCGCCACTGATACACATACATGTACACACAGTATACACAGACATGTTTCTATTGGCTGAGAAGGTACTGGAGAGGTGGGGCAGCTATAATCTCGGGATTTTTACACCAAAAGGATGTCGGTAAGGGACATTTCAGAGACAGATGTAAAAAAACACACATATTTTTACATACTGTCCCTGGCTTTACTGGAGGCTGGCAACCCTGATGGGGCCCCCTAGTGGCCCGGGGGCCCTCGGGCAGTGCCCGAGTGGCCGAATGGTCAGTCCGCCCCTTGCATATAGGTTCTTACAAGCAGTCAGTGTAGCTTGTTATATTTATTTGTAGTACAGGTACAGGTATTTACACTCACCGGACACTTTATTAGGTACACCTTGCTAGTACTGGGTTGGTCCCCCTTTTGCCTTCAGAACTGCCTTCATTCTTCATGGCATTCAACAAGGTGTTGGAAACATTCATCAGAGATTTTGGTCCATATTGACTTGATGGCATCACACAGTTGCTGCAGATTTGTCGGCTGCACATCCATGATGTGAATCTTCGCGTTCCACCACATCCCAAAGGTGCTCTACTGGATTGAAATCTGGTGAGTGTGGAGGCCATTGGAGTACAGTGATCTCATTGTCATGTTCAAGAAACCAGTGGTGAGATGATTGGAGCTTTGTGACCAGGGGGACGGACTGACCATTCGGGCACTCCGGCACTGCCCGAGGGCCCCATGCCACTAAGGGGCCCCATCAGGGTTGCCAGCCTCAATACAACCAGGGACAGTATGTAAAAATCTTGTGTTTTTTTTTTTTAAATACCAAGATTATAGCTGCTCCAGTACCTTTTCAGTGTGTGTATGTCTATTCTGTGTGTGTATACTGTGTGTGTGTATATTGTGTGTCTGTGTGTGTATACTGTATGCGTGTGTCTTGTATACTGTTTGGCCCCATAATCTATTGCCTGGGGGGGGCCATAATCTCCTATTGCCTGGGGGCCCCATAATCTATTGCCTGGGGGCCCCATAATCTCCTAATGCCCCGGGGGGCCACATAATCTCCTATTGCCCGGGGGCCCCATGAGTTGTCAGTCCGCCCCTGTTTGTGACATGGTGCATTATCCTGTTGGAAGTAGCCATCAGAAGATGGGTACACTGTAGTCATAAAGGGATGGACATGGTCAGCAACAATACTCAGGTAGGCCGTGGTGTTCAAACGATGCTCAATAGGTACTAAGGGGCCCAAAGTGTGCCAAGAATTACACCACCACCTCCAGACTGAACCGTTGATACAAGGCAGGATGGATCCATGGCTTTCATGTAGTTTATGCCAAATTCTGACCCCACCATCTGAATGTCGCAGCTGAAATAGAGACTCGTTAGACCAGGAAACGTTTTTCCAACCTTCTATTGTCCAATTTTGGTGAACCTCAGTTTCCTGTTCTTAGCTGACATGAGTGGCACCCAGTGTGGTCTTCTGCCGCTGTAGCTCATCTGCTTCAAGGTTCGATGTGTTGTGCGTTCAGAGCTTTCTGCATACCTTGGTTGTAATGAGTGGTTATTTGAGTTACTGTTACCCTTCTATCATCTGGAACCAGTCTTCCCATTCTCCTCTGACATCAACAAGGCATTTTCCTCCACACAACTGCGGCTCACTTGATATTTTCTCTTTTTCGGACCATTCTCTGTAAACCCTGAGAGATGGTTGTGCGTGAAAATCCCAGTAGATCAGCAGTTTTTCTTAAATACATAGACCAGCCTGTCTGACACCAACAACCAAGGCACGTTCAAAGTCCCTTAAATCCCCTTTCTTCCCCATTCTGATGCTTGGTTTGAACTTCCGCAAGTCATGTATATAGCACCAAGAATTTACATTTTGGACATTCATATCATTCCCAGCCGTCAAGGAGCTTACAATCCAAAGTCCCTATCTGTCTGGGGTGGGCTCAGCCCTTCCTTCTCTGAGCTGGCCGCTCAACTGATGGCTAATTGCCAGCTTCTATCTCTCCACAGTTATTCAGCTGTTGGTGATATCCTGCTCGTCAGTCCTGCCTACTTATGCCGTCCAGCCCAGAGGATCTCTGCCTTTCGCCTTAGTCAACATCACAGAGACTATCTCCTGCATTGCTGTTAAAAGACTTGCTTGGCTGACATCCCTTCTGGCTCCAGATCCTGCTTGCTGTTTTACTACGCTCATCTCCGGCTCCCTGACTTTTGGCTTGTCTGACTATCCATTCCGGTTTTTACTTAACTCTGGCTATGTTTTGACTACGTTTGTTCTATTTACTTTTATTATTAAACAAGTGTGATTTAATTGTACTTCTGTCTCGGTCTGATTTCATGGTTTCTGACACTATCTCATTTACACACATATACATACTAAGGCCAGTTTGGACATGAGCAAATTAACCTACCAGCCAGTGGTGTTGCTATGGGGGTGCGGACCGCACCCGGGTGACACTAGTCAGAGGGGTGACACCATCACGTACGGGAGCGTAGATAAGGGAGGCTCAGGGGGGTTCAACCCCCCCCCCCCCACAGCAACCATTCATGGTGCCACAGTCTGTCTCCTCCACGTACTGATATGCCCCGCAGCTATGTCCCGGAATCCGAGCCATGGGACAGCAGCAATGATATCTATCAATGTCCCTTGTGCCCAGAGCATGCCGAGCATGCAGCAAGATGCTGGGCACTGGAAGGCTTTCTGCATTCCAACACCCAACAATAAAAGGAACCTGCACTGTGGGAGGAGATATCTCCACCCACAGTACAACCAAAGTCCCAGCCTGGAGGGAGAGAGATCAGTGTGGGAACCTCTGATCAGGTAAGTGATGAATGAATGATTTGTATAGCGCCACAAATGCGAACTGAATCGCCTCAAGGGTGATCAACAATTAGGCAGTGGAGGAGGCTAGGATTGAATGGTATTTAAATTTACCCCCCCCCCCCCCCCCCATGACCACCAAAGCTGGGGGGAGGTGGGTTAACTTTCGCTGCATGACCACGAATGCAGATGGGGGGGTTAAAATGTCACTGCCTTGACCAGCAACTTAGGATGGGGTTGGGGTATACTTTCACTGCCCCCTGATGGTCAGTGGGGGTGAAAGTTACTCCCATCGCCCACCCATTAAGCATTGGTGGTCATATCAGTGAAATTTTAACCATTTTTCCTTCTGCATTTTTGGTCATACAGCAAAAGTTAACCTACCTCCCCCAGCATTGGTGGTCATTAGGGAGATACATTTCAATTCCACTAACCATCAACATGGGGGTAGGGGTTAATAGTACTGACACCAATAATGCAGGTTATTTTTACATCCACTGACATCAGTTCAGGGGTTTAATATTGCATCAATTGACACCAATGCAGGTTTTTTTTTTTTTTTTATTGAGTCCATTGACACTAATGCAGGGGTTTATTATTGCATCCATTGGCACCAATGCAGGGCTTTACTACGGCATCCATTGACACCGATGCAGGGGTTTATTATTCAATCCATTGACACCAATGCAGAGGTTTATTATTGCGTCCATTGACACCAAAGCAGGAGTTTATTATTGCGTCCATTGACACCAATGCAGAGGTTTATTATTGCATCCATTGACACCAATTCGGGGGTTTATTATTGTGTTCATTGAAACCAATTCAGGTGCTTATTATTGTGTTCATTGACACCAATTCAGGTGCTTATTATTGTGTTCATTGACACCAATTCAGGGGCTTATTATTGCGTCCAATGACACCAATGCAGAGGTTTATTATTGTGTCCATTGACACCAATGCAGGGTTTATTATTGCCTCCATTGACACCAATTCAGGGGCTTATTATTGCGTCCAATGACACCAATGCAGAGGTTTATTATTGTGTCCATTGACACCAATGCAGGGTTTATTATTGCCTCCATTGACACCAATTCAGGGGCTTATTATTGCTTCTATTGACACAAATGTATTTTTTTTTTTTTATTGTGTCCATTGACACCAATGACATCTATTATTCTCATATGATATTGTTATTCAAATTTGCTAGTTGCTTGATAGTTAACGGCAGTACTATTGCCATTATATGCAGTGTTATATGGGGAAAAAATATGGGGACTGTGCATCTCAGTGCCCTGGTGCATTTCAGTGACCCCTGTGCATTTCAGTGCCCCTGTGCATCTCGGTGCCCCCTGTGCATCTCAGTGACCCCTGTGCATCTCAGTGACCCCTGTGAATCTCAGTGCCCCTGTGCATCTCAGTGACTCCTGTGCATCTCAGTGACCCCTGTGCAGCTCAGTGACCCCTGTGCATCTCTGTGACCCCTGTGCATTTCAGTGCCCCTGTGCATCTCAGTGCCCCCTGTGTATCTCAGTGACCCCTGTGTATCTCAGTGCCCCTGTGCATCTCAGTAATGCCTGTGCAGCTCAGTGACTCCTGTGCATCTCAGTGCCCCTGTGCACCTCAGTGACCCCTTTGAATCCCAGTGATCCCTGTGAATCTCAGTGCCCCTGTGCACCTCAGTGACCCCTGTGCATCTCAGTGACCCCTGCGCATCTCAGTGCCCCTGTGCATCTCAGTGACCCCTGTGTATCTCAGTGCCCCTGTGCATCTCAGTGATCCCTGTGCATCTCAGTGCCCCTGTGCAACTCAGTGACCCCTGTGTATCTCAGCGCCCCTGTGCATCTCAGTGCCTCCTGTGTATCTCAGTGACCCCTGTGTATCTCAGTGCCCCTGTGCATTTCAATGACCCCTGTGCATCTCAGTGCCCCTGTGCATCTCAGTACTGCCTGTGCAGCTCAGTGACTCCTGTGCATCTCAGTGCCCCTGTGCACCTCAGTGACCCCTTTGAATCTCAGTGATCCCTGTGAATCTCAGTGCCCCTGTGCACCTCAGTGACCCCTTTGAATCTCAGTGATCCCTGTGAATCTCAGTGCCCCTGTGCACCTCAGTGACCCCTGTGCACCTCAGTGACCCCTGCGCATCTCAGTGCCCCTGTGCACCTCAGTGACCCCTGTGCATCTCAGTGACCCCTGCGCATCTCAGTGCCCCTGTGCATCTCAGTGACCCCTGTGCATCTCAGTGACCCCTGCGCATCTCAGTGCCCCTGTGCATCTCAGTGACCCCTGTGTATCTCAGTGCCCCTGTGCATCTCAGTGATCCCTGTGCATCTCAGTGCCCCTGTGTAACTCAGTGACCCCTGTGTATCTCAGCGCCCCTGTGTATCTCAGTGCCCCTGTGCATTTCAATGACCCCTGTGCATCTCAGTGCCCCTGTGCATCTCAGTACTGCCTGTGCAGCTCAGTGACTCCTGTGCATCTCAGTGCCCCTGTGCACCTCAGTGACCCCTTTGAATCTCAGTGATCCCTGTGAATCTCAGTGCCCCTGTGCACCTCAGTGACCCCTTTGAATCTCAGTGATCCCTGTGAATCTCAGTGCCCCTGTGCACCTCAGTGACCCCTGTGCATCTCAGTGACCCCTGCGCATCTCAGTGCCCCTGTGCATCTCAGTGACCCCTGTGTATCTCAGTGCCCCTGTGCATCTCAGTGCCCCTGTGCAACTCAGTGACCCCTGTGTATCTCAGTGCCCCTGTGCATCTCAGTGCCCCTGTGCAGCTCAGTGACCCCATGTCATCACACAGCTCCAGGAACATTTCTGGTATGACCTGGACATTTCTTTATTGAGTGGTTTCAGACCACTGTCCCTGGCAGTCACTTAAATAGCATTTCTAAGCAATCTCCATTCAGAGGGAACTTCTCCACTTAAATAGAAGATGATAATTACATCTAAATTCCATATGATCATAAATATTTACCTAACCATTGCTCTTCAAAATTCAAGTGGCTCGTAGGAAAGGCATTAGAAATTCCATGACAAAAAGCATGCTATAAAAGAATCAAAGGGCTTTCCCTAGGCACAGGTTTCCCCCTACTCCACCACAATGACTCTAATGAAGAGGTTTGTACATATAGGTTTACAGTCTGAAAAAAACACGCTGGTTTGTCATGAACACACTTGCCCAAAGGAAAAGATATTCTGGACATCGTGCATTTAAATAAACCCATGTGTCAGACTTCTATTGGTTTTGGGACTGCAGAGCCAAAGTCGTCTTTTTAAAGCTGAACTGCAGGCAGATTGAAAGCGGAGTTCCACCTACATTTTTCACTCCTCACCATTCAGCATTAATGTGCATCCTTAAAATGAATTGGCAATTTATTTTTATTTTTTCTGTTCACTTACCTGATTTATGCCTATATCTAATTCCACTTCCTCCTTTAGGGGCTATGGTGCCGTATGTAATTTCCGGTTTTGCATTGGCTCCTGGGAGATCTTGGTCAACTTGACATGGCACTGCTCCCGTAACACTTAACATTGGCGTCTATGGAAAATCTTGGTCAGCTTGACATGGCACTGCTCCAGTGCCATGTCAAGCTGACCAAGATTTTCCATAGAAGCCAATGTTAAATGTTACGGGAGCCATGGCATGTCAAGCGGACCAAGATTGCACCGCACTGCACATGCACGAGATCGGCAGGTGCATGCTGGGCAGCCAGCATGCACGGAATCCAGGAAGAAGGACACTGCGGCTTCAGATGCCCACACTGGAGATGGCTGTGCTGTGCAGGAACTTTACAAAGTAAGAAAACAATGCTGCACAAATAGAAAACCGTGCATAGTTTACAGCATACCTTTGTTACATTGCACAAGACATGAGTATTCTAGGGATATTTTTTATCTTCAAAATCAATGTTCAGCTGGAACTCCGCTTTAAGAGGCAGCTTCTGTTTCACCTTTGGCAGTCTTACAGTTTAGGCTTAAGGGCTCACCAATGGTCAGGTGTTCCATCAATTGCTCCCTAGGTAAACAACTTGTTCCCAATACTTAAGGTTGTCTGCATTCCGATTCCCACAAATTGGGGTGAGTTTGAGTCCATTGATGGGGGGGGGGGGGGGGGGACACCTGCACAAGGAAAAACTCTGCACTGCTCTCCTCCTCTCTTATACTCTCCCCTCCCTACATACACCCAACAAGATGGGCAGCCAAAAGTGACTGCCAGCAAATATAGTCAAACGTAAACTAAAGTGGACTAACACATCACTAAATTTTTTTGCCTTCCTCTGGGTCATTTGGGGGTTTAGGGTTCTGTAAATGCAGGATTTTAATATACTTATTTCCGGGGCTCCCATCACCACCCCTTGTGTCCGCATTCTAATCTCCCCCCAGCACTGCCCCTTTTTTAGAACACGGAGTCGAGTTCCATTTTGTGGTGCTATATACAATAGACCACCCTGCAACAATAGACAGCCACAGTGCTGGGACAAGATCATCCAGTGCCCAGGGCAAAGATGCCAAATTGTGCCCCCCCCCCCTTCATTATGTATGCGCTTATGAGAAGGAGGAAGAGAGAGAGCACAGCCTGAACCTCCTCATGGCTTTTTCTTGCTCTCCTTGTCGCTTCCAGCGCTGTAGTGATGCTGCTGTCATTACTCCTCTCAACCTTATAGTAGAAGCAACTTCTGTCGCCCCCATCCTTCCAATTCATGCTGCACCTAGGGCAGCTGCTCCTTCTGCCCACCCCTTGTCCTGGCCCTGGACCCCCATCATCAAAAGACCACACAACAACCACAGACCACTATGCAACCGTAGTGGACAATTGCAGTAACAATATACCCCTTCCAACAGTAACAGACCTCCAAACACCAACAGACCTCCCACCATCAATAGACCACACAGCATCAATAGACCCCCCAGCATTAAAATACCCCCCCCCAGCATTAGTAGACCACCTGGCATCAGTAGACCACCAGTCATCCATAGACCCCCCACCCTCAATAGACCACCCAGCAACAGTAGATCCTACAACATCAACCGACCACCTAGCATCAGTAGACCACCCAGCATCAATAGACCACCTAACAACAATAGTGGACCCTCTTCAGCAACAATAGACCACTCAGCAACAATTGTAGTAAACATAAGCCGGCCATCATCTGTAGAAATGCAAATCTTTATTGGCTACATGTTAAAACAAATATTTACAGCCGACGTGGTACACTTGTGTTTTAACATGGCCGATTCAAGTTTTGCCATTTGAGTGCTGAGACACTCCAGCCAGAGCACCGATCCTCAGCCACAAGAAGTGCAATTTGCAGTTGAGCGTGGGTATTGTTTGTTCACCCAGCAACAATAGACCCCCCACCATCAATAGACCATCCAGCATTAGTAGACCACCCAGCATCATTAGACCACCAAGCATCAATAGCCCACACAGCATCAGTAGACCACCCAGAAATATTCAACCCCATATCATCAATAAACCACCCAGAAACAATAAATCCCTTCACATCAATAGACTGCCCAGCTTCAGTAGACTATCAAGCATCAACAGACCACCTAGCAACAATAGTGGACCCCCTTTAGCAGTGATGGCGAACCTTGGCAATCCCAGATGTTTTGAAACTACATTTCCCATGATGCTCGTGCACTCTGCATTGTAGTTGAGCATCATGGGAAATGTAGTTCCAAAACATCTGGGGTGCCAAGGTTCGCCATCACTGCCCTATAGCAACAATAGACCCCCGGCATCAATAGGCCACCCAGCATCAGTAGACCACCCAGCATCAATAAACCACCATGAAACATTACCCCCTCCCAAGCATCAATAGACCTCCCAGCATCAGTAGACCACACCAGAATTAATAGACCACCCAACATCAGTAAACCACCCAGCATCAATGGACCACTCAGCATCAGTAGACCACCAAGCATCAACAGACCCAGCATCACTAGATGGCCCTACAGCAATAATAGACCACCCAGCATCAGTAGACCACCCAGCATCAATAGACCACCATGCAACATTACCCCCCCCCCCCCCCCCAAGCATCAATAGACCTCCCAGCATCAGTAGACCACACCAAAATAAATAAGACCACCCAACATCAGTAAACCACCCAGCATCAATGGACCACTCAGCATCAGTAGACCACCAAGCATAAACAGACCACCCAGCATCAATAGATGACCCTACAGCAATAATAGACCCCCCCTAGAGCAACAGTAGCTCCCCCTGCAGAAATAAAAGATTCCTCCAAATCTAATATATGCACAATCTGCCCGAGTATTTGCTGTATGTAGCTGTGTGTGTGTGTGTGGGGGGGGGGGGGTAGCCACAGACTCAACCTCATATGCTTTCCCTGCTTTGTGCTAAGTCAGATGCGTATGCAAATGTGCAAAAACGACGGTATTCGCGCGACAAAACGCCGGTAAAACCGCTGGTAAAAACGCTCGTTCCGCTACACTCAGGTGTGAATGCGGCCTAAGAGAGTGAAGGGCAAAGGGCATATTTCACTCTGCTGGAGATTGACTGAGTCTGCCTGGAGGCCAGAACCATAGAAACCCTTTTGGAAATGTGGCCATGGGTTACTCTATGGCTAAACTACTGCCATGTATTGAAATGCAATTGATTTTTTTTGTTTTGGGGCTGGAATTATTTTTGGGGTGCTTTATCATATGCACCCCTACTTCCAGTACATATATGCAGCCAGCAGATGTAACAGTTAGAGGTGCTGATACCCATGAAGTCCTGCTTATTTCCATTGGTTGAAGCTGATGGACTTGTGTCTTTTTTCAACCTGACTATACAACTATGTACACTATATTGTCAAAAAGTATTGGGAAACCTGCCTTTACACGCACGTGAACTTTAATAGCATCCCAGTCTTAGTCCGTAGGGTTCAATATTGGGTTGGCCCACCCATTGCAGATATAACAGCTTCAACTCTTCTGGGAAGGCCGTCCACAAGGTTTAGGAGTGTGTCTATGGGAATGTTTGACCATTCTTCCAGAAGTGCAATTGTGAGGTCAGGCACTGATGTTGGACGGGAAGGCCTGGCTCGCAGTCTCTGCTGTAATTCATCCCAAAGGTGTTCTATCGGGTTAAGATCTGGACTCTGTGCAGGCCAGTCAAGTTCCTCCACTCCAAACTTGCTCATCCATGTCTTTATGGACCTTGCTTTGTGCACTGGTCCAAATCGTTTTGTGGAGGGGGGATTATGGTGTGGGGTTGTTTTTCAGGGGTTGGGCTCTTAGTTCCAGTGAAGGGAACTCTTAAGGCGTCAGCATACCAAGACATTTTGGGCAATTTCATGCTCCCAACTTTGTGGGAACAGTAGCTTGTATCCGGCTCCACTCCACCAGTTTCATCACAGCGACAACCTGAAATGTTGCAAAGGTTTCTAAAGGGAACTCTTAGGCCCCATTCACACCTGAGGGTAGTGTTTTCAGGCAGAAAATCACGCGATTTTACCGCAAATTTGCGATGTTATTTTGCATCGGTTTTTCCCCGCGATTTTGAGGCGTTTTTAAGGCGTTTTGCCGCAATTTTGGGCAGGGCAAAAGGTCACCGATGTAAAAAGAAGAAAAACTTCAAGATCTGCCCGATTCGAGCGACAAAAAAGGGTCCAGAACTTGTTTGATCTTCAGGCGTTCGGCTTCAGGCGACATGCAGTGGAGATGTGAACCATCTCCATTGAGAATAATAGATTTTTTCCCCTCCAGCGTTTTGTAGCTTGAGGCTTCAAGCTACAAAACGCTCAGGTGTGAATGGGGCCTAAAGGCATCAGCATACCAAGACATTTTGGACAATTTGATGCTCCCAACTTTGTGGGATCAGTTTGGGGATGGCCCCTTCCTGTTCCTAAATGGAACCAGTGCACAAAGCAAGGTCCATAAAGACATGGATGAGCGAGTTTGGGGTGGAGGAACTTGACTGGCCTGTACAGAATCCTGACCTCATGACCCAATAGAACACCTTTGGGATGAATTAGAGTGGGGACTGTGAGCCAGGCTTTCTCATCCAATATCAGCGACTGACCTCACAAATGCTCTTCTGGAAGAATGGTCAAACATTCCCATAGACACACTCCTAAACCTTGTGGACAGCCTTCCCAGAAGAGTTGAAGCTGTTATAGCTGCAAAGGGTGGGCCAACTTAATTTTGAACCCTACGGACTAAAATGAACAAATGAGGAGGAAAGAGGGACAGAGGGACTTTGTTCCAAATCAGGGACAGTCACTCAAAGACCCCTTTCACACTGGGGCGTATTTCAGGCGTTTTTCAGGCGCTTTAGCGTTAAAGAAAGCGCCTGAAAGAAGCCGCAACTGCAATCCCAATGTGAAAGCTTGAGTGCTTTCACACTGAGACCCCTTTCACACTTTGCAGACCTAGCCGGGACAGAGGCTGTTGGAGGGGACGTAATGCAAGCCTCTTGCCAACTGATTATGGGCCCTGGCATTTGGGGGAACGGTGCTGTTTGCGAGCTGTATGCCTGGGGACCGCTGAGCTGGTTTTACTTGGATTCAGGTCCATGTTGGCCCCCCAAGACACATAGACTCTGGACATGTCAGATGCTGATGCCATCGACTCCAGCCACCTGTCTGTTGTCTTGTATAGTGCAAATGGGTGGTCTGGCTTGACACAGATTCTAAAGAGTATTCCACCTATTGTTGTATGTGCTAATTAACCCTGCAATTGAATGAAGGAGTCCAGTGTTGATTAAGATAATTAGCTCATGCTAATTAGGTTAGGTTTTAGTCCGGCTGTATAAATTTGTGTGACATGTCAAATATAGATGATTCCTGATGTACTCCAAGACTGGTGTTGTCTAGTTCTTGGAGGTTCCTATAACCAGATCCATTGGACTCATGTTCCAGGACTTAGGAAGCATTTACAGCGGACACCTTGAGTAAAGGATCCGTCACAGCGTTTTTCAGGCGATTTAGCGTTAAAATAAGCGCCTGTAAAGTGCTCGAAAGAAGCTGCAACTGCAATCCCAATGTGAAAGCCCGAGTGCTTTCACACTGAGGCGCTGCGCTGGCAGGGCGTCAAAAAAAGTCCTGCAAGAAATCAATGGGAAGCGCCTGCAAAAAGGTTGAAAAACGCCTGAAAAAACGCTTGTAGCAGCAGCACTTTGTGGGCGATTTTAACCCTTTTTTGGCCACTAGCCAAAAGCGCCCCACTAGCCCTCGAAAAACGCTGGTAATGCGCCACTAGTTTAAGCAGCGCTTTACGAGCGTTTTTCGGGAGCTGGCAGTGTGAAAGGGCTCTTAAAGCACTTGGGTTTTCACATTGGAATTGCAGATGAGGCTTCTTTCAAGCGTTTTACATGTGTTTTTTTTAACGCTAAAGCGCCTGAAAAACGCCCCAGTGTAAAAGGGGTCAAAATCAGGGACAGTTGGAAGCCATGGGTATGCAATGATCATGTGATCACTATGTTAACTTTTGGCGGTGAAGCATATGTTGGCATAACCACTTGAATTCTCCACCGGTGCCACGGACTAAGACTGGGATGCTATTCAATTTCATGTGCATGTAAAAGGCAGGTGTCCCAATACTTTTGGCAATATAGTGTAGCAAGGATGAGTGTCTGCTACAAAAAAAAGGATGCAAAGTATTAGCTGCAGGCCTGAGACCCTGGGGTACTTGGCCTAGCAAAGCCCCCCCAGTGATAGATACTTGCCTGGAGTTATACTTTAAAGTCTTTTTTGTGACAGCGATAGCAGCGAAATCCCAGCCCAGCCGTTCCTGCCCACACCCCCCCCCCCCAAACATCTTGTTTGTGCCATATGTTTGCTTCCTATTTGACTGAGCCATTCGGTATACGGTGACTTCTTGCAGCTGGGAAAAGAGGTAACGGTATGAGCGAAGCCGCGGGGGGATTATTGACGCAGCGCAGCATAAGGCACTTGCAGCAGAAGCGCCTGCTGACAGCCCCCAAGTCCAGCACATAATGGGGGGGGGGGGACAGAACACACCACTACGTTCAACCCTGAGGGGATGTGTGGGAAACATCTGTTTTATTTGGTTCTTCTCCAGAAAGATGGCTTGGAAAGTTTCCAAAAATCAGGCTCCTTCCTAGAGGATGACCCCCGCATTCTCATGCAGAAGGACCGCGCTGCTATTCTGGGGATTTGCAAGGACACTGTTGTCTATATACTAAGTGCGCACAGCCCCAAGCCCCGATGCTTGACGCAAACCAGCAAGCCAAACCTGAACGCAGCGACCCCCCACTACAGACTGAGCTAGTGGGGCCTACCTGGATCCGGTCTGACTATATCAGCCATTAATCCAAGTTGAGGAACCGCTACCTAAATGAGAGTTTATTAACGCCTTAATGTCGGGGAGGTAAAACAAATCCTAACGTTTGGACTCGATTTTGCAACTTTGGCATGTGTCAGTAAAACTGTACATATCATTGCGACCAGGGCCGGGACAAGGGGTGGGCAGGAGGGGCGGCTGCCCTGGGCACTGTGGCATCATGTGAGGTGGGGGGGAACCACAAGGAGGTTGGGGGGGAGGGCATTTGTGCTAGAAGGGTAAATTTGGGGGAGATTTGTGCTAGGATGGGGAATTTGGGAGAATTCGTGCTGGGGGTGGGGGAGTGGATTTGTGCTGGGGGCATATGGGGAATGAGAGGATTTGAGCTGGGGGGGGGGGGTTGGTGTAGGGGGGCAAATATCTGTGCTAGGGGATTTCAGTAGGAGGCAGGTTTTTATTGGGAGGAGGGGGAAATTACGGTTAGGGGTAAGCATGCAGATTAGTGCTTGATTTCGATTTTTTCGGGGGGAGGGGGGGGGATTTTGCTGACACATAAGGCCCCTTTCACACGAGGCGGACTCCGCTTCCACGGAGTCCGCCTCTGTCCGCCGGCTCAGCAGGAGATCTCTCCGTTGATCTCCGCTGAACCGGCGGATGACAGGTCCCTCTCTGCTCACTGAGCGGGGAGGGGCTTGCGAGCGCCGCTGGTCTCTATGGAGAGATCGGATGAAAACGGACAGTGTGTCCGTTTTCATCAGATCTCACCCGATCCGATCCGCCAGCGACGGATCTGGACGTAGAGCCATACGTCTGCTTTTGGCGGATCGGACCGGGTCGGATGTCAGCGGACATGTCTCCGCTGACATCCGACGCTCCATAGGCTAACAAGGAGCGGCCGTTCAGATCCGCCGTCAAAACTGACAGGCGGATCTGAACGGTCCGATCATGTGAAAGGGGCCTTATTCTCATATATCTTGGGGGGGGGGGTGGCACAATGTGGCCTTTTTTTCCCTGGCCACTAGATGACCTTGTCCCGGAACTGATTGCGACTACTTAGGGGTCCAGTTTTAGAAAATATTCATGGACTTTCGTTCTGTGCAAATTGGGCAAAAACGAACGTTCTTTCGGCTATTTTCTCTTCTGAACAAATGTTCTTTAACCACTTAAGGACCGAACCTCTCTCTTTGTTGTTTACAAGTTAAAAAATTTTTTTTCTTTTGCTAGAAAATTACTTAGAACCCCCAAACATTATACGTTTGTAGAGGCCATAACCCCTTGAGGGGCGGCCTTGACTTTTGGGCTTACCAGATACCTCCTCGTGGCTTGTCAGTGAATGTCCAGGGGTTCCCAGGGTTAGTACCCAACAACTCTGGATGCCGACACATAAAACCGTTTTCGGTGATCTGAATACTTTGAAGTGCAAAGGAGAGATTTGGGGTCTTTTAGACCCCCGATCCCTTCATAAAGAGTACCTGTCACCACCTATTACTGTCACAAGGGATGTTTACATTCCTTGTGACAGCAATAAAAGTGATCACATTTTTTTTTTTTTTTTTTAAAAACACAATTACATAATATAAAAATAAATAAGAAAAAAAACAAACTTCAAACCGCCCCGTCACCGCAAGCTCGCGCAGCAAAGAAAACGCATACGGAAGTCGCGCCCGCATATGTAAACGGTGTTCAAATCACACATGTGAGTTATCGCCACGATCATCAGAGCGAGAGAAATCATTCTAGCATTAGACCTCTGTAACTCTAACCTGGTAACCGTAAAACATTTTTTAAAGTGTCGCCTATGGAGATTTTTAGGTACCAAAGTTTGTCGCCATTCCACGAGTGCGTGCAATTATAAAGCGTGACATGGTTGGTATCTATTTACTCGGCATAATAATCATCTTTCACATTATATAAAATAATTGGGATAACTATACTGTTTTATTTTTTTAAATTCATGAAAGTGTCCCTTTTCCCAAAAAATTGTGTTTAAAACACTGCTGCACAAATACCATATGACATAAAATACTGCAACCAATGGCATTTGATTCTCTAGATTCTCTGCTAAAAATATATATATATATGTTTGGGGGTTCTAAGTAATTTTCTAGCAAAAAATAGGGATTTCAACTTGTAAACACCAAATGTCAGAAATAGGCTAATGCCGCGTACACACGAGCGGACTTTTCGACGGACTAGGTCCGACGGTCTTTCCGACAGACTTTCGACGGAGTTCCGACGAACTTTTCGAATGAACTGACCTGGCCACACACAATCACACTAAATTCTGACGGATTCGAACGTGATGACGTACGACCGGACTAGAATAAGGAAGTTCGTAGCCAGTAGCCAATAGCTGCCCTAGCGTCGTTGTTTGTCCGTCGGACTAGCACACAGACGAGCGGATTTTTCGATAGGAACTGGGTCCAGCAGATTTCCGGCAGCAAAATTTAAGACATGTTCTATTTCTAAAGTCTGTCCGATTTTTCGACAGCAAAAGTCCGATGAAGCCCACACACGATCAAATTGTCAGACGGATTCGTTCCGTCGGACCTTTGTTGTCAAAAAGTCCTCTCGTGTGTACGCAGCATAAGTCATGAAAGGGTTAAACCCTAGCGATAGTTGTGCGTGAAAATGCCAGTAGATCAGCAGTTTTTGAAATCCTCAGACCAGCCCGTCTGGCACCAACAACCATTCCATGTTCAAAGTCACTTAAATCCCCTTTTCAACCCCATTCTGATGCTCAGTTTGAACTTCTGCAAGCCGTCTTCCCCCACGCCTAGATGCCTAAATGCATTGAGTTGCTGCCATGTGATTGGCTGATTATAAATTTGTGTTACCAAACAATTGAACAAGTGTACCTAATAAAGTAGCCAGTGGTTGTATATGTGTAATGGACATATTTACACTCTTCATATTCCTTCACTTGTGCTTCTGAAGAAGGATTTCTGAAACGCATCGAGTCTACATGTGTCAGAAACCATGAAGTCAGGCTGAGACAGAAGTACAGTTAATTCACACTTGTTTAATAATAAAAGTAAAAAGAACAAACGTAGTCAAAACATAGCCAAAGTTCAGTAACTGGAATGGATAGTCAGCCAAGCCAGAAGTCAGGGATCAATGTAGTGGAACAGCAAGAAGGATCTGGAGCCAGAAGGGATGCCAGCAAAGCAAGTCTTGAACAGGATCGCAGGAGATATTTTCTGTGATGTTGACCAAGGGGAAGGCAGAGAACCTCTGGACTGGACGGCTTAAGTAGGCAGGACTGACGAGCAGGATCATCAACAGCTGAGTAACTGTGGAGAGATAGGAGCTGCCAATTAGCCGACAGTTGAGCAGCCAGCTCAGAGAAGGAAGGGCTGAGCCCAGCCCTGACAACATGTGAAATGTTGCTTGGAACCTATACATGTGGTGAACCGCTAAGTGGAGAGTGACAGAACGCTCCCAACACCCCTCTTGAGTGCTTTCGTCATATACCACTTCCTCCCAGTCTGAATATGGATCTCAGATATTCCAACCGCTCCCAAGCACTAAACGAGACAAGACTTGCTTAGTGCTAAAAATGGACTGATTTATTAGAACCAAAATTACAGTATTTATAATAAAGTAGAAGAGTAGATCCCCCCCCCTCCTGCTCATATTACTCTAACAATACACCTGTAACAAATTAACATAAACGAATTAACTAATCCCTTTAAGCAGCCGATGTGACTCTGTGCCCAACAGGATTTCACTACAGGTCAGACTTGTTGTCACCGAGCTTCACACTTGTTAGATGCTAATATCATCAACTCCAGCCACCTGTCCGTTGTCTTGTATAACGCAAATGAAGCTAATCTGTCCCGACACAGATTCCAAAGAGTATTTCACCCATTGTTGTATGTGCCAATCAACCCTGCAGTTGTATCCGACTAGCACAGATTATTGATGGTTGGGGTTCTCCTTCACCCTGTGCCCCTTAAAATCCAGGGCCCATAATCGGTTGGCAGGAGGCTCGCAGTTAGTCCTCTCAAAAAGCCTGTGTCCCGGCTAGGTCTGTCACAGAGAGTATTTTAACATGTTCTTGTATATGTTTTAAATGGAATTCCATTGAGATCAATGAGGCCAAAAAACGTGATTCTGCCTGAAAAAACAGGCACTATGCTCTGGCGTGAATGGGCACCTTTGAATGTAATGGGGATCTTCTTGTTGAGCATTGTCACACTTTGGGAAATGCGGGACAAATTGCTCAGATGTGAATAGGGGCTTAGAGCAAGTTTACATTGTTCTTTAGGGTAAAAACGCTTGATAGTGTGCAGGAAGAAACCGATGTCAAGCATTGGCTGTACAAGAAAATATTTTATTTTGCCGATCGCAGTGGCCTTTACAACTGCTTGAAAAGAAAAAAATTATTCTGGTTTAGAATTTGTCCCTAACTATATCATTAAGCTCATCCACTGAGCGGTAAAATATACATTGTGACAATGTTTTGATGTAATCAGTTTAATTAAAGCCGCAACCTCAGCTGTGCCACGTCTGCCTTTGAATGTATCTCCGCTTGTATTTTTCTAGAGCGGAATCAAGGCTTTAATGAAATGTTGGCCAACGTTGTGTGTTCCCTTGTTGCATCTGCTGGAGCCTTGCTGGGTTTTATAGCGGAGAGAACAGACTGGCTACCTGAATGCACATGTAGCCGTAGGACACACAAGAGAGTCGCGGGACGCCGGGACGCATGGAATTGCCATTGTGCAATGGTATGATCAGATGTAGGAGAGACGTGCCAATGCCTTGCTTTTGTAACCCATGCAGAGAGCAAAATTTGACTGCCAGCGAATCGCTGATATGATGAGGTGGGATTGTGGGAAGAAGGCTGCGCGAAACGGCAATATAATATTTGCTCTTGGCTTCCAACACGAAATCTCACTTGATTATAAACGCAGTGCCGTATTTGTGAAATATTGGTATATAACAAGTGTCACAAATCCAAAACTAAAATGATAAAATAAATAATAAATAGTCCTATGAATTATCAAGATCTTACCCCCAATGTCTGTTGTTATGTGAAATAAGTGTAATTAAAATGCTTATATAAACCGTGATATAGATAAATCAACAAAGTGCTTAAATCCAGGAATTCATATAGACTCGTATACACTGGAAAATACACTAGGATAGAATAAAAAGAGTAAAAAGGGGGGAAAACACTGCGCTAAAAGAGGAGTATCACAATGATATAGTGGAAATAAAGCAGCCGACACTCATACAAACAAAGTGAGCAAAATGTGACGGAAAAATAGTGTAGCGCTGAATGGTGGAGTATAAGTGTGTGAATACAATTACACATATAAAATAAGTGACAATGCACAATAAATAAATATAAAATGAAGTAAAAAATTTGAACTTTAAAGTATAGAGTCCAAGATCAGGCTCAAATAAGATGGATTTTAGTCCAAAATATCTAAAGAAGTCCAAATGGGATGGTCCGTATAAATATGGGAAATTAGTGGAACACTTTTCTTATGGAGTGGCCCAAGGAATGCGGCTGTGAAGCGGTAGGTATGGTACGAATAAACAGGTGCCTGTGGGTACATCAATGTTCACTGGTAAAATAGAAGTTGGGTACTCTTACCGGATAGGTTGGACACACATGTCATACGACAGTGGGTCAATAGGGCTTGATAACCTGATGAGGCCAGGTCAGGCCTATAGGAGAGTGGTCGGATGGGTCCTGTTCGGTCCTATTCTATCCGGCTCCGAATCCCAAGGGGCGAATTCCAAATGGTGAATCCTGGTGTCACCGCTTGTAGACTCCGAATAGGTGGGTGCTCCGATCCGGGGTGTATCCAAAGAAGCAGCGAAAGTGGGGGTCTCGTGATGTGAGTATGGAATAAAAAGATAAAAAAGAGGCTCCGGATGGTGCAGATCAAAACAAACCAGTTGGTTTATTGGGGTGGTCAGATATAATGATAAATATATGACACAAAAATTAAAAAAGTGATCACAAAAATAAAATGGATGGTAGTATAAAAGCAATGTGGGGTACAGAGTATGCTGGCCCGACAAGTTTCGACCTCGCGGTCTTCGAGAGGGGCATGCTGAGAATAGAATAAAAAGAGTCCCACAAGCCATGATGAGAAAGAAGGATGAGCGCCTCAGACCGTCACCATCAAACACTTGTAAGGTCTCCCAGGTGTCATTGGTGACACACAAAGCTTACCAAATAATGTGATCCTCCATATAAGAGTGGTCACATACGCATAGTGAAAGTCCCCCCATGGAAAGGGCGCGCACTCCAGTCTAAGCATTTACAAACATCCATAAGTAACACAGCGTATCATATGGTGCAGAAACATTAAATTCCAGCATCAAAGATGGCCGCTATTCATTCGCACATGCTCAGTAGCTTGTATCCGGCTCCACTCTACCGGTTTCATCACAGGGACAACCTGAAATATTGCATATGTTTCTAAAGGGAACTCTTAAGGCGTCAGCATATCAAGACATTTTGGACAATTTGATGCTCCCAACTTTGTGGGAACAGTTTGGAGATAGACCCAGAAACTTAAGTTGACCCAGAAACTGGAGATTGAACCAAAAGTTAGATATTGACCCCAGAAACTCAAGTTGACCCAGAAACTGGAGAGTGACCCAGAAACTCAGGTTGACTCAAAAACTGGAGGGTTACCCAGAAACTCAAGCTGACCCAGAAACTAGAGATTGAACCAGAAGCTAGATATTGACCCAGAAACTCAAAATGACCCAGAAACTGTAGAGTGGCCCAGAAACTCAAGTTGACCCAGAAACTGGAGAGTGGTCCAGAAACTCAGGTTGACCCAAAAAATTTGAGGTTACCCAGAAACTTAAATTGACCCAGAAACTAGAGATTGAATCAGAAGCTAGAGATTGAACTGGAAACTTAAGTTGACCCAGAAGCTGGAGATTGGCTCAGAAACTCAAGTTGACCCAGAAACTGGAGAGTAACCCAGAAACGTAGGTTGACTCAAAAACTGGAGGGTTACCCAGAAGCTCATGCTGTCCTAGAAATTTAAGATTTTCCCAAAAGACTCAAGTGAGACTGAACCAGAAGCTAGAGATTGACCCAGAAACTGTAGAGTGCACCCGAGAAACTCAAGTTGACCCAGAAACTGGAGAGGGACCCAGAAACTCAGGTTGACTCAAAAACTGGAGGGTTACCCAGAAACTCAAGCTGACCTATAAATTGAAGATAGACTCAGAAACTGGAGATTGAACCAGAAGCTAGAGACTGACCCAGAAACTCAAATTGATCCAGAAAACTAGAGAGTTGGCAAAGAAACCCAAGTTGACCCAGAAACTGGAAAGTGGCCCTGAAACTCAATTTGAGTAAGAAACTGGAGAGTGACCTAGAAACTCAAGTTGACCCAGAAACTGGAGATTAAACCAGAAGTTAGAGATTGACCCAGAAACTGAAGAGTGACCCAGACATGCAAGTTGACTCAAAAACTGGAGGGTTACCCATAAACTCAAGCTAACACAGAAATTGAAGATAGAACCATAAACTCAAGTTGAGCCAGAAACTGGAGATTGAACTGGAATCTACAGGGTGACCCAGAAAATGGAGAGTGGCCCAGAAACTCAAGTTGACCCAAAAACTAGAGAGTGACCGGAAAATCAGGTTGACTCAAAAACTGGTGGGTTACCCAGAAACTCAGGCTGACTCGGAAACTGAATAAAGACCCAGTAACTGGACAGTTGCCCAGAAACTTAAGAGTGAGCCAGAAACTCGGGTTGACTCAGAAACTGGGAAGTTATCTATAAACTCAAGTTGACCCAGAAAGTGCGGGCAAAATCAGAAATTCACCCATTACTTCCCTTGATCTTACTCCCACCCATCCACAAAAAAGGAAAAAATGTTACAGATCCATTTTTTACTCACATGGATCCATCACATGACCCTCTGATGGACCTGTACTTGGAGTGAAGGCCAGTGATCCACCATTGCAGTCCAGGTACATCACTGACTGGCTTTATAGCCCCCTTCATTATTACATGACCACACTGCCAATGACATTTTCAGGACCATGTTATGACCCCACAAATGGACCCAACTGGAAATGTCCATGATACTGGGCAGCAATGTGTGTATCTGAAGAATCCTCACACTCAAGCAAGAAGGCTCAGACCACTAATTTAGTTGAGCAGCTGGGTCTTTTAGCTTAGTTTTTTGTTAATGAATATGGTAATATACTAGAGGGGGTAGTGGGGGGGGGGGGGGGCATTGTCTGTGGTGGGGGCTTCCCTGGCCAGACCTAAGCTGACCTACGCTGATTTTCCTGCATGTGCAAAGAGTGCCTTATACCTATGATGAAGAACTTAAAATAAGCTTGTCCTGAAAGAAAGCATGAAAGAAAACTTTGAAGCCAAATTATCACCATAACAGTCATGGGGTTATCATGGGATTATCATACTCAAAGAAGAGGTCATCAATGGCAGCCTACATAATTTTCTAATGAAAGGTGCACTTTAAAGAAAACTAGTCACAACTGGCCATATTTATATTTATCCCATAGAGTCAGAGCAGATAAAGCCACTGAAGCCTGACAGTTTCCAACCTGTCAACTGTCAACCTCATGATAAGCACATGCGGCCTCCCTTCTGCAGAGGTTGCAAAGGAGTTTGAAATCACTGACTCCAATTCATTTAAAGGGGTATACACATTTAGGGGGCTCACCTTGAGACAAAAAGAATAACAAGCATATGTAAATCTTTGATAAATCGGACTACGCCAAGAATGTGTTCCATCTCAACTGTTCTTCAATACTTATACAGACAAAGCTTTTCAGGGTGTTTGTGAAGGTATTTGAATTCCAGAGCATGAATCCAAGATCATACAGATAATGGGGTACATAGACAATATAGTTGTACTTGTAGAATCTGAGGTAGACCTTAACCGCTTACCTAATGAAGTAGCAGAAACGGGCAAGGAAGCCTTTATCTGAATAAACACTCAAAAAGACAATGAACACAAAGAAGTGAAACTAATGCTTGAAAATGAAAGAATAGGTCAAGTTACCAACCTTGGTATGTGTTATTCCATGTACACACAACCTGACTTTTCGGCTGGACTGTCCGGCGGAATAGGTCCGCGGGACTTTCCGAACGTGTGAACTTGTCCACACACGCCCGGACTTTTCCGGCGGAGTTTTGGCAGAAGTCCGCGGGACTTTTGAAATGAACGGACTTGCCCCACACGCGGAGTAAAGTCCGTTTATTTAGAACGTGACTCCAGGTAGACGGGACTAGTGAAGGAAGTCAATGTCGCCGCCTCGATCGGCGACATTGACACCTCACTAGCCCGCCACCTGGTATGGATTTAAAGGGGAATCCCTACGCTGAATAAACGGCATGGGGGTTCCCCCCAAATCCATATCAGACCCTTATCCGAGCACGCAGCCCGGCTGGTCAGGAAAGGGGTGGGGACGAGCGAGCGCCCCCCCCCTGAGCCGTACCAGGCCACGTGCCCTCAACATGGGGGGTGCCCATGTTTTTCCGACTGAAAAAATTTGAGAGCAGGATCTTAAATTTTCCGACAACAAAATCTGATCGGACTTTTTCCAATCGTGTGTAGGGAATTCCGATGGACAAAGTGCCACGCATGTTCATATCACATTACAAGACCAAAGCTACTGGCTACTAGCCTCTACGTAGTTCCGCAGTACACAACGAAAGTCACCACGTTCGGAACGATCAGATTTTCCGACAACTTTGTCCGACCGTGTGTATGCAACACCAGTTTCGGACAAATCCGTCGGAAAAATTCTGAAGGATTTTGTGGTCGGAATTTCCGACCGTGTGTACGGGGGCTTAGAGAAGAGGGACTGCTATAAGCATAACTACACTCACCAGCTACAGTCCCATGCTTGATGTGCATTACGGGAAATATTAGTTAAGGGGAAAAGGGAGTTAATTAGGGTGATTAGGCTGAATTAAGGGGGTTATATAGGAACACATTTTATAAACAAAGAACATTTTTTTACTTGTCCTGTTACTTTACCTGACATCATATGTAGATGGAAGCTCTTCCATTTGGCTTGCAGATGAATGAAACAGAGTAGATACAAAAGTAATTCGCAAGAAAAGGTATTCATACCCCTTGAAATTTGCCACATTTTCTCATGTTACAACCAAAAATGTAAATGTATTTTATTGGGTATTTTATGTGATAGACCAACACAAAGTGGCACATAATTGTGAAGTGGAAGGAAAATGATAAATGGTTTTCAAAGTCAATACTTTGTAGAACCTCCTTTCGCTGCAATTACAGCTGCAAGTCTTTTTGGGGATGTCTCTACCAGCTTTGCACATCTAGAGAGTGATATTTTTGCCCATTCTTCTTTGCAAAATAGCTCAAGCTCTGTCAGATTGGATGGAGAGTGCCTGAACAGCAATTTTCAAGTCTTGCCACAGATTCTCAATTGGATTTAGGTCTGGACTTTGACTGGGCCATTCTAACACATGAATATGCTTTGATCTAAACCATTCCATTGTAGCTCTGGCTGTATGTTTAGGGTCGTTGTCCTGCTGGAAGGTTAACCTCCGCCCCAGTCTCAAGTCTTTTGCAGGCTCTAACAGGTTTTCTTCTAAGATTGCCCTGTATTTGGCTCCATCCATCTTCCCATCAACTCTGACCAGCTTCCCTGTCCCTGCTGAAGAAAAGCATCCCCACGTCATGATGCTGCCACCACCATGTTTCACGGTGGGGATGGTGTGTTTGGGGTGATGTGCAGTGTTAGTTCTCCGCCACACATAGCTTTTGCTTTTAGGACAAAAAGTTTAATTTTTGGTCTCATCTGACCAGAGCACCTTCTTCCATGTTTGCTGTGTCCCCCACATGGCTTCTTGCAAACTGCAAGCGGGACTTCTTTTGGCTTTCTTTCAACAATGTCTTTCTTCTTGCCACTCTTCCATAAAGGTCAGATTTGTGGAGAACACGACTAATAGTTGTCCTGTGGACAGATTCTCCCACCTGAGCTGTGGATCTCTGCAGCTCCTCCAGAGTTCCCATGGGCCTCTTGGCTGCTGCTCTGATTAATGCTCTCCTTGCCCGGCCGGTCAGTTTAGGTGGACGGCCATGTCTTGTTAGGTTTGCAGTTGGGCCATACTCTTCCCATTTTCGGATGATGAATTGAACAGAGCTCCGTGAGATGTTCAAAGCTTGGGATATTTTTTATAACCTAACTCTGCTTTTATCTTCTCCACAACTATATCCCTGACCTGTCTGGTGTGTTCCTTGGCCTTCATGATGCTGTTTGTTCACTGAGGTTCTCTAACAAACCTCTGAGGGCTTCACAGAACAGCTGTACTTATACTGAGATTAAATTGCACACAGGTGGACTCTATTTACTAATTAGGTGACTTCTGAGGGCAATTGGTTCTACTAGATTTTAGTTATGGGGTATCAGAGTAAATGGAGCTGAATACAAATGTACCCCACACTTTTCAGATATTTATTTGTAAAAAATATTTGGAAAACCATTTATGATTTTCCTTCCACTTCACAATTATGTGCCACTTTGTGTTGGTCTATTACATAAAATCCCAATAAAATACATTTACGTTTTTGGTTGTAACATGACAAAATGTGGAAAATTTCAAGGGGTATGAATACTTTTTCAAGGCACTGTATCTCCTGTCTTATCAATGTTTATAAATAAACAATGTTACTTTGTATCTCTCTATCTCTTGTCTGATCAATGTTTAAAAAAAATGTTACTTTGTATCTCTCTCTCCAGTCTGATCAATGTTTATAAACAATGTTACTTTGTAGCTTTCTATATCCCATCAAATCAATGTTTATAAACAATGTTACTTTGTATCTCTCTATCTTCTGTCTGATCAATGTTTATAAACGATGTTACTTTGTATCTCACTATCTCCCATCTGATCAATGTTTATAAACAATGTTACTTTGTATCTCACTATCTCCCATCTGATCAATGTTTATAAACGATGTTACTTTGTATCTCACTATCTCCCATCTGATCAATGTTTATAAACAATGTTACTTTGTATCTCACTATCTCCCATCTGATCAATGTTTATAAACAATGTTACTTTGTAGCTTTCTATATCCCATCAAATCAATGTTTATAAACAATGTTACTTTGTATCTCTCTATCTTCTGTCTGATCAATGTTTATAAACAATGTTACTTTGTATCTCTCTATCTCCTGTCTGATCAATGTTTATAAACAATGTTACTTTGTAGCTTTCTATATCCCATCAAATCAATGTTTATAAACAATGTTACTTTGTATCTCTCTATCTTCTGTCTGATCAATGTTTATAAACAATGTTACTTTGTATCTCACTATCTCCCATCTGATCAATGTTTATAAACAATGTTACTTTGTATCTCACTATCTCCCATCTGATCAATGTTTATAAACGATGTTACTTTGTAGCTTTCTATATCCCATCAAATCAATGTTTATAAACAATGTTACTTTGTATCTCTCTATCTTCTGTCTGATCAATGTTTATAAACAATGTTACTTTGTATCTCACTATCTCCCATCTGATCAATGTTTATAAACAATGTTACTTTGTATCTCACTATCTCCCATCTGATCAATGTTTATAAACGATGTTACTTTGTAGCTTTCTATATCCCATCAAATCAATGTTTATAAACAATGTTACTTTGTATCTTTTTCTCTCCCATCTGAACAATGTTTACAAACACTGGGGTTAATTTACTAAAACTGGAGATTTCAAAATCTGGTGCGGCTGTGCATGGTAACCAATCTGCTTATAATTTCAGCTTGTTCAATAAAGTGATATTAAAGTCACGTTTCTTTTTTGCACTTTTCCACAATGCTTACCTTTATAACAACCACAACCATTACCTGCATAACAACCATAACCACCCATAACAAACATGTTATATTTACCTGCTCTGAGAAGTGGTTTTGCACAGAGCAGCCTGGATCCTCCTCTTCCCGATTCCCGGTGCTCTTGGCCCCTCCCTTCGGCCAAGTGCCACCAGAGCATGCATTTTTTTCTGGGGGAAACCAAGCCGTCTCGGTCCCAAGCCATGGGTCTGCGTGTCCATTCACACACAGAGCTGTGGCTCAGCCCCGTCCCCTCCCTCACCTGATTGGCTCACTGGCTCTGGCTGCTGCCTCGGCCAATAGGTAGTGAGAGTCCCCGGAGAGCCGAGGATCTTGTGCTCATCACTGGATCAAGATGGGGCTCAGGTAAGTACTGGAGGGGGGGCTGCTGCCCAGAAAATGTTTTTCTTCTTCATACATAGAATGCATGAAGGTAAAAAAAACCTTGAGCCTCTAGAACTACTTCAAACTTTGACAAAAAAAAAAAAGTAAAAGCTGATTGTTTTCTATGCTGAGTTGCAACAGATTCTGCACTCTCCAGTTTTAGTAAATCAAAGCCACTGTGTCATATGGTCTGTTTTTTGGACACAGCAGCTCCCGCCTGTCATTTTGACAGCCGGGAATTGCCAGCAAGTGCAATGGAAGAAGTGGCAGCACAATAGAAGGACAGGGCATAATACACACAAACAGGGCCGTCTTTAACTACTTCCCTACCCGCCCATAGTCATATGACGTCCTCCCATTCCCGGCCGCCTGGGGAGCGCGCGCGCGCCGGCGGCGGCGTCGCTCGGGACCCGGTGCGAGTGCCCGGCGGCCGCGATGTCCGCCGGGCACCCGCAATTGCCCGTTAAAACAACGGGACCGTGCGGGACCGTGGAGCTGTGTGTCTAAACACACAGCTCCACGTCCTGTCAGCGGAGAGGAGACCGATCATGTGATCCCAGTACGGAGGAACACATGATCGGTCTCCTCCCCTTGAGTCCCCTCCCCCCACAGTTAGAATCACTCCTATAGGGAACACATTAACCCCTGCAGCGCCCCCTAGTGTTAACCCCTTCCCTGCCAGTCACATTTACACAGTAATCAATGCAATTTTATAGCAACGATCGCTGTGTGAATGTGAATGGTTCCAAAAATGTGTCAAAAGTGTCCGAAGTGTCCGCCGCAATGTCGCAGTCATGAAAAAAAATCGCAGATCGCCGCCATTACTAGTAAAAAAAAAAAAAAAATGCAATAAATCTATCCCCTATTTTGTAGACGCTATAACTTTTTGCGCAAACCAATCAATATACGCTTATTGCGATTTTTTTTTACCAAAAATATGTAGGAGAATACGTATCGGCCTAAACTGAGTAAAAAAATAGTTTTTTTTTAAAAAAAATGGGATATTTATTATAGCAAAAAGTAAAAAATATTGTGTTTTTTTCAAAATTGGCGCTCTTCTTTTGTTTATAGCGCAAAAAATAAAAAACGCAGGGGCGATCAAATACCACCAAAAGAAAGCTCTACTTGTGGGAAAAAAAGGACGTCAATTTTGTTTGGGTGTAACGTCGCACGACCGCGCAATTGTTAGTTAAAGCGACGCAGTGCCGAATCGCAAAAAGTGCTCTGGTAAGGAAGGGTGTAAAATGGCCCGGTGCTGAAGCGGTTAATATTGATTGGACCCTGGCCAAAACTTCTCTTGCCCCCCCTCCCTCCCATGCAGTTTCACTTTCCACCTACTCTGAGACATACAATAAATAGCAGCTAGACTCAAAATCAGTTTACTGTATCAGATCAGGCAGCTATTGCGATTGGTTGCCAGAGGTTACAGTGTATCATTACCGCTCACTGACTGGTTGCTAGAGGTTACAGAGCACATTACGACTCACTGATTAGTTGCTAGAGGTTACAGCATATGATTTATGCTTGTTGATTGGTTGCTAGAGAATGCTGTGGATTTGACCTCAGGGGGGGGGGGGGGGGGGCATGATATTCATATCAATGCCGCCGGCCGCTGCTATTTACATATGAATGCTGGTAATTGACATGTTATCCGCAGCACAGTGGTGTAGTGGTTAGCACTCTCACCTAGCAGTAAAAGGGGTCGCTGGTTTGAATCCCAACCACAACACTACATGCGTGGAGTTTGCATGTTCTCCCTGTGCCTGCGTGGGTTTCCTCCAGGTACTCCGGTTTCCTCCCACTCTCCAAAGACATGCTGGTAGGTTAATTGGCTTCTGTCCAAAATTGGCCCTAATATATGAATGGGGACCTTGGATTGTGGGCTCCTTGAGGGAAGGGACATGTGATGTGAGTGTACAATGTACAGAGATAGGGACAATTGTAGACACTCACTCAGGTTGAACTGGATGGACAGGTTGAACTGAATGGGCTGGTGTCTTTATTCAACCTTAGTAACTATGTAACATGTAAACACAGGGTCTGCAGGTGAGTCATCTGTACACAACAATAGGGCAGAGCTGGGCAGCATTAGTAGCAGCACTTCACACTGAGATATTGGGACACAGCACAGGACTAAAACCTCAAGGGACGAGGGAATTTAAGCCAGGATAGTTGGCAAGTATGAGGCAGCTGCTTTGGGCCCCACAACAATGACAGGACCCAGGGCAGCCATCCTTTTGCCCTGCCTTAAAGACGGCCCTGCACACATCCTGGGTGCCATTATGTTGTTTTTTTGCGCCCCCAATGGCCTCTACAGGTTAAACATGCGGAGAAGTGCATGTATTGCAGACATGTATTGCATATGTTTTTAGTTTTTTTTTTCCAGGCACACATTATGTCATGTCTGCGTTTTTTTTTTTTTTAACTTTTTGAAAGAGGGTCATTATTCTTGTAAAGCCCAGGGCAGCGCGGTCTCAGAATTCTTTAGCGGTGGCTTGTATATGGCTGCCCCCCCCTGCTTGCTCCGGTGTTTTCTATGACATCCAGATATACTTCTCCTTTTCACCATCTATTGTTGCCGTAATAGTGTGCAGATCCAAAAAAGATTAAGACAAACTGCAGCGCATGTTAAGCCCACAATGCTTCATTATCGACTCCAGCAAATTGTGCCCTTCCAACGTTAATTGGCTTCCGGCAGCCATGTAAACGCTGACAGATTAATAATGAACTCGGTATCACAATGTGCTTGATTCATGGCTCTACAGCATTTTCATTATCTGGAGACCGGGCAGGACGGGGGGTGCCGAAGACCAGCTTAACAGGCTGTATTTGTGCAGAAAATTACCGTTCGGCCATTAGGAATTTTTTTATTTTTGCATACGGGTTTCTGCTTCGCTTGTTCATTTACCCCCACAACATCCTCTTAATAATTACATGATAAAGGTTTTACAAGGTTGAGATTTTCACGTTATCAATCGCTGCAACAGTTCTGCTCCCAGCGTTCGGTGGTTATTGGCTGCACACAGATATACGTCAGCAGAATGGCTCGTACAGGCAAATGTACGTCCCTTTGAACTTACCGCCTTGCGGGCGCACGCATGCTCGCCCGCACGCACACGCGCCCGCACGCGCCCGCGCGCCCGCACGGCCGTCATTCGCCGCGGGTCCCGCAAACTCGATATTCGCCGGCAACCAGCGATCGTGAGAAGGAGAGGCAGAACAGGGAGATGCCTATGTAAACAAGGCATTTCCCCGTTCTGCCTAGTGACATGACAGGGATCTATTGCTCACCCTTCATCGGGAGCTGTGATCGCTGTCATGTCAGTGGTAGCCCACCCCCCCCCTTCGCAGTTAGAATCACTCCCTAGGACACACTTAACCCCTTGATCTCCCCCTAGTGTTTAACCCCTTTCCCTGCCAGTGTCATTTATACAGTAATCAGTGCATTTTTATAGCACTGATCGCTGTATAAATGACAATGGTTCAAAAATAATGTCAAAAGTGTCTGATGTGTCCGTCATAATGTTGCAGTCCCGATAAAAATTGCTGATCGCCGCCATTACTAGTAAAAAAAAAAGTAATAATAATGAGTGGAACTCCGCTTAAAGCGGTTCTACACTGTGTTTGACTTTTTTTTTTTTTGTGTCTTATGTGCTGTAATGTGCTTTGCATAAATGTCACTCACCTGTTTGAGTTCTTGGTCTTCTTTCTTCTGTTTTTCGTCCGGAATGTGAACTTTTAAAACCTCTTTGTGACGGCTTCCATCTTCAGTGTGGGCAGCTGAAACCACACAGGGCCGTTTCTTCCGGGTTGCTGGCCCACAATCCACCTGTGTATTTTCGCCGATTTTGCGCGTGCGCAGTAACGGCGCCAACAGCTCAGGTTGCCATCACAACGGGCGGCGTCGCTAATCCCACGAGATTTCGCCTCGGGACCCCCGCAAAATCTCCTGGGATTGATCCCAGGAGACACAGCGAGATAGCCCACAAGACACAGCGCCAGGTCCCAGAAGACATTGCGAAGTAGAAGGAAGCGACGACGATCGACGCAGAGAGCCCGCCCACCGCCGCAGGGAGAAGAACACAGATGAAGCCATCATTCAAGGTAAGCTTAAAAGATGCAGAATTGAACCGCCAATTCTGTCATCTTACAGGATAGGGAAGCCATAGAGACATACTTCTATGGATGGGTGCAGAACCGCTTTAAAGTATAAGATTGAATTTTTGTGTTCAAACACAAACTACTCATATAAAGATGATAAAAACACAGCATGTAAAGCCGACAATCGTGTTAGTTCCATAGGGCAGCAGCGGGTGACGTCATGTGTAGCTCCTCCCCCGTACACGTTACGTTCAATCAGAACTTCAACGTCACTGGACTCCTCCCCCTTCCCTTCGTTAGCAGGGGAAGGGGGAGGAGTCCGGTGACGTTGATGTCTGTGACGTCACCGGATCTCCGACCGAACTCCCTGAAGACCCGGAAGCCGGCGGAGAGGTGAGTACCGATCAAAAAAATTTTGATTGATCATAAAAATTAACGATTAATCAAGGAATTAATTGTTAATTTCCACAGCCCTAGTTTTTTTATATATTTTTTTGGGGGATATTTATTATAGCAAAAAGTAAAAAATATTGCTTTTTTTTCAAAATGGTCGTTCTTTTTTTGTTTATAGCACAAAAAAATCAAATAAAACACAGAGGTGATCAAATACCACCAAAAGAAAGCTCTTATTGGGGGGAAAAAAAGGACGTCAATTTTGTTTGGGTACAACGTCGCATGGCCGCGCAATTGTAAGCTAAAGCGACGCAGTGCCGAATCGCAAAAAATGCTCTGGTCGGGAAGGGGGTAAATCCTTTCCGGGGCTGAAGTGGTTAAACACACTGTATATAGCTGGTTGCTGAGCAGCAGCCCCCGAGAAGCCAGCCTCTGGGTCCTTAACAACCGATGAATAATCAACTGTCAGCGGGATGTCCCGATGACAGCTGAATGTAGAAAAAAAAAGAATTACCGCCAAAAAAAAAAATGGAGTCCCCCCCAAATCCATCTGGTATGGATTTGGAGGGGAACCCCACGCCAATATTTAAAAAAAAATGGCGAGGTGTCCCTCTAGTTAGTACTAGACCCTTACCCGAGCATGCAGCCTGGTAGGTCACGAAAGGATCAATATTTTGACATGTAAGTGTTATGGATACGCTAAATAAATATAAAGTTAGTATGGAGAACTCCGTCCAATCAATTTCTATATTGCAAGCTTCAGATGACATTAGAGACAGTTAAATGGATTACTAACCCCAGAAAAGGCAGCTCAGATGAGGCCCCATGCGTTGGGTGTTCTTGGGGCCCCTATCTAGAAGGCAGCAATGGGCCTCTCACACATGTCCAGGCAGAGCACACACAGCCAGCAGTCCAAGCCGAGGAGGAGGAGAGAAGGGTAGCGAAATCATCAGGGATCTGGTCGGGCTGAGCATTAGCAGACGCTGTCCAGGCAGCAGGTGAAAGGTAACAGGCAAGCTGCGGGAGAGCTTTGTATTCCCTGGCTCTGGCCACACTGCCTCCCCCTTCGCTCAGGGGCTGCAAACACCATCACTCCCTGACACTCCATGTTGTGTATGTGACTCCCGGCCCTGGGACATGCATCGCTGCGCCCCCGACTGATTGTGCATACTTGCCTATAGGTAGCACCAGCCCTGCCGGGGGGGGGGGGCACTTGGCCCCCCTTGCCCCTACCTGCGGACGCCCATGCCTGGAGGCGGATATGGGAGGAGGTGACGAGGGAGCTAGCGAGCAGGAGGTCTTGGAAGGAACGAAGAGGGCGATTAGGTTGGTATTTTTAGTGATGTAGCTGGGGGCAGAGTTGTGGATGGCTTTGTAACTTATTGTTGGTATTTTGAGTTTAATTTGTTGGGAGAGTAGCAGCCAATGTAGGGATTGGCAGAGAGGGGTAGTGATTTGTAAGGTGGATGGGTCTGGCAGCAGCATTCATGATGGATTAAAGGGGGATAGTCTATTTAAATGTAAGCCAATAAGGAGGGAGTTGCAGTAGTCGAGGCGAGAGATAACCAGGGAGTGAATCAGGAGCTTTGTGGTTTCATTGGTTAGAAAGGGACGTAGTTCAGTTGCGGAGGTTGAAGGCGGCAAGCTTTGGAAAGAGATTGGATGTGAGACCGAAAGGAGAGTTAATAGTCCAGGATAACACCTAGTACCAGGGGCGTTGTTAGGTCTACAAAAGATCTGGGGCTGGAGCCCATAGCAGCGTAGTAAAGAAAGCCATATGCTTGGGCGGGCATATATATACAGTAATATACGCGTGTGTGCGTATATATCCCTAGAGAGCCCCCCTTACATCAGGGACCCCAGAGAGCCCCCCTTACATCAGGATCCCCAGAGAGCCCCCCCTTACATCAGGATCCCCAGAAAGCACCCCACTTACATCAGGGTCCCCAGAGAGCCCTCCCTTACATCAGGATCCCCAGAGAGCCCCCCCTTACATCAGGATCCCCAGAAAGCACCCCACTTACATCAGGGTCCCCAGAGAGCCCCCCCTTACATCAGGATCCCCAGAGAGCCCCCCTTACATCAGGGTCCCCAGAGAGCCCCCCTTACATCAGGGTCCCCAGAGAGCCCCCCTTACATCAGGGTCCCCAGAGAGCCTCCCCTTGCATCAGGGTCCCACAGAGAGCCCCCCACTTACATCAGGGTTCCCAGAGAGCCCCCCCCCCTTACATCAGGGTCCCCAGAGAGCCTCCCCCTTGCATCAGAGTCCCCCAGAGAGCCACCCACTTACATCAGGGTTCCCAGAGAGCCCCCCCTTTCATCAGGGTCCCCAGAGAGCCCCCCTTACATCAGGGTCCACAGAGAGCCCCCCCTTACATCAGGGTCCCCAGAGAGCCCCCCTTACATCAGGGTCCCCAGAGAGCCCCCCCTTACATCAGGGTCCCCCAGAGAGCCCCCCACTTACATCAGGGTTCCCAGAAAGCCTCCCTTACATCAGGGTTCCCAGAGAGCCTCCCTTACATCAGGGTCCCCAGAGAGCCCCCCCCTTACATCAGGGTCCCCAGAGAGCCTCCCCCTTAAATCAGGGTCCCCAGAGAGCCTCCACTTTGCATCAGGGTCCCCAGAGAGCCTCCCCACTTACATCAGGGTCCCCAGAGAGCCTCCCCTCCCCTTGTGGACCCCTGCAGAGACTCTGGGCTATAGCCCCAAAAGCCACCCCCTAGCGACGCCACTGCCTAGTACCCTGACATGTGGTGATGGGTGGATGGTTGTGCCATTGCTCTTGACAGATAAGTCAGGGGAAGAGGCACGTGGGGGAGGAAATATTATAAGCTTGGTTTTGGACAAGTTGAGTTTGAGGAAGTGGTGTGACATCCATACAGATATGTCTGTTAGTAAGTTAGTGATGCGTGAGGAGACTGATGGAGTGAGTTGAGGGGTGGAGAGATAGATTTGGGTGTCATCAGCGTAGAAATTATATTGAAAGCCATGAGAGGCTATCAGCTGACCCAGGGAAGAGGTGTAGATGGAAAATAAAAGAGGTCCAAGAACAGAACCTTGGGGGACCCCGACGGAGAAGGGAAGAGGAGTGGAGGAAGTAGAATTGTAAGTGACACTGAAGGTGCGTTGGGATAGGTGGGATGAGGGCCACTGAAGAGCACAGTCACGGAGACCGAGGGAGTAAAGTTTTTCGAGGCACCTTTCAGCTGCCTTTGACATGGTTGACCACCCTGGTCAACCCTGTCAAAGGCAGCTGAAAGGTCCAGAAGCAGGAGTACAGAATAGTGTCCGTTGGTTTTTGCACTTAGTAGGTCATCTGTGAGTTTTAAGAGACCAGTTTCTGTGGAGTGTTGAGGGGCGAAATCCAGATTGAAGGCGATCAAGAAGGTTATTCTTAATGAGGTGGTCACTCAGTTGGTTGTAAACCAGGCGTTCAGGGAGTTTAGAGGAAAAGGGGAGCAAGGAGATAGGGCGTAGGTTGTTAAGAAAAGATCCTAGATCTTGATGACGCCACTATGTGGGAGGAGCCACACACAGCCACGCTAAATTCTAACAATAGCAGAATACTGCTAGAAGATGCACCCCATGATTTAAAGTGGTTATAAACCCCTACATACAGTGCCTTGAAAAAGTATTCATACCCCTTGAAATTTTCCACATTTTGTCATGTTACAACCAAAAAAACGTAAATGTATTTTATTGGGATTTTATGTGATAGACCAACACAATGTGGCACATAAAGTGATAAATGGTTTTTAACATTTTTTACAAATAAATATGTGAAAAGTGTGGTGTACGTTTGTATTCAGCCCCCCCCCCCCCCCCCCCGCAGTCAATACTTTGTAGAACCTCCTTTGACTGCAATTACAGCTGCAAGTCTTTTTGGGGATGTCTCTACCAGCTTTGCACATCTAGAGAGGGACATTTTTGCCCATTCTTCTTTGCAAAATAGCTCAAGCTCTGTCAGATTGGATGGAGAACGTCTGTGAACAGCAATTTTCAAGTCTTGCCACAGATTCTCAAATGGATTTAGGTCTGGACTTTGACTGGACCATTCTAACACATGAATATGCTTTGATCGAAACCATTCCATTGTAGCTCTGGCTGTATGTATTGTTGCCCTGCTGTAAGGTGAACCTCCACCCCGGTCTCAGGTCTTTTGTGGACTCTAATGCCACATACACGCGACCGTTTTTTTTTTTTGGAATAAACTCTGATGCTGCGTACACACGATCGGAATTTCCGGCAGAAAAAGTCAGACGGAATCTTTTCATCGGATATAATCGTGTGTATGCCACATTGGACTTTTTTTTTCGAAAATTCTGACGGACCTAGAAATAGAACATGTTTTAAATATTTCCGATGGAATCAATGCCTATCGGGAAAACCGCTCGTCTGTATGCTGTTCCGATGGACCAAGAACGACGCATGCTCTCAAGCAAGTAGGAGACGGCAGCTATAGGCTACTGGCTATTCAACTTTTTTTTTCTAGTCCCGTCGTACGCGTTGTACGTCACCGCGTTCTAGACCGTCGGACTTTGGTGTGATTGTGTGTAGGCAAGACCGCTTGAGTGGAATTCCATTGGAATTTCGGAATTCCGTCGGGACTCTATCGGAAAAACCGTCAGAGTTTATTCTGATGGAAAAAACAGTTGTGTGTACGCAGCATGACAGTTTTGACGGAATACCGCTCAAGCGGTCTTGCCTACACCAATCACACCAAAGTCCGCCCATCTAGAATGCGGTGACGTAGAACACGTACGGCGGGAATAGAAAAAGGAAGTTCAATAGCCAGTAGCCAATAGCTGCCGTCTCGTACTTGCTTCCGAGCATGCGTCGTTTTTGGTCCGTCTGAACCACATTTGTATTGGTCTATCACATAAAATCCCAATAAAATACATTTACGTTTTTGGTTGTAACATGACAAAATGTGGAAAATTTCAAGGGGTATGAATACTTTTTCAAGGCACTGTATGCCCTGTGACGTGACCAGCTGATATACAGAGATAAAACCTGCCTGGAAAAACGTGCAGGAGCTACTTTGGCATGTTTGCCGCACGTAGGGCAGCCCATTCAAATGAATGCGAGTCCTATGTATTTTGCACAAAATTCACATAAAAACAGTGCGTCTAATGCGGCGTACACACGAAGGGACAATCCCGCGGGATTATCCGCTGGACTGAAGTCCAGCGGATAATCCCCTCGTGTGTGGGCGCCGGCGGACTTTTTGGCGCCAAAGTCCGGCGGACTTTTTGGCGCCAAAGTTTTAAGTTTGGTTTTTAAAATTATCCGCTGGACTTGGCAGTCCGGCATGTTTTGCCGCACGTACAATCCCGAGTCCTATGTATTTTTGCAGTGTGAACGGACTGCCCCCCCACCCCAAACCCCCTTTTCCCCATTTATAAAAACCTCCCCAAAACCTGGCCTTTTTCTCCCGGGGTTTAAACTGGGCCCCCTTAAAAGGGGGGCCCCAACCCCCCCACCCTGTAAAAAAGGGGGGACGTTTCCCTATTTTTTACCAAGGAAAAAAAACAAAAAAAAATTTTGGAAAAAAATTTTAGGGGTCCGGGGTCTTTTTCCCGTTTTAAAACCCCTTAGGGGAAATTTCCCCTTGGAAGAATTTCCCCTGGGCCCTTTTCAAAAAAGGATTTTTTTGAAGGAAAAAAAAGGGTTTTACCCAAACTTTTTTAGGAAAGGGAAGCCCCCAAAAAACCCCAAATCCCCTTAAAGGGGACTAAACAGTCCCAATAAAAAAGGGGTTTAAACCATAAATAGGGGTCTATTCCCAATTTTTTGGTGTTAAACACTTTTTTAGGTTAAACCCACAAAACCCAAAAAAATTTTACTTTTGTTTAAATAAAAAAGGGGAAAATTCGGGAAATTTTTTTTGGGGTAGCCCTGTAAACATAAAAAAAAACCTCCTAAAAATGGGGGAATTTTTTTTTCCCAGTAAAAAAAAAAAAGGGCGATCCATGTTTTTTAAAAAAAATTCCAAAAAAAAAGGGAACCGAAAAAAAAGGGGAAATGGGTTTTCCCCCGGGACTAAGTGGGGATATCCCCTCGGGGGGCCCGGGGATTTTTCCCAAAATTTTTAATTTTTTTTACCCCCCCCCCGGGGGATCCCAAATCCCGCCAAAACCCCCCCCTTTTAAAAATTTCCCCATCCTCCTTTCTTTCCCCTTTCTCTACTCATAAATCCCCCCCCCCCCCCTCCTCTTTTTAAAAAGGGACCCCACCCAAAAACCTTTTCCCCCCCCCCATGTGGGCCCTCACCGGGCCGACCGGGGGGAAAAAAGGGGGGACGAAGACCCCCCCCCTTTTGGCCTCCCCGGGCCCCCCAACAGGGGGGTGCCCGGGAAAGGGGGGCCGGGGCCCCCCCCCCCAAAGCCCTTTTATTTTTGATGGGAAAGGGCCTTTCCGACAATGGGTTGGTTTCCCCCGGGGGGCCCCCCCAAATTTTAAAAGGGGAAATTGGGGAGTTTTAAATGGGGGGGGCCCCCCAAATGGCCCCCCCCCGGGAAATGGAGGGGAAGTAACCCCCCTTTAAGTAAAAATGTAAAAAAAAACACAAAATTTTTAAAAAAATTTTTAAATTACCCCGGGGTTTCCCCCCTTTTGGGGTTTTGGGACCCCCTTTTTTTTATTTACTTTCCCCGCGGGGGATGTACCTTTTCCGGTCCCCCCCTCTGGGGGGGTTCGCCGCCTTGGGGGCCCGGGGTTTTTTTTGGGGGCTCGCGTCCCCCCGGGCCCCCCTTCCCTTTTTTTTTTTTTTTTTAAAATTTGGCCCGACCTCTTTTAAAAGCTTTCCGCGCTGGCTTTTTTTGGGCAAAAAGGGGGTTTTTTCCACCCCCCCCCTTGGTTTAAATCCCAAAAAGGGGGGATGTGCATGCAACTTTCACCGGGGGTGTTCCCCCTTTTTGTCCCAGGCAACCAAAGGCCCCCAAAACGGAGGGGTAAAGGGAAAAAAAAACAAGGGGGAAAAAAAAAGGGCCCCCCCGGGCCGGGAAAAGGGACGACCCCCAAGCAAAAACCCCCCGAACCCCCGAAGGCGGATAAACCCCAAAGCCCCCAACGCAAATGCCCCCCACCCCGTAAAGACTAGAAAAGGCCAAAAAGCAAAATGCAGAAGACCCCCAAACGGGGCCCCCCCAAACATCAAAAAACAAAAGGGGTTTTGGTTTTTTAATTTAAATTTCCCAAAGGTAAGGGGGGTCTAAAACCCAAATCCCCAAGGGGGGGGCCGGGAGGGGGCCCCCAAAAACCCCCCAAAACCGATGCCCCCCCCCCAAGAAACCAAAGGCCCGGGGTTGCGGAAACCCTTGCCCTATAACGGGGGACGGGTTTGGGGGGGGGCCCAGGGGCCCCCCTTTAGGAATTTGAGGGCCCCGGGGCCCCGGAGGCTCAGGGGGGGGGGGGGTTCCCCCCCTTTTTGGGCCTGCCAGGCCGTGCTCAGACAGGTTTGGGGGGGAACCCCCACCCCTTTTTTCCCGGGGGGGTTTTTAAAAAGCCATTACCTACCCCGGCATTTATAAGAGAAGAAACTTCAAAATAACATGCCCTTTGGGGGGGCAAGTCCTTTCTTTTAAAACCCCGGGAATTTTTCCGGGGAAGTAGAACCCCGTGCGGTGTGGGAGCCACCCGGAAACCCAGGGGACCGGGGGAAACCCCGGGATTGGGGCCCGGGCAAAAGGATTGAGGTTTAAAACGAAAAAGTTGAAAAAACCTACAGGCGGAAAAGTCCCCCCCAAAGACCCCCAAAGTAATCCCAAGGATTGCGGGAAGAAACAAATTTATTTTAAAAAACACCAAAATTTTCAAAACGAAAATTTTTCCCTTTTTAACCACGAACCCGCTTTTAAAAATGCAATTGAGATGTCATTAAAGGGTTTTCCTTTTCCCCAAAGAGGCCCCCTTTTTAAAGAACCCGGAAAAAACCCCCTTTTTCTTGGGGTCAACCCAAGGACAAAGGGGCCCAAAAAGGGAGGGAACAAGTCCAAAAATGAACCCAGGAAAAGGGGAACTTTCGGTTTTTCCCAAACGTAAAAACCAAGGGGAAAACCCTTCCCTTTAGGTCCTTTTTCTGGAATATGCCCCCGCTTAAGTAAAATGACCAAAAAAAATTTTTTTTTAAAACCCAAAAATAACCCTAAAGAAAACCAAATTAAAACGTATTTTTTGGGATTTTTTTGCAAAAAAATTTCCAAAATTTGGAAAAAAAAATTTGTTTTTTTTTTTAAATTTTTTTATTGGTTGATCCCAAAGTAAAAATTTTTTTTTTAAAATTGGGCCTTTTTTTTATTGTTTACAAAAAAAAAAAAAAAAAAGGGAATTTAAATTTTACCCCCAAAAAAAATTTTTTGGGGGGAAAAAAAATACTCCTTTAGGGACAGCTTAAAATGACCCCCCCAATTGAGAAAGGGGAACCGTCCAAAAAAAAACCCCGTCATGGGGGCTTCCAAAAATTTTTTTTTAACAAAGAAAATTTTTATAGAGACGGGGTTTTTTAAAGAAAGAAAAGGGCCAAATTTTGCCTCTAACCCAAACCTTAAAACTTTTGGGGAGCCCCCTTTTATTTAAAAGGGAAAAAATTTTATTTTTTTTACTTTTTTAATTTTTTTAAAAATTTTTCTTTTTTTGTAAGAAAAAGTAAGTTTATTGCTTTGGGTGTTGGAAGGGTTTTTTTAAATTTTTGTAAAAAAATTTTAAAGGGGGGTTTTGAAAAAAAACCCCATAACCAACCATTTGGGTTTTAAGAAACGATACCCGATTTGGGAATTTTCTAAAATTTTTTTTCGAGTCCCCCCGAACCCACCCGGGGAAAAGTTTCCCAATTTCCCCTTTTCGTAAAAACCTGAGTTTGGGGAATTTTTTTTTTTCCCCTTTTAATAGGGGCCATTTTAAACCTCCAAAAAGACCCCCAAAGGGGGCCCGGGATTTTGTAATTTAAAAACCCCCCCAAGCCCCCCAGAAAAAATTGGGGGAAAACGGCTAAAAATGGAATCAGAAGGGGAAAATTAAAACCAAAAAATCATCAAATAAAAATTTACCAAAACAGGGGGAAAGTTGGGAACGGACCCCAAAAAAAAATTTTTAAAAAATCCCCCCTTTAAGGGGGAAACCCAAATAAAACCCTTTTTAAAATTAATTTTGGGGTAAAAACATAAAAAAATTTTGGGGTTAAAAAACCAAATGAAAAGTTTTTACGTTTATTTGGGGTATATTTTCCGGAAACTTTGGATTTGTCCAAAAGATCCACAGCCCTTTTAAGATGGCACGGGGCAGGCAACTAAACCCTTTTCGGGGGTCGGGCACCCCCCGGGATGGATCCGCATCCCCCCAAGGCCCTTTAGGAAAAAGGGGGAAGAGGAAAAAAAAAAAAGGCCACCCAAGGGCAGGAAATGGGAAAGGTTTTTAAATTTTTTGGGAAATTAAAACAAAAAATGAGTGTTTAAAAAAAATTGGCAAATGGGGGATGAGAAGGGCCCCATTTGAAAAATTTTCCAAAGGGGAAAACCGGGAAAAAACCCCCCGGGGTTTTTTCGAAACCCCCACAATTATCCCCCCATGGGGGGCCAATTTTTTAAAACTGGATTTTTTTTTTTTTAAATTTCCAAAGAAAAACACCCCTTGACCCCATTATTCCCTTTTTTTTTTTTCCTGTTCCCCTTTCCCTTGGCCATTTTTCCCGTGCTTTTAATGGGGAATGCCCCCATTTCCTGAAGTGGGGGGAGCCTTTTTTTCACAAAGTGCGATTTTGCCGCGGACCCAATCCAGTTTGGAAAAGACTACCCAAAGTAAACAGAAACAATGTTTTCGGTTTCCAAAGACAAAGGGATTTTTTCGTTTTTTTTTCCCAAGAATTTTTTTTTTAAAAAATTTTTTTTTTTTTAACCAAAAAATTTGGGTTAATTTTTTTTTTTTTTTTAAGGGCCTTCCACATGAAAAAATTAAAAAAATTTTATTTTACCAGAGGAAAGGGCCCAAACCTTTTTCTCTAAATCCCCGACCCTTTTTTTTGTTGCCTTCGACCGCTCCATTAAAAAAAAAAAGGGGGCCCAGAACGGGAAATCCCGGTGGGCCAAAGGGGAAAGGAAAATAGTTTTTTTTAAAAAACCCCCTTTTTTTAAAAAAATTTCTTTTTTTTGACGTTGGCATTGAAATTTCACTCGGGCCCCCCCTCTTTTCCCTTTTTCCCCCCGGGTTTTCCCCCCCAAAAAGTACTTAAAATTTTTCCACCCAATAAAATTTTTAAAAACCCAAAAATCTTTGCCATTAGGCCCCCCCCCCTTTTTGAAAACCTTTGAATTCCCTTCGGGAATTTAATTCCCTGTTAGAGTAATGAAAACGTTTAATTTTTTACCCCACCAAAATTCCAGGCCTTTGAAATTTAAAAAAGGGAGGCCCAGCAAAACCCTGGGGCCCAACCCACCCCTGACCAGGCCCCCCCCCTTTTTTCCCCCCTCAAATATTGACCCTTTTTTCCAATTTTTCCCCCTTTTCCCTGCCAAGCCTTTTTTGCCCAAAATTTAGGGGGAACTGGAAAGTTTGAAATCCCAGAAAACCCCCCGGGGCCTCCTTTTAAACAAGGGGCCCCCCCCAAAAAGGTTTAAAAGATTTTTTCAAAAACACTTAATGTATTTTACCTAAATCCTTTAAAACAAATAAAAAGGGGTAACAGCATAACCTAGTTCAGTTTTGGGGCCTTTTAAAAAGGGGGGTGGAAAAATGAAAAGGAACCCAAATAAAAAGGGGGCAGGAAAAATTTAAGGGAACGAATTTTCCCCGGGGAAAGGGGGTCCCCCAAATTAAAAAAAAAGGGGGGGGGGCCCATAAAAAAAAAGGGGGAAAATGATCCCTTAAAAATTTAAAGGGGGGTTCCCTTTAAAAAAATAAAGGAAAAAGATACCATTTAAACCCCCGGGGGATTCCCTTTAAAAATCTAAGGGGGGGAAATGTCCCTTTAAAAAAAAAAGGGGGGTTTAACCCAAAAAAACAGGGGGTAGATTCCAAAAAAAATTTGGGGGGATTGACCCAAAAAAAAAAAGGGGGAAGCAATTTTAAAAATACACAAAGGGGAGACCCCCGAAAAAATCATAAGGGGGGGGAAATCTCCTGAAAAAAAAAAAGGGGGAAACTAGGTAAAAAAAGGGGGAAAGCTCCAAAAAAAATCATGGGGGTTTTCTCCAAAAAAAAAATTTGTCGGGTTTTTTTAGGGGAAGAGAAAACCCCAAAAAAGGGCCCAGGGGTTCCCCCCCCGGGGGGGGGGAATTTTAAAAAAAGGCGGCCCCCTTTTCCCGGGCCTTTTTTTGAAAAAAGGAGGCCGCCCTCTACCTTGGACCCTGGCCGCAAAACCCCTTCGGCCCAGCAAACCCGACCGGGCCGCAGAAAAAATTTTTTTACCCCAAGCCCACGCACGGGGAGACCCCCTTTACTGCCGAGGGGGGAACCCTTCGGGCGGACTGAGGGGGGGCCCAAAAAAAGAAACCCACCCCAAAAAAAAAAAAGGGGCCGGGGGGGCAAAGGTTGGGGGGGGGTCCCCCCAACAAAATTTATGCCTATGAACTGCCTAGGCGAATTTACCCCCAGACACAAGTCATTTTTGTGGATAAAATGCACCATTTAAAACCATTGCACCACCCTACAGATTCTTGCCGGGGAAGAAACGTACAGTACAAGGGCTGAGCCTATTGCTAGGGCGCCCGGTCCATTAGGTAGGCGCAATAATTTATTGCACCTCAGGGTGCATACAACGGCGCCACACTGGGGGCTCCGCCCCCACGCCCGTTTTTTTCATATGTGTGTACTTTTAAAGTGCATATTGCAGGGGCCTCAAAAAATGTAGCATAGTTCAAACGCATGTTGCTTTTCTTTTCCTTACTGACAAAATAAAGCCCGTTTTCTTATTTCAGCATCGCTTTGAGTTTAACCAAATTTCACTTAAGTATAAGATATTTTTATTGCATAGAACAACCCCTTTACAACTTGCCAGAGCGGGAGAGCAAATTGCCGGGGGTTGGTGGAGCTGTACTCAGGGACCCAAAACAAACCGCGGCTCCTTAACTGGGGTAGCGCTACAAATGGGGGCTCGTAATCCGGGAAACCTGGATTCAGGGGAAAACCCCCCGAATACCGGAAAGACCCGATAAAGTGGGACTGTAAAAACTAGGAGACCCAGCCCGAGCACAGATTAATCCAGGGGGTATGGCAAAGACATCAAGGAAATGTCCCTAATCCCAAAAGGGGATAATACATGAAAAATGGGGAAACCCAAACCCTTTAAAGAATGCAGAAAATCCAGGATTAACCAAAAAATAAAAACCAATGGGGGTACCAATTTTCATGGTGCCCGCAAGGGGGAATTCTCCAAAAGAAAGCCATTTATCCCCCAAAAAAGGAAGACGAAGGGGGAAATCCCGAAATATTAAGGGGGAATGTGGTCCTAGGGGAAAAGTACCATGAAAAAGGGGGTTAAAGTGGTAACAAAACTGGATTTTTTCAGGAACACCTTATAGGAGGGATTTGAAGGGTTTAAAGGTCCACCAGGCCCTAGAAGAATGGGAGGGTCTCGGGGAGAAAGAACCCGGATTTTTGAACCTAAAAAGGACCTTTAGAGGCCAAAACCAATTAAGAAAAACAAAAATTTTCATGGGTCATAACATCCCTAAGGTGTGGTTTTTTAAAAAAGGTCAAGAACTTTTTATCAAAGGAAAAATTTACCAGAAGACTGGGGGTGTGGGGACAGGGAGAAACAAGATCCCCAAGGATTACCGAAGAAGGGGGTAAACCAGAAGGTAATGAAGCCCCGTGCCCACAGGGGAAGAGGGCCCCCCCCGGACCCTCCCCTAATTTTAACCCCGGCCATGTATAAATACATAAGGGGGGGATATGATCACCATGTATAAATACATAAGGGGGATATGATCACCATGTATAAATACATAAGGGGGGATATGATCACCATGTATAAATACATAAGGGGGATATGATCTCCATGTATAAATACATAAGGGGGGATATGATCTCCATGTATAAATACATAAGGGGGGGATATGATCGCCATGTATAAATACATAAGGGGGGATATGATCTCCATGTATAATAATATAGGGGGGGATATGATCACCATGTATAAATACATAAGGGGGGATATGATTACAATGTATAAATACATAAGGGAGGGATATGATCACCATGTATAAATATAAAATGGGGGATATGATTACAATGTATAAATACATATATATATTTTTAAGTGTGTATTTTATGTGTTTATTTGGTGACTTACAATACACATTATGTAGTGTATGGGGTTTATTGATGTGAGTTGGGGTTATCCAGGGGTTTTCCATCCCTGATGGATGATAATAACACCATTTCAGTGTATTGATACTCTGTTTGCGGGGGGGTTTGTATGTTTTTAAATATATTTCATCTGTAGGTTATATCTATATAGGTTATATCTGTGGGGTGTGAGTACATTTTTATAGCATCGTGTCATTTTTAATACATTTTTTTGCACACAATTTTTATTTACATTACATTAGTTACTTTTTCATGTGGGTTTTGTGTTCCATTACATTCTATTATATTTTAGTGATTGGCTTTAAATCTTCAAATGTAATGGCTATGGTGTCACTGACACCTTTATATCACAGTATAAATATATATACAAAGCCTTCTCTTGCACTGGGGGGTGTGGGGGGGGGGGGGGTTAACCGAGGTTTGATTGGAAATTCATGAATTCTCAATGTTGCGATTGATCCGAGAGGTAAGTGGGATGTAAACAGCAAAGGTCACAGCTGTAATGAATAGGTCCCCCTAATGATGCCGCTGACAGAGTGACGGATGACTTTTCTCCAAGGGACGCTTCCATTGTGCACGGCGCGGCCTGACACTCCATTCTATACCGGCTTTAATATGCCGTATGCTTCCCCCTTTTGTTTTCCTCCAGTGATTACAGCATATAAAAGGCAATAGGCGAAGAGGTGGGGGGGGGGAGTTGTTTATTCTTTTGTTTTGTAGTGTATGTTTTTTTTATTTTTTAACTTAGTTGCATGTTAATGAAAATCTCCTGGTTTTGTTTCATTATCAGGAGAAAACTGACCAAAATTTGTGATTTTTTTTAAAATTAAAGGCTGAGTTCACATCTAAGCCGCTTGCGGCTCACAGCAGGGGGTCCGGTGTGTGTCCCCCGGTCACCATTTCAGCCCAAATTTTTGGCTGAATTCGGACCTGAAATGGACCAAAAGATACACAGGGCTCCTGTGCAAATTCGAACCTGAGCCGCAGTGAAGATATGTGAACCGGCTCCATAGAGAACCGGTCACAATCTCCCGCTATTGCGAATTGGATGCGGCGAACCCACATCAAATTCACAATAGTGTGAACTCTGCTTAAATCTGTGTATTTCTTACCACTACCGTGACCTACTACCAAAACACAATGCAAATCAAATATTATATTCTTGCATGGGGATAACACATGTCTTGCTTGTACCTGTAGCAATGCTCAGAAATAATAGACTTTATTTTGCCTACATAGGCTTCTCAACTCATGTGGTCACTGTGATTGGCTGTCACAGTGATCACATGATTGGAAGCCCATTCTGCTGACTACCAGCAATCTGGTGATAGCGCTGTCACTGGGATGAGGGTGCACAACTGAGCATGCTCCTGACACAATATGGCATCAGAAAATAGGGCCCACCACAGGCTGCCATGTATATGCATACAGCCAATGAGGAGGGGTTAATTAGACCATTCGCAGATACAACAGTAAAAATGTTACTTTGTATCTCTCTATCTCCCGTTTGATTTAAGCGGTTCTGCACACAATCATTTTTTTAAAAAAAATTCTTCTCCTGTTACAACTATTTTCAGTATAAGTTTAAACTCACTTTTTTGATGTCTGTCCTGTATCCATGTCCGTTTGTTGGTCCGATCTGCACTTTAAAAAAGTAAACCACGGAATTTCCATTTTGCTTGTGGGCATTTGAAGCCCACAAGCAATCACTTCTTTGTTCCCATTTCGTAATATCTACCAGCATGCCTGGCTGGTTCCCGCGCATGCGCACTGGCAACAGCGCCGAGCGGCGTAAACAACTATGTTGCCACAACAACGGGTGGCGTCCGTGAAATCACACGAGATTTCGCGTCGGCTGTCCGCACTGACTCCTGGGATGAATGACACCAGATCCCAGGAGACAGTGCGGCAACTCAAAGGAAGTGATGCGGATACCCGCACAGACCCCGCCCACAGCTGCAGACACAGATGGATGAGTGGAGAGACATAGGTAAGGTAACATAGAAAAAAAAAAACGCCATTTACCACTATTTAGATGCTATGGAAAATAATGACCTAATGTTAAATTATTGTGTGCAGAACCGCTTTAATGTTTATAAACAATGTTACTTTGTATCTCTCTATCTCCTGTCTGATCGATGTTTATAAACAATGTTACTTTGTATCTCTCTATCTCCTGTCTGATCGATGTTTATAAACAATGTTACTTTGTATCTCTCTATCTTCCGTTTGATCAATGTTTATAAACAATGTTACTTTGTATCTCTCTATCTCCTGTCTGATCGATGTTTATAAACAATGTTACTTTGTATCTCTCTATCTCCTGTCTGATCAATGTTTATAAACTATGTTACTTTGTATCTCTCTATCTTCCATTTGATCAATATTTATAAACTATGTTACTTCGTATCTCTCTATCTCCATATGATCAATGTTACCTTGTATCTCTCTATCTCCTGTCTGATCAATGTTTATAAACAATGTTACTTGGCATCTCTCTATCTCCCGTCTGATCAATGCTACGTTGTATACCTCTATCTCCTGTTTGATCAATGTTCATAAGCAATGTTACATTGTTTAGAAACATTAATCAGACGGGAGATAGAGAGATGCAAAGTAACATTGTTTATAAACATTGATCAGACGGGAGACAGAGAGATACAAAATAACATTGTTTAAAAGCATTGATCAGATGTAGATAGAGAAATACATTACTTTGTATCTCTCTATCTTCATCTGATCAATGTTTATAAACAATGTTACTTTGTATCTCTCTATCTCCTGTCTGATCAATGTTTAGAAAAAAATTTACTTTGTTTCTCTCTATCTCCCGTCTGATCAATGCTACGTTGTATACCTCTATCTCCTGTTTGATCAATGTTTATAAGCAATGTTACATTGTTTAGAAACATTGATCAGACGGGACATAGAGAGATACAAAGTAACATTGTTTACAAATATTGATCAGATGGGAGATAGAGAGATACATTACTTTGTATCTCTCTATCTCCTGCCTGATCAATGTTTATAAACAATGTTACTTTGTATCTCTCTATCTCCTGCCTGATCAATGTTTATAAACAATGTTACTTTGTATCTCTCTATCTCCTGTCTGCTCAATGTTTATAAACAATGTTACTTTGTATCTCTCGATCTCCCATCTGATCAATGTTTATAAACAATGTTACTTTGTATCTCTCTATCTCCTGTCTGATCAATGTTTATAAATTATGTTACTTTGTATCTCTCTATCACCCGTCTGATCAATGTTTATAAGCAATGTTACATTGTATAAAAATATTGATCAGACGGGAGATAGAGAGATGCAAAGTAACATTGTTTATAAACATTGATCAGATGGGAGATAGAGAGATACATTACTTTGTATCTCTCTATCTCCTGCCTGATCAATGTTTATAAACAATGTTACTTTGTATTGCTCTATCTCCCGTCTGATCAATGCTTATAAACAATGTTACTTTGTATCTCTCTATCTCTTGTCTGATCAATGTTTATAAACAATGTTACTTTGTATCTCTCTATCTCTTGTCTGATCAATGTTTATAAACAATGTTACTTTGTATCTCTCTATCTCCTGTCTAATCAATGTTTATAAATAATGTTTGTATCTCTCTATATCCCGTCTGATCAATGTTTAAAAACAATGTTACTTTGTATCTTTCTGTCTCCATATTTTCACATCCATCCTTGAAAAATAAGAGTCTAATTTTCTGACCACATCTCCGCCCTTCTACCACAGCTAAACCAACTTAACGCAAGCTAATCCTTTTCCATTGACCACAACACTCTGTTTTGACATTTTGGAGAACGAATATCCAGCCGCACAGAGCACAGAGCACAGTGTTTGGACAGATGACTCTATAACTATCTATGGAAGGAAGATTATGGGTGTGAAAACATCAACACACGCATTTCCTTGAAAGGTTAGATTTAAGTGCACCAATTGGGAACAGTCTACCCAGAGGGCAGGGGCGATGTATGAATGGCATTCATTAATGTATATATATATAAAAAAAGAACCTTGAGAAATATTATTACGAAACGTCCGAGGCGTAGGAAGAAACGGCACATTAGCCCTGAGTGATGCAGTAAGAGAGGCCATGATTATACCACTGGAAGGGGTCATTTTGACTTTTGAACATGAAGGAACTTAAGATGGATGGAGGAGCCCAAGAAGAATTACAATATGGCCTTACAATGCATGTGATCAATAGCGCAGCTATCCTTTCTTCCCCTCACACCAGGGGGCTAGGCATGGGCGTCCGCAGAACTTTTTTCAGGGGGGGGGGGGCATCATTTTAGGGTCACCCATGCACCGCCCCTTTTCGACAATGTCATTATGACATTATTATGGTCAGAGTCTGCAGACGTATTACAATCCCTAGGATAAGTAATGGATAATGGCCAATAGGCCCTCTTACCAGACCCAGCGAAACTACAGCAGTGATCACTCCGGCTGGACGATCGTTCACTCTGGGTTCCCCCGGGGGCGACACTGTTCAGTAGTGTAGCATGTCTGTACCCTGGTAGTGGCTCAGTCTTTCTCTCTTTGGTGGTGCTGGGCAGCGTGGCTCTCTCTGGTGGCGCTGGACAGCATGGCTCTCTCTTGTGGCGCTGGGCAGCGTGGCTCTCTCTCTGGTGGCGCTGAACAGCATGGCTCTCTCTCTTGTGGTGCTGGACAGCATGGCTCTCTCATGTGGCGCTGGGCAGCGTGGCTCTCTCTCTGGTGGTGCTGGGCAGCGTGGCTCTCTCTCTGGTGGTGTGGGCAGCGTGGCTCTCTCTGGTGGCGCTGGGCAGCGTGGCTCTCTCTGGCTTCCGCCCAGCACACTCCTCGTCCTTTGTCCTGTAGAACTCTCTCCCTCAGCTTTTTTTCCAGACTGCAGTCTCTCAATCTCTCTCTTGATCGGGCTGTAGCCTCCTCCCTGTGGAAAATGGGGCCGCCAATCTTTTGGGACTACATGTCCCATGAAGCTTGCCTCTCCTAGTCGCCTTTGATTGGCCCTCAGTTATGGCCAATAGGGAAGGAACAGAGAGGGCAGGAAGCTGGGCGGGGAACCTGGTGAGAGCTGCCGTCTCTTCTCCCTGACAGGAGAATGGGTGGGGCGAGCGGGGGAAACCTCTGATAGCCCGCAGCTCGCCTTTCTCCCATCACAGCACCGCCAAGTTCTCTGCTGAGCAGGGAAAAGAGCCCAAAGTCACACTACACTGATGGGGGGACTTGACAGCACCTTAATGGTGTCACCCCACTGGCGGGTGGCACCTGGCTGCGGCACCTCGACAGAGACGCAACTGTGCTGAATTTAAGATCGGATCCCTGATTCCAGGGGGGGGGGCACTTGACCCCCCTTGCCCCTACCTGCGGACGCCCATGGTGCTAGGTGTAATCCAAGACCTTTACATCTCCTTTCGACCCCACATCTAACCACTGTCCAAATATTGCAGCTTTCACCTCCGTAACTTTTCCAAAATACGTTCCTTAACCACTTCAGCACCGGGCCATTTTACACCCTTCCTTACCAGAGCACTTTTTGCGATTCGCCACTGCGTCGCTTTAACTAACAATTGCGCGGTCGTGCGACGTTACACCCAAACAAAATTGACGTCCTTTTTTTCCCACAAATAGAGCTTTCTTTTGGTGGTATTTGATCACCTCTGCGGTTTTTATTTTTTGCGCTATAAACAAAAGAAGAGCGACAATTTTGAAAAAGAACACAATATTTTTTACTTTTTGCTATAATAAATATCCCATTTTTTAAAAAAATAACTATTTTTTTACTCAGTTTAGGCCGATACGTATTCTCCTACATATTTTTGGTAAAAAAAATCGCAATAAGCGTATATTGATCGGTTTGCGCAAAAGTTATAGCGTGTACAAAATAGGGGATAGATTTATTGCATTTTTTTTTTTTTTACTAGTAATGGCGGCGATCTGCGATTTTTTTTCGTGACTGCGACATTGCGGCGGACACTTCGGACACTTTTGACACATTTTTGGAACCATTCACATTTACACAGTGATCGTTGCTATAAAATTGCATTGATTACTGTGTAAATGTGACTGGCAGGGAAGGGGTTAACACTAGGGGGCGCTGCAGGGGTTAATGTGTTCCCTATAGGAGTGATTCTAACTGTGGGGGGAGGGGACTCACAAGGGGAGGAGACCGATCAGTGTTCCTCCGTACTGGGATCACATGATCGGTCTCCTCTCCGCTGACAGGACGTGGAGCTGTGTGTTTACACACACAGCTCCACGATCCCGCACGGTCCCGTTGTTTTAACGGGCAAACGCGGGTGCCCGGCGGACATCGCGGCCGCCGGCCACTCGCAACGGGTCCCGAGCAACGCCGGTGGCGCGCGCGCGCCCACCAGGCGGCCGGGAATGGGAGGACGTCATATGACGCCCACCCAGGATGGGAGATCCACCTTGTGGGCGTCATATGACAATACGCGGGTATTGAAGTGGTTAACCAATGGCCACCACTAAGCTACTAATTCACTTGTTACCCCCCTTTGTTATCTTGCCTCCAACTCCCTCCTTCTTGGCCGACCTCTATACAAGCTATCCCCACCGCAGCCAGTCGTGAATGCTATTTTGAATGAGCTAAAATAGCATTTTTTAATTTGCTGGGTAGCATTCACACTTTACTGTAGTTATCATCTGGACTTGTTCTCTGAATACAAACACAACTCTTATCCCTGTATGGGTGGACAACTCATCCTCTAAGCTTCTTCCTGTTGTTTATTTGCTGATAAATACAATATAAATTCCATTATGGAGTTATATATAGAGGCTGCTGGTGACCTGGTGCTGCAGGCTGAGGCTCTCCTTAGCTGTGAGGCCATGCAACGGTCAGTCCGAGAGCTCAGCCAATGGCAAGGCTAGGAAAACAGTCATTAATACTAGACATCTTCCTCGGGAGATTTAAAAGCCTAATGCACTCCAACTCACATCCATTATTGGATGCAGGAGACGAAAAAGCACTTTAGGTAGAAAGAAACACCGCACTCATTTGATGAGTCTTTGTCCGGGCTCTCTATGTAGACACGGAGAGATAGGCATTCACAGGGTTTACAGGAAAATTCCACTTTCATTAAATAATGGATAGAACATTCCCTATGTAATTGGGATACAAACCATTTTGTTAAGGCATTGTGATTAAAAATCACCTTTCCTTGCGTATTGACCCTCAAATGCTCTGTGTGCTCCAAAATACAAGAATCAGCCTGCAAACTTCTCTCCTGGTGCTATAGAACAAGGGTGTCAAACTCAATTTCATCACAGGCGGCATCAACATTATGGTTTCCCTCAAAGAGCCAGTTGTATCTGTAGGACTAAACAAGTGGCTGAGGAGCTGGTGTAGTAAGGAGGGGTTTGGGTTCCTGGAGGACTGGGCCGACTTCTCAGTCGATAACCAGTACTATAGAAGGGATGGACTGCACCTAAATGAGGAGGGTGCAGATCAGCTGGGAGTTAAGATGGCCAGAAAGTTAGAGGGGTTTTTAAACTAGGCGACGGGGGGGGTCCAGAGGTAGAGATAGTCAGCGCGGAACATATTCCAGAAGGTAGTATTGGGGGCATTAGTGGTAGGTTGACTAAAGCACATAAACCCAAGGTAAGTATAGTAGCAAGTCCTAGTTGCAATCTCGGAACACCCACCAACTACGTGGCATGTTCACCAATGCCAGGTTCAGCCTGGCAGACAAGATGGGTGAACTAGAGATACTGTTGTACGAGGAGGATTTGAATTTTGTGGGAATTTCCAGGACCTGGTTCTACAGCTCTCATGATTGGCTGGCAACCATTCAAGGGTATTCCCTTTATCGAGAGGGTAAAAAAGGGGGAGGGGTGTGTCTATATATCAAGAATAATGTACAAGTGAATTTGAGAGATGACATCACTAAGGGAGCTAGGGAGGAGGTGAAATCCTTATGGGTAGAGCTCCAAAGTGATAAAGCTAAGGGGAAAATAGTACTAAGAGTATGCTATAGGCCCCGTAACCTGAGGGAGGAGGCGGAGGTGGACCTCCTATCACAATTTGGATTAGCAGAAAGGATGGGAAGTGTCATCATAATCGGGGATTTTAATTATCCAGACATAGACTGGGCGGAGGGAACCATGCATTCATCTAAGGCTCGCCAGTTCCTAAAGGTCTTGCAGGACAATTTCATGGGTCAGATGGTAGACGCACCAACTAGAAATTAAGCGTTACTAGATCTACTGATTACCAACAATACGGACCTTATCGCGGATGTGGAAATACAGGGCAATTTAGGAAAACAGCGATCACAGGTCAATTGGCTTCAGTATAAATCACACAAATAGGAAACATAAGGGGAATACAAAGACACAGAATTTCAAAAGAGCCAACTTCCCTAAACTACGAACCTTGCTAGAAGATAGAAATTGCGATAAAATCTTAGGAAAAAAGAACACGGAGGAGAGATGGGTTCGCTTTAAGAGCATATTAAATAAGCGCATTAGCCAGTGCATCCCATTGGGTAATACATTTAAAAGAGCGAACAAAAGTCCTGGATGGCTTAACTCCAATGTAAAAATGCATATAAAAGCAAAGGAGAAGGCCTTCAAAAAATACAAGGCTGAGGAATTGTCAGCATTCAGACTTTATAAAGAATGCAACAAGAAATGTAAGGGTGCAATTAGGGTGGCTAAGATAGAACACGAAAGGCACATAGCGGAGGAGAGCAAAAAAAATCCCAAGAAATTCTTTAAGTATGTAAACAGTACAAAAGAGAGGACCATATTGCCCCCCATAAAGAATGAGGAAGGACATCTGGTTACAAAGGATGGGGAGATGGCGTAGGTATTGAATTTATTCTTCTGCTAGGTCTTCACGAGGGAATCGGGGGGCTTCAGTAACCAAAACTTCAGTGTTTATCCTCATGACACGTCACAGGAAGCACCTCCATGGTTAACAGAGGACAGAATTAAAATTAGACTTGGGAAACTTAACATTAATAAATCACCGGGACCAGATGGCTTGCACCCGAGGGTACTTGGGTCACTCAGTCAGGTAATTTCCAGACCATTCTTCCTAATTTTTACTGACAGTCTACTGACTGGAATGGTACCAGCTGACTGGAGAAAAGCCAATGTAGCACCAATATTTAAAAAGGACCCAAAATACATCCCTGGGAATTACAGACCAGTTAGCCTAACATCAATAGTATGTAAACACTTGGAGGGGATGATAAGGGACTATATACAAGATTTTAATAATGAGAATGGTATCATTAGCATGGATTCATGAAGAATTGTTCTTGCCAAACCAATCTATTAACCTTCTTTGAGGAGGTGAGTTGCCATCTAGATAAATGAAGGTCCGTAGACGTGGTGTATCTGGACTTTGCAAAAGCATTTGACACAGTTCCCCATAAACGTTTACTGTACAAAGTAAGGTCCGTTGGCAATGACCATAGGGTGAGTACATGGATTGAAAACTGGCTACAAGGGCGAGTTCAGAGGGTGGTTATAAATGGGGAATACTCGGAATGGTCAGGGGTGGGTAGTGGGGTCCCACAGGGTTCTGTGCTGGGACCAATCCTATTTCATTTATTCATAAACGACCTGGGAGGATGGGGTAAACAGTTCAATCTCTGTATTTGCGGACAATACTAAGCTAAGCAGGGCAATAACTTCTCCGCAGGATGTGGAAACCTTGCAAGAAGATCTGAACAAATGAATGGGATGGGCAACTACATGGCAAATTAGGTTTAATGTAGAAAAATGTAAAATAATGCATTAGGGTGGCAAAAATATGAAGGCAAATTATACACTAGGGGGAAAACCTCTGGGGGAATCTACTGTGTTTTCCCAAAGATAATACCTACCCCGAAAATAAGACCTAGCGTTATATTCCAGGAGAGTTGTAATATATTCCCTACCCCTGAAAATAAGCCCTAGTTTAAAATGCTTGTAGAATCCTATAATCCACTCTATTTCTGGAGTATATAATGTACAATGTGTGTGTTTCTGTAATATAATTGTGCTAAATACCTTCGGTACAGCCCCCCCCCCCCTGCAGTGCTCAGAGCGGGGAAGAGAGCTCTGGCGGGTCACGGAAGTACAGAGGGGCACCATAACAAAGGTATTTGGTATACTTATATTACAGAAACACACACATTGTACATTATATACTACTGTAATAGACTGGATTATAGGATTTTACAAGCATTTTAACTCGGTTCACACTGGGGATTCCTGACAGGCAGGGGGGGGGGGAGAGAAGACATCACATTACATGGTAAGACCTACCTGAAAATAAGCCCTACTGTGTCTTTTGTTGCCAAAATAATTATAAGACCCGGGCTTATTTTCGGGGAAACGCGGTAGGATGGAAAAATACCTGGGGGTCCTAGTAGATAGGCTCAGCAATGGCATGCAACGTTAAGCTGCTGCTAGCAAAGCAAACAGAATATTGGCGTGCATTTAAAAAGGGATTAACTCCAGGGATAAAGCGATGATTCTCCCGCTCTACAAGACTCTGGTCCGGCCGCACCTGGAGTATGCTGTCCAGTTCTGGGCACCAGTCCTCAGGAAGGATGTACTGGAAATGGAGCGAGTACAAAGAAGGGCAAAAAAGCTAAAAAAAGGGTCTGGAGGATATTAGTTACGAGGAAAGGTTGCGAGCACTGAACTAATTCTCTCTGGAGAAGAGATGCTTGAGAGGGGATGATTTAAATTTATAAATACCGTACTGGTGACCCCAGTTCTTTACTGTAAGAGTGGCCAGGATGTGGAATTCCCTTCCACAGGCGGTGGGCTCAGCGGGGGGCATCAATAGTTTAAAAAAACTATTAAATAAGCACCTGAACGACCAAAACATACAGGGATATACAATGTAATACTGACTCATATTCACACATATAGGTTGGACTTGATGGACTCTTTTTTCAACCTCACCTACTATGTAACTATGTAACTAGACATCTCCCCCTTGCATCAGATGTCAAGAGCCTACTCCACTATCAGAAGTCAAGAGTCCCCCACCCTCCCTTACATCATTGTGTATCCCCCTTACCTTGTTTTGCTGCTAGGAAGAACCTGGGAATGGAGCTGTGAAGCAGAAACTGCAGGTTCTGGAGGACCACCAGAGGAGGGCTGGAGTCAGCTGCTGGGCTCTGCTGAATGCTGAAACCAGGGGAGGTGGAGATGAGGAGTTGCTGTGGCTGCACAGAGAGGCACAGGATCTGGCACAGGATCTGCTGTTAACTGCTGAGAAGAGGAGAGGGAGGCCACAAGAAAGGGCCTGGTAGGCCAAATTCGGACCACGGACCATGGGCCTTGTGTTTGACACATATAGGTACATCTCAGAAATTATAAAAAATGTTCCCTGTGGTCTCACACAAATGTTTGCTTTTTCTTATGGTGCCCCCTGCCAGGTGAGAAAGGCTCATCCAAGGCATGCAATTTAAGTGGCTGTTGGTCTTCACCAAAGCTCTTAATGATGAAAATGGGCCAGGAACATTAGTGGCCACAGTTTACATTGCTGAAAACTGACACCAGGCTGTAGCCCTCAAGATCACTCCACCAAGGGTGTGGCTCAAACAGAGAGGCTACAGTGCAGAGACTACTCACAGGGTTGCATATGAGAGAGTAGTCAAGTCCAGGCAAAGGTCTAGAGAGGCGGAAGGCGAGAGCATAGTCAGGTCTGTGCAAAGGTCTAGGGAGGCAGCAGGCATGAGCATTGTCAGGTCTGAGCAGAGGCAGGCATGAGCAATGCTGGGTCCAAGCAAAGGATTAGACAGGCAGCAAGTAAAGGAGTAGTCAAGTCAACCCAGGCAGCAACAAATTGACAACTAACTAAGAATATGCATATGAATAAAGGGAGTACAACTGGGGGGATCCATAGTGGAGAAGGATCTGGGGGTATTGGTAGATCATAAGCTCAATAATAGTATGCAATGCCAAGCTGCGGTTTCCAAAGCGAACAAAGTCCTTTCTTGTATTAAGAGAGGTATGGACTCTAGAGAGAGAGATATCATTTTGCCCCCTCTGTACAAATCATTAGTAAGACCTCATCTGGAATATGCAGTTCAGTTTTGGGCACCAGTTCTCAAAAAGGATATCGGGGAACTGGAGAAAGTGCAGAGAAGGGCAACCAAACTGATAAGAGGCATGGAGGAGCTCAGCTATGAGGAAAGATTAGAGGAACTGAATTTATTCACTCTTGATAAGAGGAGATTAAGGGGGATATGATCAACATGTACAAATATATAAGGGGTCCATATATCGAACTTGGTGTTCAGTTATTCACTTTACAGTCAACAAAGAGGACAAGGAGGCACTCTTTACGTCTAGAGGAAAAGAGATTTCATCTCCAAATACGGAAAGGTTTCTTCACAGTAAGAGCTGTGAAAATGTGGAATAGACTACCCGCAGAGGTGGTTCTGGCTAGCTCAGTAGATTGCTTTAAGAAAGGCCTGGATACTTTCCTAAATGTACATAATATAACTGGGTACTGACATTTATAGGTAAAGTTGATCCGGGAAAATCCGATTGCCTCTCGGGGGATCAGGAAGGGATTTTTTCCCCTGCTTTAGCAAATTGGATCATGCTCTGCTGGGGTTTTTTGCCTTCCTCTGGATCAACTGTGGGTATAGAATTGGGTATATGGGATTGTATGATATTATTTTTTTTTTTTTATTTTTTTTTGTGGTTGAACTGGATGGACTTTTTCAACCTGACTAACTATGTAACTATGTATGTAGTATAGCTCTTTAGCTCTCAGGCAGCGAATGATAAGACACAGCATCAGATCAGCCACTTTAAAGGATGGATCTTAAATACCCTTCTATCATGGTTAAAGGACAAGCCTGGCATTGATGCTCAGAGCTCTGGCAGTGGAGATCCTTGGAATGCTGGAAATCCTGGAAAATCCAGCATGAATCCTGTGAATACTGGAGATCCTAGGAATTCTGAAAATCCTGGGGGAACACACATGGATTCTGTGAGTAGTGTGTGTACTGGAGGCCCTAGAAGTCCTGAAATCCCGAAAAAGCTCCAGCAGGTATCCTGTGAGTACTTGAGGTCCTAGGAAACCTGGAGTACTGTGAGTAATGGAGGTCTTGGAAATCCCAGAAGACCCTAAAGTGATCCTGTGAGTACTGTAACACTACCGAAATAGGCACCATCCTCCAAATTTGGTGGGATGCCCATTTAAAAATCAGTCCTGATGCCAAATTCACTCTTGGATCATAGGTCACCCTCACCCCATATATCTCCAGAACTATTTGCTACATTTTACCCTAGACTCAAAACTCACTGCAAATGCACCTTGAGAATGGAAAGGTGAAGCCCCTTATTCCTTTATACTGAAAATCACAATCTCCCCATTTGAATGGAAAAACATGATTGATTTTGCATGCCAAATGGAGGAAACCTAAAAAATGTGGAATGACACTTCAGATCACTAGAGACAACTCATGCCCTTACTGTCAGGATCCAGATTTGAATCTGCAACCTCTGCAGTGCCACCTGGGATGCTAAGCAGTGCCCTGTCTGATCCCTTGGACAGTCTTGCCTTGTCTCTTGTTTCTGGTGAACCTTGAACTCTTCGCTCACCCCCCATTAACTTCTTGATTTATGCCATGCCTTTACATTTCATGTTTCCCAAATGATTGTGCTCCTTTACATACCTGCAGCTGTCCTTATCTTCACTACCACTCGTTACCGACCTTTGGCTTGTTTCTCGACTACACTTCCACCTGATCCCAAACTGCAACCACTTGTTACTGACCTTTGGGTTGTTTACTGACTACATTTCTGCTTAATCCCTACCTGCTATATCTGTTCTGGACTGTTCTGGACTTGCTTAACACCTGGTGGGGAGATCCTGAGGACTTCGACCTGGTACTAACACGCAGCAATACCCATCTCCACCATCAGGAGCTCTAGTAAATATCAGTTGGTGCTTAGACCCCGTGCTTTGGGTAAGCCTGCAAAATCCTCCAAGTGGACCTGCTTGTGTACTTATCCTACTAGTCCGTGGGAGCCTCTTTACTGCTATAGCTACTGGTCTCAAAGCCTGACTCTTGACCGTGACACTCACAGTGAACCTCCCTCAGCTATATAAAATTATGAGAACAGTCCTCTTTATGTTATTCATTTATACAGAATAGAGTAAGTCAGAAAAATACCATATTGTGGCTACCAGAGGGAGCTGATGATCATTGGAAAAAATAAATCTGGTTTACCATGATCATTAGCACCATCTAGTGATTATAACACAGTATTTTCCCAAACCATCCTATGTGAATGAATGAAAGAATGATTTGTATAGCGCTGCAAATGCGAACTGAATCGCCTCAAGGCGCCTGTCTGCCCTTGTTGTCCTGCTATATTAGAAGAGGTGGGTGTTGAGTTTTTTCCTGAAGGCCTGATGGTTTTCTTCCAAGCGGATGTTGTTTGGTAGAGCGTTCCATAGCCGTTTAATGTGTTCAATGAATAGTTAACCTGAAGTGAAAATATCCTTAAATAATTGTTTTTGTCCATATTCACACTGAACGAATGTTCACGCAGTTTCACAGGATGAACAGCTCTGCACATTGTTTTTTAAATACACCTCTTTATTTTTGGTGTAACTTAACTTTATCATCCAAATGGATAATACATACCTTTCCTTCCTTACCCCCCCCCCCCACACACACCCATAGTCCTTCCCCTCATCTTGTGTTTCCATGCCCACCCCTCTTTTCAACTTACCTTTGGTAAACACTTTTCTTTCTTCACCTCTTTTTCTACTGTATGTGCAGCAGCAAAAGGGCACAGCCATTTTCAGATCTCTCCAGAGATGTTCAATCAGTCTGGAGCAGGTTTTCATCACAGTAGGTAGGTGAGGTTGAAAAAAAGACACAAGTCCATCAAGTCCAACCTATGTGTGTGATTATATGTCAGTATTACATTGTATATCCCTGTATATTGCGGTCGTTCAAGTGCTTATCTAATTGTTTTTTGAAACTATTGATGCCCCCCGCTGAAACCACTCCCTTCCGCAAAAAAGTTGTATTCCTATTGTGGGGTCACCAGTACGGTATTTGTAAACTGAAATCATTTTCCCTCTCAAGCGTCTCTTCTCCAGAGAGAATAAGTTCAGTGCTCTCAAGCCTTCTTCATAACTAATATCCTCCAGACCCTTTATTAGCTTTGTTGCCCTTCTTTGTACTCGCTCCATTTCCAAGACATCCTTCATGAGGACTGGTGCCTGGAACTGGACTGCATACTCCAGGTGAGGCTGGACCAGAGTCTTGTAGAGCGGGAGAATTATCTCTGGAGTTATTCCCCTTTTTAATGCATGCCAATATTCTGCTTGCTATGTTAGCAGCAGCTTTGCATTGCATGCCAATCATCTACTAGGACCCCCAGGTGCCTTTCCATTCTTGATTCCCCTAAAGGTTCTCCCCCTAGTGAGTAGATTGCATTCATCTTTTTGCCACCCAAATGCATTATTTTAAATTTTTCTACATTAAACCTCATTTGTCATGTAGTTGCCCCCCCCCCATTAATTTGTTCAGATCTTCTTGCAAGGTTTCCACATCCTGCGGAGAAGTTATTGCCCTGCTTAGCTTAGTATTGTCCGCAAATACAGAGATTGAACTGTTTAGCCCATCCTCCAGGTCATTTATGAACAAATTAAACAGGATTGGTCCCAGCACTGAACCCTGGGGGACCCCACTACCCACCCCTGACCATTCCGAGTACTCCCCATTTATCTCCACCCTCTGAACTCACCCTTGTAGCCAGTTCTCAATCCATGTACTCACCCTATGGTCCATGCCAACGGACCTTATTTTGTACAGTAAACGTTTATGGGGAACTGTGTTAAATGCTTTTGAAAAATCCAGATACACCACGTCGACGGGCCTTCCTTTATCTAGATGGCAGCTCACCTCATGAATCCATGCTGATTACTGTTAATGATGCAGTTTTCATTACTAAAATCCTGTATATAGCCCCTTATGATCCCTTCAAAGTGCTTGCATACTATTGATGTTAGGCTAACTGGTCTGTAATTCCCAGGGATGTATTTTGGCCCTTTTTTTTAAATATTGGTGCTACATTGGCTTTTCTCCAATCAGCTGGTACCATTCCAGTCAGTAGACTGTCAGTAAAAATTAGGAACAATGGTCTGGCAATTACTTGACTGAGTTCCCTAAGTACCCTCGGGTGCAAGCCATCTGTCCCGGTGATTTATTAATGTTAAGTTTCCCAAGTCTATTTCTAATTCTATCCTCTGTTAGAGATGAGGGTGCTTCCTGTGATGTGTCATGAGTTTTGGTTACTGAAGCCCCCCGATTCCCTTGTGTAGACTGAGGAGAAGAATACATTCAATACCTTTGCCATCTCCCCGTCCTTTGTAACCAGATGTCCTTCCTCATTCTTTATGGGGCCAATATGGCCTGTCCTCCCTTTTTTACTGTTTATATACTTAAAGAATTTCTTGGGATTTGTTTTGCTCTCCTCCGCTATGTGTCTTTCATGTTCTATCTTGCGATAAAGGGAATACCCTTGAATGGTTGCCAGCCAATCATGAGAGCTGTCATGAACCAGGTCTCTGAAATTCCCACAAAATCGAAATCCTCCTCGTACAACAGTATCTCTAGTTTACCCATCTTGTCCGCCAGGCTCCTGGCATTGGTGAACATGCCACGTAGTTTAGACCGGTTGCATACTGTCCTCCTATCTTTCCCTCGATCCTATAGTATAGTCTTCAAGCTCCTGCAGCTGAAAAACATCCCCACAACATGATGCTGCCACCACCATGCTTCACTGTAGGGATGGTATTGGCCAGGTGATGAGCGGTGCCTGGTTTCCTCCAGACATGACACTTGCTATTCAGGCCAAAGAGTTCAAACTTTGTTTCATCAGGCCAGAGAATTTTGTTTCTCATGGCCTGAGAGTCCTTCAGGTGCCTTTCGGCAAACTCCAGGCGGGTTGTCATGTGCCTTTTACTGAGGAGTGGCTTCCGTCTGGCCACTCTACCATACAGGCCTGATTGGTGGAGAACTGCAGACAGGGGCGTAACTAGAAATCACAGGGCCCCATAGCAAAATGTTGTATGGGCCCCCCGCCCCCTGCAAACAGCCCCCCCCCCACACACACAACAAAAAAAATTAACTAATGCCATTGAACAACAGATTACCACACTCATGTGGCACAGTACCCAGGCAACAGCTTATATTAATTTTGAACAACAAAGTATGCAATATACTGTATGCAGCCCCTGAACACACATCGCTGACCTCCATGCCTTCTAACCAATTTCTGTTCTGTTATATAAAATTAAATAGTTCAACTCACCATAATGCAGAATCAGTGGGAGCCCAGAGAGTGTGACTTGCCACCCTCGCCTGCCACCAGATGCAGATTGTCACTTTGTCACACGTTGTGGAATGTCCACTTGCCACATCCCGGATTGTCACTTGCCACACATTACGGATTGTCACTTGCCACATCACCTGCCGTGTCGCCTGCCACCAGATGCAGATTGTCACTTGTCACACGTTGCAGAATGTCACCTGCCACATGTTGCAGATTGTCCACTTGCCACGTCCCGGATTGTCACTTGCCACGTCACCTGCCACCAGATGCAGATTGTCACTTGTCACATGTTGCAGAATGTCACCTGCCATGTAACCTGCCACACATTACGGATTGTCACCTGCCACGTCACGGATTTTCACTTGCCACGTCACCTGCCACACATTACGGATTGTCACTTGCCACACATTACGGATTGTCACTTGCCACGTCCCGGGTTGTCACTTGCCACGTCATTTGCCACACATTATGGATTGTCACTTGCCACGTCCCGGGTTGTCACTTGCCACGTCACTTGCCACACATTATGGATTGTCACTTGCCATGTCCCGGGTTGTCACTTGCCATGTCACTTGCCACATATTACGGATTGTCACTTGCCACGTCCCGGGTTGTCACTTGCCACACATTATGGATTGTCACTTGCCACACATTACGGATTGTCACTTGCCACATCACCTGCCACACTTTGTGGATTGTCCACTTGCCACGTCGCCTGCCACCAGATGCAGATTGTCACTTGTCACATGTTGCGGAATGTCACCTGCCACATGTTGCGTATTGTCCACTTGCCACATCCTGGATTGTCACTTGCTACGTCACCTGCCACACATTATGGATTGTCACTTGCCACGTCCCGGGTTGTCACTTGCCACGTCACCTGCCACATTACAGATTGTCACGTCACGGATTGTCACTTGCCACGTCGCCTGCCACACATTACGGATTGTCACTTGCTACGTCCCGGGTTGTCACTTGCCACGTCACCTGCCACATTACAGATTGTCACATCATGGGTTGTCACTTGCCACGTCACCTGCCACATTACAGATTATCACGTCACGGGTTTTCACTTGCCACGTCGCCTGCCACACATTACGGATTGTCACTTGCTGTGTCACTGAGTCAGTGACAGCTGATTATCAGTCAGGCAGCAGAGAGATAATGTCATCTCTCTGCTTCCCGGCTGCCTGCACAGTGAGGGGGAACAGCACTGCAGGGATGCAGGGCGGGCACTGGGCAGTGAGAGATGATGTCATCTCTCTGCTCCCCCCGCCCGCCAGCTCCCTGATTGGCCAGCCCGCTCACGCCCCTGGAGCCGCCGCTCTCACCCACGGGGCCGCCACGGGCCCGCAGAGCCACCCGCGAACACCCGCAGAGCCGCACGCGGGCCCGTGGAGCCACCCACGATAACCCACGGGGCCACCCGCGAACGCCCGCGGAGCCACCCCGAACATCCACGAGCCACCCGCGAACACCCGCAGACCCGCGGCGCCTGTCCTCAACGGGCCCCACTTGGCTGCAGCCCCATATTGCCTGCATATGCCGCTATGTCGGTAGTTCCGCCACTGGCTGCAGAGATGGTTGTTCTTCTGGAAGGTTCTCCTCTCTACACAGAGAAATGATGGAGCTCTGTCAAAGTGACCATCAGGTTCTTGGTCACATCCCTCACTAAGACCCTTCTCCCTCGATCGCTCAGTCTGGCCGGGCAGCCCGCTCTAGGAAGAGTCCTGGTGGTTCCAAACTTCTTCCATTTACAGATGATGGAGGCCACTGTGCTCATTGGGACCTACAATGCTGCAGACATTTTTCTGTACCCTTCCTCAGATCTGTGCCTCAATACAATCCTGTCTCAGAGGTCTACAGAAAATTCCTTGGACTTCATGGCTTGGTTTGTGCTCTGACATACACTGTTAACTGTGGGACCTTATATAGACAGGTGTGTGCCTTTCCAAATCGTGTCCAATCAACTGAATTTACCACAGGTGGTCTCCAATACAGTTGTAGAAACATCTCATGGATGATCAGTGGAAACAGGAGGCACCTGAGCTCAATTTTGAGTGTCATGGCAAAGGCTGTGAATATTTATGTACATGTTATTTTTTTTTTTTTTTAAATAAATTTGCAAAGATTTCAAACAAATTTCTATCATGTTGTCATTATGGGGTATTGTTTGTAAAATTTTGAGGAAAATAATGAATTTAATCTATTTTGGAATAAGGCTGTAACATAAAAAAATGTGGAAAAACGGAAGTGCTGTGAATACTTTCCGGATGCACTGCAGTTGTGTTCCTAAATTCGAATTTGGAAAAGAATAGAATGGAATAAAACAGAAAAGAATAGACTAGAATATAATAGAAAATAAAATAATAGAATAGAAAAAATAGAATAGAATAAAATAGAAAAAATATAGCTGTCTTCCATAATTCGAATTTTGAATAGAATAAAATTAATAGAGTAAAACAGGTCCAAAATGATCTTAATGCAGAGTCAATACATTATGTCCTGGTCTTTCCCTCACTTCTGGGGATCACCCCAAATTATGTAAGTTGCACTCAGGATTTCTATGAATGTTAATTAGGAGGCTGCCTTCCTCGGTTTATGTTGTACTCTCTTTTGTTGTTTTTGTCTCTTATGCGCCAGATCCAGCCCCTGTGTGGGTGATCTAGGTGCCTTTGATATTGTTGTATGTTTAATACTACTTCTGCAATAAAACTTATTGAACCAGAATAGAGTAAAACAGAAGAGAATAGAATAGACAGTAAAAGAATAGAATAAAACAAAATAGAAAATAAATAAATAGAATAGAAAAGAAAAGAATAGAATGGAAGACAATTGAATACAAAAAATAGAATAAAATAAAATAAAACCATCTTCCGAAATTATAATTTCAAATAGAATATAACCAGCTATTCTTCACAGTGAATTCAGATCGATTCAATAGAAATAGAATAGAATAAAATACAAAGAATATAGCTGTCTTCTGAAATTTGAACTTCAAAAATAAAATAAAAGAATAGAATAGAATAGAATAACGTAAAACAGAAAAGAATATTATAGAAAATAAAAGAATATACTAAAATAGAATAGAAAATAAAGTCATAGAATAGAAAAGAATAGAACAGAAAATAAAAGAATAGAGCGTAGCCAATAAAATAATGTACGACTTACATATATGGCATGGTGCTTAAGGCTTGCTTCTTCAGGCAGGTGCCCCTGAGTCTAATAATATGTGGCCTTTCAGAATGGGAACTGTGCTGGCAGAACAGTGTGCAGAATCAGCCAATCCAAACAGGGTGGACACAAAGGACCTTCCCTAAATGCCACAGATATGCAGGACCATCCCTAAACCATTGTTTATCCTCAGGAACCTTTCCCTGGGCTTAGCCTATTTTTCCCTGACCAGAAGATGCCTGTCAGTTTCTATATACTTTCCACACTGCGGATATGCCCAAATGACCTAGCAGGGGTTTTATATGTATATATATATATATATATATATATATAAGCTCTCTGAATCCAAGATGGCTGCCTAAATCTTGGAGCGCTCTGTGTCCTATCAGACCCAGGCTCCCCCAAGATGGCCACTGGAAGCCATTTCAGAGGACAAATCAGTTTTGCTGGCACCAGAGGTATGCCATACCTTCCAACTTTTTGAAATGGTAATGATAGACACATATTAGCAAAAGTATGTTGGCACAGGACACACCCCTGACATGCCCGCCTAAATGAGAATTAAAAAAAATTGTTAAACTCCCCCAAAAGCTTGTTTTTACCACTACTATTCCTTTATATTGGCTTTATACCGGAGCATAGGGAGAGGCCAAGAAAGTGGACACCAACACATCTACCTATGTGCCGGTGCCCGCCCAGGGAATCATCTTTATGCCGATGTTGCTCTGGTGCTGAGGTACGCCCTACATATTATATGTACATTTAATGTTGAATAATCATTTATACTGTTACTTTTATCTCTGCGTGTCATTTTTTTTCTTTAGACAACTGCTGTAATATTTGTATGCGTCCTGATGAAGCCACTTCTAGTGAAACACGTTGATTCATGGAGATACTGTACATATAAGTTCATATCTATTCTAAATGTAATATTTATTACTGTGCAGGGTTGACTCAACTTATGAGCCAACACAATACATTTGTCTTTTTAATTACAAACATACATTTTGTATGGCATTTTAGATTGATTGTACAATACAATTCAGTGATTTTATTTGGTTGTTTATAGTCTGAATTTTTTTTCTATGTATATACACCACAAATGATGGCCATGAGTGTCACCCTTCTATTATAGTATTTTTTGAAAGATAAATAGTGCATTTTATTAACAAATATACTATATTGCCCAAAGTATTAGGACGCCTGCCTTTACACACACATAAACTTTAATGGCATCGCAGTCTTAGTCCGTAAAGTTCAATCTTGAGTCGGTCCATCTTTTGCAGCTATAACAGCTTCAACTCTTCTGGAAAGGCTGTCGACAAGGTTTAGGAGTGTGTCTACGGGAATGTTTGACCATTCTTCCAGAAGCCCATTTGTGAGGTCAGACGAGAAGGTCTGGCTCACAGTCTCCACTCTAATTCATCCCAAAGGTGTTCTATCGGGTTGAGTTCAGGACTCCTGTGCTGGCCAGTCAAGTTCCTCCACCCCAAACTCACTCATCCATGTCTTTAACCACTTGCCTACCAGGTGCTAACACCCCTTTCCTGCCCAAGACATCATATGACGTCGTCCCAGAACAAGAGCTGCACCGCCCCCGCCATCATTTGACGGTGGGCGGGCAGCAAGTAGTTAAGGACCTTGCTTTGTGCACTCATTTGGTGGAGGGGGGATTATGGTGTGGGGCTGTTTTTCAGAGGTTGGGCTTGGCCCCTTAGTTCCAGTGAAGGGAACTCTTAAGGCATCAACATACGAAGACATTTTGGACAATTTCATGCTCCCAACTTTGTGGGAACAGTTTGGGGATGACCCCTTCCTGATCCAACATGACTGCGCACCAGTGCACAAAGCAAGGTCCATAAAGACATGGATGAGACGAGTTTGGGGTGGAGGAACTTGACTGGCTTGCACATAGTCCTGACTTCAACCCGATAGAACACCTTTGGAATGAACTAGATCGGAGACTGCGAGCCAGACTTTTTCATCCAACATCAGTGCCTGGCCTTACAAATGCGCTTCTGGAAGAAGGGTCAACCATTCCCATAGACACACTCCTAAACCTTGTGGACGGCCTTCCCAGAAGGGTTGAAGCTGTTATAGCTGCAAAGGGTGGACCAACTCAATATTGAACCCTACGGACTAAAATGAACAAATGAGGAGGAAAGAGGGACTTTGTTCTAAATCAGGGACAGTTGGAAGCCATGGGTATGTAGTGATCATGTGATCACTATGTTAACTTTTGGCGGTGAAGCATATGTTGGCATAACCGCTTGAATTCTCCACCAGTGCCAGTGGAGGAGGATGTTGTGCTGCTGGCCAATGCATCCAACGAGCAGTAAAATCTCTCTGGTTGGGTAGTGACTTAGCAATTCACAGATTGCTCACTTTCTGCTTTGCTTCCAAAAGGTAACATAGTGGTCACATGATCACTGATTTGTCCTCTGTGCTGGGCTTCCAGCGGCCATCTTGGTGGAGTCTGGGTCTGATTAGACACAGAGCTCTACGAAGATTTTGGAGGCCATCTTGGATTCAGAGAGGCTTTATATGGCCCCCGATGGGTCATTTTGGCATTAGCGCAGTGTGGAAAGTGTTGCCACTAACTGAAAGCTGCTCTAAAGCAACCAAGTGCTGATGGCGCCCAAGTGAGTGCATGAAGACAGTAGGTGGCTGAAAAATAGGGCTAAAAGAGATCAGCATATGCTATCAGGGCCGGTGCTACCACTAGGCAAACTAGGCAGCCGCCTAGGGCGCCCTGCTGACTATGGTGGCTGGCCACTGATGTTCCTACTCTCTTCTCTCTGCAGCAAGTAACTAAGTCTCAGCATCAGCAGGCAGCCACTGCTCTGTTTACACATAGTGTCAGAGGAGCAACGGCGGTGGAGGACTGTGTCTGTGTCCCGACTCCTGAATGAATGGAAGCAAGCAAACATTCATTGATGGGCACTGGTAAGGCTGCATGTAATGGGTCCTGGTGAGGCTGCATGTGATGGGTCCTGGTGAGGCTGAATGTGATGGGTGCTGGTGAGGCTGGATTTGATGGGCGCTTGTGAGGCTGCATGTGATGGGTCCTGGTGAGGCTGAATGTGATGGGTGCTGGTGAGGCTGGATTTGATGGGTGCTGGTGAGGCTGCATTGTTGGGGGCTGGTGAGACTGCATCAATGGGCGCTGGTGAGGCTGCATTTGATGGCGCTGGTGAGGCTGCATCGATGGGCGCTGGTGAGGCTGCATTTGATGGGAGCTGGTGAGGCTGCATCGATGGGCGCTGGTGAGGCTGCAATTGATGAGCGCTGGTGAGGCTGCATCGATGGGCGCTGGTGAGACTGCATTGATGGGCGCTCGTGAGGCTGCATTTGATGGGCGCTGGTGAGGCTGCATCAATGGGCGCTGGTGAGGCTGCATTTGATGGGCGCTGGTGAGGCTGCATCAATGGGCGCTGGTGAGGCTGCATTAATGGGCGCTGGTGAGGCTGCATTTGATGGGCGCTGGTGAGGCTGCATCGATGGGCGCTGGTGAGGCTGCATTTGATGGGCGCTGGTGAGGCTGCATCGATAGGCGCTGGTGAGGCTGCATTAATGGGCACTGGTAAGGCTGCATTGATGGGTGCTGGTGAGACTGCATCGATGGGCGCTCGTGAGGCTGCATTTGATGGGCGCTGGTGAGGCTGCATCAATGGGCGCTGGTGAGGCTGCATTTGATGGGCGCTGGTGAGGCTGCATTGATGGGCGCTGGTGAGGCTGCATTTTATGAGCGCTGGTGAGGCTGCATCGATGGGCGCTGGTGAGGCTGCATTTGATGGGCGCTGGTGAGGCTGCATTTGATGGGCACTGGTGGGCTGCATTTAATGGGCGCTTCATTAAAAAAGTGGGGTTTACATGGGCAGGGAAAAGGTGTGGAGTCAGTGGTGGAGTTGGGGAGGGGCGGCAAAATTAGGTTTCGCCTAGGGTGTCAAAAATCCTTGCACCAGCCCTGTATACTATAAAGTGAAAACAGTATTTTAGTCCTACTTTTGCAGTCAGCTGAGGACGTGCAAACTCCTCCCAAACAGCCCTCTTACTGAATTCAATGCAGGCGGCATTTGCATCGGTTCCCGATAACAAACGCAGAGACCACCTTTGCAAAAGAGCTGAAAACCTTTGATGTGCTCCTTAAAAATAAATCAAAGCTTTGGAAACGCTCCCTCTTCATAGAGAACGTATTTGTTGCTTACTGTTTATTGCATCGCCTTTTCAATGGTAAGATATCCCTTTCTCCCCCCCCCCCCCCCCGGTGTAGCAGATGCGCCATGACCAATACCCAACACTTCAACCACGATCATTTTATCTTATTGTATCCAGCAGGACTGGCAAACAATAGACCCAAATATCTATTATCTGGATCTTTACTAAAAGAAACATTGACATACATTTAACCATTACAGTACCAGCCTGCAATACCCCTTCATTACTGGGCCATATTCTAGCGCTGTGATAGTTTGACTGACAATTACTCCGCTGTGCAACACTGTACCCAAGTGAATTTGGTATCATTTTTTTGAGACAGATGGAGATTTTTTTTTGGTATTTAATAATAATCACTTTTTTTATTTTTTTATTTACTATATAAAAGAAAAAGGATGAAAACATTTGAAACATGTGGCTTGGTAATGGTGTGATAATATACAAGTAATACACAGAGAGAGGAGAAGGTGAATGGGAGCGATAGATAGATAGATAAGATGGATAGATAGATAGATAAATGGATAGATAAATGGATAGATAGATAGACAGATAGATAGACAGATAGATAGATAGATAGATAGATAGATAGATAGGATATTGACTAAAAGTTAGATAGACAGATAAGACATATTGATAGATATAGTATATATATAGATAGATAGATAGATATAGGATATTGATTAAAAGATGGATAGATAGATAGATCGATAGATATACAGATAAGACATATAGAAGATATACATATATGTATATATAGCTAGATTGATAGATAGATATATAGATAGGATATTGAATAAAAGATAGATAGATACATACATAGATATGATATTGATAGATATATAGCTAGATAGATAGCCAGATTGATAGATAGATAGATAGATGGATAGATAGATAGATATAGATAGATAGATATGATATACGATAGATGGATAGATAGATAGATAGATAGATATGATAAGATAGATAGATAGATAAATACATAGATAGATAGATATGATGTACTATAGATGGATAGATAGATAGATAGATAGATAGATAGATAGATATATAGATAGATAGATAGATAGATAGATAGATAGATAGACAGATGTGGGGGGGGAGGTGCTCAGTATGGCTTGTATGGGAAGATAGCAGACAATGAATGAATGAATGAAGTGCTCTCCATTGGTGGGCTGTGTGTGGGGGAGGGGAGGTGCTCAGTATGGCTTGTATGGGAAGATAGCAGACAATAGACGGAGCGTGCTTTGTGCTCCGGTGCTCATGCCTGTAATGGAGTCTTCATAAACAGATATATAAAGGATGATTCCAGCTTGTCCCATGTGTCACAACACCAGAAAGAACAGAAAAATCCAACAACAACAATTCCATTACACCGAAAACGCCGCCGTCACCGCACCATTGTCTCCTATTTTATTTTTTTTTATTATTATTAATTTCTCTATTATGATTCCTTACAGTAGAAACGCAAGTCCATTATTGAGGCGCAGGAAAACAAAGTGCGATCATGAATATTCATACGCTGTCTTGCGTTCCCAATTTAAACAAAGGAACCCCTTAATATTCTCCCTGTTTTGATTACTTTCACGGCGTCGTCAATCCATATTCACTTCAAATTTTGTAAAAACAGCAATTTCGTGTCATTATTATATTTTTTTTTTTGTCTTATTTTATTAGCTGTGCATCTGCATTTCAGATGAAATTTTTTTAATAATCCTGTCTCTGTTGGTAAAAAAAAATAAAAAAAAATAGGAGGAAAAAAGAACAATATTTATTGAAATATAAAAGCCGAAACAGCCGATATCATTGGAAGACAACATTTGTCTACACGGCACATTGTTGCGGGTGAAATATCGCTAAAGGCACGCTGCAGACAAGGGAGGTTTGCTTTTAAAGGTTAACTATAAATCTTTTCATGTCAGATTTAATTAAACTTAAATTCTACTATAAACTGTTTTTTTTTTTTTGTTTTGTTTTTTTTTCTACTAGAAGCTACTTGGAAAGCCCAGCACTAGTTCCGCACTGTCTACTTATAAAGGCAGAGGTGTGTCTCTTCTGATTCAGCTGTGTCTTCCAGCCTTTGGGTACCAGTGACCCCAAATGTGCTCCCAGTCCATGTTTCCTCTAGTGATTTCAGTGTGCCAATGTTCCCTGTCCATGTGTCACCTAGTGTGCCCAGTGTCCCCAGTGTCTTCAAGTGTGCTTCCAGTTCAGGTGTCACCTAGTAACTCCAGTCCCCCCAGTGCCCTCTATGACTCCACGTGCACTCCCAGTTCACGTGTCATGTAGTGATTCCAGTGCAGCCAGTGACCCCCAACTGCATTCCCAGTCCACGTGTCACTTAGTAACCAGTGGCGGCCGCTCATGCAGGGCGTTGGGGCGCCGCCCCCCTAATCCATGCGCCTGGCCCCTAATCTACATTCAGGGTGCTGTGCGCCTGGATTCCAATGGGTTTTTTTTTTCGAAGTACATAATTGGCTTCAAAAAGGGTGGGCTTCAAAAAGGAAGCGGGTCCTGATTGGCTCAGGAGGAGAAGCGTTCACCGAGACTCGAGAGGAGACACAGGGGGGAAGCTGCCGAAGCCACGACCTGGATGGGGTAAGTGTGGGGCTGGCAGGGGGCCTGGCTGGCGACGGGCGAACGATGCAACGATCGAGCATCGGGGAGAAGCGGCAATTGATCAAGCGAGCGAGCCCTGGGGTGGGGGTGGTTGGTTGGCTGGCTGAGGTGCCACGGGCCGTCCCCCCAAGAAAATTAAGTACCAGATGCCACTGGTAGTAACTCTAGTACTCCCAATGCCCTCTATGGCTCCAAATGCACCCCCAGTTCATGTGTCACATAGTAACCCCAGTACACCCAGTGCCCTCTATGATTTCAAGTGCACTCCCAGTCCACGTGTCACGTAGTAACTCCAGTACACCCAGTGCCCTCTATGATTTCAAGTGCACTCCCAGTCCACATGTCACGTAGTAACTCCAGTACACCCAGTGCCCTCTATGATTCCAAGTGCACTCCCAGTCCACATGTCACGTAGTAACTCCAGTACACCCAGTGCCCTCTATGATTCCAAGTGCACTCCCAGTCCACATGTCACGTAGTAACTCCAGTACACCCAGTGCCCTCTATGACTCCAAGTGCACTCCCAGTCCACATGTCACGTAGTAACTCCAGTACACCCAGTGCCCTCTATGACTCCAAGTGCACTCCCAGTGTCATCTAGTGATTCCAGTGCAGCCAGTGACTCCAACTGCACTCCCAGTCCACGTTATATTCTATACTTACTATCTACATAATAAGTAGGCAAGTAGGCAGAGATGTATGTGTTTTTCTGACTCATTCAGCTGTGTCTTCCAGCCTCTGGGTACAAGTGACCCCAAGTGTTCTTCTGGTCCACGTGTCCTCCAGTGTGCCCAGTGTGCAAAGTAACTCCAAGTGTGCAGGGCTGGTGCAAAGATTTTTGACACCCTAGGCTAAACCTAATTTTGCCGCCCCTCCCCAACTCCACCACTGACTCCACCTCCTTTTCCCTGCCCATGTAAACCCCACTTTTTTAATGAAGCGCCCACCAAATGCAGCCCAGCAGTGCCCATCAAATGCAGCCCCACCAGCGCCCATCAAATGCAGCCTCGCCAGCGCCCATCAATGCAGCCTCACCAGCGCTCATCAATGCAGCCTCACCAGCGCCCATCGATGCAGCCTCACCAGCACCCATCAAATGCAGCCTCACCAGCGCCCATCGATGCAGCCTCACCAGCGCCCATCAAATGCAGCCTCACCAGCGCCCATCGATGCAGCCTCACCAGCGCCCATTGATGCAGCCTCACCAGCGCCCATTAAATGCAGCCTCACGAGCACCCATCGATGCAGTCTCACCAGCACCCATCAATGCAGCCTCACCAGTGCCCATTAATGCAGCCTCACCAGCGCCCATCGATGCAGCCTCACCAGCGCCCATCAAATGCAGCCTCACCAGCGCCCATCAAATGCAGCCTCACCAGCGCCCATCAAATGCAGCCTCACCAGCGCCCATCGATGCAGCCTCACCAGCGCCCATCAAATGCAGCCTCACCAGCGCCCATCAATGCAGCCTCACCAGCGCCCATCAAATGCAGCCTCACGAGCGCCCATCGATGCAGCCTCACCAGCGCCCATCAAATGCACCCTCACCAGCGCCCATCGATGCAGTCTCACCAGCACCCATCAATGCAGCCTCACCAGCACCCATTAATGCAGCCTCACAAGCGCCCTTCAAATCCAGCCTCACCAGCACCCATCACATGCAGCCTCACCAGGACCCATCACATGCAGCCTCACCAGGACCCATCAAATGCAGCCTAACGGTGCCCATCAATGAATGTTTGCTTGCTTCCATTCATTCAGGAGTCGGGACACAGACACAGTCCTCCACCGCCGTTGCTCCTCTGACACTATGTGTAAACAGAGCAGTGGCTGCCTGCTGATGCTGAGACTTAGTTGCTTGCTGCAGAGAGAAGAGAGTAGGAACATCAGTGGCCAGCCACCATAGTCAGCAGGGCGCCCTAGGTGGCTGCCTAGTTTGCCTAGTGGTAGCACCGGCCCTGCAAGTGTGCTCCCTGTCCATACATCACCTAGTGACTCCAGTATGCCCAGTGTTCCCAGTGATTCCAAATGCCATCCAGTGTACCCAGTGTGCCAAGTGACTCCAAGGGTGATCTCTGTCCACGTGTCACCTAGTGACTCCAGTATGCCTAGTGTTCCCAAGGACTTCAAGTGCACACCCAGTCCAGGTGTCACCTAGTGACTCCAATTCGCCCAGTGCCCTCAATAACTTCAAGTGCACTCCCGGTCCATATGTTATCTGGTGACTCTAGTGTGTCTAGTGACTCCAAGTGCACTCCCAGTCCACATGTCCCCTATGGATATTTTATACTTTAAGCACCCCTGACTCCTTTTCCTGTGTAGTTCTGGCCAACACTGTACCCCCAATATTCAATCCTTCTCCTTCCCTTAATTCATTATTTTTATGTAGCAGCCTCTAGTGTGCTAGATGTAGTATAGGTTTTTTTTTTCAGTACTGTAGGAAAATGTATTTAGCTCAGAGCTAAGCCTGAGATGTTGCATATGGGTCAGGGTTCAGTGACTCAGGGCTGGATGACACATCCTGACAGTTACCCAGGTGCCTCCCCCTGGTCTAAAAGGTTGTAGAATCTTCTAGAGCTGGTGGGTGGAGGTTAGGAGGGGTTGTTTTATATATTTATGAGACCTCAGCCAATCCCCAGGAGTGGGCCGGCAGGGACCAGAGTTTACCTCATAAATAGAAACGGCAGCAGAGGCAGTCAGGTGGAAGATGGAGATATAGTGCTGTGGAGGCCATCAGGGGTACTGTCATGACTCTGCAGTAATACTTTCATGCCCTGTCTGTCTCTTACCTGGTCTGTGTATCAGCCTTAGGGCTTGCGCTCCCACACCTGCATGGTTAAGTAATCTTCCCTCAGTGTGGCTCCACCCTAGCCTCCACAGGAACCACTATTTAACACTGTATTCTCCAAGACTGCCTTGCCGAGCAATATTTTGTGTTTGGTTTCCTGTTCCCTGTTTGCTGTGTACTCTACGTCTGTCTCTGTTACCGATCTTGGCTTGTTCTTGACTATCCCTGGCTGCTTGAGACCCTGACCTTCTGGCGTGTTCTCTGTCTATCCTTGTCTGCTAGTCGCCCCGACCTCTGGGTTTCTCCTTACAATCCCTTGTTGTCCTGGGCTGCTGCTTCCTCTCTATCCTCCTGTAGCCTACCGTGAGCGTGAGCTGGGAGACCCTGGGGGCCGCGACCTGGAGTCAGTTTCAGCGCAGTCCATCCTCACCACTAGAGGCTCTGGTGAACAACTGCTGGCTCTTAGACTCCATGCCCTGGGGAATCTTATGCTATAGCTCCCAGTGGGATCCGTGTTGGTGCTCCAGTGGACCTGCCTTCCTGAACCACCCAGAGTTCCATCTGCAGCAGTCAGCCGTATCATCCACTACCTTAGCGGTGCACTACTGACTCCAACGGTGTGCATCTGTCACCTGGACTCAGGTGACTTAAAAGGTACCCCCTAGTCTAGGGGGGGGTGACCTTGGGCTGGGGCCCGGGTGCTGGAAGGATCCTGCCACAACACATGAAGGAAGCCTTTCCTGGAGGCACAGGAGCAAGAGAGAGGACAGCAGGAACAGATGAGCACTACTGGGGACTTACAAGGGGGGAGACTGCCACTTGTACCCAGTTCTTTCGTGAGAGTCAGCCGGGTGGGCTGGTGACAGCTAGTCTCCAGGACTGGTGTGGAGAAGTTAGCCTGGAGGGCTAGTGTCAGGGGCAGCTGCAGCTAGGTGGGTTGGCAGTGCCTGAAGAGGTGGTGCAGGGATCGGTAGTCACAGGAGGAGGAATACAAGCTGGTCGCTGTCATTTTTGCTACACAACCAAGGGGCCTCGGGTTCCCGCCTGTAGGCTTTTGCTAAAATCTGACTGAGGACCTGTCAGATCCACCAACAGTGATCCAGCTGGAGCTGACAAGCAAGTGTGTACTGAAGGAAGAAGTTGTATATAGAGACTGTATATAGGAAGCGTTGTCCCTGAAGTTTTTGTTGCTGAAGTCAAGTAGGCATCCCATAACCTCCGATCCCTATTTATCCCTCAATAAATAACAAAAACAAAGTCACGGACTGTTCTCTGTCTCTGGAGTGCCTGGCTGTGCAAGGGGGTGCCCAGCAATGCAATGCCAACTCAATTTCCACGTTTCTAGCAGCTCCAGAAATATATACCCTTTTGCCCATCTTTGTCATCAGCAAAAGAACATACCTTGCCCAACAAAACCTTCAGTTTTATGACTTACGGACAGATTAAATGGAACAGGACCCAATACAGAGCATTGTGTTACACCCGTAGTGAGATTTGCACTGTTGCTGTGGTCCATTGCAACATTTGTAGGAAGCATCAGAATAGCGTCTTCAAATGCTACAAAAGCCATTTCGAGGTTTAATGTATTAATAATTACCTTTCCATTTCAATCTGCATCCACTTATCATTTTCTAGAACTGCCACACAAATGAAATGGAACCACTGATAACAAAAAGTTCAAATAAAAGGTTTCCCTGTAAAGAGGATGTCAATCTCCTGTGTCATCTGATGTGCTCAGCGGTTCCACCGGTTGACCTCTAAGTTTTTACCCTGTTCTGTACTGATGTGAAGGTCAGTGATGTGTCAGACCAACACAAAGTGGCACATAAGTGTGAAGTGGAAGAAAAATTATAAATGGTTTTCAATTTTTTTTTACAAATAAATATCTGGAAAGTGTGGTGTACATTTGTATTCAGCCACCTTTACTCTGATAACCCTAACTAAAATCTAGTGGAACCAATGGCCTTCAGAAGTCACCTAATTGGTAAATAGAGTCCATCTGTGTGTAATTAAATTTCAGTATAAATGCAGCTGTTCTGTAAAGCCTTCAGAGGTTTGTTAGAGGACCTTAGTGAACAAACAGCATAATGAAGACCAAGGTACACACCAGACAGGTCAGGGATAGAGTTGTGGAGAAGTTTAAAGGTTTAAAGCAGGTTTAGGTTATCCCCTTCCCGACCACCCGCCGCAGATATATTGCGACCGGATGGCTCCCCTTGGCGAGCCATCGTAGCTGTATGTTGGCTCTTTAAGACGTTGCGCAGGCACGTGACCGGAGGCGCACCCACAGCGTGTCGCCGATGCGCGCGATGACCGCCGGGCACCCACGATTGCTCGCGACAGAGCAAGAACTGGGATCTGTGTGTGTAAACACACAAATCCCGGTTCTGTCAGGGGAGAGGAGACAGATCTGTGTTCCTACTAAGTAGGAACAACAATCTGTCCTCCTCCTCTAGTCAGCCATGTTCCCATAGACACACTCCTAAGAAGGGAAAAAGACACTAACTGGAGATGATGTTTTGCTGCTCACCCCTGGGATGTGAAAACAAAGAAGAAAAGGTCCCCCCAAGAGGAATTGGTGGGGTTTTTAGGCAGCGTTTAGAAAATAAGTTCTCTGAAAGATATTGTTATATTCAAAATATGAATCTTTATTCGATTAAAGATATCGCATGTGACATATAAATGAAGATAAAAATAGGAGACATGGGTCCCAAATGGATAAAACAATACAGAAATTTAAAACAGATTTACACTGACAGACAAAAAGCTTTTACAACAATATAGTTTACATAACCAAATTATGGGGGTAAAAGTGAACCTGACGCGTTTCGACCCATTTTAGTGAGGGTCTTCCTCAAAGGTGGTTTTGTCTAGTGTGTAAATTTCTATAGATTACTCCTTCTATGTGATGGGGTTCCCTCTAGGTCGGTGTGCTCCAAATCCTAGACAGCGTCCCGCTATAGCGCCCCCCAGCGGGCGCGCGGCAGATAAGGCGATCCAGCAACGGGACCTACGAGGGGTCACATCCAATGGATAGGCTGCCCACGGATCAGTACGTGGGCCAAACGGGCAGAGGAAGGGAGGTGGAAGGGGAGGGGAGGGGGGGGGGGAAAGGGGGGGGGGGGAAGGGGGGGAAGGGGAAGGAAGGGATGAAAATGGGGTTCCTTGAGGTCCCCTGTTCTGCACACCTAATAGAGTTGGTGTATCTTGCTCAGGTTGCGAGGTGCATGTAAAGGCCCATATATTGCAAACCAGAGTGTGCTGTATTGATTGCGAGTTCCAAAGATGGAATGCCCAGTTGTGTTTGTATGGCATAGTTCTTGGATCATCACATGGAGAAGATCCAAGAACTATGCCATACAAACACAACTGGGCATTCCATCTTTGGAACTCGCAATCAATACAGCACACTCTGGAACCCCATTTTCATCCCTTCCTTCCCCTTCCCCCCCCCCCTTCCCCCCCCCTTCCCCCCCCCCCTCCCTCCCCTCCCCTTCCACCTCCCTTCCTCTGCCCGTTTGGCCCACGTACTGATCAGTGGGCAGCCTATCCATTGGATGTGACCCCTCGTAGGTCCCGTTGCTGGATCGCCTTATCTGCCGCGCGCCCGCTGGGGGGCGCTATAGCTATTGTTGAATATAACAATATCTTTCAGAGAACTTATTTTCTAAACGCTGCCTAAAAACCCCACCAATTCCTCTTGGGGGGAATTGCTGTCTAGGATTTGGAGCACACCGACCTAGAGGGAACCCCATCACATAGAAGGAGTAATCTATAGAAATTTACACACTAGACAAAACCACCTTTGAGGAAGACCCTCACTAAAACGGGTCGAAACGCGTCAGGTTCACTTTTACCCCCATAATTTGGTTATGTAAACTATATTGTTGTAAAAGCTTTTTGTCTGTCAGTGTAAATCTGTTTTAAATTTCTGTATTGTTTTATCCATTTGGGACCCATGTCTCCTATTTTTATCTTCATTTATATGTCACATGCGATATCTTTAATCTAATAAAGATTCATATTTTGAATATAACAATATCTTTCAGAGAACTTATTTTCTAAACGCTGCCTAAAAACCCCACCAATTCCTCTTGGGGGGACCTTTTCTTCTTTGTAGACACACTCCTAAACCTTGTGGACGACCTTCCCAGAAGAGTTGAAGCTGTTATAGCTGCAAAGGGTGGGCAAACTCAATATTCCATCCTACGGACTAGGATGAACAAATGAGGAGGAAAGAGGGACAGAGGGACATTGTTCCAAATCAGGGACATATAGACACAGTACAGTTATTTCTCTTCCCCAGTTGGCACGCTTCCCCCAACTGCCCTACTCCTTCACAGGCTTTTGCCCTTCATCCGGTTCCTCTTACTTCCAGGTGCCTTCTAGATGTGGCATAGGGATGGCTATAGCTGAAATCCTTCTTTAAGACTACATCTCCCAGACTGCTCCTGTGCACCCTGAACAGACCCAGTCTCGGCAAGGCATAATTGGCAACGTCATCTTGTGGACAAAAAAGTTTTGCAATTCAGTAACATCGCTCAGTGTTAATATACACTATATTACCAAAAGTATTGGGACACCTGCCTTTACACACACACATGAACTTTAATAGAACCCCAGTCTTAGCTTGTAGAGATCAATACTGAGTTGGCCCACCCTTTGCAGCTATAACAGCTTTAACTCTTCTGGGAAGGCTGTCCACAAGGTTTAGGAGTGTGTCTATGGGAATGTTTGACCTTTCTTCCAGAAGCGCAAAGTCTGTGAATACATAATTTTTAATAAATTTGCAAAGATTTCAAACAAACTTCTTTCATGTTGTCATTATGGGGTATTGTTTGTAGAATTTCAAGTAAAATAATGAATTTAATCCATTTTGGAATAAAGCTGTAACATAACAAAATGTGGAAAAAGTGAAGCGCTGTGAATATACTGTATAGACATGTGCACAACAAAAAAATTTGTTTATTTTCGTTTCGTTTTTTTAGTTTCCGTTGATTCGTAACGATTCGTAAATTCGTAAGTCGCCGGTGTTCGTACTTGTAACGATTCGTATTTTCGTAAGAGTTATTTTTTCGTTGATTCGTTTTTCCGTTAGTTTAATTTTCGTTTATTCGTTTATTCGAAATTCGGACGCATTCGTATTTATTCGTACATTCGTAACATTCGTAACATTCGTAGATTCGAAATCGGAGCATAATTCCTAATTTTATGTAATGTGTATGCTATTATTACATTTTAAGAGACACGGAAAATTACGAATCGAAAAAAAAAAAAAGTTACGAATGTACGATTTTTTTTGTTCAATCCATTCGAAGCACGTTAAGCAGCGCCATTGTAAGAGACACGGAAAATTACGAATCAAAAAAAAAAAAAAAAGTTCCGAATGTACGATTTTTGTTCAATCCATTCGAAGCACGTTAAGCAGCGCATTGTAAGAGACACGGAAAATTACTAATCAAAAAAAATAAAAAAAGTTACCAATGTACGAATTTTTACGTTCAATCCATTCGAAGCACGTTAAACAGCGCCATTGTAAGGGACACGGAAAATTACCAATTAAAAAATTTACGAATGTACAAATTTTTTCGTTCATTTTCGTTGTTCCTGTTTTCGTTTTTCAGATTTTCTACTTTCGTTGTTTCTAATTTGTTTTTTCGGATTTTCGTTGTTTTTTCGGATTCGTTCGATTCGAACGATTCGTTATTCGTTAAAATTTTTAGCCGAATCGTTCGTTCATTCGTACGATAACGAATGAACGAAAAATAACGAAAAAAAATAAAAAACGTACGAAAAAAAAAACGAAACTAATTGCACATGTCTAATACTGTATATAGTATGGTTTTAATTGCAGCACCTCGAAAAAATGTAATAAGGGTTATAAATATATCCGTACAACAGACCTGTTAGGATCCTTCATCAGGTACAACAAGAAGAAAACATTTATTCAACAGTTCTTATGAAGCATATCATTCAAACCAAAAACATGTTACATCTGAACTCATATAATTATCCAGTCTAATTACATGACTTGGTATAAAGAGACACAAAACCGCAATGTCATTGGCAAATCCATAAAACACCTATAACAACAAAAGAAGAGAGAAAGAAAAAAAAAAAAAGGAAACAGATACAAATAATTAATAAACTAAAAGGCATTATAACATTTTTTTATCTTTATTTAACCCATACAATAGTATCCAGTTGTTGTTGCACCTGTTTCCTTTTTTCTTTCTTCTTTCTTTCTTCTGTTGTAGGTGTTTTATGGACTTGCCAGTGACATTGCTGTTTTGTGTCTCTTTATATCAAGTTGTATAATTAGACTGGATAATTATATGTGTAAGAGAGTTCAGGTGTTACTTATTTATGGTTTGAATGACATGCTTCATAAGAAGAACTGTTTGAATACATTTTGTATTCTTGTTGTACCTGATGAAGGATCCTAACTGGTCTAAAACTGTTGCACAGGTAAGTTTATAACTCTAATGCGGCGTACACACGGTCGGAATTTCCGGTGGGAGCTTTTCATCGGATTTTCCGACCGCGTGTATGCCCATCGGTCTTTTTCTGTCGGAATTTCCGACGGACTTTGGATTGAGAACCTGTTCTTAATTTTTCCGACGGAAAACCTTTCTATCGGATTTTCCGATCGTGTGTATGCAATTCCGACACGCAAAATTCCGACGCATGCTCGGAAACAATTCGACGCATGCTCGGAAGTATTAAACTTCCCTTTTATAGTGATGTCGAACGTGTTTTATGCCGCTGTGTTACTGACCGTCGGAATTTGGTGTGACCGTGTGTAGGCAAGACAGTTTGAGCGAAATTGCGCCGGAATTCCGACGGGAAAACCATCAGAGCTTTTTCCGACGAGAATTCCGACCGTGTGTACGCGGCATTAGTATTAATAGGAAGTACTGTTGAATATTTGATTCATTTTGTTGCACCAAATGAAGGATCCTGAAACGCTTGGCTTGCATACACACGGTCACACAAAAGTTTGCTGAACTTCTAACCGTCAAGAACGCGGTGACGTACAACACTACGACGAGCCGAGAAAATGAAGTTCAATGCTTCCGAGCATGCGTCAAATTGTTTCCGAAGAAAGCGTAGGAATTTTGTGCGTCGGAATTGGTACAGACGATAGGGATTTCCGACCGAAAAATTGAGAACCTGCTCTCAATCGTTTGCTGGCTGGAATTCGGCCAGCAGAAGCCCGATGGAGCATACACACGGTCGCATTTTCGGACCAAAAGCTCTCATCTGACTTTTGCTGGCGGAATTTCCGCTCGTGTGCACAGGGCATTAGTTTAGGTACAGAGTTGCATGACCGTGCAATTGTCATTTAAAAAGTGACAGCGCTGAAAGCTGAAAATTGGCTTGGGCAGGAAAGGGGGGGGGGGGGTGGGAAGTGCCCGGTGTTGAAGTGGTTAACCACTTAATTGCACTTACAATAAAACAATTCAAAAGCAGCATTTGAATATGAACCAGGTGAATTATTTAGATGTGACTATTACCAAACAGTGCAACCAGTTAGTCACCAAGGTTTACTTTAAGCCATCAGATCGTAACAGCTATCTCTATATATATATATATATATGTATATACTCGAGTATAAGCCGACCCGAATATAACCCAAGGCACCTAATTTTACCACAAAAAACTGGGAAAACGTATTGATTCGAGTATAAGCCTAGGGTGAGAAATGCGCAGCTACTGGAAGTGGAAAAGAGGGTCAACAATGCCCATTTGCAGCCTCACTGTGCCTATTTGCATGCCTCACTGTGCCCATTTGCAGCCATAGGTCAAACTTGGTAGTTAAGGGTTCCTAGATGCCCCCTAGCTGCAGCCAAAATTTGGGGTCTCTGTACCCAAAGGGTTTCGAAATAACATTGCTGCAGATGGACACAGTTAACCGACTTTGGGCCCTCTGTATCTCGGAGCCACTTGGTGCTAGGAACCCCACTGGATATGTTGTAGTGTTGGTTCCACTGGGTTTGCATACCAAATTTGGGGTTCCTAGCAACAAGTGGCCCAGAGATACGGGGCCGCAAATTCGGGTCGGAAAATTTCATTTTTTTTTTCTGCAGAAAAGTGCTTGACTCGAGTATAAGCCGAGAGGAGCATTTTCAACACAAAAAAATGTGCTGAAAAACTCGGCTTATACTCGAGTATATACGGTATATATATAGTGGTCACCATCCCATATGGCTAAGAAATATCCCAAAAAGACAATTCATGCAGGTTAGAAGGAATTGTATCCATGACTGATTTTTTTTTTTGGCACAATCTAAGGTCCTCAAAAATAGATTTGTAGAGAAAGGTTTCAGAGCTGACCGTTTGGTTGAGGTGATCCAACTGGTTGGACAAACTTCTGAGGAAACCTGTTTGATTGATAAAGAAAAATTAGAGATGATAAACATGAATGGGGATTCATCAGTAATTACCATTCCCAGTATAGAGAGGTGGAAGGTATTTTTAAAAAAAATATTGGAGAATATTGAGCATGGAAAAAGTGCTCAATAAGTCCCTTCCCAGTGACCCCATTTTTATTTACAGAAGGGCGCCCTCTTTTGGAGACGGGGTTGTTAAAAAAAATGCTAGACCCACCAGTTAGACCCCCAAATGTTCTGGGACAGAGCAGGCCTTTATGCCTGTAGGAAATGTAAAGCCTGCCAACAGGTTAACATGCATATTAGGAGACTAACTCATTTTAGATCAACAGCTAGAGAATTTGATATTAGTGAGTTTATTTCATGCAACTCCACTCATGTAGTGTATGCCCTCCAGTGCCCATATGCCCAGGGCGTATGAACTTTGTATATCTGGTGAGTGTAAGTTTTGATGGAAGCAGTTTCACGAGTTGTGGTGAAGGCTTAGCGTAAATGTATTGGTGATCAGTGGGAAGAATGTTCCTTACATTGGTGATCAGTGGGAAGAATGTTCCTTACATTGGTGATCAGTGGGAAGAATGTCCCTTACATTGGGGATCAGTGGGAAGAATGTTCCTTACATTGGTGATCAGTGGGAAGAATGTCCCTTACATTGGGGATCAGTGGGAAGAATGTACCTTACATTGGTGTTCAGTGGGAAGAATGCTCCTTACATTGGTGATCAGTGGGAAGAATGTTCCTTACATTGGTGATCAGTGGGAAGAATGTTCCATACATTGATGATCAGTGGGAACAATGTTCCTTACATTGATGATCAGTAGGAAGAATGTTCCATACATTGGTGGTCAGTGGGAAGAATGTTCCTTACATTGGTGATCAGTGGGAAGAATGCTCCTTACATTGGTGATCAGTGGGAAGAATGTTCCTTACATTGGTGATCAGTGGGAAGAATGTTCCTTACATTGGTGATCAGTGGGAAGAATGTCCCTTACATTGGTGATCAGTGGGAAGAATGCTCCTTACATTGGTGATCAGTGGGAAGAATGCTCCTTACATTGGTGATCAGTGGGAAGAATGTTCCTTACATTGGTGATCAGTGGGAAGAATGTCCCTTACATTGGTGATCAGTGGGTCCTTACATTGGTGATCAGTGGGAAGAATGTTCCTTACATTGGTGATCAGTGAGAAGAATGTCCTTACATTGGTGATCAGTGGGAAGAATGTTCCATACATTGGTGATCAGTGAGAAGAATGTTCCTTACATTGGTGATCAGTGGGAAGAATGTTCCATACATTGGTGATCAGTGAGAAGAATGTCCTTACATTGGTGATCAGTGGGAAGAATGTCCCTTACATTGGTGATCAGTGAGAAGAATGTCCCTAACATTGGTGATCAGTGGGAAGAATGTTCCATACATTGGTGATCAGTGGGAAGAATGTTCCTTACATTAGTGATCAGTGGGAAGAATGTTCCTTACATTGGTGATCAGTGGGAAGAATGTTCCTTACATTCGTGATTAGTGAGAAAAATGTCCCTTACATTGGTGCTAAGTGGGAAGAATGCTACTTACATCAATGGTCAGTGGGAAGAATGCTCCTCTTGCAATGCTAATCAGAATGCAGTTTAAAAGGTAATTGGTGTCATGCTACTGGCTTTGCCAAGTGGTGATGGAGCTGGAACTATGCAGACATCATCAGATAGCGTTTCAATTAGCCACAGCTCAAGGAACCCCTACCAACCTCTGGAGGAACCCTGGTTGAGATTGGCTACATTAGAGTAATGGAACTCCATAATATCAGCCTTCAGCCTGGAGAATCTGGAAGACATTGAGCTGGTTTTGCCGCTTTGACCAAGAAATGTTGAGGATCAGATATTTTTCCTTAAATCTAAGATTTTTTTTTTTTTTTTTTCTAATTATGTCTCAGGCCACCCACAGAACTGTGTCTTGTTTATTTGAAGACTAGGTGCACTTCAGAATACACTACAGCGTTTACTTGTAATTATTTTTGCAGGCCATTCGTGTGGATAGTTCCTATTGAAGCCTCGTGAGCCACAAATAAAAAAGCATCATTAGAGGAAGTGCCTAAATCAATGTCACTCTTAGTCTGGATGATTATCCCTTTCATTCAGGAAAGAAAGAAAGAAAGAAAGCAATCACACAAAAAAAACGGACACACTAAAACCCTCTTTTAAAGAAAAAAAAAAAAAAAAGATTTGAAAACAAAAAAAGTTAAACACAGTAAATATTTTATGAACTGATGAATGGTCACTAACTATAAGCGGTTTTATTTTATTCTTTAATCCCTGTTCCCATTTCAGGAGTCGGCTACAAAAGACTAAATAAATAATTTTTGTATTCAATAAATATAATTGCAGGAAGCATTTTTATACCTTTTATAGAGAAGACGTTATTTTTTTTTCTGCAGTTTTCAACCTCTGACTTTAATGTATTTTTTTTTTTTTTGTTCTGTTTTTTATTTTATTTTTTATTCCTACGGCCCTTGTGAGCCTTAAACTAGGCCGTCTAATGAATTCAACCTAGTTACTTATAATTATGAACCATATGTTTAAAGGGTAACTCCACTTTTGGTGAAAGAATTATAGCAAATTAAAATATAATACATCATATACAATAGCTACATTAGTCAAATTGTATTTATTATTAAATGGTTTTATATTTAAATTAAACTCTATTATTAATAATTGCCTTTCCTTTTCAATATGCAGCCGCTGTAATTTTTTGTAAAATTCAATGCAATCTGACAGTCTGGAGGCCTTCTGTATACCGTTGGTTGGCACTGATAGGTGGCACAGATGGGCACTAATAGGTGGGCACTGATGGGCATGGATGGGCACTGGTAGGTGGCACTGATGGACACTGATGGGTGGCACTGGTGACATTGATAAGTGGCATTGCTGGGCATTACTGAATTATTATTTTACATTATGGTGCCAGTCAATGCCCATTTGTGGGCACTGATTGGCACAGATTGGGCACTGATTTGGCACATTGGGCACATGTGGATGGCCATGGGGGATGTACCTGGCCATCCACATGTTTCCCCCTTCCCTGGTGGTCCTGGGGGCTTCCCTGGTTGTCCAGTGGGGGCATCTGAGGGGGGGCTGCGCTGATAAACAATCAGCGCATACCCCCCCTGTCAGAAGAGCCGCCGATCGGCTAATATAATTTATATTAATATAAACTAAACATATCATATAGTAATATCATGAATGCAAAACATTCTTTGATTGGGCGAGGTACAGAGCACGATGCCACCCACCCACTTTTCCATCTCCGTCCAATCAGAGAATGCTTTGCATTTATTGAGGAAATACAAAGCCATCTCTGAATAATTAAATTCAAGATACTAACTATAACTTACAAAGCCATCCACAACCTGGCCCCCAGCTACATCTCTAACCTAGTCTCAAAATACCAACCTACAGTATATACTTGAGTATAGGCCGACCCGAATATAAGCCGAGGCACCTAATTTTACCACAAAATTTGGGGTCTCTGGACCCAAAGGGTCCTGAAATAACATAGCTGCAGATGGACACAGTTGACCAGCTTTGGGGCCCTGTATCTTGGGGCCACTTGGTGCTAGGAACCCCATACTCGAGTATATACGGTAATCGTTCTCTTCCCATGCTCGCCTTCAGGACTTCTCCAGAGCCTCTCCCATCCTCTGGAATGCTCTACCCCAATCTGTCCGATTTTCTCCTACTTTATCCACTTTCAGACGATCCCTGAAAACTCATCTCTTCAGAGAAACCTATCTGGCCCCCACCTAACAACTGTACATTTATCTTCTCAATCAGCACATCGCCCACAGTTATTACCTCTTGTATCTCTTGACCTTCCCTCTTAGATTGTAAGCTCTAAGGAGCAGGGCCCTCTGATTCCTACTGTATTAAAGTGTATTGTATTTGTGCTGTCTACCCTTAAGTTGTAAAGTGCTACCTAAACTGTTGGCGCTATATAAATCCTGTATAATAATAATGCCCATGCCAAGCGACCAATCTCCTGTGCAGCATGGCACCCACTTGGCCCAGGACTCAGATGTTAGTGGAGATCACTGTGGTAGCAGTGTCTATAATGCCTCGTACACACGTAGGGACTTTTGCCGGCGGACCTAGTCCAGCGGACAATCCCGCGGGACTTTCCGGCTAGGTCCGCTGGACTTTCCGAGGGTGTGGACTTGCCCACACACGCACGGACTTCTCCAGCGGATAATCCGCCGGCCAAAAGTCCGCGGGACTTTTGAAAATGAACGGACTTGCCCACACACGGAGCAGTCCGTTCATTTCGAACGTAACTTCAGGTTACGTAGCTAGCGTAGGCAGTAAATGCCGCCGCGCTAGCTCCGCAAGCTGGCATGGATTTAAAGGGAATCCCCACGCCGAAAAAACGGCGTGGGGGTTCCCCCCAAATCCATGTCAGACCCTCATCCGAGCACGCAGCCTGGCAGGCCAGGAAAGGGGTGGGGACGAACGAGCGCCCCCCCCCTCCTGAGCCGTACCAGGCCGCGTGCCCTCAACATGGGGGGTGCCCTGGGGAAAGGGGGGCCGTGCGGCCCCCCCACCCCAAAGCACCTTGTCCCCATGTTGATGAGGACAAGGGCCTCTTCCCGACAACCCTGGCCGTTGGTTGTCGGGGTCTGCGGGCGGGGGCTTATCGGAATCTGGGAGCCCCCTTTAATAAGGGGGCCCCCAGATACCGGCCCCCCACCCTATGTGAATGAGTATGGGGTACGATGTACCCCTACCCATTCACCTAAGGTGTAAAATGTAAAGTACAAAAACACACACACTTTTGAAAAAATATTTTATTGCACTGCTCCGGGGGTCTTCTTCCGTCTTGGGGGTCTTCTCGCCGGACTCCCCCGCCATTTACCAAGCTCTTTTACCGAGCGGGGGAAGTCCGGCTACCTTCTTCGTCGTCGCCGCCGTCTGGGGGTCTCGATCCGCCTTCGGGGGTCTTCTTCCGTCTTGGGGGTCTTCTCGCCGGACTCCCCCGCTCTCTTCTGCTCTTTTACCTAGCTCTTTCACGAGGGGGGGAGTCCGGCTACCTTCTTCGTCGTCGCCGCCGTCGTCTGGGGGTCTCGATCCGCCTTCGGGGGTCTTCCGGGGTCTCTTCTGTTCTTGCGGCGGTCGTCGTCTTCCGCGCCGCCGGCGCCTTCTTCTTCTTGTCCTTCTTGTTCTTCTTCTTCTTCCGATGTTGACCCGACGCTCTCTCTGCCCGGAATGCCTGTGCCGCTCTGCGCTCGGACTTATATAGGGACATGGGCGACAGGGTCACATGTTCATGTCACATGGTGACCCCGCCCCCTTGCGATGTCACAGTCCCAGCATCCTCCGGCATGTGCATGTGACCCTGTCGCCCATGTCCCTATGTAAGTCCGAGCGCAGAGCGGCACAGGCATTCCGGGCAGAGAGAGCGTCGGGTCAACATCGGAAGAAGAAGAAGAACAAGAAGGACAAGAAGAAGGACAAGAAGAAGAAGGCGCCGGCGGCGCGGAAGACGACGACCGCCGCAAGAACAGAAGAGACCCCGGAAGACCCCCGAAGGCGGATCGAGACCCCCAGACGACGGCGGCGACGACGAAGAAGGTAGCCGGACTCCCCCCCTCGTGAAAGAGCTAGGTAAAAGAGCAGAAGAGAGCGGGGGAGTCCGGCGAGAAGACCCCCAAGACGGAAGAAGACCCCCGAAGGCGGATCGAGACCCCCAGACGGCGGCGACGACGAAGAAGGTAGCCGGACTTCCCCCGCTCGGTAAAAGAGCTTGGTAAATGGCGGGGGAGTCCGGCGAGAAGACCCCCAAGACGGAAGAAGACCCCCGGAGCAGTGCAATAAAATATTTTTTTCAAAAGTGTGTGTGTTTTTGTACTTTACATTTTACACCTTAGGTGAATGGGTAGGGGTACATCGTACCCCATACTCATTCACATAGGGTGGGGGGCCGGTATCTGGGGGCCCCCTTATTAAAGGGGGCTCCCAGATTCCGATAAGCCCCCGCCCGCAGACCCCGACAACCAACGGCCAGGGTTGTCGGGAAGAGGCCCTTGTCCTCATCAACATGGGGACAAGGTGCTTTGGGGTGGGGGGGGGGCGCTCGTTCGTCCCCACCCCTTTCCTGGCCTGCCAGGCTGCGTGCTCGGATGAGGGTCTGACTTGAATTTGGGGGGAACCCCCACGCCGTTTTTTCGGCGTGGGGAGTCCCTTTAAATCCATGCCAGGTCACGGAGCTAGCGCGGCGGCAGTAACTGCCTACGCTAGCTACGTAACCTGAAGTCACGTGCTAAATGAACGGACTTGCCGATGAGCGGCAAGTCCCTTCATTTCAAAAGTCCCGCGGACTTGCCCACTAACGGCGGGATTGTCCGCTGGACTTCCAAGTCCAGCGGATAATTTGAAAACAAAACTTCAAACTTTAGTCCGCCGTACTTTGGCGCCAAAAAGTCCGCCGGCGCCCACACACGAGGGGATTATCCGCTGGACTTCAGTCCAGAGGATAATCCCGCGGGATTGTCCCTTCGTGTGTACGCGGCATAACAGTGATTTCCAGCTTCTAGAGAGATCATACAGGAATGGTATATACATAATTAAATTGGTCCAAGCTGGAACAACTCAACTTTGTGTAAAATATCCATTTGTGAAATGCTGCTTTAAGCAGTCTCTTATAACACGTCCCCAACCTCTGTCTGTGTCCTTCAGTCTCCAACCACATCTATACTGTATCGGCGGTCTTTGGCCATCTCCTGTAAATATGTCCACAGACAGTTTTCTGTAGCATTGCATAAACTGAGTATCACGTGTGGCCAGTGGCGGTGCGTCCATAAGGGCGCACAGGCGCCGCCCCCTCTCTCCAGTCACCCCTCTATCACCAATAGATAGATTCATGCATTGCATGGATCTATCTATGGCCGCCACTGCCATCCCCTATTCGAAGCGCATGGCCCCTTTTCGGATGTTTAATAATGCCACATGCTGATGTTTCATATAATAGGTAATCACTGCACTACTATTTACAATAAAGTACTGGAGGTAAAATAAAAAAGTGTCAGTGTAATGCCGCGTACACACGATCGGAATTCTCGTCGGAAAAAACTCTGACGGTTTTTCCGACGGAATTCCGCTCAAGCTGTGTTGCCTACACACGATCACACCAAATTCCGACGGTCAATAACACAGCGGCATAAAACACGTTCGACAGCACTATAAAAGGGAAGTTTAATGCTTCCGAGCATGCGTCGAATTGTTTCCGAGCATGCGTCGGAATTTTGCGTGTCGGAATTGCATACACACAATCGGAAAATCCGATAGAAAGGTTTTCCGTCGGAAAAATTGAGAACAGGTTCTCAATCCAAAGTCCGTAGGAAATTCCGACAGAAAAAGACCGTTGGGCATATACACGGTCGGAAAATCCGATGAAAAGCTCCCATCGGACTGTTTCCATCGGAAATTCCGACCGTGTGTACGCCGCAAAAGGCTTCCCGCTAAGCACTGTAAAGTCCCGTACATACGATCGGAAATTCCGCCAGCAAAAGTCCGATGTGAGCTTTTGGTCGAAAATTCCGACGTGTGTATGCTCCATCGGACTTTTGCTGGCGGAATGTCGGCCAGCAAAAGATTAAGAGCAGGTTCTCTATTTTTCCGATGGACAAAAGTTACGATCGGAAATTCAGATCGTCTGTAGCAATTCCGACGCCCAGAATTCCTACGCATGCTCGGAAACAATTTGACGCATGCTCGGAAGCATTGAACTTAATTTTCTCGGCTCGTCGTAGTGTTGTACGTCACCGCATTCTTGACAGTCGAAAGTTCAGAGAACTTTTGTGTGACCGTGTGTATGCAAGCCAAGCTTGAGCGGAATTCCGTTGAAAAAACCATCCAAGATTTTTCCGACGGAAATTCCGCTCGTGTGTACCGGGCATTATGTGTTCCCACACCACAAAAAAAGTGCAGCGCTAACTTAATAATCAATAACTTAACAATAATGGCGGAACCCTCTAATGTATGGAAATCTCAATAAACTTCAATATTACCACAATACCAGTCTCTGTCATATGTAACGTCACATATAATACACATCAAACTGAAAACAAGACATAACAAATGAACCCTGCTTTGTGCACTGGTGTGCAGTCATGTTGGAACAGGAAGGGGCCATCCCCAAACTGTTCCCACAAAGTTGTGACGCCTTAATGCCGCGTACACACGGTCGGAATTCTCGTCGGAAAAAGCTCTGATGGTTTTCCCGTCGGAATTCCGAAGGAATTTTGCTCAAACTGTCTTGCCTACACACGGTCACAGCAAATTCCGACGGTCTGTAACACAGCGGCATAAAACACGTTCGACAGCTCTATAAAAGGGAAGTTTAATGCTTCCGAGCATGCGTCAAATTGTTTCCGAGCATGCGTCGGAATTTTGCGTGTCGGAATTGCATACACACGATTGGAAAATCCGATAAAAAGGTTTTCCGTCGGAAAATCCAAAGTCCGTCAGAAGTTCCGACAGAAAAAGACTGTTTCCATCGGAAATTCCGACCGTGTGTACGCGGCATAAGAGTTCCCTTCACTGGAACTAAGGGGCCAAGCCCAACCTCTGAAAAACAACCGCACACCATAATCCCCCCCTCCACCAAATGATTTACATAGTTACATAGTAGATGAGGTTGAAAAAAGACACAAGTCCATCAAGTCCAACCTATGTGTGTGATTATATGTCAGTATTACATTGTATATCCCTGTATGTTGCGGTCGTTCAGGTGCTTATCTAATAGTTTTTTGAAACTATCGATACTTCCCGCTGAGACCACCGCCTGTGGAAGGAAATTCTCCATCCTAGACGGATATAGACTGATTTGGACCAGTGCACAAAGCAAGGTCCATAAAGACATGGATGAGAGAGTTTGGGGTGGAGGAACTTGACTATACTTGACTTTGGGATGTATTCAAGTGGAGACTGAGAGCCAGGACTTCTTGTCCAACATCAGTGCCCAACTTCACAAATGCGCTTCGGGAAGAATGGTCAAATGTTCCCATAGACACACTCCTAAACCTTGTGGACAGCCTTCCCAGAATGGTTGAAGCTGTAAAGGGTGGGCCAACTTAATATTGAACCCTACAGACTTATGCTGGCCATACACTATACTAAAATTCGGCCGAACCCAGTTTCGAAAAACGAACGTTCGGCCGTGAGCGCAAACGATGGTGCCATCATGTAATGACCGGTAAATCGTTCAGTGGACATAAATAAATAAAAGTTATGTTCGTTTTTTTACATATACCTAGTGCAGACAGGTCGGACAGGAAACACATTAATACTTTTGACAATATAATGTGTGTTTGAGCTTTGGGGTGCACACCCTATTGCAATAGGCTGCGCATGCCTATGCCACAGACAATCAATGTAAGGAGGAGGATCTCCTCATAGACCACTAATGTAAGGAGCTTTCTTCCAACTGACCAGCAATGTAAGGGTAATTCTTCTCACTGGCATCCAATGTAAGCGACATTCTTCCCATTAGCCTCTATTGTAAGGCGCATTCTTCCAACTGGCCACCAATCTAAAGGTCATTCTTCTCACTGGCCACCAATGTAAGGAACATTCTTCTCACAGACCACCAAGGTAAGGGACATTCTTCCCACCCACTGACCACCAACGTAAGGGATATTCTTCTCACTGGCCACCAATGTAAGGAGCATTCTTCTCACAGACAACCAAGGTAAGGGACATTCTTCCCACTGTTCACCAATGTAATGACATTCTTCCCACTGACCACCAACATAAGGGACATTGTTTCCCACTGACCATCACCCTAATGTACCCTGAGCTGTAGATAAAGTCATTATTAGCAGGGGGGTCCCTAAGTTTGGAAAGTCATTATAAGGATTCCTCCATAATGACGTGCCATACGTGCCTTGACTAACTTCAGTGGGGGATGTGAAGTTCAGTTCAGGGGTTGAGTCCGCCTAGAGTTTAGCTGAGTTACCGTACCAGAAGTACCACCTTAAAGCGGAGTTCCACCCTAAAGTGGAACTTCCGCTTATCGGATTCCTCCCCCCCTCCGGTGCCACAATTGGCACCTTTCCGGGGGGGGGTGCAGGTATCTGCACCCACTTCCGTGACAAATTATCCGAAGCTGTCCCGCCCCTATCCGGAGATGCCCCGTTGTGTCTAGGGAAACACAGTTCCCAGGACACAATGAGGACCAATAGAGACGTGCAGCGTGACTCGTGCATGCGCAGTAGGGAACCGGGCAGTGAAGACGTTGCGTTTTCACTTCCTGATTCCCTGACAGAGGATGGCGGCGGGGCAGCCGAGAGACGAGCGATCGCTCGTCACATTCTGCCGACACCGCTGGACCCTGGAACAGGTAAGTGTCCGTTTATTAAAAGTCAGCAGCTGCAGTATTTGTAGCTGCTGACTTTTAATATTTTTGGTGCGGGTGCAGCTCCGCTTTAATTGCACACAGAAGTAAAATAAACACTTACCTGTGTATGATGCAGAAATAACTTTTTCTAAATCAAATTAAAGGAATGTAAAAAAAATAGTGATGGCCAGGCAATCTGTAGCTATGGAAACTTGGCAGACTGAATAGATTATTGTTTTAAAGATTTTCACATGCCAGGAATAATACTTTATACAAGTTGTCTCAAACGTGGCACTGACATTCGAATTTCAGAGAACATTCCAATAGAATGAATTCAAAATAGATGTTAATGCAGGCCATATTGAAGGCAAGGTGATTAGGTTAGGATATTTGTCACAAAACACACAATAATTTTAAAGGAACCTACATAGACTGATAAAAGCATGGTGGCCGCTATTTCTAACTTCTCCTTTTGAAAATGTTGTTTCAAAACTTAACCAAGAGTAAGGGAAGTCAAAGAGGAGTCAATAGGGGGGGGTTGTGGGTAATTTATATGTGTGAAAGGGGTTGTGGCAGTGACCTTGGAGATCCAAAAACCCACCTTCAATCCCCATCTATTGGGTGGTAATAGTCAAAGCTATATTGGCAGTGCTATAGCTTGACATCTTTTACAGTTCAGATGGGGTCCTCTGTAGGTTTGGAGTAGTTGGACGCCTGTGTGGAACTTGTGGTGATGACAGGCTGTTGGGCTATGTTATGTTGTTTGAGTGCTCACAGTTCATTTGTGATTGGCGTCAGAGGTTATAGGCAGGGCCGTCTTTAATATGGACTGGACCCTGGGCAAACATTTTTTCTTGGGCCCCCTTTTCCACGCAATTTCGCTCTCCACCTGCTTTGAGACATACAATAAATAGCAGCTAGACTCAAAATCAATTTACTGAATGAGATAAGGCAGCAATTGCGATTGGTTGCCAGAGGTTACAGTGTATCATCACCGCTCACTGACTGGCTGCTAGAGGTTACAGCACACGTTATGGCTCACTGTTATTTTCTAGAGGTTACAGCACATGACTTCTGCTTGTTGATTGGTTGCTAGGGATTACTGTACATCAATACTGCTCACTGATTGATTGCTAGAGGTTATTGAACATCTATACCACTCACTAATTGGTTGTTAGAGGTTACTGCACATTATTACTGCTCACTGATTGGTTGCAAGAGGTTAGTGCACAGAATTGCTGCTCACTGATTGGTTGCTAGAGGTTATTGCACATCTATACCACTCACTAATTGGTTGTTAGAGGTTACTGCACATTATTACTGCTCACTGATTGGTTGCAAGAGGTTAGTGCACAGAATTGCTGCTCACTGATTGGTTGCTAGAGGTTATTGCACATCTATACCACTCACTAATTGGTTGTTAGAGGTTACTGCACATTATTACTGCTCACTGATTGGTTGCAAGATGTTAGTGCACAGAATTGCTGCTCACTGATTGGTTGCTAGAGGTTATTGCACATCTATACCACTCACTAATTGGTTGTTAGAGGTTACTGCACATTATTACTGCTCACTGGTTGGTTGCAAGTGGTTAGTGCACAGAATTGCTGCTCACTGATTGGTTGCTAGAGGTTATTGCACATCTATACCACTCACTAAATTGGTTGTTAGAGGTTACTGCACATTATTACTGCTCACTGATTGATTGCAAGAGGTTAGTGCACAGAATTGCTGCTCACTGATTGGTTGCTAGAGGTTATTGCACATCTATACCACTCACTAAATTGGTTGTTAAAGGTTACTGCACATTATTACTGCTCACTGATTGGTTGCAAGAGGTTAGTGCACAGAATTGCTGCTCACTGATTGGTTGCTAGAGGTTATTGCACATCTATACCACTCACTAATTGGTTGTTAGAGGTTACTGCACATTATTACTGCTCACTGATTGGTTGCAAGAGGTTAGTGCACAGAATTGCTGCTCACTGATTGGTTGCTAAAGGTTACAGCACATCGTCTCCTCACTGCCTGCCTGCATATTCACATGCACCAAAATGCAGGGTGCTGTGGCACCATGTTATTTTGAAGAAGGGTTCTGCCTCCAATTTGCAGAACTTTTGCTGATGTTAGGCTTAATGACCACAGTTGTAGGCAGGACTTTCAAGCATGCTCCTTTACCTCCCCAGTGGGCAGCATTCAGCAGAAGTGATGGTGGATGTGACCTCAGGGGGACATGATATACATATGAATGCCTACTAAATTACATATCAATGCTGCGGTCCACGGCTATTTACATATCAATGCAGGCAGGGGCGGACTGACCATTCGGCCACTCGGGCACTTCCCGAGGGCCCCGGGCCACTAGGGGGCCCCATCAGGGACAGTATGTAAAAATCTGTGTTTTTTTTTTTTTTTTACATCTGTTTCTGAAATGTCCCTTACCGACATCCTTTTGGTCTAAAAATCACAAGTACCTTCTCAGCCAATAGAAACCTGTCTGTGCATACTGTGTGTTCAAGTATGTGTATACTGTGTTATTGTATACTGTGTGGCCCCATAATCTCTGATTGCCTGGGGGCCCCATAATCTCCTATTGCCCGGGGGCCCCATGAGTTGTCAGTCCGCCCCTGAATGCAGGTTATTTACATGTAAACACAGGGTCTGCAGGTGAGTCATCTGTGCCTGGCAATAGGGCAGAGCTGGGCAGCAGAAGTTTACACTGAGATAACGGGACACAGCACGGGACTAAAACTTCAAGGGATAAGGGGATTTTAACTGGGCTAGTTGGCAAGTATGAGGCAGCTACTTTGGGCCCCACTACAATAATAGGGCCCAGGGCAGCTGCCCCTTTTGCCCTGCCTTAAAAACGGTCCTGGTTATAGGTTGCTTGACTGATAAGAAGCATAAGCCTAAAGCCATAACCGTACATATTTTGTAACCTTCCCCAAAGATAACCTTCCCCAAGGTCCCCAACGATGACCTTCCCCAAGGTCCTCAACGATGACCTTCCACCTAGGTCCTCATCAATGACCTTCCCCAAAAATGACCTTCCCCAAGGTCCCCAACGATGACCATCCCCAAGGTCCCCAACGATGACCTTCCCCAAGGTCCTCATCAATGACCTTCCCCAACAATGGCCTTGCACAAGGCCCCCAACGATGACCTTCCTGAAGGTCCCCAATGATGACTTTCCCCAACCACAACACAGAGACAGATTTGGTTGGAAAAGGGCAAGGACACAGTATTATTAAATGTCCCACGTAAGAACTTTATTGAATTTCCAACATAAGTATTTAAACTGAGTATTGAATTTCTAATTGCATTATACAAGAGAAAAAAAGAACTTGTGGCTGCCTTGGTTGGAGGGGAGGAACAAGTTTAGAAGTAATTTATATGTGTGGAAGAGGCTGTGCCAGTGACTTTGAAGACCCAACAACCCACCTTTATTCCCTATCTATTGGATTAATGTTTTTCATAGCTTTATTGGCACTGCTATACCTTGCTAGCTTTTACGTGGTTTCTCAAATTGGGTTCTCTGTGGACTTTGGGTAGTAAGACACCTATGTGGATCTTGTGGTATGGACAGCCTGTTGGGCTCTGTGATGTTAGTTGACTGCTCACAGTACATGAAGTATGTAACCGGCAAAGAGGTCAGAATTTTTACGTTGCTTGACTGATAAGAAGAATAGACCCGAAGTCATAACAATAAATAATAATATGTAAACTTGCCTAAAGATGACACCAAGACAAGTTAGGTTGAAAAAGGGCAAAGCCACAGTGTTATTGAATTTAATACGAACTTTATTGAATTTCCAACATAAGAACATAGCCATTATTACATATGCTGAACAGTAACCTAACATGGTCTAAAAAGCCTGTCCTTACCATGAGTGGTGGACAGGCATTAGACTAATTCAAAAAAACACTTGAAGGCATATAGACCATGAAATGAACTTTCACCACTGTCAAGGTCAAACTATCAATAAAGTTGGAAAAATTGGGACGGGGTAGGCAACTCTTCTGAGGGCTGATGGTCTTCAGGTCGCTGATAGTGTAACCTTGACTTGAGTTAAGGGCCTATCCCTTCATCTATTCCCTTCATCATAGCCAATAACAACTTGTCATGTTCAAGAAACCAGTAGAGAGATGATTTGAGCTTTGTGACATGGTGCATTATCCTGCTGCAAGGAGCCATCAGAAGATGGGTACACTGTAGTCATGAAGAGATGGAGATGGTCAGCAACAATACTCAGGTAGGCCGTGGCTTTTAAACGATGCTCAATTTGTACTAATGGGCCCAAAGTTTGCCAAGAAAATATCCCCCCCCCCCCCCCACCATTACACCACCACCACCAGCTTGAACCATTGATACAAGGCAGGATGGATCCATGGCTTTCATGTTGTTTACACCAAATTCTGACTCCACCATCTGAATGTCGCAGCTGAAATCGAGACTCATCAGACTAGGCAACGTTTTTCCAATCTTCTATTGTCCAATTTTGGTGACCTTGTGCGAATTGTAGCCTCGGTTTCCTGTTCTTCGCTGACAGGAGTGGCACCCGGTGTGGTCTTCTGCTGCTGTAACCCATTTGCTTCAAGTTTCAATGTGTTGTGCATTCAGAGATGGTATTCTGCATACCTTGGTTGTAACGAGTGGTTATTTGAGTTACCTTCTTCTTTGCTATCATTTCAAACCAGTCTGCCCATTCTCCTCTGACCTCTAACATCAACAAGGCATTTTCCTCCACACAACTGCTGCTCACTGGATATTTTCTCTTTTTTGGACCATTCTCTGTAAACCATGGTTGTGCGTGAAAAACCCAGCGGATCAGCAGTTTTTGAAATACTCAGACCAGTCCGTCTTACACCAACCATGCCACGTTCAAAGTCACTTAAATTCCCTTTCTTCCCCATTCTGATGGGGGGAAATATAGAAGTAAATTCAATTTCAGCTTTGACTGAGCATGTATCTTGCCATACATTGAGCTTTATAGGTATAAAGGGATGCTTCTCAACTGGCATAAAGTTCTGGTCTGTCTCTGGCCATGGATTCTGTTCCATGTGCTGTGCTAGAATCTTTATAGAAGTTACTGTAAAATAGTATAGCCGCATAGAAGGTCCCTACTTCCCATATCAAGGACCGCATTAAACAGCAGCACAGAAAGGCTCCGAGCTTCGAAGTATTAGAAGCCCCAACCACAAAATGGCAATAAACAAGCGGACACCGGGGAGAGCAGGAACGTCATCGCTTTCATTAAAAATACTAGGGCTGTTACTGATTAAAATTTTTTCGCTCGATTAATCGATTTTTTTTTGTTTAATCGATTAATCGACTAATTTCGATTAATTATAACGCACATACAGAGCCAACTACTTTTAGCTGATCTCCTTGCATTGCAGCTCTGCATTAGTCAGTGGTAAATGTGGTATACACTATATACAATCACCCGACACTAGTTCGTTTCCACAATCCATGACTTAACTTCACAGTTCACACAAATACGTTTTAAATTCAAACTGTAGCACTGACGTAAGTATTTTTTTTCCCCACAGTAGCGTGACAATCCCTCCACCTCCGATCTAATTAATCACACTCACCTTATGGCATGGACCCCTGTGCAAACAGGTGGTCATGCAAGCGGGTATCGAAAGGGTTAACACGGACCATAAACGTCTCTCACGTCTCCTTAGATCTCAGCAAGGACGCCGGGTCATGGGTAGAAAGAAAAGATCTAAGTGCTCACCGCTTAAGTATAAGATTTCATTTTTGTGTTCAAACACAAACTATTCACATAAAGATGATAAAAACACAGCATGTAAAGCCGACAATCGTGTTAGTTCCGTAGGGCAGCAGCCGGTGACGTCCTGCGTAGCTCCTCCCCCGTACGCGTTACGTTCAATCAGAACTTCGATGTCACCGGACTCCTCCCCCCTTCCCTTTCGTTAGCAGAGGGAGGCACTTGGGGAAGGGGGGAGGAGTCCGGTGACGTTGATGTCCGTGAAGTCACCGGATCTCCGACGGAACTCCCTGAACACTCTGAAGATGGCGGAGAGGTGAGTACCGATCAAAGGAATGTTGATCGATCAAAAAAATTAACGATTAATCGAGGAATTAATCTTTAATTTCCACAGCCCTAAAAAATACCAATGAATATAAACCTGTATTTAAAAAAAAAAAAAAAAAAACTATTAAGTGCAACTGGCATAGGGCAGAGGGGTGCCTTTATCAGTCTGCTGCTCCTCCTTTATTGTCCATTCACAGGCTGGAGTTGGGGAGGTGACCAAGCTGCTTTCTCCTCCTCCTAATTGTAATTAAATGTGAAATATACTGTACACACTGATCAGCTATAACTTTATGACCACTGACAGATTAAGTGAATGAGATTACATTGTTACATGGCATCTGAAATTGGGTGGGATATATTAGGCAGAAAGTAAACATGTTGTCCATGAAGTTGATGTGTTGAAAGCAGAACAAATGGTCCTCACTGTTTGTTGTGTATGGGGCTATGTAGACTGGTCAGGGTGCCCATGCTGGACGGTGTCCACAGCCAAAAGTGGTCTGATCATGTTTTAATTTTCATATGATGTGGATGGGGGGTGCGTGTTTGTCACCTACCTGGAGGAAAAGATGGCACCAGGATGGCACCGGCCATTCATGTGGATGTTACTTGACACGTACCACCTACCTAAACATTGTTGCTGACCAAGTACACCCTTTCATGGAAATGGTATTCCCTGATAGAGAGCTATACATTAACATTGTTTATAAACATTGACCAGGCAGGAAACAGAGAGATGCAAAGTGACATTGTTTATAAACATCAACGAGATGATAGATAAAGAGATACCTAATGACATTGTTTATAAACATTGATCAGGTGAGACATAAAGAGATACAAAATAACATTGTTTATAAACATTGATCAGACAGGAGATAGAGAGATACAAAGTAACATTGTTTATAAACATTGATCAGACAGGAGATAGAGAGATACAAAGTAACATAGTTTATAAACATTGATCAGATAGGAGATAGAGAGATACAAAGTAACATTGTTTAATAACATTGTTCAGATAAGAGATAGAGAGATACAAAGTAACATTGCTTATTAACATTGATCAGATGAGAGATAAAGAGATACAAATTATCATTGTTTATAAACATTTATCAGATGAGAGATACAAAGTAACATTGTTTATAAACATTGTTCAACTGGGAGATAGAGAAATACTTGTTTATAAACATTGATCATACAGGAAATAGAGAGATTAAAAGTAACATTGTTTATGAATGTTGTTCAGATGAGAGATAGAGAGATACAAAGTAACATTGTTTATAAACATTGATCAGATGAGAGATAGAGAGATACAAAGTAACATTGTTTATGAATGTTGTTCAGATGGGAGATAGAGAGATACAACGTAACATTGTTTATAAACATTGATCAGATGGGAGATAGAGAGATACAAAGTAACATTGTTTATAAACAATGATCAGCTGGAGACAGCTTTTATTTTCCTGCTGCTTTTTTTTTTTGTTTAATTCTATTTTTCTAGCCATGAATATTTAAGCTTTATTTTTTCATTTTTGTTTGTTAATTTTTTTGGTGCCACATGTAAAAAAATGGAACATGGAATAAAAAAGTAAACTTAACTTTTTTTTTTTTTTTTTAAAGTCGTTTCACATGGAACAAATGATAAAATAAACATATACTTTTTATTGACAGTAATGCTATTTTGTTGGGGTTTTTTTTTTTTTTTTAAATAACACTGATCAAATGTTAAAAAATAAATATTTTGTGTCTTATGTTGCATTATTTTGTTATTATGCAAATAATATATTTTTTTACAAGACAAAAAAGAAAAAAAAAAAACAGTTCATCGGTTGGGGGGGCTGAACTGATTAAGTACAGTATGTTACATTTTATGTTGCCCCACCCACATTCAGGTAAGGTATTTAAAGGTATATTTAAAGAAAAAAAGGCAAATCATTGAGTGACCATTGCTAGCTAACTGAATGAAGGGCCAACCTACTAGATTTTGGAAACTTTTGGATGTTTTGTAAATGAAAAGTTGCAACAAGTAATCACACCTTGCTTTAAAGAGCCAGTCTACCCAAAACTGACATATCAGAATTTGGTAGATTCTGCAGAGTTAAAGTGGAACTCCAACTTAATTTGACACCTCCCGCTGTGGCCATTATGAGGGGTTCCCACCATCTCTGCGCTGAGTTCTCTGGTCTGTACTCCTTCCATGCCCATTGTGAGGGGTTTCCACCATACCAGTGCTGAGTTCCCTGGTCTGTACTCCTTCCATGCCCATTGTGAGGGGTTTCCACCATACTAGTGCTGAGTTCCCTGGTCTGTACTCCAGCTGTGGCCATTATGAGGGGTTCCCACCATCCATGTGCTGAGTTCCTGGGTCTGTACACCTGCTGTGGCAACTATGCAGAGTTCACACCATTCCAGTTCTGTGTTCCTGAGGCTGTACTCCTTCCATGTCTATTGTGATGGGTTCTCACCATCTCTGTGCTGAGTTTCTGGGCCTGTACTCCTTACATTCCCATTGTGAGGGATTTCCACCATACCTGTAATGAGTTCCCTGGTCTGTACTCCAGCTGTGGCCATTATGAGGGGTTCCCACTATCCATGTGCTGAGTTCCTGGATGCGTACACCTGAAGTGGCCATTATGAATGGTTCCCACCATCCCTGTTCTGAGTTCCTGAAGCTGTACTCCTTCTGTGCCCATTGTGAAAGGTTCCCACCATCTCTGCGCTGAGTTCCCGAGTCTGAACTCCTTACATGCCCATTGCAAAGGGGTTTACACCATACCTGTGCTGAGTTCCCTGGTCTGTAGTCCTGCTGTGGCCATTATGAGGGGTTCCCACCATCCCTGTACTGAATTCCTGGGTCTGTACACCTGCTGCGGCAACTATGAAGAGTTCACACCATTCCAGTTATGTGTTCCTGAGGCTGTACTCCTTCCATGTCCATTGTGAGGGGTTCCCACCATCTCTGTGCTGAGTTTCTGGGCCTGTACTCCTTACATTCCCATTCTCAGGGCTTTCCACCATACCTGTAATGAGTTCCCTGGTCTGTACTCCAGCTGTGGCCATTATGAGGGGTTCCCACTATCCATGTGCTGAGTTCCTGGATGCGTACACCTGAAGTGGCCATTATGAAGGGTTCCCACCATCCCTGTTCTGAGTTCCTGAGGCTGTACTCCTTCTGTGCCCATTGTGAAAGGTTCCCACCATCTCTGCACTGAGTTCCCGAGTCTGAACTCCTTACATGCCCATTGCAAAGGGGTTTACACCATACCTGTGCTGAGTTCCCTGGTCTGTAGTCCTGCTGTGGCCATTATGAGGGGTTCCCACCATCCCTGTACTGAATTCCTGGGTCTGTACACCTGCTGTGGCAACTATGAAGAGTTCACACCATTCCAGTTATGTGTTCCTGAGCCTGTACTCCTTCCATGTCCATTGTGAGGGGTTCCCACCATCTCTGTGCTGAGTTTCTGGGCCTGTACTCCTTACATTCCCATTCTCAGGGCTTTCCACCATACCTGTAATGAGTTCCCTGGTCTGTACTCCAGCTGTGGCCATTATGAGGGGTTCCCACTATCCATGTGCCGAGTTCCTGGGTCTGTACACCTGAAGTGGCCATTATGAAGGGTTCCCAATATCCATGTGCTGAGTTCCTGAGGCTGTACTCCTTCTGTGCCCATTGTGAAGGGTTCCCACCATCTCTGTGCTGAGTTCCTGGGTCTGAACAACTTACATGCCCATTGTGAGGGGTTTCCACCATCTCGGTGCTGAGTTCCCGTGTCTGAACTCCTTCCATGCACATTGCAAGGGGTTTCCACCATACCTGTGCTGAGTTTCCTGGTCTATACTTCTGCTGTGGCCATTATGAGGGGTTCTCACCATCCCTGTGCTGCGTTCCTAAAGGTGCACTCCTTCCATGCCCATTGTGAGGGGTTACCAGCATCCCTGTGCTGAGTTCCCTGGTCTGTACTCCTTCCATGCCCATTGTGAGGGGTTTCCACCATACCAGTGCTGAGTTCCCTGGTCTGTACTCCAGCTGTGGCCATTATGAGGGGTTCCCACCATCCATGTGCTGAGTTCCTGGGTCTGTACACCTGCTGTGGCAACTATGCAGAGTTCACACCATTCCAGTTCTGTGTTCCTGAGGCTGTACTCCTTCCATGTCTATTGTGATGGGTTCTCACCATCTCTGTGCTGAGTTTCTGGGCCTGTACTCCTTACATTCCCATTGTGAGGGATTTCCACCATACCTGTAATGAGTTCCCTGGTCTGTACTCCAGCTGTGGCCATTATGAGGGGTTCCCACTATCCATGTGCTGAGTTCCTGGATGCGTACACCTGAAGTGGCCATTATGAAGGGTTCCCACCATCCCTGTTCTGAGTTCCTGAAGCTGTACTCCTTCTGTGCCCATTGTGAAAGGTTCCCACCATCTCTGCGCTGAGTTCCCGAGTCTGAACTCCTTACATGCCCATTGCAAAGGGGTTTACACCATACCTGTGCTGAGTTCCCTGGTCTGTAGTCCTGCTGTGGCCATTATGAGGGGTTCCCACCATCCCTGTACTGAATTCCTGGGTCTGTACACCTGCTGCGGCAACTATGAAGAGTTCACACCATTCCAGTTATGTGTTCCTGAGGCTGTACTCCTTCCATGTCCATTGTGAGGGGTTCCCACCATCTCTGTGCTGAGTTTCTGGGCCTGTACTCCTTACATTCCCATTCTCAGGGCTTTCCACCATACCTGTAATGAGTTCCCTGGTCTGTACTCCAGCTGTGGCCATTATGAGGGGTTCCCACTATCCATGTGCTGAGTTCCTGGGTCTGTACACCTGAAGTGGCCATTATGAAGGGTTCCCACCATCCCTGTTCTGAGTTCCTGAGGCTGTACTCCTTCTGAGCCCATTGTGAAGGGTTCCCACCATCTCTGCGCTGAGTTCCCGAGTCTGAACTCCTTACATGCCCATTGCGAGGGGTTTACACCATACCTGTGCTGAGTTCCCTGGTCTGTACTCCAGCTGTGGCCATTATGAGGGGTTCCCACCATCCCTGTACTGAATTCCTGGGTCTGTACACCTGCTGTGGCAACTATGAAGAGTTCACACCATTCCAGTTATGTGTTCCTGAGGCTGTACTCCTTCCATGTCCATTGTGATGGGTTCCCACCATCTCTGTGCTGAGTTCTTGGGCCTGTACTCCTTACATTCCCATTGTGAGGGCTTTCCACCATACCTGTAATGATTTCCCTGGTCTGTACTCCAGCTGTGGCCATTATGAGGGGTTCCCACTATCCATGTGCCGAGTTCCTGGGTCTGTACACCTGCTGTGGCCATTATGAGGGGTCCCCACTATCCATGTGCTGAGTTCCTGTATTTGTACACCTGAAGTGGCCATTATGAAGGGTTCCCATCATCCCTGTTCTGAGTTCCTGAGGCTGTACTCCTTCTGTGCCAATTGTGAAGGGTTCCCACCATGTCTGTGCTGAGTTCCCGAGTCTGAACTCCTTACATGCCCATTGTGAGGGGTTTCCACCATACCTGTGCTGAGTTACCTGGTCTGTACTCCAGCTGTGACCATTATGAGGGGTTCCCACTATCCCTGTGCTGAGTTCCCAGGTCTGTACTCCCTGTTGTGCCCATTATGAGGGGTTCCCACCATCCCTGATCATTTATTTATAGTAATATTACAGAGAATCAACTACAAATCAAAGGGGGAACGGAGATTCGCTGTCCAAGGACCACGGCTATGGAATGCTCTACCAACCGACATCCGCATGGAAGAAAACCATCAGGCCTTCAGGAAAAAACTCAAGACCCACCTCTTCTAAGAAGCTTGACAACAAAGCACGAATACAGCGCCTTGAGGCGATTCAGTTCGCATTGTAGCGCTATACAAATTATTCATTCATTCATTCATTCAGAATGTAAAAAAGAAGAGCTGAGACACATAAAACATGGGTGGGGATACCCAAAACTCCCAGAGGCACAGGAACAGACTTGGGAATTGGGGCAGGGATATATTGTTTGGATATCCAATACATATCAGATGTGAAAGGCTGACTCTTTTCACCAGGCTCCACCTATAACTAAACATAAAATCCTTTAATGGCAATGACTGAAAACTCGGAACGGCTGGAAATTAAGCAGCGGGGGTTGACTGAAATGTTTCTACCAGCTGGAGCCCATAACTGCTATGCTTCTCCGCCAATGCCATTATGTGGTCCCAATATACATTGAGATCCTTGTGTTCCAAACCCCCCCCCCCCATGTCATAAAATTATGGACGATCCCAAAGTATATTTGCTGCTCTTATTCACCTTTATTAATTGCCACTTGAAAGGGGTCTGCAGTGATCGACTGAATATAAATGAGTCATCCACGCCTTTGATAAACCTACATAATTAGAGGTTACACGCAGCTCGGGCCCGTGTGCACAGGATAAAAGGTGCGCTCGTGATTTGCATCGTCAAATTGCATTTTGCTCCTCACCCAATATCAACAAAGAAGGGGACTGGTTTTCTGATTGCCCCTCCTCCGCTATAGAACGCCTTGCCCAGATAGACGTGGATGATATCGAAATTCTGCAAGGGATAAAAAATAGAAATAGATACTTTATCCTCATTTTGCTCCCTTTGCTTCACATGCAGTGTCCATTTTTTAAGGTGACTCTGTTAACCGGTAAAAACAAAATGATTAAGATAAAATGAAATACAAAAGTGGACCTTATCTGCAACACAGAGAACTCATCCAATCAAGAGTTACAAAAATATAAAAAAATTTTGGTGTACAAAATTAAAAAAGAATTCCAAACGTTACTTTGAAAATCCAAAACCAAGCAGATACAGCAGGCCTCGACAAATCCCAAACGGCCAGGAATCACGTGCGAGGTGCCTGGGCCCCTGCAAACTCATCCATCGCTGGCACCAGGCGCAAGCAACTCCCACTGGCAGACATGTATCTCTGGACGCCAGGGAGCCAATTCAGCTACAACCATTGGCAGAACTACCAGGGTCACGACGGTCACACCGGGCCCTAGAGTCCTGCCATTGTGGAGGGGGGGCCCTAAGATGGCTGTACCAACTTTCAGCATTGTGGTCCACTCCTGTCAGCGGTGCCTGCCTTCCTGTGGTCTCTGCCGTCCTCCCTGCTGATACCCCCCCTTTATAATAGAGCCCCTTAATATTAGCACCCCCCTTAGGGACCCCCCCCCTAATTAGATCAGAGTCCCTACTCAATAAAACCTTCTTTGAAAAAGTGGGGATGGTCTATGTAGAGGGGCAACAAAGAAAAGAGTTGGAATATTTGAGGCGAGAGATAACGAGGGAGTAAATTATTAGCTTTGGTTAGGCAGGGGAAAATTTAGGAATTGTTAGGGGGGGGTGAAAGCATTTGGAGGTGAAGATTTGGACAGTGATTGCATGTGGAGCTGAAAGGTGAGAGCAGAGTCCAGGATTACACCTAGCACCCTGGTATGAGGGGAGGAACTGTTGGTTGTGCCATTAATTTTTAAAGAAAAGCTGGTGAAGGGGGCATGGTGGGAAGGAATACTATAAGCTCGGTTTAAGGAATATTGAGTTTTAGGGAGTGGTGATGTGACATCCATACCAGATATATTATTCGTCATCAGTGTAGACATGGTCAGGGCCGGTGCTACCACTAGGCAAACTAGGCGGCTGCCTAGGGCGCCCTGCTGCCTAGGGCGCCCGGCCACTGGTTTTCCTACTCTCTTCTCTCTGCAGCAAGCAACTAACTCTCAGCATCAGCAGGCAGCCGCCTCTCCGTTCACGCATAGTGTCAGAGGCACAACAATGGTGGAGGACTGTGTCTGTGTCCCGACTCCCGCAGCAAGCAAACATTCATTGATGGGCACTGGTAGGCTGCATTGAAGGTCGCTGGTAGCCTGCATTTGATGGGTGCTGGTGAGGCTACATTTGATAGGCGCTGGTGAGGCTACATTTAATGGGCGCTGGTGAGGCTACATTTGAGGAGTGCTGGTGAGGCTACATTTGATGGGCGCTGGTGAGGCTGCATTTGAGGGGTGCTGGTGAGGCTACATTTGATGGGTGCTGGTGAGGCTACATTTGAGGGGCGCTGGTGAGGCTGCATTTGATGGGCGCTGGTAAGGCTGCATTTCAGGGGTGCTGGTGAGGCTGCATATCAGGGGTGCTGGTGAGGCTACATTTGAGGGGCGCTGGTGAGGCTGCATTTGATTGGTGCTGGTGAGGCTGCATTTCAGGGGTGCTGGTGAGGCTGCATATCAGGGGTGCTGGTGAGGCTGCATTTGGGGGGTGCTGGTGAGGCTGCATTTGATGGGCGCTGGTGAGGCTGCATTTGATGGGCGCTGGTGAGGCTGCATTTGATGGGTGCTGGTGAGGCTGCATTTGATGGGCGCTTTATTAAAAAGGTGGGATTTACATGGGCAGGGAAAAGGGGGCAGGATCAGCCAGTGGGGGGGCGGCAAAATGAGGTTTTGCCTAGGGTGTCAAAAATCCTTGCACCAGCCCTGGACATGGTATTGAAAGCCATGCAAGGTTATCTACTGCCCAAGGGAGGAGGTGTAGATAGAGAACCTAAGGGGTCCAGGGACAGAGCCTTGGGGGACCCCAACAGAAGGAGGAAGAGGAGAGAAGGAAGTATTGCCGAGAAAGGTAGCAGGAAAGCTAGGAGGTCAAGGAAGTTTCGATTTTTGGAGGAGAAATGAGTAGTCAACTGTATCGAAGGAAAGGGACAAAATAACAAAATATTAATATATCAGTACATTTATATACGTTTCACATAGACTTTGTAGGCAAAAGATTAAACAAAATCTTTAACCAAGTATAGCTATACTGTAATTTTGTATACAAACTAAATACAGGATTACAAAGTTGAATAACAGGTTAAAAAAAACGATTAAAATGTCAAAAATTGACACATACTACATAAGAAAAGCATGTCTCCACTAGGTCCTGGAACATAAAGCAAATTGTTTTTTCTATGCATATGGAAAATGCATTGGGCAAGGCTGGCTAGCACATCCAAACACACATAGTATGAATGGGCTCTAATATATAGAAATTCCCATCTGTCATTTTGACAGCAGGCAATTGCCAGTAATAGCAGCAAGGGGAGCAGAGGTAAAGTAGAGGATACTTTGTTGAATTTTTTTAGGCCATATCTCCACTCTTCAAAACCCCAACAGTGCAGCGTATCATTGCCCATCAGTGCAGCCCATCATTGCCTATCAATGCAGCTCATCATTGCCCATCAGTGCAGCGTATCATTGCCCATCACTGCAGCGTTTCAGTGCCCTTCAGTACTGGGTATTATTGCCCATCAGTGCAGCATATCCTTGCCCATCAGTGCAGCACATCATTGCCTATCAATGCAGCCCATCATTGCCCATCAGTGCAGCGTATCATTGCCCATCACTGCAGCGTATCAGTGCCCTTCAGTACCGGGTATTATTGCCCATCAGTGCAGCGTATCATTGCCCATCACTGCAGCACATCATTGCCTATCAATGCAGCCCATCATTGCCCATCAGTGCAGCGTATCATTGCCCATCACTGCAGCGTATCAGTGCCCTTCAGTACCGGGTATTATTGCCCATCAGTGCAGCGTATCATTGCCCATCACTGCAGCACATCATTGCCTATCAATGCAGCCCATCATTGCCCATCAGTGCAGCGTACCATTGCCCATCACTGCAGCACATCATTGCCTATCAATGCAGCCCATCATTGCCCATCAGTGCAGCGTATCATTGCCCATCACTGCAGCATATCAGTGCCTTTCAGTACCGGGTATTATTGCCCATCAGTGCAGCATATCATTGCCCATCCGTACAGCATATCAGTATCCATCAATGCAGCCTATCATTGCCCAAACATGCAGCCTTATCAGTGACCAGAAATGCATCAGTGAGGAATCAGGAGGATCTGCCGGCCGGATTACACAGAGCGGGGATCTCCCGCTGAGAAGCGGCTTGTATATGAATAGCCACCGCTGTTAAACGAAGTCCTGCCTCCTAGATCGGCTACTCTAATAGACAGCACACTGGTCCAATGCTGGTCCAGGAGGTGGGACTTTGTTTGACAACGGCCAGCTATTCATATACAAGCTGCGTCTCAGCGGGAGATCCCCGCTCTGTGTCACCCGGCTGCACGATTCTTCTGTCAGTTTCCTGGCTGATCGTTTCTGGCAGAAGCGACACGTGCGCGTGCGGAGACCTTGCTCCAGGGGGACGCCCATGCTTCCTGACCCCTGATGGCTTCATAAAGAGAAATTGTTACCTGCCCTTGTCATCACATAGGGGCTTGTTAACCCCCCTTGTGATAGCAATAAAGTTAAATGAAAAAAAGTGTTAAAAAAATTATATTTCTAACAAAATTATCTGTGTGAAAGTTGCAAGCATTCGCACAGCCATCATGAATAATCCCCATATTGTGCCTAATATATGACCGTCAGCTCCATCTAGTGGCCATAATGCAGTATTTTTCTGATTAGGGTATTTCAGGAAAATACCACATTATGGCCATTAGGTGGAGCTCATAGGAAACAAATATTATAGACAAAATGCGGGGATTATTTGTGACTGCTGCATAAAGGCTTAAAACATTTGCATAGCAATTTTTTATTTTTTTTGCCAGGAGGATTAAAAAAAATCAATTGAAGAGACCCTTTCACAAACTGAAATAATTGCAGTTAAAAGCAGAAAAATCAAGTACTTACTTGCAGTGTTTTTTTTAATTTTTATGAATTATTTTTTGTTTTATTGCCTGTACCTTTGACCCTGCTACCAAATTTTGCGATTTCAAGAGGGGACAATTCCCTGGCACAGCCTCCCCCCCTCCTTGTATGTCATTACCCCCTCCTCTCCAGAGAGTGTCTGATTGTTCTGTGGGCTGGTGCAGCTCCTCCGCCCCTCCTCTGTCTACACATGAAGGGGTCTGTACTATACATTATGTATTCCACACTGCTTAGATGTATATACTGCGCTGTACATTATATATTCCACACTGCTCAGCTCTATATACTATGCTGTACATTATGTAATGCTAACTTCTTAACTGTATATACTGTGCTGTACATTATATAATGCTCACTGCTTAACTGTATATACTGTGCTGTACATTATATAATGCTCACTGCTTAACTGTATATACTGTGCTGTACATTATGTAATGCTCACCGATTAACTGTATATACTGTGCTGTACATTATGTAATGCTCACTGCTTAACTGTATATACTGTGCTGTACATTATATATATATATATATATATATATATATATATATATATATATATAAAACACGCTGCTTAGCTGTATATACTGTGCTGTACATTAAATATTTGACACTACTCCTGTTCAGTTGTGGATACTGTGCGGTCCATTGTATATTTACACTGTTTAGCTGTGTATACTGCGCTGTACATTATATATTAAACACTGCTCAGCTGTGTATACTGCACTGTACATTATATATTTAACACTGCTCAGCTGTGTATACTGTGCTGTACATAAAAAAATACGAAACACTGCTCAGCTGTGTATACTGTGCTGTACATTATATATTTAACTCTGCTCAGCTGTGTATACTGTGCTGTACATTATATATTTAACTCTGCTCAGCTGTGTATACTGTGCTGTGCATTATATATTTAACACTGTGTAGCTGTGTATACTGTGCTGTACATTATATATTTAACGACCGCGCGATTGTCAGTTAAAGTAACGCAGTGCCGTATCACAAAAAATGGCCTGGTCAGAAGGGGGTAAAATCTTCAGTGGAAATACGGCTAGGATTCCCCAAAAAAAAAAAAATATATATAATTTCTGCACAATTGGGGGGTACTGGTGATAAATGCACCAAAGGCAAGGGGTGCTTGATGTTGGGTGACCTCACTAGAGGTGCTTGATTGCCAACCATAAAGCTGAGTTTGGTCAACATAAAAGAAAAAAATGCAGCGCTTAAATATATTACCGTATATACTCGAGCAGTGGCGGCTGGTGCTCAAAATTTTTGGGGAGGAGCAAATAAACTGAAAAATTTTGGAAAAAAAAAAGCCCATCAAACGCAGCCACTGTGCCCATTAAAACGCAGCCACTGTACCAAACGCAGCCACTGTGCCCATTAAAACGCAGCCACTGTGCCCATTAAAACGCAGCCACTGGGCCCATCAAACGCAGCCACTGTGCCCATCAAACGCAGCCACTGTGCCCATTAAAACGCAGCCACTGTGCCCATTAAACGCAGCCACTGTGCCCATTAAAATGCAGCCACTGTGCCCATTAAAACGCAGCCACTGTGCCCATCAAACGCAGCCACTTTGACACTGTGACATCAAACGCAGCCACTTTGCCATCAAACACAGCCACTGTGCCACTTTGCCATCAAACACAGCCACTTTGCCACTTTGCCATCAAACACAGCCACTTTGCCACTTTGCCATCAAACACAGCCACTTTGCCACTTTGCCATAAAACACAGTCGCTTCAAAAAAAAAGTTGTCCCTGCAAAGAAGCTGCCACTGTGCCCCCCCCCCCCTGCCCTGCACTTACCTTGTCTCGGGTGATGGCGGCATCAGTGTCCTCCATTTCTTCTGCCCGCTCCTCCTCTGCTCCATCCTCTGCTATGATTGGATGCCTGATAGGCGCCCAATCACAGCGCCTGTCGTTTCAGCCAATCAGGGCACAGGTAACACAGACCTGTGCTCCTGATTGGCTAAGGGGCCGTACAATGTTAGCAAACCGAATTCCTGCTTACATACTGCTGAGTGACAAGGAACGCACAGCGTTGCGCCCGCTTGTCACCTTTTTGGACGCCTATTAACGCATAAGCCGCTAATCAGGTGTTTCCAAAAAACACCCCCACCGCTGTTATTCAGGTGCCCGGTGACCAAAAAGGGGCCGGACACCTGAATAGGGGGTGTCAGCAGCGACCATAGATAGATTCATGCAATGCTTGAATCTATCTATGGAGTATAGAGAGTGACAGGAGAGGGGGTCCTTTATGGACGCACCGCCGCTGTACTCGTGTATACGCCAACCCAAATATAAGCCGAGGCACCTAATTTTACCACAAAAAAATGGGAAAACTTATTGACTCGAGTATAAGCCTAGGTTGAGAAATGCGCAGCTACTGTAAGTGGAAAAGGAGGTCAACAATGCCCATTTGCAGCCTCACTGTGCCCATTTGCAGCCTCACTGTGCCCATTTGCAGCCATAGGTCCCCCAAACTCGGTATTTAAGGGTTTATAGATGCCCCCTAGCTGCAGCCAAAATTTGGGGTCTCTGGACCCAAAGGGTCCCGAAATGTCATTGCTGCAGATGGACACAGTTGACCGACTTTGGGGCCCCGTATCTCGGGGCCACTTGGTGCTAGGAACCCCAAATTCGGTGTGCAACTAGTGAACCCAGTGAAACTAGCAATACAACATATCCAAAGGTGAGGTTCCTAGGACCAAGTGGCCTCGAGATACGGGGGCCCCAAAATCGGTTCAGGAAAGTGCTTGACTCGAGTATAAGCCAAATGGGGGGCATTTTCAGCACAAAAAAATGTGCTGAAAAACTCAGCTTATACTCGAGTATATACGGTATGTAAGAAAATGTGATATTGTGTATCAACAATACTATAAGATTTTAGATATAAAATCCACCACGTGAATAATAGGCATCAAATGTCAATAGAATAAAATGACAAAAATAATAATAAAATAATGGAAAATGAATTTATATAATAAAGTCCACCACGTGAATGTTGATTTCTAGAATATCTTCAGGACAAACCTGTTGGGAAATGGAGGAAGATCTTATGAAGACACCAACTGCGTGAAGGCTTACCAGAAATAGTGGACTCAAGGGGCATATACCATCATCTGGGGTGATGACGTCTATTCAGACGAAACGCGTCCTACTAATGTGCCTTTTTATGTCTGTTAAGCCTTTGATTACTTCAGAAAATGTGTGTTTAATTTTATCCTTTTTTAATAAACATTCCCTAAACGGTATCACACTATGTAGAACTTTCTTGGTTTCGACGTGTGGGCATGTGAAACTTCTCTGGCCATCCCTCTCTCCAACTGAACCTACCTGCCCATTTATGAGAACAATCTGCTGACCAGTGCCATTCTTAGTTCCTATTATGATCGTGGTTATCTGGAGATCGTTGAAGGTTCCATATCGTATATAGTGTTTATCACTACAAGCCTGGTTGACTTAAGTGGTATATGCCCCTTGAGTCCACTATTTCCGGTAAGCCTTCATGCAATTGGTGGCGGTGTCCTCACAAGATCTTCCTCCATTTCCCAACATGTTTGTCCTGAAGATATTCTGGAAATGTTGTTCCATTGACAATTGATGCCAATCAACATTCACGTGGTGGACTTTATTATATACATTTTCCATTATTTTATTATTATTTTAGTCATTTTATTCTATTGACATTTGATGCCTATTATAAATATTTGGGAAATTTGGGTATGGGACTTTTAAAGCGCAGGTACACAAATTAATATAATATTAATATAAAAAGTATAAATTTATTTAAACAAATTAACAAAACATATAAATAATTATTTTCATAACATATTTAAAAGAAATACATCACTAAATGCATATTGAAGTTTGCAATGTCGATAAGTCTCTACATGTTTCGCCTTGAATAAGGCTTCTTCAGGAGAACTGCTAGTATCGCAAATGCTATGATCACTATAACGGAAAAACAAAATATCAAAACACAAAACAAACACAAAAAATCTGAATCAAACACATAACAGCAAAGGGAAATTATTATTTAAATGGCACTTAGTAGACATGTGCACAATAGAAAAATTTGTTTAGTTTCGTTTCTGTTCGTTTCCGTTGATTCGTAACGATTCGTATTTTCGTAAGTCGTCGGTGTTCGTATTCGGACTCGTTCGTATTTTCGTAAGTCGTCGGTGTTCGTATTTGGACTCGTTCGTATTTTCGTAGAGTTATTTTTTCGTTGATTCGTTTTTCCGTTAGTCTAATTTTCGTTTATTCGAAATTCGTATTTTCGTATTTTCGTTGTATTTTGTATGCGGACGCATTCGTATTTTCGTAGATTTAGTTACATTCGTACTTTCGTAAGATTGATTTATTCGTACTTTCGTAACATTGTTTTCGTAGATTCGTAATCGGAGCATAATTCATAATTTTATGTAATGTGTATGCTATTATTACATTGTAAGAGACACGGAAAATTACGAATCGAAAAAAAAAAAAAAAGTTACGAATGTACAAATTTTTTCATTCAATCCATTCGAAGCAAGTTAAGCAGCGCCAATGTAAGAGACACGGAAAATTACGAATCGAAAAAAAAAAAAGTTACAAATGTACGAATTTTTTCGTTCAATCCATTCGAAGCACGTTAAGCAGCGCCATTGTAAGAGACACGGAAAATTACGAACCAAAAAAAAAAAAAGTTACGAATGTACGAATGTTTTTGTTCAATCCATTCGAAGCACGTTAAGCAACGCCATTGTAAGAGACATGGAAAATTACGAATCAACAAACAAAAAAAAAAGTTACGAATGTACGAATTTTTTCGCTCATTTTGATTTTCGTTATTTTTGAATCTTTGTTCTGTATTTTCGTTGTTTCTGTTTTCGTTTTCGGATTTTCATTCATTCGTAGTTTCTAATTTAATATCATTTCGTATTTTCGTTGTTTTTCATATTTGTTAGATTCGATAATTCGTTATTCGTTAAAATTTTTACTAAATCATTCGTTCATACGAATGAACGAATATAACGAATTTGAACGGAAAACGAATTCGTAACTAAACGAATTGCACATGTCTAGCACTAAGAGAACCTCATCAGATAAGAAGACCACATATATGATTACATACATGTAAACACCCAAATATAGGAAACCAGGTTACAAACCTAATAGATGGATTCTAATGCCCCGTACACACGGTCAAAAATTCAGACGGAAAATGTCCGATCGGACCATGTTGTCGGAAAATCCGACCGTGTGTGGGCTCCATCGGACTTTTTCCGTTGGAATTTCCGACGGAAAAAATTTGAGATCCTGCTCTCAAATTTTCCAACAACAAAATCCGATCTGACTTTTTCGATCGTGTGTAGAGAATTCCGACGAACAAAGTGCCACGCATGCTCAGATCAAATTAGGAGACCAAACCTATTGGCTACTAGTCTCTACGTAGATCTGTCGTACGCAACGAACGTCACCACGTTCAGAATGATCGGATTTTCCGACAACTTTGTCCGACCGTGTGTATGCAACACCTGTGTCGGACAAAATCCGTTGGAAAAATTCCGACGGATTTTGTGGTCGGAATTTCCGACCGTGTGTACGGGGCATAAGATGTGAACGTCTTGGATAATTTATCCCTCTCTGTGGTTGCATCAAAATTGAAACCCTTTTATACCCAACTGTTTGTGGATTGCAAGCTAATTCTCCTGATTGTACAGTTCAGCTCTAAAGGTCAATCTTTGCTGTCTTGGTATTTTCTATGGCTGTTATGTGTTTGATTCAGATTTTTTGTGTTTGTTTGTGTTTTGATATTTTGTTTTTCCATTATAGTGATCATAGCATTTGCGATACTAGCACTTCCCCTGAAGAAGCCTTATTCAAGGCGAAACATGTAGAGACTTATCGACATTGCAAACTTCAATATGCATTTAGTGATGTATTTCTTTTAAATATGTTATGAAAATAATTATTTATGTGTTTTGTTAATTTGTTTAAATAAATTTATACTTTTTATATTAATTTGTGTATACTGTTGGTAAAAAATAAATATAAGACCTGCCCTCTATATTTTCTACCCCCACCGCGCCAAATAGTGGTGAAAATTTAAATATTAAATATATCGATGAAATAAATAAATAAATAAATAAATTTGTGAAACTAGCTGCTACTTAAATAAATATAAAAATGTAAAGTCCGCAATTTGACCTAAAATATATAAATATATCTAGGAAGAAATTAGTAGCGCTTATGTGAAAAAAAATTCATACAAATTTCAAAGTACAAACAAGTGATATACAAATAGTTCCATATAAACAATAAAACTATTAAAATCAGAATACATATAAATTACCCAGTGGAAAAGTGATAAAAAGTAATGATAAAAAATAGTCCAAACTTGTACAAAATACAGCGAGAAAAAAAAAAGAAGCAAAATTTATCTTCAAATTGTGTCTTCAATTCAAAAAAAAATTTTGAATTGAAGACACAATTTGAAGATAAATTTTGCTTCTTTTTTTTTTTTTTCTATTTTTTTTCTGATTTTAATAGTTTTATTGTTTATATGGAACTATTTGTATATCACTTGTTTGTACTTGGAAATTTGTATGAATTTTTTTCACATAAGCACTACTAATTTCTTCCTAGATATATTTATATATTTTAGGTCAAATTGCGGACTTTACATATTAATTTGTGTACCTGCGCTTTAAAAGTCCCATACCCAAATTTCCCAAATATTTATATTATTCCAAGGGATGTGGCGCTTTAAATGTAGTTTCAGTATTCTAGCTCTATTTCAAATCTTTTCTCCTATTTGATGCCTATTCTTCACATGGTGGATTTTATATCTGAAATCATATAGTATTGTGTTAATACACAATATCACATTTTCTTACATAATATATTTAAGCGCTGCATTTTTTTTTCTTTTTTGGTACTTGTGCTGTTTGTCTTCGGCTGTGCTGGCGGCTTTCATTTTATTATATAACACAGCGCGGTATATTTTTTGATTTATATTTGGAGTTTGGTCAACATGCCTTCCCATAGTTCTTATAGGTCCAATGAATAAATGGGCCAACATTTCTATCCTGTTCATCCCGATCCCGTTAAAGGATCCACGGGCTGTACAACCAGGCAAGGATATGGGCAAATCTAAAACAGACTCTCACTTCTTGAGTAGAAGTTCGAAAAATTCCGCAGAGGACCGTAGTAGCATCGTTCAAACAAAGGGCCACACACAGTGTAAACGCTTTCATTAGCTTTCCGTGCTGCTGTGGATATTACAATGGATATTGATTTTCTATGAGGATCGATTTGTGCGCCAGACACTAAATAATTATATCAGGCTTGGAGTCAACTCCACCACATTTGCTGAGCCAAATGAAGCAATACTGTTTGATTTAGTGTCTGATTTATTACCATGGTGGGGGTCTTAATTCAGAACGTGTATGGCTTTCATTATGTGTTGATTAAGGCGTGAAAACATATCAGCCCTCATATACCCTTGAACAAGCCAAGCCCATTAGGCAATACCAAAAAAATAAATAAAAAATGCCAGCCTGGGCCTGCAGCAGACCTGAAATCTAACATTAATATAGCTATGAGATGATAGTCACCCAAAACGGTAATTTTTAACACGGACTAGACAATGGTCTCATATCTGTAGAAGGCTCTCAACCTGCTGCTTGGTGATTATCTAGGCTAGTGGTTCTTCTAAAAAACTTGCTAGTCCCAACAGTAAAAAAATTAAGTTTATACTTACACTTACAATAAAAGTATGGGAATGCAAAACATATATTAAAATTCTGAAAATCTCTTGATGTGGCTGGGTATTACTGAGGGGGAAATGGGGCTTGTGAGGAGTGGGTTAGGGCCCCAACATCCCCAACATCAGGAGCCACCTTGTGGAAGACAACCCCACCATGGATCTTGGGGAGGTGATGGGGTAACAGCCTGTCACTGGGGGGGGGGGGGGGGTTGCAGCCTGTCATCTAAAGTCCGCTCAGTATGAAGGGTCCCATGACATGGTGACCTCTCTCTCTCCTATAGACCGTAGCAGCATATGGGTCTCACCAGTGCGTTGTTGCGATCCTGTCCCCAATCCAGCTCTCCTCCTTTCCCTTCTCTTTCTTCTCCACCTTCTCCTCATTTCTCTTTATTTTCTTTCCCCGTGATGCCAGCATGAAGGGGAGCACATGCCCATTGGTGGTTGGAGGGTGGCAGTGCAGGTTGTGTTGGCTTGCTCACCTGCCACACGGCCCAGCCCCCCTAGCAGACCACGGACTGTCACAGGTCCACGGCCCGGGGGTTGGGGACCTCTGGGTTAGGTGACTCTGCAGCAGACTTCAAAGCACTCTTCCCAATGCACACATTCCTCTAAAAATGGCTACAGTGCCTTGCGAAAGTATTCGGCCCCCTTGAACTTTTCAACCTTTTGCCACATTTCAGGCTTCAATCATAAAGATATAAAATTTTAATTTTTTGTGAAGAATCACCAACAAGTGGGACACAATTGTGAAGTGGAACGAAATCTATTGGATATTTTAAACTTTTTTAGCAAATAAAAAACTGAAAAGTGGTGCGTGCAAAATTATTCGGCCCCTTTACTTTCAGTGCAGCAAACTGACTCCAGAAGTTCAGCGAGGATCTCTGAATGATCCAATGTTGTCCTAAATGACTGATGGTGATAAATAGAATCCACCTGTGTGTAATCAAGTCTCTGTATAAATGCACCTGCTCTGTGATAGTCTCAGGGTTCTGTTGAAAGCGCAGAGAGCATCATGAAGACCAAGGAACACACCAGGCAGGTCCGTAATACTGTTGTGGAGAAGTTTAAAGCCGGATTTGGATACAAAAAGATTTCCCAAGCTTTAAACATCCCAAGGAGCACTGTGCAAGCGATCATTTTGAAATGGAAGGAGTATCAGACCACTGCAAATCTACCAAGACCTGGCTGTCCCTCTAAACTTTCAGCTCAGACAAGGAGAAGACTGATCAGAGATGCAGCCAAGAGGCCCATGATCACTCTGGATGAACTGCAGAGAACTACAGCTGAGGTGGGAGAGTCTGTCCATAGGACAACAATCAGTCGTACACTGCACAAATCTGGCCTTTATGGAAGAGTGGCAAGAAGAAAGCCATTTCTCAAAGATATCCATAAAAAATCTTGTCTAAAGTTTGCCACAAGCCACCTGGAAGACACACCAAACATGTGTAAGAAGGTGCTCTGGTCCGATGAAACCAAAATCTAACTTTTTGGCCACAATGCAAAATGATATGTTTGGCGTAAAAGCAACACAGCTCATCACCCTCAACACACCATCCCCACTGTCAAACATGGTGGTGGCAGCATCATGGTTTGGGCCTGCTTTTCTTCAGCAGGGACAGGGAAGATGGTTAAAATTGAGGGGAAGATGGATGCAGCCAAATACAGGACCATTCTGGATGAAAACCTGTTGGAGTCTGCAAAAGACCTGAAACTGGGACGGAGATTTATCTTCCAACAAGACAATGATCCCAAACATACAGCAAAATCTACAAAGGAATGGTTCACAAATAAACGTATCCAGGTGTTAGAATGGCCAAGTCAAAGTCCAGACCTGAATCCAATCGAGAATCTGTGGAAAGAGCTGAAAACTGCTGTTCACAAATGCTCTCCATCCAACCTCACTGAGCTCGAGCTGTTTTGCAAGGAAGAATGGGCAAGAATTTCAGTTTCTCGATGTGCAAAACTGATAGAGACATACCCCAAGCGACTTGCAGCTGTAATCGCAGCAAAAGGTGGCTCTACAAAGTATTAACGCAAGGGGGCCGAATAATTTTGCACGCCCCACTTTTCATTTTTTTATTAGTTAAAAAAGTTTCAAAAATCCAATAGATTTCGTTCCACTTCACAATTGTGTCCCACTTGTTGGTGATTCTTCACAAAAAATTAAAAGTTTATATCTTTATGTTTGAAGCCTGAAATGTGGCAAAAGGTTGAAAAGTTCAAGGGGGCCGAATACTTTCGCAAGGCACTGTATATGTCTAAGTTGGTGCTTAAGCGATCACCAGCTGGAACCATGAGCAATCAGAATGAGGAGTGTCATCAGCATACCATGGGTTTCCAAAAAATGGGTCCAAAGCTTTGTTCAGCGATCACATGGTTAACAGTGAACAGCGATGTTTTGGAGCCTTGCAGGACCCCTTCACATGCCACATGCCTGATCAAGGGATCTTGCAAGGCTCCGAGACCTTGCTATTTGCTGTAATGATGTGATCGCTGAATAAAGCTTTGGGCCCTGTTTTTTTGGAGACTCGTGGTGTGCTGGTGACATTCCTTGTTCTGCAGCAGACTTGGTGGTCCCATAGTGGATTAGGTTTCTGGAAGGGGCTGCGGGGCACTGTGGAACACTGGTGGTGGTTGAAGGCAGTATAGCAGGTTGGAGGCTATGCAGCAGACTGAGGGGCACTGTGAGAGGCTGGGAAGCACAGTAGAAAGTTGGGTGGCACTGGGGAGGATGAAGGCTCTCAGGGGACCTGAGGGACATTGTGGGCCACTATGGGCGATTGAATAGGAGCTGGAAGGCACTGTGTAAGGTAAAGGGATCTGCAACTGACTGTAGGCCTGAGAGAGAACCATTGGTCTAGAATAGTGGTCTCCAAACCATGACCCGGGGACCAAATGCAGCCATTTACTTGCTTTGATCTGGCCCTTGGAACAATATTCCTCCCACTGACACCAATGATAGAGGACTGTTCCTTCCACTGATGCCAACAATTAGTGTGCCTATATGTCCAGGCACCCCACTGATCTTTGGGTTTTCCTTAGATGACGGTTGGAGGTTTAACAAAGATCTCTCTCTAAGGACAGCAAAACAAAAGGTCCTTACCTGGCAGTATGATTCCTAAAGACCTCTTGTTTCCAAACACCTCAAGTAAACATTATAGGGATGTAGAATTTTGGATCACAAGTTGGTAGTTTTTTTTCAGAAGTGAGGGTTGTTTTGAAACCCCAAACAGTACAGTGAAAGGAAAAGAATGCCCGTTGGTGTGTGCACTCAATAAAAAAACCTTTGAACCTCCTTTTGCTTTATTCTCTTATTCTCTTCCAAACAAACTAAATCCACTGATAAATGTAAAAACCAAATATCTCTTAAAGCGGAAGTAAACCATCCATAAAACTGTTTCATTTCCGGCAGGTGCTCTCAACCAAACTGTCAAACCATCCAATGGCTGGTATCATAACTGATCACATGGCCAGCATCATGGCAGTTGTAGATTAAACCGAGGCAAAGATGGCAGCTTCCTTGGCTGGAAACGATAGGGGGGTTTACTTACACTTTAACTGTGACCTAAGTGTCAGAGAATGACTACCAGAAGTTTGGCTAATAGAAATGTGCATGCACAAAGAATGGCTAATAGAAATGCACATGTGCGCAGAACTATCGTCAGAATGGCGACTAAGCGTGCGCATGCACACCTGAATGCGCACGGGGCATGCACGCTAGCACAGGCACGCACGAGCATAAGGCTCTTGCTCCAGTGCTGAATGGTCTTTCAGCTGTTCCCTGTGCCCTGCTATTACTTTGCTTGTTCCCTTGTAGCTGACTCAGCTTGCCTCTGACCTCAACTTGGATCCTGCTTCTGCTCTGTTGCCAGTTCCTGACCCTGACTCTGTTCTTGACCACGTCTCTGTCTTATGTCTCCGTACATCGCTGGCTGCCTCCTGCTGACCTTAGCTATCCCTGTGACTGCCCTGCTGTTCCCGTCTCTGCTCTCAAACCTGGTTCAAGTGCCTATACAGCTGTCATCTGTATCAGTTCTGCTCATCACAGCGAGTTCCTGGCTCAAGGCTGCTGGGAGCTCTGACAAGCCTCGCATCTGGAACCCGCAACCGATGAGGAGTGCCCCTTTAACTTCATCTGGATCAGCTACTGTTCCAGACCTGATGTTCTTCCAGTCTGCCAGGGTCGGCAACTCCTGCTGCAAGCACTCCTATGAACACTTGCTGGCACTCGTGTTCCTCTTGTCCCTCTGTAACCTCTGTTCCACCTTCAGCGGGACCTGGGCTGGAGATATAAGAGAGGCCAACCTCGTCATTTCAGTCTCTGATTAGGTACATGACACTAAGAAGGTACTGATGGACGAATCAATCATCACTCAATATGTCATCTATTGGGCAGCACCTTTAATTGGCATTGTACCAACCAACAAGGAAGCATACGTCTTCACATTCTTTGAGGAACCCATCAAGATAGACGTAGGAGCAGCCATTGATTGCTTATTTTTGGAGGTGCTTTTTCCATAGCTCTCCTTTTACTACTTGGTGAGTTTCTGACCTGGAACAAGTATGTTCATGCAAAGTGTGAGGACACCTGATGGCAACATGGTGTTTTTGAGCCTGTATCCCACTGAGCAGTGAAACATAAATAAAGATGACAGCCCTGGATTTAGTACCCTCAAAAACAAGCCATCAATGACAGGTCCTATATTGATGTGCAGAAGGTACGGTAGCACCTGTAAATTGCACTTACCTCAATGGCTTTGGCTTGTATAAGCTTGCTCTTAGTCCCTTTAAACTTTTCCTTCCTTGAGCATTGTGCTGGGGGTGAGAATATCATATAGACTGCGTTGGTATACCCCCCCTAAAAATATGTAAAGGCTACACGAGCTATAGTTTTTATGCGATTAATATAGTCTTTTACATTTAAGTCTGCGGCCAGCTCTGGATTCTAACACAGAAAATTCACATTTCCATTTGTTGTAGCCATGGCAACAGTTCTTGGTTCCTAAACAGAATTCTCTAGAATTCTCTTCTTTCTGCTCCTGCAGTTGGCTCGCTGCCTCTTTTGGAGGTCTCCACAGAACCTAATGTAGCAGCCATAACACCTTGAGGGGCGGCCTTGACTTTTGGGCTTACCAGTTACCTCCTCGTGGCTTGTCGGTGAATGTCCAGGGGTTCCCAGGGTTAGTACCCAACAACTCTGGATGCTGACACATAAAAAGTCCTTGTCAAGGTTTTTATTCTGCAGTGGTAACATCCAACATAACACAGTCACAGATAGGAATAGAGGGCACAGGTGAAGAAACTCAGGCACCTTGAACTGCTGACATCCACTGAATGTCTCTAATCAACCCAGAGAGTAGCCACTCGCAGCTGGGCGCTTCAATGCCGGATAAACCTCTAGCCAGAGGTATAGCCAGGGCTCAAGTCCTGCGGGAACGCGAGGGAACGGAGTTCCTGTGCTTTTTCCACAACAGGAACTCAGTTCCCGTTAGCAGCCGTGTCCTGCAAGACTTTGAAGTATGCGAGCTGTGTGGCAGGTGCTACACCAGCAGCTGCCGACACAGCCCGCAATAGTAAGTGCCGCACACCTGACCATTCAGGCATTGCCAGTAGGGGGCCCCATGACAGCTTCCACTTCGATCTACCTGTCAATGACAGCTAGCTGACAGGTAGATCAGGTCCCTGCTGCTAAGAGATTGTATTTAGTCAGACCTCTCCTGATGCGCTCCTCCCCGCTGGCCCCTCCTTATTTTCTGTCTCATCTCCCCCCCCCCCCCCCCAGTCTCCTGCATACTTGCTCTGTGTGTCCCGCTGAATCCCCTCCTCCTCTATCTTCAGTGCCATATGATGAGAGAACCCAGAGGAGGAGCACAGCTATTCTGCTCACAGGACATGCAGGGAGAGAGGTGAGCTGAGGGAGGAGGAACATCAGTTTGGGTTTGGTAAGCTGAGCACAATACCTGGCAAAGTTTAATGCCAGGAGGGAAGTTTATGTGGAAATATGTGAAGGGTTGGAATATCATTTTTTTCTTTTGGTGTGTGAGTGGATCTTGGGTGGGAGTTCCCACACTTTTTTCCCCAGGACTTGACCCCTGGGTATAGCGGCCTACAATGTGATCCGGAAATTTGCAAACGTCTCTGACACAGAATAAACTTGCAACTGAAGATGATTAGGAACCTTTCTCACAGTACCTGGAACTTTCTCTGTCTCCTTGGCAGTACTGTGGAAGTGTGTCCATACAACTTAGCTTCCAGACTCTTACTGAGATGCCAGATTTTTAGCCCTCCTCCGAAGAGTCCTCCCCCGGTCACTTGTACGATTTGCCGTGTCCCTCCAATACTGAGAGCACACCCGGACGCCTTGAATCCTCCTTCAGTTACTGGGCCTCGGGCTAACCGGCTCCAAGACCCGGGAACAGACGGATCCCCACCCCAGACCATGCGGTCTATGGGGCTGGTCAAACTGACCATGTTTGCGGGACGGCAAACGCTCCCAGGCCCGGGACCCCTCACGGGGCTACCCCGGTCCAGAACCAGGAAGCAGGACTGCGGCCGAACCCCGAGCACGTGACTTCAGCACCTTAAGTACCCTTCCCCAGACTACACAGCGGGGCCAGACGCACCCACTGATTGGCTCCGGGGAAGATTGATACCCAAGACGTCCAACCAGGCCTGGTTCTTAACCTGTCATGGGTACCTCACTGCACCCACGACCAGGCAGAACCCTAGTACAGCCCAGCCAAACTGATGCCAAAGTAAACCTGTACAATTAACCCTCAGAACCCCATTACTGTTCTGAGGGAAAAACTAAATTTCCACTTATAGCGCACAGTTGTTAAAGGGTGACCTCTACACTAAGGTCGGATTGAATGGTATTACCAAGGAACTCCTGCACTTTATAGAACTAAAACCGTATAAATGTGCAAATAAACACAAACAAGTGACTCCCCCGTAAATATACCAGCTGCCACCTCAATGTGCACCCCAATAGCACGTAGTACAGAAATAAATACATCAAAAAGGTGGTCCTATATTAGCATCAAACAAACAATATTAGTCATAAATCATATAAAGGTACATTTATCTGTGTGCTCATGTGATAATAACTGTCTCAATATGAGTGTTATGCCAAAAACCTGGTGACATCCAGGAGTCTCACCTCTACGCATTTTGTCAGAAGACATCAACCGACGAAACGCATAGAGTCAGGACTTCCACAACACCAACACCATAGAGTCAACAAAGACCAATGGAGAAAACCTCAGTGCTCAGTGTTTTTATTTTTAAAAACATATCACATCAACATAAAAATAAAGGTAGCCCACTCACATTAAGCTATGCCTAGATCAGCACCCAATGTAACCAGTCATAAATGCGAACAAGAAAGCGCTTCTGCTGAGGTCTATCCGGGGGGCCAGCGTACGTTCCAGTTACCAGTTACCAGTTACCCAGAGCCAATCAGTGGGTGCGTCTGGCCCCGCTGTGTAGTCTGGGGAAGGGTACTTAAGGTGCTGAAGTCACGTGCTCGGGGTTCGGCCGCAGTCCTGCTTCCTGGTTCTGGACCGGGGTACCCCCGCGAGGGGTCCCGGGCCTGGGAGCGTTTGCCGTCCCGCAAACATGGTCAGTTTGACCAGCCCCATAGACCCACATTTTTATGTTGATGTGATATGTTTTTAAAAATAAAAACACTGAGCACTGAGGTTTTCTCCATTGGTCTTTGTTGGCTCTATGGTATTGTGGTGAGGAGAAAGATAGTAGTAACCCTGACATCCTAGAAGGTGGAGGCTGAGGAGGAATGTGACCTTCTTATTCTCAAAAAAAGGTCATCTGGTGAGTGGGCACTTTTTATTAGAGTCATGTGTGATCACGGAAGGGTTGGCTATTGGATGTAGTGCATTGGAGGAGTGATAAGCAGGAAAATATTGAAGGAGTACCTCATAACATTTATGGACACCTGTTTTTGGCTCATCACTCATATTGGGACATTTATTATAACATGAGCTTGTTGAATGCCATGTAGCATACCCATCAATGGCTGCTGAATTTGTTTTCTGTCAGTCTTTCCACCCATCCTTGTTCATAGGTGCTTGTGAATAAAGCTCTTAGAACCTTTGGGTCCACCAGGACTTCTGCCATGACATACAGAATCTCTACCACTACTTCCAATGGTACTTGCTGAAGCCCTTCCATGACTTCCATAATATCTGTGTAACGCCGAGCGCTCCGGGTGCCTCCTCCATCCCGGAGCGCCCACGGCGTTCTCGGCTCTGCAGCGCCTCGGTCGGCTCCGCTGACCGCAGGCGCCGCTCGGTTCTCTCCATGCGATCCTCGTGGCGGCCTCGGTCCGCCCGGGGATCGCATTCCATTCCCCCTGCCTCTCTCCTCCTACCTTCCCCTGCGCACGCTCCCCAGGCGCGCGCGCGCGCGCACACTACTGTTAATCTTATAGGGCCAGCGCACCAGTAATTGGTGCCTGGTCCAAATTGATGTTACACCCAGAACACTTCTTAAACCCACTTCCCCTTCCTGTCCTGGCCGGATCTTGTGTTGCCTTAGTGCCCAGTGAAAGCGTTAGTGTGTTTTGCGCCTTCTGTGTATCCAGACCTTTGCTGTTGCCCCCGACTACGAACCTTTGCCACCTGCCTAGACCCTTTGCTACGTTTGACCTTGCCTCTGCCCAATCCTTGTGTACCGCGCCTGTCTCAGCTGTCAGTGGGGTCGAGTTGCTATTGGAAGACGCGACCTGGTTGCTACCGCCGCTACAAGTCCATCCCGCCTTGCGGCGGGCTCTGGTGAAAACCAGTAGCAACATTAGAACCGGTCCTCCAATACAACCCGTGCTATCGCCCCATTGGCATAGGGGATCCACCTCCTGTTCCCCGCCGTACCCGGAACGTGACAGTAGATCCGGCCATGGATCCCGCTGAGGTCCCGCTGCCAAGCCTCTCGGATCTGACCACGGTGGTCGCTCAACAAGGACAGCAATTGGCGTAGTTGACTGCTATGCTACAGCAGCTTCTGCCATCTCCACCGCCACCTCCTGCATCTCCTCCACCACGAGTTGCTGCTGCTAGGATCCGCCTGTCCCTTCCTGACAAATTCAATGGGGATCCCAAGCTGTGCCGAGGGTTCCTATCCCAGTGTTCCCTCCATCTGGAGATGTTGTCGGACCAGTTTCCCACAGAACGGTCAAAGGTTGCGTTCGTGGTTAGCCTGCTATCTGATAAGTCCCTGGCCTGGGCTACACCGCTTTGGGACCGTGGCGATCCTGCCACGGCTTCAGTTCCAGCCTTCTTTTCTGAAGTCCGCAGTGTCTTCGAGGAACCAGCCCGGGCCTCCTCTGCCGAGACGGCTCTCCTAAACCTCGTCCAAGGGAACTCTTCAGTGGGCGACTACGCCATTCAGTTCCGCACCCTGGCATCAGAACTCTCCTGGAACAATGAGGCCCTCTGTGCGACCTTCAAAAAAGGTCTATCCAGTCATGTCAAAGATGTGCTGGCCGCACGAGAGATTCCTGCTACCCTGTCTGAACTCATTCAGCTGGCCACCCGCATTGACATGCGCTATACCGAAAGACGCCTAGAGCTACGCCAGGAAAGGGACTTTGGTCGCGTCAGGCGGTTTCCTCGCCTGGCACCTCTCTTCCAGAATCCTCTGCAACCCGTTCCTGTACCTCCGGCTGAGGAGGCTATGCAAGTGGATCGGTGTCGCTTGACCACACAAGAGAGGACTCGCCGCCGAGACCATAACCTGTGCCTGTATTGCGCCATTTCCGACCATTTCTTAAAGGACTGCTCTATCCGCCCTCAGCGTCAGGGAAACGCTTGCACCTAGCTAACATAGGAGAGGCGCTGCTAGGTGTGGTTTCTTCCTCTCCCCGTCTGACCATTCCTGTGGGGATTTCTCTGACCAAGAGATCCTCTTTCTCCACTGTGGCCTTTTTGGACTCTGGTTCGGCAGGAAACTTCATTGAAGCTTCACTCATCAACAAATTCAATGTTCCAGTTACCCGTCTCGTCAAGCCCTTTTTCATCACCTCTGTAAATGGTCAAAACCTGAACTGTATCGTGCGCTATCGCACTGAACCTCTTCTCATGAAGATTGGAGTTCTCCATCATGAAAAGATTAGCTTCTTGGTGTTACCCAACTGTACCTCTGAGATCCTTTTGGGCCTACCCTGGCTCCAGCTACATTCTCCTACCCTCGACTGGTCCTCGGGGGACATCAAGAGTTGGGGTCCTTCCTGTCACAGGCATTGCCTCAAAGCGGTACCCATTAAACAAGTTTCCAACGCTCCTGCTCTGCCTAGTCTTCCCAAGCCTTACCAGGACTTTTCCGACGTGTTTTGCAAGAAGCAAGCGGAGGTCTTGCCACCACATAGACCCTTTGATTGCCCTATTGATCTCCTCCCTGGTACCACCCCGTCCCGTGGCAGGATCTACCCTCTCTCCATCCCGGAGACACAAGCCATGACAGACTACATCCAGGAGAACCTCAAGAGAGGCTTCATCCGCAAGTCCTCTTCCCCTGCTGGAGCAGGATTCTTCTTTGTCGCCAAGAAGGACGGGTCCCTACGTCCCTGCATTGACTATCGTAGTCTTAATAAAATCACGGTAAAAAATCGCTACCCACTGCCCCTCATCTCAGAGCTGTTTGACCGTTTGCGTGGAGCAAGCCTTTTCACCAAACTGGACCTCCGGGGCGCATATAATCTCATCTGTATCCGTAAGGGCGATGAATGAAAAACCGCCTTTAACACCCGTGACGGACACTTTGAATACCTGGTCATGCCCTTTGGGTTATGCAATGCCCCTGCGGTCTTTAAAGACTTTGTGAATGAGATTTTCAGAGATCTGCTGTACACCTGTGTTGTTGTCTACCTGGATGATATCCTGATTTTCTTCTCTAGCTTGGAAGAGCACCGTCTTCATGTCCGTCAAGTGCTCCAGCGACTCCGTGACAACCGTCTGTACGCCAAACTAGAGAAATGTCTCTTTGAACGCGGCAGTCTTCCCTTCCTGGGGTACTTGGTCTCGGAACAAGGTCTCCAAATGGATCCGGAGAAACTCTCTGCCGTCCTGAACTGGCCACGTCCTACCTGGCTACGGGCCATCCAGCGTTTCCTCGGATTCGCCAACTATTACCGCCAGTTCATTTCCCACTTCTCCACCATTGTCGCGCCTATTGTGGCACTAACCAAAAAAGGTGCGAATCCAAGGTCCTGGCCTCCTCAAGCTGATGAGGCGTTTAACCGCCTCAAGTCTGTCTTTGCCTCTGCATCCGTCCTATCCAGGCCTGATCCCCTCAAACCGTTCTTCCTGGAAGTCGATGCCTCCTCGGTGGGAGCTGGAGCCGTGCTTCTCCAGAAAGACTCCAAGGGCAAGTACGTCACCTGTGGTTTTTTCTCCAAGACCTTTTCCCCCCCTGAAAAGAACTATTCCATCGGAGACCGTGAATTGCTGGCCATTAAGCTAGCACTTGAGGAGTGGAGACATCTCCTTGAGGGGTCCACTCATCTCATCACGATCTTCACTGATCACAAAAATCTGTCTTACCTCCAGTCCGCCCAGCGATTGAACCCACGTCAAGCTAGGTGGTCGTTGTTTTTTGCCCGCTTCAACTTCGAGATCCATTTCCGTCCTGCAGACAAGAATGTCAGGGCTGACGCCCTATCACGTTCCACCGATTCTTCTGAGTCCGAGTCTCCGGTACAACACATTGTACCCCCTGAGTGTCTGATCTCTTCCGCTCCTGCCTCCTTGCTGCAAGTTCCTCCTGGGAAAACCTTTGTCTCTCCACGTCTTCGTCTTCAGACCCTCAAATGGGGTCACTCCTCTCATCTCGCTGGTCATCCTGGAATCAAGAAGTCCTTCCAACTGATTTCCAGGTATTACTGGTGGCCCTCCTTAAAAAAGGATGTGACGGACTTCGTACAGGCCTGTACTACATGTGCTCGAGACAAGACCCCTCATCAAAGACCTACTGGCCTGCTTCACCCTCTGCCTGTGCCCGAACGACCTTGGGTCCACATAGCTATGGACTTCATCACGGACCTTCCTCCTTCCCACGGCCACACTACCATATGGGTGGTCGTGGATCGTTTCTCCAAAATGGCACACTTTGTCCCGCTTCCAGGTCTCCCTTCTGCGCCTACACTTGCTGAACATTTCTTCCTCCAGATTTTTCGTCTTCATGGACTTCCATCTCACATCGTCTCGGATAGAGGCGTCCAGTTCGTATCTAAATTTTGGAGAGCTCTCTGCAGTCAACTGAAAGTCAAGCTGGATTTCTCCTCTGCCTATCACCCACAGTCCAATGGACAAGTGAAGAGAGTCAACCAAATCCTTGGGGACTACCTGCGACACTTTGTCTCTGCTCGTCAAGACGATTGGGCTGACCTCCTGCCCTGGGCCGAATTTTCTTACAACCTGAAAGAATCGGAGTCCTCCTCTAAATCTCCCTTCTTTGTGGTTTACGGCCGTCATCCTCTTCCCCCCCCCTACCCATCCCCACTTCTTCCGGAGTCCCCGCTGTAGACGAAGTCACCCAAGAGCTGTCGTCAATCTGGAAAGAGACCCAAAAGTCGCTTGCCCTGGCCTCTACTCGCATGAAGAAACATGCTGACTGTAAAAGAAGACCTCCTCCTATCTTCTCCCCTGGTGATAGGGTGTGGCTCTCCTCCAGGTACATCAGGTTCCGCATCCCCAGTTATAAGTTGGGGCCCCGCTATCTCGGTCCTTTCAAGGTCAAGGCTCGGATCAATTCCGTGTCCTACAAACTACATCTTCCCCCTTCTCTCCGCATCCCCAACTCCTTCCACGTTTCCCTCCTTAAACCCTTGGTTCTTAATCACTTTTCCCCCAAGGTCTCCGCTCCTGCTCCTGTCTCCGACTCCTCCGACATCTTCTCCGTTAAAGAGATCCTCGCCTCTAGAACCATCCGGGGTAAGCGGTTCTTTCTTGTTGATTGGGAGAATTGTGGTCCTGAGGAGAGATCCTGGGAACCTGAGGGTAACATCATAGACAAGGATCTCATCCTCAGGTTCTTGGGCTCCAGGAGGAGGGGGAGACCCAAGAAGAGGGGGAGACCCAAGGGGGGGGTACTGTAACGCCGAGCACTCCGGGTGCCTCCTCCATCCTGGAGCGCCCACGGCGTTCTCGGCTCTGCAGCGCCTCGGTCGGCTCCGCTGACCGCAGGCGCCGCTCGGTTCTCTCCATGCGATCCTCGTGGCGGCCTCGGTCCGCCCGGGGATCGCATTCCATTCCCCCTGCCTCTCTCCTCCTACCTTCCCCTGCGCTCGCTCCCCAGGCGCGCGCGTGCGCACACTACTGTTAATCTTATAGGGCCAGCGACCAGTAATTGGTGCCTGGTCCAAATTGATGTTACACCCAGAACACTTCTTAAACCCACTTCCCCTTCCTGTCCTGGCCGGATCTTGTGTTGCCTTAGTGCCCAGTGAAAGCGTTAGTGTGTTTTGCGCCTTCTGTGTATCCAGACCTTTGCTGTTGCCCCCGACTACGAACCTTTGCCACCTGCCTAGACCCTTTGCTACGTTTGACCTTGCCTCTGCCCAATCCTTGTGTACCGCGCCTGTCTCAGCTGTCAGTGGGGTCGAGTTGCTATTGGAAGACGCGACCTGGTTGCTACCGCCGCTACAAGTCCATCCCGCCTTGCGGCGGGCTCTGGTGAAAACCAGTAGCAACATTAGAACCGGTCCTCCAATACAACCCATGCTATCGCCCCATTGGCATAGGGGATCCACCTCCTGTTCCCCGCCGTACCCGGAACGTGACAATCTGGCAATTCTTTCAATGGCACTCACATAATCTCTGCCAATACTTCCAATGTAACTCGCAGAATTCCTGCCATGACTTCTAAAATGCTTACCAGTACTTTCATTGGTGCTCACAGAAAACTAGCTCAACTGATACATCATAAACTCCAATATCGCTGAAAAAATAAGCTGCATATGGACAAATCAATGGTCACTCGATAAGCGCTCTTGCCTGCTGCCTGCCCACTGCCTCTGCTTGAACCTGACCCCTCTCCTGCTGCCTTGCCCATTTCCAACCCTGATTGTCCTGATCCCTCTTCTTCTGCCTTGCCTGTCCCTGACCCAGCTTGTCTGGACCATTCTTCTTCTGCCTTGCCTGTTGCAGACCAGGGCTTTCCTGACTATCCTTCTTCTGCCTTGTCTGTTGCCGACCTCTGCCTGGACCCAGCCATTCTCTAGCTCCTCCTGGTGTACATCTCCACATTGTATCTTCCCTGTCTCTGCTCACACTTTGGTGGGGGGATCCTGAAGGCTGGTATATAGACTCCACACCTTGGGTGAGCCAAGGTCACCCAACAAGGGGGTGGTGCCATAAAAACACCAGAGTTATCACCACTCAGCTGTTGATGATATCCTGCTCATCATCCCTGCCTACTTAAGCCGTCCAGGTCTGAGGATCTTTGCCTTCGCCTTAGTCAACATCACAGAGATGCTCTCCTGCATTCCTATTAAAAGACTTGCTTGGCTGATATCCCTTCTGGCTCCAGATCCTGCTTGCTGTTTTACTATGCTCATCTCTGGCTCCCTGACGTTTGGCTTGCCTGACTATCCATTACCGTTTCTGAATTCTGGCTATGTTTTGACTACGTTTGTTCTATTTTCTTTTATTATTAAACAAGTGTGATTAACTGTACTTCTGTCTCGGTCTGATTTCATGGTTTCTGACAGTAGGTGAAGGCCATGAATTTAGAAGATACAGTCAATCCACTTGTTGGTAATATTTTTTCCAGATTGGATGAGCAAGATCACCACATGGATCAGTTTGCCATGGCGTTTACAAGCGCTCCTGAGTCGCGCAGCTCACCGGGAATCTCCCACTGTGGCTGCTCCAGTACAACCAGAGTTGCAGGCCATCCCTGCTGCTGCGCCATTCTCTGCGCAGGCACCTGCCTCGAGTGTTATCTCTATAAGAGGTATGTCTGGTTCCGCTCTGCTTCCCCAGCTATTTTGGGGGCGATCCAGTTCAATGCAGAGGGTTTCTCAACCAGGTTGAGATATACTTTGAGATGCTGCCTCAGGCGTTTCCCACGGACAGAAGCAAAGTAAGTTTCGTGATATCTTTGCTTTCTGAGAGAGCCTTGGCCTGGGCAATTGACCTTCAACCTGGTGCCATACCCTCTCGTGGCCAGGTTTACCCATTGTCGGTCTTGGAGGATAAGGCCATGGAGGAGTATGTTGCAGACGCACAAGGTTTCATCCGCAAATCCTAGTCTCCTGCTGGTGCTGGTTTCTTCTTCATGAGTGGTGAACTGAGACCTTGTATTGATTATAGGGGTCTCAATCGTTTCACGATTAAGAATGCCTATCCAATTCCGTTGATTATGGAGTTATTTGACCGCCTCAAAGAAGCAACATTTTTCACAAAGCTTGATTTGAGAGGAGCATACAATCTCGTGCGGATTAAGGAGAGCGACGAGTGGAAAACTGCGTTTAATATCTGGTCAAGCCCCTGACTGATATGACCAGAAAGGACGGTAACCCACAGAGTTGGTCTCCGGAGTCCGTTAAGGCCTCTGAGAGTCTCAAGGCTGCTTTTGTTTCTGCTCCTGTGTTGGCACATCCTGATCCTACATTACTTTTTATCCTTGAGGTTGATGCTTCTGAGACTGGAGTTGGTGCCCTTCTGTCTCAACGTCCTACCTCTGAGAGCGCTTTGCTTTCTTGTGGCTACTTTTACAAGAAATTATCACCTGTGGAGTGCTATTATGAGATTGGTGACAAAGCTGTTGGCCCTGAAAGAATGGAGACATCTCCTCGAAGGTACCACTGTGCCGGTTCTCATTCTTACTGACCATAAGAATCTCACATTCTTGTCTGAGGCTAAACGCCTCTCTCCCAGAAGGGGCGCGATGGGCTCTTTCCTTGTCAAGTTTCTTATTTTTACCCGATACTAAGAATGTAAGGGCTGACGCCTTGACAATTTTCCTCCACTTTCAAGTTGGAGTCGGTTCCGGTTCCTGTGATCCCTCCTGGTCGTATTCTGGCTACGGTTCGCACCAGTCTCACTTCTCCTTTGGGTGACAAAATTCTTGCTGCTCAGGTCCATGCCCCTCCTGAGAAACCTTGTGACCGCTGCTTTGTCCCAGAGAGTCTCCGTACTGCCATGCTCCAGAGTTACCATTCTCCCAAGGTTGCTGGCCACCCTGGGAAGAATCAACTCTTTTGGGCCATTTCCCAACAATTCTGATGGCCTAATCTACGTGCTGATGTAACCGCCTTCGTAGCTGCCTGTTCCACCTGTGCTCAGGATGTTGGCTCAAACTTGTCTTGCATACACACGGTCACACAAATGTTGGCCTAAAATTCCGAACGTGAGAATGCAGTGACGTACAAGACATACGACAAGCTGAGAAAAAGGAAGTTCAATAGCCAGTGGCTCCTTCTGCTTGATTCCAAGCATGCGTGTGACTTTTGTGCAACGAACTAGTGTACACACGATCGGAATTTCCGACAACAAAGTGAAGTTGGCGGAAAATTTGAGAACCTGCTCTCAAACATTTGTGGCCGGAAATTCCGACAGCAAATGTTCGATGGAGCATACACACGGTCGGACTTTCTGACAGCAAGCTCACATCGAACATTTCCCATCGGATAGTTAGACTGTGTGTACGCGGCATTAGACTCCACAACATCTTCCAGTGGGCCTCCTACAACCCATATCCAATGGAGAGAGGCCCTGGACCCACCTGTCTATGGATTTCATTGTGAAGTTACCCAACTCCCAGGGCAACACAGTTATCCTTATGGTGGTTGACCGGTTCTCAAAAATGTCTCATTGTATTCCACTTAAGAAGTTGTCCACTTCTAAGGAACTAGCTTCCATTTTTGCTCGGGAGATCTTTCGCTTACATGGGCTACCCAAGGTGATGGTCTTGGACAGGGGTAGTCAGTTTGTGTCCCAGTTCTGGCAAGACTTTTGTGCACAGTTGAGAATTCAGCTTGCTTTTTCCTCTGCATATCACCCCCAGTCTAATGGGGCCGCAGAACGAGCCAATCAGTACTTGGAGCAATTCCTACGTTGCTATATTTCTGACCATCATAACAACTGGTCAGACCTATTACCGTGGCCAGAATTTGCTCACAATAGTTCCTTGAATTCTGCTTCCTGATTGTCCCCGTTTATGGCGAACTATGGTTTCCAACCTTCCATGTTGCCTGACTCATTTGTTCCGCAGAGTACTCCTGCATTAGAGGAGCATCACGGTGGTCTTGGTTCCACTTGGGCACAAGTCCAGGAGGGTTTGCGACATGCTAATGATAGGTACAGACTCCATGCTGACCGAAGATGCCTGCCCGCGCCTTCCTACCAGGTTGGGGACAGGGTCTGGCTGTTATCTCGCAACCTCCGACTTTGTGTTCCCTCACTGAAGTTCGCACCTCGGTTTATTGGGCCTTTCCGTATTCTTCGCAGGATAAACCCAGTGGCTTATGCATTAGACCTTCCTTCTAACATGCGTATTTCGAATGTATTTCATGTCTCCTTATTAAAATCCTTGGTCTGCAACCGCTTTACCACCTCAGTGCCAAGTCCTCATCCTGTACAGGTTGAGAACCATGAGGAGTATGACGGCTAGGCGGGAGCACTGTTGCTCTACCAGGACGTCATTTGACATCCTCCCAGAATTGCGCCATGCGTGCGCCCCACGAGCCATGCTCTGGCGCGACCTGTCACCTACCGTGTCCACTAGACATGGCCGATGACAGATCATTGTACCTGCTTGTGATGATCTATGGCCAATTATAGTTGTGCACAATGAAAGGCTTTAAAGTGATTGTAAAGGTAAAAAAAATAACAAACATATCATACTTACCTCCACTGTGCAGTTTGTTTTGCACAGAGTGGCCCTGAACCTGCTCTTCTGGGGTCCCTTGGCGGCTCTCGGCGGCAGGGCCAATATCAATCTATCCAATCAAGAGCCGAGAAACCCGGACAGAGTGATAGAGCCCCCTTGTGGGTCAAGTTCGAGGGGTCAGGTAAGTAAAACAAGGGGGCTGGGGGGCCGGTCACTGACAGGTGTTTTTTCACCTTAAAGAGGAAGTAAACCCTCTTGAAAAAATCGAAAAAAATAAAAAACCTGCAAGACAAAGGCATAATTAGCTAGTATGCATAGCATACTAGCTAATGATGCATCACTTACCTGAAATCGAAGCCTCGGCATCGGTCCTCTTCTCCCCCTCCGATCGCCGACATCTTCTCCCGGAGTGACTTCCGGGTATCGCGGCTCCGGCGCTGTGATTTGCCGAGCCGCGATGACGTCACGCGCATGCGCACGAGAGCGGCATATAACAACTGAAGCATCGGCATATAGCGCCGATGCTTCAGTTGTCGCTAGTGCGCATGTGCCGCATGACGTCGGCACATGCAAATACAGGTATATCTCCTAAACCGTGCAGGTTTAGGAGATATCCCTGTTAGCTACAGGTAAGCCTTAATATAGGCTTACCTGTAAGCTAAAGTTGTAAAAGAGGGTTTACTTCCTCTTTAATGCACAGGATGCATTAAGGTGAAAAAACACGAACCTTTACAACCCCTTTAATTCATGCCTTTCATTGTGTACTATTGGGATGAGCTCTGTAATTGGTCACAGTCATCACATGGTACAGACAGAGCAAATCACAGCCCATCTGTACCATGTGATTAGCTGTGGCCAATAGTGTGTAAAAAAAAAAAAATCTTGCTCAAGTCACCAGAGTGGTACAGTGTTAATGTGCTTACACTGTTTTGTTCTGGTCACTGTATGTAAAAAAATCAAAAATAAATAAATAAATACATAATTTAAAAAAAAAAAAAAAAATCACATACTGTCACCAGTCAGACCAGTTATATGATGACGTTGTACTGCATTTGCATGGTGACTGTATGTATTTTTTTTAATAGCTTAATTTTCCCACAAAAGTGACAACAAATTACAACTTCAAAAAACTCACCATGCCTCTTAATAATTACTTTTGACTGTCTACTTTCCAAAAAAATTTGGGGGGTATTTGTACTATCCTGACATTTTCAGGCCTCAAGAAATGACTACATCAGAATTTATCGATTTTCAGACATAGATACCATAGTTTGTGGACATACCTTTCCTAAAGACTAAATAATAAACATTGATTTGGGTTATTTTCACCAAAGAAATGTAGTAGTATACAGTTTGGCCTAAATCTATGAAAAAATGACCGTGCCTTGTAACTTCTTCGCTATTATATACCACTATATGCGAGTATATGTCAAAGCAGGTACGCAATTTCTTTTCATTCTACTAAACAATTAGTGAAATCTCTTCACCATTCCCATTTCAAGTCTTAAGCCTCCATTATTAATTCCATCCAGGTGCCCCCTTTACCAACTTTAAAACAACTCTGAGGTCCTCTCAACTTTTCTGATTTTATAGTCCAACCTAAGTGAGTATCAGAGACATTGTCCGTCCCACAGTGATATGCTATATATTTGTGGATCACTTTGCCATGAATAAGCAACACTGTACACATCTCCCAAATATGATTATTATTGTTATAATCTAACCTTGTGATTCATTCTATAAACTTCTTTGGCCAGGTCTTTCCTGTCTTCTGCTATACACTGAAGGATTTCCATTGGACGACCCCATCCCACCTCTCAGTTTAGTGTCTTAGTAATTATCATCCTACACCGATTGGGGTAAGTTCGGGTCTATGGCTATGAGGAATACTTCAGACCACCTATGGGGGTTAGATGTGGGAGTGCCTGCGGACGTCTCCTACGATCTTTCCCTCTCTCCCCTACCTTTTCCCACTAAAACCCCTCTATGTAACTGGGGGCTGCAGTACCTGTTTTTACAAACTTACTAATTATGAATTTTCTTTACAATAGATACATTATTCCTGTACAGTAGGCCAACCCTGAGGAAGCCATTGGTATGGCGAAACATGTCGGAACACTCCATTAAGGCCTGCACTGTCTACTCCAGGTTACCTTACATATTGTAATTAAGAGATACCCCCTTATTAGATCTAATTCTTGAATTGATCAGATACCTTTTTCTGAATTCACGATTTGGTCCACCCTAACCGGGGACCTTCAGGCTTCTTGCTTATTTCATTAGATCTAACATTGTCTAATCTGTACTGTTTTCCTGTATTATGCATTGTGATTAATGTGTTTGAAATTATATGTAATAAAATTATTTTGTTAATTTTAAACAAAGACTCAAGCATTGAATTGTCAGTCAACCCTGACTACTTTATACTATAATCTTGCACCGCTATAATCCCTACTTCGCTATCCCCTCTTTTACACCTAATTACCAAAAGGGATGAGGTGCTGTATAACCTAGTGGATCCTCTCTGCCTCTTTTTCATGAAAAAATGATTATTTTCTAGCAAAATTGTATAATGCCCCGTACACACGGTCGGAAATTCCGACCACAAAATCCGTCTAATTTTTTCCGACGGATTTTGTCCGACACTGGTGTTGCATACACACGGCCGGACACAGTTGTCGGAAAATCCAATCATTCTGAACGTGGTGACGTTCGTTGCGTACGACGGAACTACGTAGAGGCTAGTAGCCAATAGCTTTGGTCTTGTAATGTGATCTGAGCATGCGTTTCACTTTGTCCGTCGGAATTCCCTACACACGATCGGAAAAAGTCCGATAGGACTTTGTTGTCGGAAAATTTGAGAGCAGGAGATAAAAGTCCGATGGAGCCTACACACGGTCGGAATTTCCGACAACATTGTCCGATAGGACATTTTCCATCGGAAAATCCGACCGTGTGTATGGGGCTTTACAGAAACTTTCCAACTTTTTTAGTCTTTTTTCGTTTATTTTACAAAAATTGTTTTTAAAAGACAGCGGTGATTAAATACTACTGAAAGAATGCTCTATTTGTCTGAAAAAAAAATGATAAATATTTCTTATGAGTACAGTGTAGCATGACCGTGCAATTGTCATTCTATTGCTTCGTACACACGATCGGACTATCCCACGGGATTGTCCGCCGGACTAGAGTCCGCCGGATAGTCCGGCCGAAAAGTCAGATCGTGTGTACGTGGAAAAAGTGTGACATCACTGAAAGCTGAAAATTAGCCTGGACAGGAAGGGGGTAAAAGTGCTAATTAAAAAAGGGATATCCAGCAATATATACACTGTATTGTCAAAAGTATTGGGACTCCTGCCTTTACATGCACATGAAATTTAAAGTCATCCCCAAACTTGCTCATTCATGTCTTTATGGACCTTGCTAGACCAAATTATTTGGGGATTATGGTGTGGGGTTGTGTCTATGGGAATGTTTGGCCATTCTTCCAGAAGTGCATTTGTGAGGTCAGGCACCGATGTTGGACGATAAGGCCTGGCTCGCAGTCTCCGCTGTAATTCATCCCAAAGGTGTACTATCGGGTTGAGGTCAGGCCAGTCAAGTTCCTCCACCCTGAACTCGCTCATCCATGCCTTTATGGACCTTGCTTTGTGCCCTGGTCCGAATCATTTGGTGGAGGGGGGATTATGGTGTGGGGTTGTTTTTCAGGGGTTGGGCTTGGCCCCTTAGTTCCAGTGATGGAAACTCTTAAGGCGTCAGCATACCAAGACGCTTTGGACAATTTTATGTTCCCAACTTTGTGGGAACAGTTTGGGGATGATGGCCCCTTCCTGTTCCAACATGACTGTGCATCAGTACACAAAGCAAGGTCCATAAAGACATGGATTAGTGAGTTTGAGGTTTGCGATGAGCGGATGGATGAGCGGGTTTTTGGAGTTTGGCGCGTATTGTGTTACCAATGGTTTGTTTGGTGACTGTGGTCCCAACTGCCTTGAGATCATTCACAAGCTCCTCCCATGTAGTTCTGGGCTGATCCCTCACTTTTCTCACAATCTTCCTTACCACATGAGGTGAAACCTTGCATGGAGCTCAAGACCTAAAGCAATTGATGGTTATTTAGTATTTCTTCCATTTGCGAATAATGGCTCCAACAGTTGTCTCCTCACCAAGCTTCTTGCTGATGGTCTTGTAGCCCATTCCATCCTTGTGCAGGTCTACAATCTTGTCCCTGATGTCCTTTGACATCTCTTTGGTCTTGCCCATGATGGTGAGGTTTGAATGGAAGTAAGAGATTCTGTGGACGGGTGTCTTTTATACACATAACGAGTTGTTGTTGGGAGCACCTTCTTAAAGTGACAGGACTAATCTGTGTACCACATGAGCACCTACTGTAGCCAGTCTGTGGGAGCCAGAATTATTGTTGGTTGGTAGGGGATCAAATACGTATTTTACTCACTGAACTGCAACTCAATTTATAACATTTGTATTATGTGTTATTTCTGGATTTTTGGTTGATATTCTGTCTCTATCTTTTAACCTATGATAAAAAAATATAGAATCTTCATTTCTTTGTAAGTGGACAACCATTCAAAATCTGCAGGGGATCAAATTATTATTTCCCCCACTGTATATATATTTATACAGTATCTCACAAAAGTGAGTACACCCCTCACATTTCTATAAATATTTTATTATATCTTTTAATGGGACAACACTGAAGAAATGACACTTTGCTACAATGTAAAGTAGTGAGTGTACAGCTTGTATAACAGTGTAAATGTGCTGTCCCCTCAAAATAACTCAACACACAGCCATTAGTGTCTAAACTGCTGGCAATAAAAGTGAGTACACCCCTAAGTGAAAATGTCCAAATTGGGCCCAAAGTGTCAATATTTCATATGGCCACCATTATTTTCCAGCACTGCCTTAACCCTCTTTGTCATGGAGTTCACCAGAGCTTCACAGGTTGCCACTGGAGTCCTCTTCCCCTCCTCCATGATGACATCACAGAGCTGGTGGATGTTAGAGACCTTGCGCTCCTCCACCTTCTGTTTGAGGATGCCCCACAGATGCTCAATAGGGTTTAGGTCTGGAGACATGCTAGGCCAGTCCATCACCTTTACCCTCAGCTTCTTTAGCAAGGCAGTGGTTGTCTTGGAGGCGTGTTTGGGGTTGTTATCATGTTGGAATACTGCCCTGCGGTCCAGTCTCCGAAGGGAGGGGATCATGCTCTGCTTCAGTATGTCACAGTACATGTTGGCATTCATGGTTCCCTCAATGAACTGTAGCTCCCCAGTGCTGGCAGCACTCATGCAGCCCCAGACCATGACACTCCCACCACCATGCCTGACTGTAGGCAATGTAGTGTGTCAGGGGCGCTAACTAAATAGATAATAGCTATAAAAGTGCTCTAATCATAAGTAATAGTGGAGAGTTACTAATCTAACCCTCTACACTTGTGTTATCTCTTAGGTGTAAACATGTGCAAATAATATATAATAAATGCTCCTATATTCAAATCAGCTGGATGCTGAATGATAGATAATGTTGCAAAGAAATAAACAAAAAAAAAAAAACAATAATTATCCAGGTGAATTCGGTATCACATGTCATGTGCCATACGTAACAACCACCACATTCTCAATGACATGGGAAAAGTTCATCCAAGTGAAATCATGCCGGTGGAAAATGTATGATAACCAAACAAAAGAGAAAAAAGTGTTTCAAAAAACTAAGTTTGAAAAAACTTTAAAGTGTCCAGTGATGTATTCAAGGGATAAACCACAGGTTAAATTGCTTGTCTGTAGACTGTGAATGAAAAGACCTTCACCACTTTCTTCTATAAATCACCCAATGTGAATAGGTTAACTGGCTCCTTACCAGATGTATTGGACTTCTTTAATTAAAAAGAAAGTCAATCAGGCTTTCACAGGTTAGTGCCTGTGCACATACGATAGGCAGGAGATGATAATGACAATTCCTCTTCCCATTGGATTCAAGCAGGGTATATATAAAAAGGCAAAAGGAACAGCTACATAGTATAATACTGTTGGATTTATTAAAAATTAAAAAATAAACATAGCCAAGTGGCTACTTACAAGGTAAGGTGCCTACCCGGCACTGGGGCTACTTGCATCCCAGCCCCTTACGCTGACTGTAGGCAAGACACACTTGTCTTTGTGCTCCTCTCCTGGTTGTCGTCACACACGTTTGACACCATCTGAACCAAATAAGTTTATTTTGGTCTCATCAGACCACAGGACATGGTTCCAGTAATCCATGTCCTTAGTCTGCTTGTCTTCAGAAAACTGTTTGCAGGCTTTCTTGTGCATCATCTTTAGAAGAGTCTTCTTTCTGGGATGACAGCCATGCAGACCAATTTCATACAGTGTGTGGCGTATGGTCTGAGTACTGACAGGCTGACCCCCCCACCCCATCAACCTTTGCAGCAATGCTGGTAGCACTCATACATCTATTTCCCAAAGACAACCTCTGGATATGACTCTGAGCATGTGCACTCAACTTCTTTGGTCGACCATGGCGAGGCCTGTTCTGAGTGGAACCTGTCCTGGTAAACGGCTGTATGGTCTTGGCCACCGTGCTGCAGCTCAGTTTCAGGGTCTTGACAATCTTCTTATAGCCTAGACCATCTTTATGTAGAGCAACAATTCATTTTTTCAGATCCTCAGAGAGTTCTTTGCCATGAGGTGTCATGTTGAGCTCCCAGTGACCAGTATGAGAGAATGAGAGCAATAACACCGAATTTAACACACCTGCTCCCCATTCACACCTGAGACCTTGTAACACTAATGAGTCACATGACACCGGGCGGGAAAATGGCTAATTGGGCCCAATTTGGACATTTTCACTAAGGGATGTACTCACTTTTGTTGCCAGCAGTTTAGACATTAATGGCTGTGTGTTGAGTTATTTTGAGGGGACAGCTAATTTACACTGTTATACAAGCTGTACACTCACTATTTTACATTGTAGCAAAGTGTAATTTCTTCAGTGTTGTCACATGAAAAGATAGAATAAAATATTTACAAAAATATGAGGGGTGTACTCACTTTTGTGAGATACTATATATATATATATATATATATGTATATATATATATATATATATATATTTGTGGTAGTGTGGTACCCCACCAGTATATGCGTTCAGGATTCTCAACCAGGCAGGTTGAGGGGCTCCAGGGTATGTGCTTGCTTGAGAGGAAACTGGCTTTTCAGTTTCCTCATTATTTAGTAAAGTCCACTTTGGGAACTGGAGCCCAGGGATTTCTTAGAGATCCGGGTGGGATGAAATCCCCACTCCTGGGTCCGGGATTTGAGATTCACTGGCACACTGATTGTTCAGGTGTGTGTGGGCCTGATAGTAGAGTCAGGACCATGGTTCTGGGCACCACCCTCCCGAGGAGTCCAGGATTGCAAGGGAGAACCCAGAGAGAGTGCAGGTGTGCACTGAAATAGCCAGAGACCTGAGTCTGAGGTTGCTGACAGTAGTCAGGAGAGTTCTATGTGGGAGCTTGAAGCTGTGTGCGTCCAAGGAGCCTAAAGCTGTGTGCATTGAAGGGCTTGAAGCTGTGTGCGGCCAAGAAGCCTAAAGCCGTGTGCATTGAAGGGCTTGAAGCTGTGTGCGGCCAAGGAGCCTAAAACTGTGTGCATTAAAGGGCTTGAAGCTGTGTGCGTTCAAGGAGCCTAAAGCTGTGTGCAATGAAGGGCTTGAAGCTGTGTGCATCCAAGGAGCCTAAAGCTGTGTGCATTGAAGGGCTTGAAGCTGTGTGCGTCCAAGGAGCCTAAAGCTGTGTGCATTGAAGGGCTTGAAGCTGTGTGCGGCCAAGGAGCCTAAAGCTGTGTGCATTAAAGGGCTTGAAGCTGTGTGCGTCCAAGGAGCCTAAAGCTGTGTGCATTGAACGGCTTGAAGCTGTGTGCATCCAAGAAGCCTAAGCTGTGTGCATTGAAGGGCTTGAAGCTGTGTGCTTCCAAAGAGCCTAAAGCTGTGTGCATTGAAGGGCTTGAAGCTGTGTGCGTCCAAGGAGCCTAAAGTTGTGTGCACTGAAGAGCTTGAAGCTGTGTGCGTCCAAGGAGCCTAAAGCTGTGTGCACTGAAGGGCTTGAAGCTGTGTGCGTCCAAGGAACCTAAAGCTGTGTGCATTGAAGGGCTTGAAGCTGTGTGCGTCCAAGGAGCCTAAAGTTGTGTGCACTGAAGGGCTTGAAGCTGTGTGCGTCCAAGGAGCCTAAAGCTGTGTGCATTGAAGGGCTTGAAGCTGTGTGCGTCAAAGGAACCTAAAGCTGTGTGCATTGAAGGGCTTGAAGCTGTGTGCGTCCAAGGAGCCTAAAGCTGTGTGCATTGAAGGGCTTGAAGCTGTGTGCGTCCAAGGAGCCTAAAGCTGTGTGCATTGAAGGGCTTGAAGCTGTGTGCGTCCAAGGAGCCTAAAGCTGTGTGCATTGAAGGGCTTGAAGCTGTGTGCGTCCAAGGAGCCTAAAGCTGTGTGCATTGAAGGGCTTGAAGCTGTGTGCGTCCAAGGAGCCTAAAGCCGTGTGCATTGAAGGGCTTGAAGCTGTGTGCGGCCAAGGAGCCTAAAGCTGTGTGCATTGAAGGGCTTGAAGCTGTGTGCGTCCAAGGAGCCTAAAGCTGTGTGCATTGAAGGGCTTGAAGCTGTGTGCGGCCAAGGAGCCTAAGACTGTGTACATCCAAGCAGCTCGTTTGAGGGTTAAATACCTATAGCAGCAGTACTGCTGAAGAGAGCCAGATGGCTCGGTATTTTTTGTTTGCAATGCTGCATGTGTAAGCCAGGAGGCTGAATATCCTTTTATTTAAAGCTGATGGTGAAAACCCCCTGCGAGGGAAACTACTTTTGTTTTCATTTCTGGAACTTTGTTTTTCTTTAATAAAATTGGGCCAAAAAGCCCTGAAAAGGAATCATCTATGTGGACTGTTCTCGCTAGCGGGTGCTACACTTGAGCTAAACAACCCTCAAACCTCACTATATATATATATATATATATATATATATAATGAAACAGAACAAGGGTGCACACACCCTTTCAGGCAAAAAAATGGACACACCCGGTCCAAGGTGCTAATCCCGGCTCATCACTGTGGGCAATATCACGAAGAGAAGAAAAGATTGATCACACACTTGGATCCAAAAGATGCTGTAGCAATGTCTTTATTGTCATGAGCCATTGTGAACAAGCACAGTTCTTTTCGTGTGAAACGCGTCAACTGATCATCATTGCAATTTTTTTCTGGCTCATGACAATAAAGAAATTTCTACAGCATCTTTTGGATCCAAGTGTGTGATCAATATTTTCTTCTCTTCTTGAGATATATACAGGGCTCAAAATTTCAAGTCCTGAGTCACTAGCCAGGCCTTCAGAGTTACTCGCCACCAAGTGCCCCACCCAACCTCTTCCCTGCCCCACCCCTAAGTCCGCCCCTAAACACGCCCTTGTAAATTATCTCATGAAATTACACTGTTAAAGCAGAATTAAGTTCCAAAAATAAATAACAACAACTTTAACAATATTAACATAAAGCATATCAGTACCCATCAAATGCAGCCTCACTGTGCCCATCAAATGCAACTTTTACGGTGCCCATGAATGCAGCCTCACTGTGCCCATCAATGCAGCCTCACTGTGCCCATCAATGCAGCTTTACGGTGCCCATCAATGCAGCCTCACTGTGCCCATCAATGCAGACTAACTGTGCCCATCAAATGCAGCTTTACAGTGCCAATGAATGCAGCCTCACTATGCCCATCAATGCACTCTTACTGTGCCCATCATTGCAGCCCCACTGTGTCCATGAACGCAGCCTCACTGCCGCATTGATGCAGCCTCACTGTGCCTGTTAATGCAGCCTTGCTGTGCCTGTGAATGCAGCCTCACTGTGCCTGTGAATGCAGTCTCACTGTGCCTGCAGCCTCACTGTGCCCGTAAATGCAGCCTCTCTGTGCCCGTGACGTGAGTGCAGCCTCTCTGTGCCCGTAAACGCAGCCTCTCTGTGCCCGTGACATGAACGCAGCCTCTCTGTGCCCGTGAACACAGCCTCTCTGTGCCCGTGAACGTAGCCTCTCTGTGCCCGTGAACGTAGCCTCTCTGTGCCCGTGAACGTAGCCTCTCTGTGCCCGTGAACGTAGCCTCTCTGTGCCCGTGAACGTAGCCTCTATGTGCCTGCAGCCTCACTGTGCCCCATCAATGCAGCTTGACTGTGACCCATTAATGCAGCTTTACTGTGACCCATTAATGCAGATCTTCTGTGCCCCATCAATACAGCTTTTTGGTGCCCCATTAATGCAGCTTTACTGTGCCCACATCATCATTAGAGACTCACATGGACTCCACTGGATGGATCACACACACAGCAGGGATGTCCCGCTGTGTGTCACGGAGCTGGCTGGGTCTGTGTTCGCCACGCGGTGTAACAAGGTCCCGCCCCCCTAGACCAGCTCGTTTCATAGGCGGAACACTGATACTATCACACGAGCTGGTTTAGGGGGCGGGACCTTGTTACACCGTGCGCCGAACACAGACCCAGCCAGCTCCGTGACACACAGCGGGACATCCCCGCTGTGTGTGTGATACACATAACAAGAGGAGGAGAGAGTGAGGGGAGCGCTGCAGCCTCACCTCAGCTCAAAGCAGCGCCAGGGCAGTCCGGTCCTGCCGCTCTGTGTCCTCCGGCTGTCAGTTTCCTGGCTAATCTCTTCAGCTAATCTCTTCAGTGTAGCACTAACCCCCGAAGGAGCTGCTGGTTTAATTTGGTCTTACCGTTACCTTCTTGACCTCGATTGCGTCTAGGAGTTTCCCGAGGTAGATGGCCCAAAGAATTTCAGAGACTGACACTGGATCCGCTTTGGGATTTTTATTTGCAAAAAAGGGTAGACAAAACACAGTCTCTCAATAGGGATAGAGGGTTTAGGTAGGAAGTTCAGGTACTCTTGGAACTGCTCAAATGCTTGAAAGTCTCTATTCATGTAAATCCAGAGAATAGCCACTCACAACTGGATTCCCACAGCCATCGGATAAACCTCCTCTCACTAGGCCTAGCAGCCGATAGAGTGCTCAGATAGAATAAAGTCTCTGCCACAGACTTGGTTGTAGAACTTGTGAATAAAAGTCTCTGCCACAGACTTGGTTGTAACTGAAAGATATGGACAAACTTAGAGAACCCTCATACCGTACCAGTATCTTGCAGCCGATACCGTTACGAGCGTGGTTTCACTTGGTGTCTTTCAACTTCCAGGCTCTAAGTTTCCCACTATTCTTTCCAGTTATGTTGATCCAGTGACCGGGGTTTCGGCTCATCTTGCCCTTTCTGTCTCCTTCCAGCTCCCAGGAAGGACCCTGCGGACCACCGCCATCATTGACTCTGGGGCCTGTAGTTGCTTCATGGACTCTGTTTTTGCTGCCCGGCATCAGATTCCTCTTCTTCCAAGGGAACAGGGACTGTCTGTCCATCTGGCAGATGGATCCACCATTAAATCTGGCCCGGTGACCCAGGAGACTGCCCCATTGCACACGGTGATCTCTGAATCACACCAGGAACTCTTACGGCTGGACATAATCTCTTCTCCCTTGTTTCCGGTCATTTTGGGTATTCCCTGGCTGCAAGCACATAACCCAGTCATCAACTGGGCCACAGGAGAAGTGGCCTTTTCCTCTCCCTACTGCCGAAGGTCCTGCGGCTCCATGGTTTCCGCAGGACCCTCCGCTCTGCTCTTCCTGGAAACTGAGGCAGATCTACGTCAGTCCATCCCCGAAGCCTACCATGCCTACCTGGATGTGTTCAGCAAACAAAAGGCAGATGTGTTGCCACCCCACAGGCCTTATGACTGTCCCATTGAACTTCTTCCCGGGGCCAAGATTCCCTTCGGCAGGGTTTTTCCCCTAACAGAGGTGGAGCAGGGGAAACTGAAGGACTACATTGACGATAACTTGAAAAAAGGTTTTATCCGCCCGTCCACATCTCCTGCAGGTGCGGGAATTTTTTTTGTAGAAAAAAAGGACCATTCCCTCAGACCCTGCGTGGACTATCGTGCCCTAAACGAGGTCACTGTCAAAAACCGCTACCCTCTTCCCTTGGTTCCAGAACTGTTTCAGAGGCTTGGCACGGCCTCCATTTTTTTCCAAATTGGACCTCAGAGGGGCATACAATTTAGTTCGCATAAAGGATGGGGATGAATGGAAGACGGCATTTCGGTCCCGATTTGGGCACTTTGAGTACCTGGTGATGCCCTTCGGACTCTGTAACGCCCCCGCTACTTTCCAGTCCTTCATTAATGATGTGCTTCGGGACTTTCTTGATGTTTTTGCTGTTGTTTATCTTGATGACATACTAATTTTCTCTTCCTCCCTAGAGTTGCATCGTGGACATGTCAAAAGTGTTCTGGGCCGCCTCCGGCAACATGGCCTCTATGCCAAGGCCGAAAAGTGCCTCTTTGAAGTGGAAAGCATACCCTTCCTGGGCTTGATCATCTCCAGTAGGGGCATTCGGATGGACCCCCAGAAGATCACAGCCATCCTGGACTGGCCTGTTCCCGCAGATAAGAAGGGTATCCAGCGATTTATTGGTTTCGCCAATTTTTATCGCAAATTCATTAAAGGATTCTCGGCCATAGTGGCACCCATTACACAACTCACCAAACAAGGTACCCGCTTCCATTGGTCTCCCGAGGCCCAGGGGGCCTTTGAGGCCCTCAAAGGGCTCTTTACCTCAGCTCCTATCCTGAAGCATCCGGACCCTTCACTACTCTTCGTTTTGGAAGTGGACGCCTCTGAGATAGCTGTAGGAGCAATCCTGTCCCAGAGACAGGGCATCAAGGCCCTGCTGCACCCCGTGGCATTTTTCTCACGAAAACTATCCCCAGCCGAGAAGAACTACGATGTGGGGGATCGGGAATTATTGGCAATAAAAACCGCCCTCGAGGAATGGCGCTACCTGCTGGAGGGGGCTACTCATCCAATCTTGATCTTCACGGATCACAAGAACCTAGAGTACCTGAAGACTGCCAAAAGGTTGAAACCTAGACAGGCCCGATGGGCCTTATTTTTCTCTCGTTTTACTTTTCACGTGACCTATCGTCCGGGTTCCAAGAACGCGAAGCCGGACGCTTTGTCTCGTATGTACCACAAATCCCAGGATGGTTCCCCTCCAGACACTATCCTTGCCCCTGGAAATTTCCTTCTGCTACAGGAAGACTTGCTGTCCCGGCTCAGGCGGGCTTCCAGTGGCCTCATACCCACTCCTGGACCTGGGTTGCAGGCCAGGGATGGTCTACTGTGGCATGAGGATAAAATTTTAATTCCCGAGGGTCTGCGGGTAACCGTCCTGGAATTGTGCCATGATCATAGACTTGCCGGACACTTCGGTGTCACCAAAACTACTGAATTGGTACAACGTACCTTCTGGTGGCCTCAGCTAAGAGAAGACTGCAGGAAATTCGTGGAGACGTGCACTGTATGTATACGGAGCAAGAGTTACAGGACCAAAGCCTGGGGTCTACTCAAGCCGTTGCCAGTCCCAGACCGTCCCTGGAAGATGCTGTCCATAGACTTCATCGTGGAACTGCCCCCAGCAGAGGACCACACTACGATCTTTGTAATAGTTGATCGCCTGTCTAAGATGGCACACTTTGTTCCTATGAAGGGCACCCCTTCTGCTTCAGAAACCGCACAGGTGTTCATCCGAGAAGTCATCAGACTCCATGGGGTACCGGCCAACATAGTGTCCGACCGAGGGGTACAATTTACCTCTCGGTTCTGGAAATCGCTCTGTAAGGCCCTCAATATTGAACTATCATTTTCATCCGCCTATCACCCTCAAACCAATGGGCAAACCGAGAGGACCAACCAGACCTTGGAACAATATCTACGGTGCTTCTCCTCCTTTACCCAGGACGATTGGATCTCCCTGTTACCAGTTGCCGAATTTGCATATAACAATGCCATCCACTCTGCCACCCAACAGACGCCCTTCTTCGCCAATTATGGCTTTCACCCTTCGTTCTTGCCCAATTCTCTCCCTGAATGTACTATGCCCGCAGTTCAGAAAAAGATTGACTTCTTTGCTTCCAATAACCAACTCCTGCAGGACACCATGGCCCGGACCCAGGAACATAATAAAACTGTTTTTGACCGAAAGAGGCGTGGAGAGTTGGTACTGGCACCAGGTGACACAGTATGGCTTTCCACCCTAAATCTGAGGATGGCTTGTCCCTCGAAGAAACTGGGCCCTAAGTTCTTAGGTCCCTTTCCAGTCAAACGGAAAATAAATGAAGTAGCCTATGAATTGGAACTCCCAGACTCCCTCAAGGTCCACCCGGTCTTTCATGTTTCCCTGCTGAAACCCTCCACTCCTAACCCTTTTCCCAACAGGAGGACAGTACCCCCGGATCCAGTCCTGATAGATGGCGAGGAGGAATATGAAGTGGAGGCCATCCTAAATGTTAGGAGAAGGAGAAATCAGAATCAGTTCCTGATTAAATGGAAGGGATATGGTCCTGAAGAAAATTCCTGGGAGCCCGAGTGCAATATCCACGCTAAGAGTCTAGTTCAAGCCTTTAAAAGAGCCCATCCTGAGAGATTTGCCCAGAGGGGCACCCGGAGGTTGCCCCTAGGAGGGGGGCAATGTCATGAAGATCCTGCCAGAAACCTAAACCCGGGCCGTCCCGGCCCTCAGATTCCACTGCGCATGCGCGCCCGTGCGCGTGCACGTGTGCAACCGTGCACAGGGAGACGGGCGCACGCTCTAGTTAGCGCCAGCCAGCCTATTTAAACTTGACCTGAGCAGACGGTCTTTGCTGTCTGCTCTAAAGCGTTGTGGTGTGTGTAATCTGATCCTGATTTATCTGTCCTATTGACCCGGCTTACCATTGACTACCCAGCTATCTGCCTGTACCCGAACCCGGCTTGTTGTGACCATCCTTCTGCCTCACCCACTGTACCTTGATACCAGTTTGATTCCTGACCTGACTTCCTTGATGAACTCTGGTTACCTGCATGGTCCCTGTCCGGTCTGCAGTCTGATCCCTGTAATGAACCTGATCACCTGTATTTCTCCAGCCCATTCAGTGGTTCTGTTTCCTGCTCCCAGTCTGATCACCTGCACGGATCCATCCTGCTTTGCTGTCCAGTCTGCTAAGCTGTTGTCCAGATCCAGCCAGCTCTGCTATCCTGTTTACCTGTGAGCCTGCTTACCTGTTCAGTTCCAGTCTACTCTGCTGTCCAGTCTGCTAAGCTGTTTGTCCAGATCCAGCCAGCTCTGCTATCCTGTTTACCTGTGAGCCTGCTTACCTGTTCAGTTCCAGTCTACTCTGCTGTCCAGTCTGCTAAGCTGTTTGTCCAGATCCAGCCAGCTCTGCTATCCTGTTTACCTGTGAGCCTGCTTACCTGTTCAGTTCCAGTCTACTCTGCTGTCCAGTCTGCTAAGCTGTTTGTCCAGATCCAGCCAGCTCTGCTATCCTGTTTACCTGTGAGCCTGCTTACCTGTTCAGTTCCAGCCTGCTCTGCTGTCCAGTCTGCTAAGCTGTTTGTCCAGATCCAGCCAGCTCAGCTATCCTGTTTACCTGTGAGCCTGCTTACCTGTTCAGTTCCGGCCTACTCTGCTGACCAGTCTGCTAAGCTGTCCGTCCAGTTCCAGCCAGCTCTGCTAACCTGTTTCCCGGTGGTCCAGCTCATCAGTCTGTATCCAGTCTTCCCTGCTATCCAGGCCTCCACCGTGTCCGCTAAGTTGACTTGGTCACTCTACCGGTCTGTTGATCCTGCCAGGCACCCGTGCTCCTCCTCACTCCTGGGTCTCCTGTCCCCACACCAGGGAACCAGGAGTGGGAAACGCAAGGGAGGTCTCTCTCTGCAATTTCGGGCTCGCACCACCAGGTACGTGACACCTCCCCTGGTTGCTTTCTCAGTTGCTGGGCCTCTCCACAGACGAGACGGCACTGGACCACCTTGGAATCCTCCTTCCAGTTACTGTGCCTCGGGCTAGCCAGCCCTGAGACTCGGAATCGGATGGATCCGCACCCAGGGGCGGACTGACAACTCATGGGGCCCCCGGGCAATAGGAGATTATGGGGCCCCCGGGAAATAGGAGAAGATTATGGGGCCCCTGGGCAATAGGAGATTATGGGGCCCCCAGGCAATAGGAGATTATGGGGCCCTAGGCAATAGATTATGGGGCCACACAGTATACACGCACACATACAGTATACACACACACAGACACACAATATACACACACACAGACACACATACAGTATACACACACACAGACACACAATATACACACACACAGTATACACACACAGAATACACATACACACACTGAAAAGGTACTGGAGAGGCGGGGCAGCTATAATCTTGGGATTTTTAAAAAAACACTGATTTTTACATACTCTCCCTGGTTTTATTGAGGCTGGCAACCCTGATGGGGCCCCTTAGTGGCATGGGGCCCTCGGGCAGTGCCCGAGTGCCTGAATGGTCAGTCCGCACCCCAGGCCATGAGAGCCCCCGAGGGCTGGTCAGGAGGACCAAACAGACAGAAAGATCTTCTGGACCGGAACCCAGAAGCATGTGATCTCAGTACCTTAAGTACCCTCTCCCAGAAATGCACAGCAAGACGACACACTCACTGATTGGTTCTGAGAGAGATTGGCACCCAATGCGTCCAGCCAAACTGCGTTCCCATACTTGCCAGAGGTGACAACGACACCTAGGGCCAAGCAGAACACAGTGCAATCCAGCCAGACTGGTACTGAAACCATAATTTAGTACAATTAACCCCAAAACCCAACTGTGGTTTTAGGAATATTCCATTTTCAAAACACATAGCGCGTGCTCGTCAGGAGCCCGGCGCTACATATATATATATATAATATTTATTATTTCTTTTATTTATTCCTATTCCTATACAGTATATATATATATATATATATATATATATATATATATTATTATTACTTTTATTTATTCCTATTCCTATACAGTATATATATATATATATATATATATATATATATATATATAAACTGTATATTATTTATAATATTGGAAATTGTAAGTAAATAGTGTATTATCCTTGAATAGCTGGTTATTCTGCCCATACTGCCCTGTCTATCAATAACGTCACTGTATAGCGCGCTTGGTGCGCTCAGCTTGATAGTCTGCGAGATTCCTCTGCTGCACTATAAGTCTACATCTCAGCGTATTTCTTGCCCTTCTCTTCCTCTAAAGCGCCTTGTGCTGCATTTTGCATGAGCTATATCCAGGTCATTAGCATTTTATCGTATGCAAGACTTGACAGAACTGATAAGAAACCAGATGGGCCTTTTTTTTTTTTCTTTGCACCACTTGGGACCTGAAGAACAAGATTGATTGTGGAGGGCAAGAAAGAGAATAAGAGAGAGAGGGGGGGGGGGCTTCTTCCATGACCAACTGCGGGCCTTTCTGTTGCACCTGACGATGTAATCTGGATAGGCAACCTTCGTAGGTAAAGTCTTCTTCCATATTCTTCTTATTTGCTCATGTCTTATTTCCATTTCTCCCTTTTCTTTCTTGTGGAAGTCAGCTTTGCTCTCCAGTTGTTGTAGGACACTATGCATCACACCCCCCCCCCCCCTCCTCACCACAACCGCCCCCCCCCCCCCAACACCACCGCACTACGCTTGTCATTCTTATACCGTGACTACCTCCCCTAATCTGCTGCAAGGAGGTTGCAGCTGAGGAAAGAGGTGGAGGGAAAAAAGGAGGGGTAGCAAAAAAAAAAAGAAAAAAAGGTCTTTGTGTAAGGAAAGCAAAAAAAAAAAAAAAAATCACAAAAATGGTCTGCATGCCAATTCTGCTCATAATCATATAATTTTTATTTATTTTTGCAAGTGACTACTCATCTCCTCCAAAAAAAATAAAAATAAAATTATAATAATAATAATGATAATATGTATAGAAAATTCAACCCCCCCCCCCCCCCAGCCACCAGCAGGTCATTCATGAAGGCTGTGTCGGAGCGGCTGTTGAGGCAAGAGACTCAACTACCACCTGCTGGGGTGTTCAAGTGAGGCCACATATGCATATGTGATGTCCCCATAAGGAAGGGCGGTGGGTGTTGGGGGGGTGGAGGTGGGGGGGGGGTGGGGGAGAGACATTTATACAGCTCTATGCATCACGCAGGACAATAGGAGCGCGTGTGTTTACCAAGATAGGGTATGGCATGCTGTCATTTTCATAAATGATGCATCACGGTATGCATGGCTGCCTCCTAATTTTATGTACAGTAGGGCAAACGAGGTGAAATCCGCAGAGTTGGTACAGCGAAGTGTTAACACCATATAGCTTACGGCGGCTACAAACCAACATTATAAGCCTTCGTGCATTAGCGAAGCAAAGTAGTAACATTTTTTTTTTTTTTTTTTTACCGTCTAAGAGCGTTAAGAGCGGGATCATACACCCAACATAGATGACTTACTAAGGTGGCGTAGTAAAAAGCTCCCAGCAAATTAACAATGGCAATCTTGCAACACAATTATTTATTTATATTTTTTCCTCTCTCTTAGGGGGGAAAAAAAAAAGAAAAATTAACTCACCCATATACAAAAATGTTTCCGCCAAAGCAAAGTTGTGTTTTTTTTTTTTATCTTAGAGGAAGCCATTTTGAACGTATTCCCCAATCAACACTGCCGTTAAATAAAACATGAACAAATCTCCGACGTACAATTCTGTAAATGGACAGAAGGCTTAATATAGCCTCCTTTTTTTTTTTTTTACATTAAGGTAAAAGGCAGATAAGTGTATTTTTGAAAAAAAATAAATAAAACGTGGTTGTATTTAGTGAAGATTATAGACAATATTATAGAAACTCAGACAGATGGGGGCAGATGGTTAGACCAAAAGAATTAAAACTAGAGCAGGGATAATTAAGAGAAAAAATAATTTATAATCTGCATGTGGTGAAATGGTAATTACATTGTCGTATGCCTTGGCTGTTATTTTGACAAATGCGAGCATTGAATTGTTTGGCTTTCGAATTGTTAAAAATTGCAAATATATATTTTTAGCATATACACTGATTTAATGTTGGTAAGGAACAAAACACAATAGAATGTGTATATATATATATAGAGAGAGAGAGAGAGAGAGAGAGAAGAGAGAGAGAGAGAGAGAGAGAGAGAGAGAGAGAGAGGGCGAGAGAGAGACTTAAAGATATATATATATATATATATATATATATATATATATATATATATATATATATATATAAATATATATTAAAATATAAATACATATCATCATTTTATTTATATATATATATATATATATATATATATATATCTATATATATATATATATATATATATATATAATAAAACATTGTTGCAAAGCCAAAATAGTTGCAACCCAAATATATATAATATTATAATTTTAGTATATATACCAATTTAATGTTGACGAAGAATAAAAATAAAAATAAATAATTATATGTATGTGTGTGTGTGTATATATATATATATATATATATAGAGAGAGAGAGAGAGAGAGAGAGAGAGAGAGAGAGAGAGAGAGAGATAGAGAGAAAGAGAGAGAGACTTAAAGATATATATATATATATATAATATATATATTAAAATATAAATACATATCATCATTTTATTTATATAAATATATATTAAATATATATATATATCATATATATATATATATATATATATATATATATATATATATATATATATATATAATAAAACATTGTTGCAAAGCCAAAATAGTTGCAACCCCAAATATATATAATATTATAATTTTAGTATATATACCAATTTAATGTTGGCGAAGAATAAAAATAAAAATAAATAATTATATGTAAATAGATATATTAATATACTATTAATGTATATATTTTTGAAAGATAAATAATACAGTATATAAAATCACAGTGGTGTAGTGGTCAGAACTTTCACCTAGCAGCAAAAAGGGTCGCTGGTTTGAATCCCGACCAGGATACCATCTGCATGGAGTTTGCATGTTCTCCCTGTGCCCGCGTGGGTTTCCTCCAGGTACTCCGGTTTCCTCCCACAATCTAAAGACATGCTGGTAGGTTAATCGGATCCTGTCTAAATTGGCCCTAGTATGTATGAATGTGTTAGGGACCTTAGGTTGTAAGCTCCTTGAGGGCAGGGACTGATGTGAATGTTCAATGTATATGTAAAGCTCTTCGTAAATTGAGCTCTATGTAAGTACCTGAATTAAATAAATAAATATATATATATATATATATATATATATTTAATATCCAATTGCTGCCACTGCAAACATGTAAGAGATAAAAAAATGGGCCCGGGTGCACAGCAAAGACTGTAGTACATACTGTATAATCCAAAAGAGAGAGCGGCGCTCACGGATCTTGAAAGGTGAACGCACGGTGAAGATTTTATTTCAACGTTTCGAGAAGGCACAAGCTCGTCTATAAGGGCCTGAGGAAGACGAGCTTGTGCCTGGTCGAAACGTCGAAATAAAATGTTCACATTCACTTTTCAAGACCCGTGAGTGCTGCTCTCTATTTTGGATTATATATATATATATATAATCTCAGAATTCAATAAAAAAAAAGATGATAATATATATATATATATATACATATATATATATAACAGGGCAGTATGGGCAGAATAACCAGCTATTCAAGGAAAATACACTATTTACTTACAATTTCCAATATTATAATATTATATATAATATACAGTATATATATATATATATATATATATATATATATATATATGTATATATATATATAGGAATAGGGGAAAAAAATAATAATAAAATTATATTTTTAGATAGATAGATAGATAGATAGATAGATAGATAGATAGATAGATATAGATAGATAGATAGATAGATAGATAGATATCTTTATATATAACTTTAGCATGGAATTAAAGACTAGAGTAAATAGAAATGATTTAATTCAGGAAATAGGATCACTTTTTAAAAAATAATTTGATTATAATTTAAAAGATAAATTATTAACTCAGCAAATTAGAAGAAAAATGAATAAGTGGAAAAAAGTAAGTAAGTATTGCTGCTAAAAAAAAATGAAAATCAAAAAACTTAAAGCTGCCCATACAATTTCAATGAATTTTTTATTTTTTTATTTTAAGAACAGTTTTCAAATTGTTAGTGGGGCCAAATGAACGACCATTTTTAGACAATAGGGGAAAAATAAAATTCAAATGGCACAGGATAGAAATTTTTTCTTGCGCAAACAAATCTCTAACGGTGAATGTGGTTTTTAGTTTGGGAAAGTCCATTTGTTCCAAAATCGAAAATAATTTTTTTTGAAGCACTGTTAAAAAAACGTTCATTATGTCATCGAAGGCACTGAGATCTGTTCGTTCGAAAATCTATTAGTACATGGCTAGCTTTACCCTGCATTTTTTTTTTTTTGGGGGGGTTTAACCATAGGGTTTGGTGTAGTACAATCATATACTATAAAGTCAGCCTATACTATCTATCTAAATGGTAATTAAAAATTCAGTAAAAAAACTATCAGCTATAAATATTATAGCAGGCCATTATTGCAGGTAAAGTGATATAAAATATAAAAATCAGTTTGCAAATTTATAGAGAACTTTTAATGTGTTAAGAATATTTTAAATCCAATTAAATCCCCCATTTTGTAAAATTAAGCATTGTTCAAGATTTATATATTTTTTTGTTTACTTTTATTTTTTAAATTTACTTTTATCATATCTACATTATTTTGTTTCATTTATATCCAGCTTTTGTACCTATACACATATTGACCCCCCCACCCGTGTTGTCTCATTTGATACAATGCTTCATAAACTTGATACACAGTTTCATAAATTTGTGCACTGGCAATGCCAATGGGGCAGCCCACTTTTCTTGGATTGGGGGATTTATATGTATCAATATTCGTTTTTTTCACATGCTGATCACTTGACAGCGAGGACTCTTGTGCCACTGAAAAGTTGGTGGGTTTTATGTCCTATATTGATACGCATCGGTAAAGTGTATCCAAACCCCAAGCCAGAAATGTAATACTGTATATTGCAGCTTGCCAGTTCATTGGCTGCCCATACACGATACAATCTGATTATTAATCTCTGTACAATCTCTATATAGTTTTACCAAAACTACACGATATTACCAAAAGTATTGGGACGCCTGTCTTTACACGCACATGAATTCCTACTGTATGCAGGAACATACCCTGTTTCCCCGAAAATAAGACCTAGCGTGATTGTCGGCGTTGGCCGCAATATAAGCCCTACCCCCCAAATAAGCCCTAGTTAAAGTCCTTGTAGGCCTTTTTTGCAGGGTAGGGCTTATTTTCGGGGAAACAGGGTAGGGCTTATTTGGTGGGTAGGGCTTATATTGCAGCCATCACCGACAATCACGCTAGGTCTTATTTTCGGGGAAACAGGGTAGCCACCTTACCTTGGTCCCGCTGTACAGGTCCTTCTCAAAAAATTAGCATATTGTGATAAAGTTCATTATTTTCTGTAATGTACTGATAAACATTAGACTTTCATATATTTTAGATTCATTACACACAACTGAAGTATTTCAAGCCTTGTTTTAATATTGATGATTTTGGCATACAGCTCATGAAAACCCAAAATTCCTATCTCAAAAAATTAGCATATTTCATCCGACCAATAAAAGAAAAGTGTTTTAAATACAAAAAAAAGTCAACCTTCAAATAATTATGTTCAGTTATTCACTCAATACTTGGTCGGGAATCCTTTTGCAGAAATGACTGCTTGAATGCGGCGTGGCATGGAGGCAATCAGCCTGTGGCACTGCTGAGGTGTTATGGAGGCCCAGGATGCTTCGATATCGGCCTTAAGCTCATCCAGAGTGTTGGGTCTTGCGTCTCTCAACTTTCTCTTCCCAATATCCCACAGATTCTCTATGGGGTTCAGGTCAGGAGAGTTGGCAGGCCAATTGAGCACAGTAATACCATGGTCAGTAAACCATTTACCAGTGGTTTTGGCACTGTGAGCAGGTGCCAGGTCGTGCTGAAAAATGAAATCTTCATCTCCATAAAGCCTTTCAGCAGATGGAAGCATGAAGTGCTCCAAAATCTCCTGATAGCTAGCTGCATTGACCCTGCCCTTGATAAAACACAGTGGACCAACACCAGCAGCTGACATGGCACCCCAGACCATCACTGACTGTGGGTACTTGACACTGGACTTCAGGCATTTTGGCAGTTCCCTCTCCCCAGTCTTCCTCCAGACTCTGGCACCTTGATTTCCGAATGACATGCAAAATTTGCTTTCTTCCGAAAAAAGTACTTTGGACCACTGAGCAACAGTCCAGTGCTGCTTCTCTGTAGCCCAGGTCAGGCGCTTCTGCCGCTGTTTCTGGTTCAAAAGTGGCTTGACCTGGGGAATGCGGCACCTGTAGCCCATTTCCTGCACACGCCTGTTCACGGTGGCTCTGGATGTTTCTACTCCAGACTCAGTCCACTGCTTCCGCAGGTCCTCCATGGTCTGGAATCGGTCCTTCTCCACAATCTTCCTCAGGGTCCCGTCACCTCTTCTCGTTGTGCAGCGTCTTCTGCCACACTTTTTCCTTCCCACAGACTTCCCACTGAGGTGCCTTGATACAGCACTCTGGGAACAGCCTATTCGTTCAGAAATTTCTTTCTGTGTCTTACCCTCTTGCTTGAGGGTGTCAATGATGGCCTTCTGGACAGCAGTCAGGTCGGCAGTCTTACCCATGATTGCGGTTTTGAGTAATGAACCAGGCTGGGAGTTTTTTAAAAGCCTCAGGAATCTTTTGCAGGTGTTTAGAGTTAATTAGTTGATTCAGATGATTAGGTTAATAGCTCGTTTAGAGAACCTTTTCATGATATGCTAATTTTTTGAGATAGGAATTTGGGGTTTTCATGAGCTGTATGCCAAAATCATCAATATTAAAACAAGAAAAGGCTTGAACTACTTCAGTTGTGTGTAATGAATCTAAATATATATGAAAGTCTAATGTTTATCAGTACATTACAGAAAATACTGAACTTTATCACAATATGCAAATTTTTTGAGAAGGACCTGTATGTAGGAACATACCAGCCCTGCCTTAGTACCACTATATGTTAGAATGTAGCCACCCTGCCTTGGTCCCACTGTATGTAGGAATGTAGCTACCCTGCCTTGGTCCCACTGTATGTAGGAACGTAGCCACCCTGCCATGGTCCCACTGTATGTAGGAATTTAGCCTTCCTGCCTTGGTCTCACTGTATATAGAAACATACCCACCCTGCCATGGTCCCACTGTATATAGGAATGTAGCCTCCCTGCCTTGGTCCTACTATATATAAGAACAGAGCCACCCTGCCTTGCTCCCACAGTATTTAGGAACATAGCCACCCTCTCTTGCTCGCTCCCAAGATGGTCTATGGGATTTGTACTGTGCAAAGAGCAGCACACACCCCTGCAACTAATGTGCACTGTAGGAACGTAGCCATCCTGCCTTGGTCCCACTGTATGTAGAAAAGTACCAACCCTGCCTTTGCTCCCAATGTATGTAGGAATGTAGCCACCATGCCTTGGTCCCACTGTATGTAGGAACATAACCACCTTGCTTTGGTCCTACTGTATGTAGGAACATAGCCACCTTGCTTTAGTCCTACGGTGTGTAGGAACATAGCCACCTTGCCTTGGTCCCACTGTGTGTAGGAACGTAGCCACCCTGCCCTGGTCCACCTGTATATAGGAACATAGCCACCCTGCCTTGGTCCCACTGCATGTAGGAAAGGAATGTAGCCACCATGCCTTGGTCCCACTGTATGTAGTAACATAGCCACCTTGCTTTGGTCCTACTGTATGTAGGAACGTAGCCACCCTTCCTTGGTCTCACTGTATGTAGGAACATAGCCACCTTGCCTTGGTCCCACTGTGTGTAGGAACATAGCCACCCTGCCTTGGTCCAACTGTATATAGGAATATAGCCACCTTGCTTTGGTCCTACTGTATGTAGGAACATAGCCACCTTACTTTGGTCTCGCTGTATGTAGGAACATACGAGCCCTGCCTTAGTACCACTATATGTAAGAACGTAGCCACCCTGCCTTGGTCCTACTATACATAGGAACAGAGCCACCCTGCCTTGGTCCCACAGAATATAGGAACATAGCCACCCTCTCTTGCACGCTCCCAAGATGGTCTATGGGATTTGTACTGTGCATGGAGCAGTGCACGCCCCTGCAACTAATGTGCACTGTAGGAACGTAGCCATCCTGCCTTGGTCCCACTGTATATAGAAACGTACCAACCCTGCCTTTGCCCCACTCTATGTAGGAATGTAGCCACCCTGCCTTGGTCCAACTGTATGTAGGAACATAGTTACTCTGCCTTGATCCAACAGTATGTAGGAACGTACCCACCCTGCCATGGTCTCACTGAATGTAGGAATACAGCCACCATGCCTTGGTCCCACTGTATGTAGGAACATAGTTACTCTACCTTGATCCAACAGTATGTGGGAACGTACCCACCCTGCCATGGTTCCACTGAATGTAGGAATATAGCCACCATGCTTTGGTCCCTCTGTATGTAGGAACATACCCACCCTGCCATGGTTCCACTTTATGTAGGAAATTAGCCACCCTGCCTTGGTCCCCCTGTATTTAGAAACATAACCACCCTCCATTACTCGCTCACAAGACAGACCATGGGATTTGCACTGTGCATAGAGCAGTGCACGTGACCGCAACTAATGTACACCGCTCATTCATGAAAAATAAATGACAGGGCCATTAAGTAGGGGATGTCTATGGATTATTTTTGCAGAATAAGGGTATTTAGTGTCACTTTAAGATAACAGCCCTGGACCCGGCACCTTAAAAAAAACAAGTCGGCAGTTCCAGTTGCCATTTCTTCTCTCCTGGTGAGATCTCTATACGTTTGTGCGAGTTCTTTTCATTCATTAAGCTTTGCCACATCTGTTAGAAGGATTCTAATGAGAGGAACAGCATGTGCTGTATAGTATTTGTATAGTATTTATATAAGCCGCTTTTGTCATAAGACCTTCATACCAAACTGCCGAAGTAAAAGAGTCACATTTTTCATGGACAACCACTGTGGGCGCACGGGCGCCGCCCCCCCCCCCATCCATGTGCCCGGCCCCTTTCAGGACGCCAGTGTTCTGTTGAGAAGTGCCCCCCCAGCGAGAAGTGCCCGGTATGTACTGCGCATGGTCTCCCCCCGCTGTTTGTATAGGATGCAATTGTGGCCGTGAAATGGTATCTCCCATCGAGAGATGCCTCCTACGGTGTGCACTTGCGCCCTGGTCACGTCACGTCACGCCCTGGTCACGAAGTGCGGCATCCGTCCTGCACATGCCGAGCACTATTCGATGGGGGGGCACTTCTCGACAGAACACCGGACGCATTGATTCCTATGGCGTGGGTGGGAGAGGGTGGTACTTTTTGAAGCACCTGATTAGAGCCAGAGGTTCTAATAGGCTTCAAAATAGGGTGGGCTCGGGGCGCAGAGAGCATGCCCTGATCCCACCCAATTGTATGACGATAGCGAATACATTTTAGCTATTTTCACACTAACCTTCCTCCCCGTCAATCAGGAGGCAGGGCAGACCTGTTTCCTGATTGGCCAAAGCGCCAGGCCACCCTATTGGATGCCTGGCGCTTAAGAAGAGGAGAAGACACGCTGGAGGAGCTGCTGCGGTAAGTCCCCTCTGCCAGAGCCGCGCTCGAGGGGGAAGGGGGTTTGGGGGGTGCTGCCAGAGCCGCGAGTGGAGGGGTCGGAGGGCACAGTGGCAGCATATGATGGGCACAGGTGGCTGCATTTGATGGGCACAATGGCTGCATATGATGGTCACAGGTGGCTGCATTTGATGGGCACAATGGGTGCATTTGATGGGCACAGTGGGTGCATTTGATGGGCACAAGTGGCTGCATTTGATGGGCACAGGTGGCTGCATTTGATGGGCACAATGGCTGCATTTGTTGGGCACAATGGCTGCATTTGATGGGCACAAGTGGCTACATTAGACGGGCACAAGTGGCTGCATTTATAGAGCACAAGTGGCTGCATATGATGGGCACAATGGCGGCATATGATGGGCACAGTGACTGCATATGATGGGCACAGTGGCTGCGTTTGATGGGCAAAATGGCTGCAATTGATGGGTACAGTGGCTGCATTTGATGGGCACAGTGAGGCTGCAATTGATGGGTACAGTGGCTGCATGTGATGGGCACAGTGAGGCTTCAATTGATGGGTGGGGGGTTCATTATTTTTCAGTTTGTTTGCGCCACCCCCCCCCCCCCCCCCCAAATTTTTGAGCGCCAGCCGCCACTGGCTAAGAGTCAGGGGCCAGAGGTCATCTGAAGCCCTAACATTCACTGCCTTGCCAACTGAAAGTGCCCATAATTGTTCCTAATACTGTTGTATAAAACCATCCAATGCGCTTCGGGTGGAAACAAAGCGGTGTTGTCCCCGAAACACGTTGTTTTTTTTTTTTTTATGTAACAGTATTGCAGGCAATTAACCCTTTCAATGCCAGAGCCATTTGTATAGGGTTCGTTTTTCACCCATGTTTAAAAAAATAATTTTAGGCCTGAAGATTAGGTAAAACTCCTAAACATTACATATACTCTGAAAACAGAGATTCTGGAGAATAACATGTTGGTAGCTCCAATATATTACCCATTTTTTTGTCATATTAGGTGGCTATGTTCCTACATACAGTGGGACCAAGGTAAGGTGGCTATGTTCCTACATACAGTGGGACCAAGGTAAGGTGGCTATGTTCCTACATACAGTGGGACCAAGGTAAGGTGGCTATGTTCCTACATACAGTGGGACCAAGGCAAGGTGGCTATGTTCCTACATACAGTGGGACCAAGGCAAGGTGGCTATGTTCCTACATACAGTGGTACAAAGGCAGGGCTGGTATGTTCCTGCCTACAGGTTATCGGTTTAGAGATAACTTTGAATTATTGATCTCACTTCCACTGAAGCTAATGGAGCACAGATCACGCTCCATTAGGTTTTTCCCTGGCCATAGTGACAGCCAAACCTAAAAGTGACATAATGTGGTGGGCTGGGCCTTTTGGCTAAGTCCGGGGCAATTTTTGTCTTCCAGGCCTTAGAGCCCGGCCAGTACACCTTGCGCAGCCACTTATTTATTTTATTTTTGTGTGTGTTTTTTTCTCACTAAGATGAAGGGTGTGAGGCAAGCCGTGATGTCTACAGGGTGGGGGGATGTGCCGCCTTCTGTTTTTTTTCCTCGTTGGTCTACATATATACATAATTACATAGTAGGTGAGGTCGAAAAAAGACACAAGTCCATCAAGTCCAACCTATGTGTGTGATTATATGTCAGTATTACATTGTATATCCCTGTATGTTGGGGTCGTTCAGGTGCTTATCTAATAGTTTCTTGAAATTATCGTTGCCCCCCACTGAGACCACCGCCTGTGGAAGGGAATTCCACATCCTTGCCGCTCAAATGCGGCGTACACACGGTCGTAATTTCCGATGGAAACAGTCCGATGGGAGCTTTTCAATGGATTTTCTGACCGTGTGTATGCCCATCGGTCTTTTTCTGTCGGAATTTCCGACGGACTTTGGATTGAGAACCTGTTCTCAATTTTTCCGACGGAAAACCTTTCTATTGGATTTTCCGATCGTGTGTATGCAATTCCGACACGCAAAATTCCGACGCATGCTCGGAAACAATTCGACGCATGCTCGGAAGCATTAAACTTCCCTTTTATAGTGCTGTCGAACGTGTTTTATGCCGCTGTGTTACTTACCGTCGGAATTTGGTGTGACCGTGTGTAGGCAAGACAGTTTGAGCGAAATTCCGTCGGAATTCCGACGGGAAAACCATCAGAGCTTTTTCCGACAAGAATTCCGACCGTGTGTACGCGGCATTACAGTAAAGAACCCTCTACGTAGTTTAAGGTTAAACCTATTTTCTTCTAATTTTAATGAGTGTCCACGAGTCTTGATGGTTGGCTTTGGCAGACCTAGATGAACGGGGTCTGCCAGGCCTTCTGGCTAGGCAGACCATTGGAACCCTATGTCCCCTGTCAGGAGCCTTGCGCCCTGGGGGATTAGGGAGAGGTCCTACCACTTTGGTGCCCCATACCCACGAGCGGAATTTCCGTCAGAAAAATCTTGGATGTTTTTTCAGATGGAATTCCGCTCAAGCTTGGCTGGCATACACACGGTCACACAAAAGTTCTCTGAACTTTCGACCGTCAAGAATGCGGCGACGTACAGCACTACGACGAGCCGAGAAAATGAAGTTCAGTGTTTCCGAGCATGCGCCAAATTGTTTCCGAGCATGGGTCGGAATTTCGTGCGTCGGAATTACCACAGACGATCGGAATTTCCGTTTAGAACATTTTCCTGTCGGACAAATAGAGAACCTGCTCTCAATCTTTTGCTGGCGGAATTTCCGATCGTGTGTACGCGGCATTAAAGCGGTTGTATAGTTATAAAATGTACTTTTACCTACAGGTAAGCCTATAATGAGGCTTACCTGTAGGGAAAAAAATATCTCCTAAACCTGTACGGTTTAGGAGATATTCCCCGTGCAATGCGCCGCTGACTGCAGTGGCGCATGCGCACGGGGGATTCTCGGCTGAAAGGCCGGCAGAATCCGAACCCTGCCGGGAAGAAGTCTCCCGTTGCGCATGCGCGGGAGTGACGACATCGCGGCTCCAGCCACTCACAGGGCTGGAATTGCGATACCCGGGAAGACACGCAGAGGCAACATGTCTGCTACCTCGGCGTGGACCAGGTGAGTTACCGACGCCTCGTTCTAAGGTAAGTATTTCATAATGAGCTAGTATGCGGTGCATACTAGCTCATTATGCCTTTTCCGTTACAGGTGTGTTAAAAAAAAAAAGTTTCAGCGGGTATACCACTGCTTTAAGTGCACTTTCTAGTGTGTGTTTCACATGCACGTTTTTTTTTGTACGCTTATTGTTTTTTAGGTTGTTGCACCACCATGGATTAAAAAAAAGATTAGCGTGGTGATGAGAGGGAAAAAGATAGAAGCAGGTTAAACTTCAAGTTTAAAAAAAGGAGAAAAAAAGCACAAGGCGCTCCTCAAGTGAATGAGGGATAAACACTTTTTTATTTTATTTATTTTTTATTATTTTTTAATATATTAAAATTGAATTAAACGTATTTATTCCTTTGTATGCCCCTGTTGATGCATAAGAGATCATATTGGCATGTTACAGTTGAAGATATATATACAGTATATATAAGTTTATATTTTTTTTCCTCTGTAGTGAAGGTAATAAATAATTCCGTTTAATGTTTTTTTTTTTTTTTTTTTTTTTTTACTGTTTTGTTTAAACTCGGCGGACCGTGAGGATGAGAGGCTTCCATCCCTCACAAATCTGATTCAACCTTACAGCTGGAAAGCTCCAAGGAGCCCCAATCTGTGAAGTCGGCTTGCCCTGGATAATACATTTCCAATTTTAATAAGCTGCCGCTCCCCGTCTTCATTGCGTTTTCACTTCATGTGCAGTTTTTTGGAGTGGAGTGGGTGTAGGTGGCTAATGGAGACAAATATTATAAACAGATTTATGTATCTTTTATGTATTGTATATTGTTACCATTTCCCGTACATTAATAGTCATACCAAGCTGACGGGCCCAAATGGGAATTTCAGTTGACACCACGCTGCTTTCAACATAAAAAAAAAAAAAAAAAAAAATGGCAGAACTGTCATATTGTAAAGTCAACGTAAAAGCAAACCTGTAATTCTAAAGTGGTTCTATTGTCAGATATTTTTTTTATTTTTATTTTTACATATTTAATATTTATTGCCTCTCCCTGAGTAGACACGTGCACTGCCGAAAAATGTGTTTCTTTTTGTTTCATTCCTTTTTTTTTTTTTTTTTTCATTTAGCGGATCATTTCGTTACGATCGGCATTTGTTACTTCGGATCGCTTCTCGGCCTTTTGGCTAAGATCAAGTGTAGTATCTGTTCTTATCAGTTGCCAAAGGAGGGTGGCAGGCTCACTCTCCGATGGCGTAATTAGTGCCTGGAAGGTACGGTTTCGGTAGGGGCACGCTGGGTACCCTGGTAAATGGGTGGCAGCGTATGGCCTGAGTCTGAGCCGTGCTGGAAGGGTGCTCCTGGTGAGGATGGGTGCTGCTATTGGTCGGATCCAGAGGGTCGAGTTACCTGGCCTTCTGGCCTGGATTGGGGTGGCTCTAGATTGGGGTGGCTCTAGCCCCGGACAGTTTTTCGGGAACTGAACGCCGTGAATCCCTATGCTGCAGGGGAGGATCGGTTAGTAAATTCCCGAATGTAATTAGGTAGGAGTGATGGGAGTGACGGTGAGCCTGTAGGAGTGGCAGGTTCTCACCAAGCTTCCTGATCTCCATGCCTTCCTGTCTGGGGTGGGGGCTGCTGTGGTCCGGACCGTTGGTCAGGGCGGTTTTGAAAGCCTATGGAGTATGTGCCCCTGGAGTGGCAGTCCAGGGGTGCCAAACAATCACTGTGTGTGAGGGACACATTGATTTATGGCACCACGGTCACTGCACCATATCACGCTTTTTTAAGCACCTGCCTCTTGGGCCGGGCCTTTTGGCTGGGACCAGAGGAATTTTTTATTCCTGGCCGGAGGGCCTGGTCATTGTATCACACAATGGCCACTGCTTTCACTCTCCTCTCCACTATCCCTTCCCCCACTTTATTTTATTTATTATCCTGTGTTTGTCACCTTTTTTGTCTTTTTTTGTTTGTACACGATTTGAGCACGTGTGATGAGTAGGGTCACAGGTCCCAGGGCCTGTCCTGAAAGTCTGGGGAGGGGGTGGACATGGCCTTTTGGCTTAGTTCGCCCTCTCTCATAGGGTTGGGGTCTCCCTTCGGGGGAGCCTCACCTAGTATTTGGGTGGGTCTGTTTCGGCAGACCTTCCAGAGAACGGGGTCTGATTGGTTTCGGCCATGAAGACCACGTTTTACGTGTCCTTGTCCCTGTCTGGAGCCTAACGCCCCGGGGGATTCAGGACTAGGTCCTCTGATTTTAGAGGTCTTGTGTACCCGTTGCACTTTTTTGTCGCACCTCTTTATGTTGTGCACATTTTTTATGCACCGGGTGAGTTTTTGAGTGTGTTTTGCACGCCACAGGCTTTCAAAAAAAATAAAAAAATGTGTTACTTCGGATCATTCGTAACTTCCGATGCACTCCTATTCGTTACATTCCATTCATTTAGACCCCTTTCACACTGGGGCGTTTTTCAGGCGCTTTTCAGGCCTTTTAGCGTTAAAAAAACGACTGTAAAGCGCCTGAAAGAAGCCGCAACTGCAATCCCAATGTGAAAGCCCGAGTGCTTTCACACTGAGACCCCTTTCACACTATGGCGTTTTTCAGGCGCTTTAGCGTTAAAATAAGCGCCTGTAAAGCGCCTGAAAGAAGCTGCAACCGCAATCCCAATGTGAAAGCCCGAGTGCTTACACACTGAGGCGCTGCACTGGCCGGGCGTCAAAAAAAGTCCTGCAAGCAGCTTCTTAGCAGCGCTTTTGGAGCGGTGAATACACCGATCCTAAAGCGCCCCCTCCCATTGAAATCAATGGGAAGCGCCTGCAAAACGCCTGAAAAGCGCCTGCAAAGCGCTTTGGGCATCAGCGCTTTGTGGGCGCTTTTAACCCTTTATTTGGCCACTAGCGGGGGTTAAAAGCGCCCCACTAGCGCTCAAAAAACGCTGGTAAATCGCCGCTAGTTTAAGCGGCGCTTTACGAGCATTTTTCGGGCGCTGGCAGTGTGAAAGGTCTCTTAGACTCCTTTCACACTGAGGTGTTTTTCAAGCGCTTTAGCGTTAAAAAAAGCGCCTGTAAAGCGCTTGAAAGAAGCCTCATCTGCAATCCCAATGTGAAAGCCCGAGTGCATTAAGAGCCCTTTCACACTGCCAGCGCCCGAAAAACGCTTGTAAAGCGCCGCTTAAACTGCCAGCGCTTTACCAGCGTTTTTCAAGCGCTAGTGGGGCGCTTTTAACCCCTGCTAGCGGCCAAATAAAGGGTTAAAAGCGCCCACAAAGCGCTGCTGCCAAAGGCGCTTTTCGGGCGTTTTTCATGCGCTTTACGGGGGCGTTTTGCAGGCGCTTCCCATTGATTTCAATGGGAAGGGGCGCTTTGGGAGCGCTGCAAAAGATGCTGCAAGATGCTGCTTGCAGGACTTTTTTTGACGCCCTGCCAGCGCAGCGCCTCAGTGTGAAAGCACTCGGGCTTTCACATTGGGATTGAAGTTGCGGCTTCTTTCAGGCGCTTCACAGGCGCTTTTTTTAATGCTAAAACGCCCCAGTGTGAAAGGGATCTCAGTGTGAAAGCACTTTTAGGCCCCTTTCACACTGGGGCGGTTTGCAGGCGCTATTGCGCTAAAAATAGCGCCTGCAAACCGACCCGAAACAGCTGTTGCTGTGTCTTCAGTGTGAAAGCCCGAGGGCTTTCACACTGAAGCGGTGCGCTTGCAGGACGCTGGAAAATGTCATTTGGCTCGCTATAGGAGCATCTTTGGCTCGCTATAGGAGCGGTATATTTACCGCTCCTATAGCGCCCGTTCCCATTGGAAACAATGGGGGAGCGCTCCGAACCCGCCCGCAAAACGCCGCTACAGTGGCGGTTTGCGGGCGGTATTGACCCTTTTTCGGCCGCTCGCGGGGGGTAAAACCACCCCGCTAGCGGCCGAAATGCGCTGCTAAAACGCCGGTAAAGCGGCGCTAAATATTGCGCCGCTTTACCGCCAGCGCCCCCACCGCTCCAGTGTGAAAGTAGCCTTACATTGGGATTGCAGATGAGGCTTCATTTAAGCGCTTTACAGGCTAAAGCGCCTGAAAAATCCCTAAAAAACGCCCCAGTGTGAAAGGGGTCTTAAAGCACTTGGGTTTTCACATTGGGATTGCAGATGAGGCTTCTTTCAAACGCGTTACAGGCGCTTTTTTTAACGCTAAAGCACCTGAAAAACGCCTGAAAAGCGCCCCAGTGTGAAAGGGGTCTTAGATGCTACATTTGTTACTTCAGACTCGGACCATCCGTTCATTCGCACATTGGTTGTATTCGCAATCTTTGTTAGTTCGTATTTTTTCCTTTTATTCGTTATTTCCGAGCCGACGTGCGGTGCTGGGATTAATTTAGTAGGCCCCAGACAGCTACTAGCACATTGTGTTTAAAGAACAAATATGCATTAATTTCTTCTTTATATTCAGCGATAACGAACAGTCAGAAAATACGAAAAAGCAAAATAATCCGAATGTAATCGATTCGTTAAACTCGTAGTTTGAATCGTTTCTCGTTCCTTCGGATTTTGGTATTTTTTGTTCTTTTGTATTTTCATTCTTTCTGACAATTCCTTTTCGTACGCATTCGTCAAAGAGTCTTTCGTTCCGAAACAAACGAATATGCCGAATTTCCTCCAAAACCAAATTGCACTTGTCTATCCCCGAGGAACAGTGCCCTATCTTTGGTGTCAGTGAGACAAATAGTGTTCACCATTTATATCAGTGGGAGGAATAGTGCCCCATTGTTGGTGTCAGAGAGAGGAATAGTGAAGCATTTATTTTAGTTGAAGGAATAGCGCCTCATCTTTGGTGTCCATGGGCGTCCGCAGGTAGGAGCAGGGGGGGGCAAGTGCCCCCCCCCCCCCCCCTGGAATCAGGGATCGGATCAGGAGTTTATCCTAGCACTGGCGATCGGGCCTGTCCTCACCCAGAATGAAAACGGGTCTTGCCAGCTGCTGGACATAATGGACATCCTACTGGCATACAAGGTACCGTACTGAGCATTACACACACCACTGGGACATAGGGGCACTTGAGGGACTGCAGACAGGGCTGGGGGTCCCTCTCTCTGACCCCCCATCACCCCTCTCTGTCACCCCCTCTCTCTCTCTCTCTGACACCCCTCTGTCTTTTTCACCCCCCTCTTTCTGTCACCCCACCCCTCTGTCTCTCTCTGTCACACTCCTCTCTCTCTGTCACCCCTCTATGTCTCTTTCTGTCACCCCCTCTCTCTCTCTGTCACCCCCCTGTCTCTCTCTGTCACCCCCCACATGTGTGCAGTCTCTTGTGCCATGTCCGCAGTCTCTTGAGCCGTGTATGCAGTTTCTGACAGTCTCTTGGGCTATGTATGCAGTCTCTGGTCATATCTTGTGCCATGTCCGCAGTCTCTTACAGTCTCTTGAGCCATGTATGCAGTCTCTGACAGTCTCTTGTGCCATGTCTGCAGTCTCTGACCATCTCCTATACTACGTCTGCAGTCTCTGACCATGATAATGACATTGTCGAAAAGGGTCAGAGCATGGGTGACCTTAAAATTATGCCCCCCCTGAAAAAAGTTCTGCGGATGCCCATGTTGGTGTCAGTGGGAGAAATAGTGCCCATCATTGGTGTCAGTGGCAGGAATAGTGCTCCATCACTGGTGTCAGTGGGAGGAATGGTGCTCCATCATTGGTGTCAGTGGAAGGAATAGTGCCCCATCATTGGTGTCAGTGGGAGGAATAGTGCCCCATCATTGGTATCAACAGGAGGAATAGTGCTCCATCATTGGTAGCTATTGGGAGGAATATTACCCCATCATTGGTATCAGTGGGAGGAATATTACCCCATCATTGGTATCAGTGGGAAGAATTGTGCCCCATCTTTGGTGTCAGTGGGACAAATAGCTTTTCATAATTTACTGTATATCATCAGTGTGAGGAATAGTCCCCCATTGTTGGTATTAGTGGCAGGAATGGTGCCCCATCATTTGTATTAGTCAAAGGAATAGTCCCCCATCATTGGTGTCAGTTGTAGGAATAGTGTTTTTTTTTTTAGCATCGGGGGAAGAATGGTGCCCCATTGTTGGTTTCAGTGGGGGAAATAATGCCCTATCTTTGGTGTCAGTGCGAGGCATAGTGTTCCATCGTTTATATCAGTGGAAACAATAGTGCCCCATCGTTGGTGTCAGCGGAAGGAATAGTTTCTCAATCATTGGTATCAGTGGAAAGAATAGTGCCTCATCGTTGGTGTCAGTGGGAAGAACAGTGCTTCAATGTTGGTGTCAGTGAGTGGAATGGTGCCCTATCGTTAGTGTCAGTGAGAGGAATAGTGCCCCATTATCAGTGTCTTTTGGAGAAATAGTGCCCCATCGTTGGTGTCATTGGGATAAACAGTGTTCCGCCGTTGGTGTTAGTGGGACGAATAATGCCCCATTGTTGGAATTTCCGACAGAAAAAGTCCGATGGGAGCTTTTGGTCGGTTATTCCGATCGTGTGTATGCCCCATCGGACTTTTTCTGTCAGCATTTCCGACAGACTTAGATAGAGAACATGTTTTACATTTTTCCGTCAGTAATGCCCACGGAGGTTATAGTGTTCCATCATTTATTTCAGTGGGAGGAATAGTGCCCCATTCTTGGTGTCAGTGGGAGGAATAGTGTCCCATGATTGGTGTCAATGGGTGAAAGACGGTGATGGTGGCATTTGCTAGAGACTCAGTGGGTGCCTTCATGGGAGGAATAGTGCCCCATTCTTGGTGTCAGTGGGAGGAATAGTGTCCCATGATTGGTGTCAATGGGTGAAAGACGGTGATGGTGGCATTTGCTAGAGACTCAGTGGGTGCCTTCATCCACTGCTTCCTTAGAAACCATGGACAGGGGAAGCTGCTATATCTAGACGTTGTATATACCACTTCCATATATGAAGCTTGGCTCCTGGCAAACAGGGACCCCCCGATTTTCATCCATCTAAGCACAGTCTAGATTTCTGAGCCATGAAGAAGGGGGAGTGTGCTGGTCCCCAAAACATGTTGACTGTTGTATATGATCATTTTATGGTGGCTGGCCATGTGTCTTTTTGCCTACTTCTATAAAGCTAGTTCTTGTTGTTTGTGATTTGCCTGCTGCAAACCCAGATTGCTTGACACTGCTATTATCTCTTGCTTCATTGACGATTCTGGCTGTTCTTGACCATTCTGCTGCCTACCCTGATCTCAGCCTAGATACAGACCATTCTCTTTCTTGCTGCCTACCCTAACCTCAGCCTGGATACCCACCACTCTCGTGCTTGCCTCCAGCCCTGACCTCAGTTTGGATATCAAAAACACTCTTGCCTGCTGTCTGCCCTTATCTCAGCCTGGATACCGAACACTCCCTTGCTTGTCTCCAGCCTCGGGTTGACCTCAGTCTGGATACTGACCACTCTTTCGCCTGCCGCCTGCCCCAACCTCAGCCTGGATGCCAACCACTCTCTTGGTTGCTGCCTGCCCTGACCTCAGTGTGGATACCAACCACTCTCTTGGTTGCTGTCTGCCCCGACCTCAGCCTGGATACCAACCACTCTCTTTCTTGCTGTCTGCCCCGACCTCAGCCTGGATACCAATCACTCTCCTGCTTGCCTCCAGTCTTGACCTCAGTTTGGATATTGAAACTTTCTTGCCTTTTGTCTGCCCTGACCTCAGCCTGGATACCAACCACACTCTTGCCTGTCTCCAGCCTTGAGTTGTCCTCAGTCTGGATACTGTCCACTCTCTTGCCTGCCGCCTGCCCTGATGTCAGTCTGGATACAGACCATTCTCTAGCCTGCTGAATACTCTGACCTCAGCCTCAATACTAACCACTCTCTTGCTTGTCTCCAGCCTTGACCTCACTTTGGATATGGAAAACTCTCTTGCCTGCTGTCTGCCCTTATTTCAGCCTGGATACCGACCACTCCCTTGCTTGTCTCCAGCCTCGGGTTGACCTCAGTCTGGATACTGACCACTCTTTCGCCTGCCGCCTGCCCCAACCTCAGCCTGGATACCAACCACTCTCTTGCTTGCTGCCTGCCCCGACCTCAGCGTGGATACCAACCACTCTCTTGCTTGCTGCCTGCCCCGACCTCAGCGTGGATACCAACCACTCTCTTGGTTGCTGCCTGCCCCGACCTCAGCATGGATACCAACCACTCTCTTGCTTGCTGCCTGCCCCGACCTCAGCCTAGATACCAATCACTCTCCTGCTTGCCTGCAGTCTTGACCTCAATGGATATTGAAAACTTTCTTGCCTTCTGTCTGCCCTGACCTCAGCCTGGAAACCGACCACACTCTTGCCTGTCTCCAGCCTTGAGTTGGCCTCAGTCTGGATACTGTCCACTCTCTTGCCTGCCGCCTGCCCTGATGTCAGTCTGGATACAGACCATTCTCTAGCCTGCTGAATACTCCGACCTCAGCCTCAAAACTAACCACTCTCTTGCTTGCCTCCAGCCTTGACCTCACTTTGGACATCGAAAACTCTCTTGTCTGCTGTCTGCCCTGACCTCAGCCTGGATACTGACCACTTTCTTGCCTGCACCTGTGCTAACCTCAGCTTGGACATCAGCCACTCCCTATACTTGCAGCCTTGCCAGGACACCAGCTAAGTTTTTGCTTGCAATTCTGAGGGTCACGACCTGGTGATAGCTTGCAGAAAAGTAGCCCAGGAGGCCACTAGGGTCACCATCACTCCTTGTGAGGTGCTCTGGTGAAGACCAAGCTATCACTTAGACATGGGTGAGGCTACGTCACCTGCCAAGGGAGTCTACCCTATCAGGGCATTGACCTATTTACCAATAAACACAATCATCTTGGACTCTGCACCGCTTACCGGAGTATATAAAGTGAAGAAGGAGCCTTCCCAGAACTATCCCTCCTCATCTTGAACCTGACCATGTTCTAATCACTATCCCTCATATGCAGATTCCTCTTGCTACCACACACTTGCCGAAAGTGTGCCAAAATGACGTGGGGTCCCTTATTTAAAAGGTTTCCTCATCCAAGATGGCCACAGAAGTCTCTCGAGGCATTGTGCCTAATCTCTAATGCCGCGTACACACGACCGGTTTTGCCGTTGGAATAAAGTCTGATAGTTTTTTCGTCAGAAAGCTTGTCTTGCCTACACAGGGTCGCACCAAATTCCGACCGTCAAGAACGTGGTTACGTACAACACTACAACGAGCCGAGAAAATGAAGGTCAATGCTTCCGAGCATGCGTCGAATTGTTTCCGAGCCTGCGTCGGAATTTTGCGTGTCGGAATTGCCACAGACAATCTGAATCTGAATTCCATCAGAAAAATTAAGAACATGCTCTCAATGTTTTGCAGGCGTAAATTCCGCCAGCAAAAATCTGATGGAGCATACACACGGTCGCATTTTCCGCCCGAAAGCTCACATCGGTCTTTTGCTGGCGGAATTTCCGATCGTGTGTACGTGGCATAAGTGACGAATTTCCTTACAGGACTCCCCTTCCCATGCAATAATGGTGTAAAGCCACCTACTGGTTCAAAGTCTAACTGCACCTGCCTACAAACTTCACCCTTGGCAACTCTTCTTCTGTGCCGCTATCTTGAAATATCTTGAGGATGTGCCCCACATATCTGCCAGGTATTTGGGACATCCCCAGGGGATACACAGGAGCTTCCCTTCATGCACGCACGCACGTGCCGCTGGTTTCTGGGACCTTGTAGACACCTACGCCATTTGTGCACATGCAAGGGAATCCCCCGCGTCATATCTGCACGTGCATAAATCTCGCGTCACGCCTGCGCCTCTCAGATAAACACTGCGTCCTGGGTTGTGTGAGGAGCACATACACCTATAAAGCCCCATCTTCTTCTATCTCCTACAACCAGAGAACTTCATAGTTAACTGGAAGCTGAAACTGTGTTACAACAAATTTGAGCAATTACATGTTCTTCCTCCCCTCTGCTTTAATCTTAGATTGCTCGGATGTTACAGCATTGCGAGGTTCTCCCTTGCAGCAAATCAACTGCAATTATCGTTTAAATCATACTCCAAACAATCAGGCTGTTTGATGACTGCTGAGACACAGGCTGCCATACACCAAAACTTCCTTAATTGCCGTGAGGTAGGCTGCCAATGGTGAGGCCTTTCATTTGCTGTACCTAATGAGCGGTTATCATGGGCTCAACACACTCTGACACCATGCTGTCAGTTTATCCCTGTAATCCGCCACCATGGACATCTCGTCCGCCAGCATTCACACTCACAGGAACCCTCATAGACATTGCGGCATTCTTTCTGCAGGCCAACTGGGCAGGTGACTAGGGCGCCATATTGGACAGGTCAGTGTGGAAACATTTGTAATATTTCTAATATATTCTTTATAGAGGGGCTGTTAGAAATCCTGTATATAGCCCTACAGAATAAAACAACCAGTGCACAGTACACATGGGCTTTGTTGCTTAATTGCAGACAGGAAACAGGAACTTTAGTATCAGAGAAATGACTAATGCCCCGTACACACAGTCGGAAATTCCGACCACAAAATCCATTGGATTTTTTCAGACGGATTTTGTTCGACACTGGTGTTGCATACACACGGTTGGACAAAGTTGTCAGAAAATCTGATCACTCTGAACGTGGTGACGTTCGTTGCATAAGACGGAACTACGTAGAGGCTATTAGCCAATAGGTTTGGTCTCCTTTGATCTGAGCATGCGTGGCAGGTGACTAGGGCGCCATACTGGACAGGTCAGTGTGGAAACATTTGTAATATTTCTAATATATTCTTTATAGAGGGGCGGTTAGAAATTCTGTATATAGCCCTACAGACTAAAAAAAACAGTGCACAGTACACATGGGCTTTGCTGCTTAACTGCAGACAGGAAACTTTAGTATCAGAGAAAAGACATAGAGTTCTATCATAAATGCAGCTACGAATTTATAAACACTGCCATCTACTGGCTGATGTAGTTGTTGCACAAAATACAAATAAACACTGTATTCCAACAGGGGCGTGTCACAGGACACCGAATATTCTACTATTAATAATAATACAAAACAAAAGATCAATTGTACTCTTATGGGAGATATTGGCTTTAATAATCTATTTCAA